>OW386287.2:215438851-216046018 GCA_936432065.2 Rutpela maculata
AAACTTTGAGATCAATTATCTCAAAATCACATTGTTGAAAAAAACGATTTTTTTATACGAATGAAGGCTATAAGTACACAAAATTCCTCCAGGTACATTACATTTGATTCTAATGCAAAAATATGTGATTCATAAATTTATAAAGGATCTATGTACTCTTGAAGTTGGTACAGGGGCGGCTTAAGGGCCGGGCAACCCGGGCGGCCGCCCGGGGCGCCGGCTCAGAGGGGCGCCAAACTGAGGGAAAAATTGTTTAATTGTTGTTTGTACCTTTTTTATTAGTTTTCTTTGGAAGAAAATATCAAACAATATCACTACCTATCTATGTCAGTTAAAATGGTAATAATGCAGAACATAACATTAAAACCGCCTAAATAATTCAAAAATGCAACACAAACATTCTTGTTTATCTATGAGATAACTCACTATTCATACCTCAAGCTTCCCTCCCTATTATTGACTGAGACGGAGTCGATCATTAAAGATATTGCACAAACAAAGGCTGCTATTTTTTTCAAGAGATAAAATGGGTGTTAGAGGGAACTGACATGGTAGAAAAAAATGTTTGTGTCCAAAATTGCCTTCAGCGTCTCAAAACACATCTCTCAGGGAGGGACGCCAAAAAGTGCTCCTACCCGGGTGGAAAATTTACCTTAAGTCGCCCCTGAGTTGGCAGGTTGTTAAAAACTTTGAGATCAATTATCTCAAAATCATTTTGTTGAAAAAAACGATTTTTTTATATGAATGAAGGCTATAAGTACACAAAATTCCCCCAGGTACATTACATTTGATTCTAATGCAAAAATATCTGATTTATAAATTTATAAAGGATCTATGTACTGTTGAAGTTGGTAAGTAGTTAAAAACTTTGAGATCAATTATCTCAAAATCACTTTGTTGAAAAAAAAGATTTTTTTATATGAATGAAGGCTATAAGTACACAAAATTCCCCCAGGTACATTACATTTGATTCCAATGCAAAAATATCTGATTTATAAATTTATGAAGTATTGAAGTTGTTAAAAACTTTGAGATCAATTATCTCAAAATCACTTTGTTGCTACCATAGACCCTTCATCCACTTGTGTCTTCAATTTCAGTCATTCACAACAATAATAATTATTGAACCTTACATTCTATTTCAACTCTAAAAAAGTTGTACAAGTTTTTTCGTTAGTTCTCATCAGTATTCTTGATTTATTTTTACAATTAATTATTTTTATTTATTTTTTTTATCATGATTAGAGAATATTATTTAGGTATTAAGCAAATCACAACTTACACACTCTTTTATTTATTATGAAATTACCTACTTTCTGTATATTGTTGCCCTAATCTGGGCACACTAGATAGGTAAATACTTTAAAACACTCATTATTGTACGATAAAAAGATAATCATTTAAAAAAAAATTCCTTTACGACTTACTTTTGTTTGCCATTCATTCCCGCTTTCTTTCCTTTCTTTGGCCTCCTCCCTTTGTTTATGTTCCAGCGTTTGCTTAGCATTAGTCGCCCTGTCAATTTCATTGAACCTCAGACCAGCCGTGACCTCCTTCCATAGCCTGCGAGACTCATTCTCTTCCTGCTGACTAATGGGTTTCACTTGCTTCTTAATTATATTTAAAGTATTAACATCTACGTGTTCCTCAGTCTCCTAAAAAATAATTTCCAGGAACAATCAATACAATTTATGGAGACGTTATAAAGGACCCCGGAACAAAACCTATGAAAATGGTGTTGGTGAAATCGGCTGAAACTTTGATATTTTGTAGTTCAAGTCATGCTGATAAAAAGTTCTCATCACATCAAACCGATCCTATGGACAGTTTTTGAAATACAGCTTGTCAAAGTTAGGTAATTTGTGGCATTTTAGACATTCAAGAATTTTTTACTCTTAAACTATTAACTTAACGAAAATTTGAAAGGGTTGAAATATTTTTGCTCAAGTCCAATAAAACTCAAGAATTTTTTTCAGAATTTTTATCAACTTTTAGGTTAAATAAAATATATATATGTCATATTTCGGCATGCTTCGGTGGAATTGACTGAAACTTTGCTATTTTGTAGTTAAAGTCATGCTGATCAAAAATTCCTATTGCACTGAGTCGATCCTACGAATGGTTTTCGCTCCAGGAGGTAACAGGTAATCTATGTATGAGTTTATTAATGGCTTCCAGTGTGTCTGTGTATGTGCATGCGAGTGTTGGTAATTATTTTTATCAAAGAACCTGCTCTTACCGGCACCGTGGTTCTTATGAGAGCTTTCTCATTGCCAACCAGGGTGATCCCATTTATCGGTTTATTTTTTAACTCATTAGAATGACTTTTCTCACAAACAGTCGGTCCTAAGACTAAAATGAAAAAGGACACTTCGTGAGCCGAGTATTATAGTGTTCTATCTGATATTTTCATAAATCTTCAGGACGGCCATTTGAAAGATTGATGTTTTGTAAAACGAGCAACAAGTATTTTTATTAGTAAACTACACCAGTGATTTAGATTCCTTTCAGAAATAAGTGCAACATGTTATTATGCAAGTTTCTTAATTACAAAGACCAAAACTGATATTTTGAAAAATTCAGATAGAACAATTTTGCAAAAATATATAGCAAAAAATTATGTGACTGTGTGACTGCATTTTATCTCGAGAAATGACTCTACAATGTTGCAAATCTTATTCTGATAGAATAATACGGCTATGGAGAAGTGGTATTGCAGGGTATCTCATTAAAAAAAAAAAGCAGATAGAACAGTATAATTCTCAACTCGCGACTTTCTTGTGTATTTTTAATCAGTGAATGACATTCTTGTACCAAAGTGAGAAAAAAAAAATTTTTAAAACGAGAAATTAATGCAAAATATCGACAACCCCCCTTAATAATACCCTCTTACGGTAAAAAATATTTTTAAAAAATAATGTCAAAATAAGCCTGTATTATTGTTAATATGCGTATAAAGTCACGTCCTTGTAAATCAAAAGGTTTCTGAAATATAGAATGATAATAATTGGTTTTTGGGTGCCATTTTTAAAGGCCCGTAGCGAAAGGTATTTACGGATATATTTTTGCATGTAGAATCTGCACCAGAAGTTTGTTATTAATATTTCCAGAAAAGCCTGTATACACTGGCACATACATAGATTACCCATTACCTCGTTGTTAGGAACTTCAAGCACTCCTGAAGCGAAAACCACTCATAGGATCGACTCAGCGCAATAGAAATGTTTGATCAGCATGACTTTAACTACAAAATAGCAAAGCTACAGCCAATTTCACCGAAGCATGCCGAAGTATGACATATATACAGTGTGTGCGATTTAAGACCGCAACACCCCGTTATTTTGGAACGCGTTGGCAGTTTAATTTTTTTTTTTTAGGTATAGTGCTCGATGAGCTTTATTTGACTGTTTTGAAGATTTTGTAATTTTCATATTTTGAAGGCCTACTATCTAATAGTGATTCAGAATTCGAAAAAGTCGTCTAGAAATGTGTCCCGTGGAACACTGAAAGGTAAAAATGTGCTGATTGCGCTATTATATAGTACTTGATATGTATATACACCCCCTAAATTTGTCTGGCGATATCGGTGTCCAAACAACCCCCAGGGGTGAAAAACCGAAAAAAAACGGAAAATTAGATTTTTGCTTCATCTTTCTAGCAGTTTTTTAATTTTTGATGAATTATCCATAATAACAAAGTTACGGCTATTTATATGCAAAAGAACTGTATTGTTTAAAGTGTAAAATATTTTCTAAAACCCTACGTGGCTCTCTTATTATGCGAATATTTATTTTGTTATATTCGCAAATTCCTTCCACTCGTGATTGTATACAGACCAAGGAAAATTTTAAAAATTTAATAAGAATAAAAGTTGTAGCGTAAACTATCAAGATTCGATTACTTTTTTCAGTTTTAAATTTCGATCATAAATAAGGGAGTTATGAATTAAATAGTTAGTTGTTGTCAAATTTATGCCACAACCCCAGTCAAATCTGTCTCTGTTTCTACCATTTCCCGTCGCACTAGAAGATGCCTGCCCGCTCGTCACGCAGCCTGCGGAGCTCTATATACTCATGCGGGAATGCATACAATACTGGCATGCAGAAAATTGTTAATTACATCTTTTTAGTGTTTTTTTTTTATTAAGTGCTCTCATATATTTACACAATTATTGTAAAATATGGAGTCTTCATCTAGCAATACGGATTAAACGTCGAAAAGTTTGTATATCAAATTGTATAGTTTGTAACTAAACTGGTAAATTATGTGAAAGTACTGGCTAAAAGTGTT
This sequence comes from Rutpela maculata, assembly GCA_936432065.2. Taxonomy (NCBI): domain Eukaryota; kingdom Metazoa; phylum Arthropoda; class Insecta; order Coleoptera; family Cerambycidae; genus Rutpela; species Rutpela maculata. The sequence continues at coordinate 215,443,142 of OW386287.2, forward strand.
TAAAAATAATAACTATAACTACTAAACTCATCTTTCACAAGCAAAATAAATATTTTTCTTTGAAATAATAGGAAGGTGGAGCACCTTCCTATTATTATATTATATTAGAGCAGGGATTCCCAACAGGTGGTCCGCGAAATGTCACTGAGATATTCAATTGTTTTGTATTTTACTTGACTTGCAGTGGTAGATTTTACATAATCTTCATTTTAAGAATTTAAGCTTTTAAGAGGTCCTTGTCAGTATAGCGACCGATAAGGGGGTCCTTGAAAAAATCTTGTTGGGAACCACTGTATTAAAGAGACTGAAATCAGAACCAGGGAAAATAAATTACGGAATTATTGTAAACCAGATAAAATATCGTAATTCGAGTTAAGTATATTTTTTATACAAATGCCATTTCAGCAAAGATTAGAGGATTTTCTCTAATCTTTGATTTCAGGATGTGCAATAGGGCGTGGAAAATTCAAAATTTGTAGTGAAAAGAGCAAATTTGAGCAAAATCGGCTGAATACGTGTCTCCGAGACCATCAATTTTATTTCCACGAATAAACCTCCATAAGATTCTTTTATAGGGTTCTAGAAATAACCGTGGGCAAAAATAGAGTATCGCGTATTTTTTATTTTTATATTTATATATTTGTGATTTTCTTGTACAATCTATTATTAATTTTTAATAATTTTGAGTTTTTCTTAACATTTTTAACAATTTCAAATTGTTTAAACAATTGTATTAGGCTCTAGATTAAATTAACAGCAAAATAAAATTGTTTAAATAAATTATAATTGTTTGAACAATATCATAAACATCAAAACATTACCAGAAATTAGAATGTGATTAATTATAATAATTTGCGCAATAAAATCGCGAATAAACAATAGTGTAAGTCAAAAATAATAATAATAATTTTATTTATATTTAAGTTCTGGTGGAGTTTAACATAGCTACTCCACCACTCAACCAGGAAATTCGCGATACTCTATTTGTGGAGTTATGGGGTTATCTTTGGAACCCTATTATGGGGGTTAAATTTGAAGAGGGACAGTTAATTTCTATTTTCTGAACAATTTTGTGGAGAAGAGACGGTGCAATTTTTATTTCGCTACATTTTTACGATTCTCATTTTGTGAAAAAAAATATATTTTCTCATAAGAAATATATGGAAAAAAAATCTCAGAGGCACGTGTTATATTAACCAATTGTGCTCAAATCAGGGGATTCATATTTTGAGATTTCGAATATATCTGCCGGTAAGACAGAAAAAATCGAACATATTTTTTCTCTGGTATAAATTTGAGCTGCTCTATTGCGCATCCTGAAATGACATTTATTCAAAAAAATAGAGTTGAATCAATTTACGGCAGTATCATCCGCTTTACAACAATTCCTTAGTTTTTTACATTGTTTCTGATTGCTGCAACGTCGCTTTACGGAGCACCTTCCCATTATTTAAAAGATAAATATTTTTATGCTTGTGAAAAAAGAGTAAAAGATTTTATGCACTTTACCTTTGAGTTTTTAATATTTATAATAATATTACACACTCCTCATTGTTTACTAAAATTATTATTTTTAAACAGTTTTAGTCAAGTACTTTCACATACCTAATTTACCAGTTTAGTTACAAATTATTAAAATATGCAATTTGATTTGCATTTGTTGTTTAATACGTATTGCCAGATGAAGACTCCATATTTTACAATAATTGTATAAATACATAAGAGTACTTAATCAAAAAAACACTAAAAAGATGTAATTAACAATTTTCTACATGCCAGTATTATAAATATGCATTCGCGCGCGAGTATATAGAGCTCCGCGGGCCGCGTGACGAGCGGGCAGGCATCTTTTAGTGCGACGGGAAACGGTAGAAACAGAGACAGATGCGACTGGGGTTGTGGAATGATTTTGACAACAACTAACTATTTAATTCATAACTCGCTTATTTATGATCGAAATTTAAAACTGAAAAAAGTAATCGAATCTTGATAGTACATACGCTACAACTTTTATTCTTATTAAATTTTTAAAATTTTCCTTGGTCTGTTTACAATCACGAGTGGAAAGAATTTGCTAATATTACAAAATAAATATTCGCATAATAAGAGAGCCACACGAGGTTTTAGGAAAAATTTAGGCTTTAAACAATACAGTTCTTTTGCATATAAATAGCCATAACTTTGTTATTATGGATAATTCATCAAAAATTAAAAAACTGCTAGAAAGCAGATATCGCCAGACGAATTTAGGGAGTGTATATACACGTCAAGTATTATATAATGGCGTAATCAGAACATTTTTACCTTTCATATTCCACGGAAGTCAACAAAGATCTTGATTTCAACTCTACTAATGCTCCTCTAAATGAGTCGATATTTCGATATCGACTATTAGGCAATTTTGGATAGCGTATTCGATTCGCAGTTGTCTCAAATACCTCTATACAAAATTTTAGCTCGATACCTCATATAGGGTGTTTGTTATTCAATAGCCAAATTTAAAATTTCTCACTTTTCGACTGGCCCTGTATAAAAGTCGGTTAAGTTTACTAAAAAGATAAAGTAGTCATTCGACTTAAGGAACATCAGACACTAAATGAGGAAGAAAAAAGAAAAGTTATTCTTTAAATAAATAGTGCTTCTATACATTATTCGGTTGCTGTACGTAGGTGCCTTAACGAAAATTTTTCAAACTTCAACTTTCAAACAAACACTTTTATTGTCTTTTATGGTATTGTATTGTATTTAGGGCCATTGGAAGAGTACCATCTAGGTGAAATGATGCCTATTTACCATATAGATTATATTTTTATATATATTATTATTATTATTAGTATGGTTGAGAGAGATAGACTATTTAAAAGAGTAGCCATCACTAACGATGATGAGGACTGGAAGAATTTTAAAACAAAAAGAAATGAAGTAGCGATCTGAAAATACAAAATTGACTATTATAATGAAAAGATAGATGAATGCAAAGGAGATTCTAAGGAGATGTGGAAGACTTTAAAGGAGATTATTAAAGGTAGTAATGATGTAGGCAAAAATGAAACTATATTTGGCAATAAGTCTTAAATGATGGAAAATTAATCTGTGAGGCCTTTAATAACTTTTTTCTAGATAGTATTATTGAAATTGTGCAGACTATTGATAAACAATATGATAATAATTTTATTTTAAGAAATATTGAACCAGTTCAAAATGGAATCAATATGTTTAATCGTGTTGATATGGCTACACTTAGAAGATGTATTAATAACTTGCCAAATAAAAGTAGTGATATAAACGGTATTTCAATGAGAATATTGAAGTTATCATTTGAAGCTATAGGATATCGAGTACTAGATGTATTAAATGCCTCTTTGAAATATGTGGTAGTGTCCCAGAATTGGAAAGTGTCCACCATTGTGCCTGTAGAAAAGAAAGAAAATACATCGTTATGTCAAGAATTTAGATCAATAAATACGCTTCCCCCATATGAGAAACTGCTAGAAATATTAGTTAAAGAACAATTGTTAAATCAAGTTGAAAGCAATGAAATACTGTCAAGTTATCAGGCTGGGTTTGGGAAGCAAAATTCTTGTGAAACTACTCTACAAACAGTTATGGTCAAGTGGAAAGAAGCAATAAGTGAAAGAAAGTATGTAGGCGCAGTGTTTTTAGACTATAGAAGAGCATTTGAAACAATAGACAGGGATTTGCTGTTAGAAAAACTGGAAGTAATTGGTATTCAAGGAATAGCCCTCCAATGGTTTCGTTCATATTTAGGGGAAAGATAAGATATCAAGTTGTTAAGTTTAACAATAATATATCTTGTAAAAGAGAAGTGATATACGGTGTTCCACGGGGTTCCGTCTTGGGCCCAATTTTGTTTACATTATATATTAATGATATTGTCAATATTCCTTCTCAGTGTGCTATCCATTTGTTTGCGGATGATGCATTACTTTACTTTGTAAGTGATAATGTAAATGAAATTGTCGAAAATTTAAATTCAGATCTAGAAAGAATTAAACTGTGGTCTAATGAAAATAATCTTTCTCTTAATTTAGATAAAACTAAGTTTATGCTAATAACTAGTAGATATAATACCAATGTTGATCCGAATGTTACTGTTAGAATTGATGATTGCTATATTGAACGTGCTTTGGAACATAAATATTTGGGAGTGATAATAGACTGTAATCTAACATTTTCTGGCCATGCTAATTATGTCATAAAAAAAGTTGCTAAAAAAGTATATTTCTTACGCAGAATCTCCAAAAATTGAAGTATCTGGACGAAACTTTTAATTTATAAAACAATAATCCTCCCCCATTTCACTTACTGTCCAACAATTATGTTTACACTTAATGGCACTGAATTAAACGCACTGCAAGTGAAACAAAATATAGCACTGAAAACTGTATTAAATTGTGATAACTACACCAGAATCAATTTTATGTTGGAAACACTAAACTTATTATCGGTCAAGCAAAACAACTTAATATTAAATGTGTTTATATTTACTTTTAAACTTTTAAATAATATGTTACCCAGACATCTTTTGCAACTTTGTACATTTGTGTACAAAGTCCATGAGTATCATACTAGGAATAGAGATAAGTTCTATATTGTTAGACAAAATAATAATTATGGTGAAAATCAGTTGTTTGTTAAAGAACTTAAATTGTATAATAAGTTGCCTGACAACATAAAAAATAGTGTTAACTTAAATAGCTTTAAAAAGGTATGTACACAGTATGTTAAAGATGTATGGCCTATTTAAATATTTTATTGTGGCTTGTTTATATTTATTGTGATTTTTGTTTATATTTATTATGTGTAATCTTGGTTTCTTACTACAACTATTGTAAACATTTAGCTATGCTAATAAAGTTATTATTATTATCATTATAGACTTAACGGCGGCACACTTTCTCAGCCGTAGCAGGAAACTACTCACCGAATCCCTCGCGCGCGATTGAAATTCGGCTCTGTTGGAGTCCGTTCCAGGTTTTTGGGCCCTTCTGGCGACGTTGGTGATGTCCGCTCCAACAGCTCAGAGTCCAGATCCCAACAAGGAATCACAGAGACTCCTAGTCCAGAACTTTCCTTAAAATATGTGCTGTTCCCAATAGTGCGATCTTCTGCACTTCTTGTGCGCTCGGTTGACAAGGCAGTTGTTGTAGTCTCCGGTCATGGCCCTTCTTGACAGTTCCAAGGGCTCCTACAATTATTGGCACGACTGTGGTCTTTGCATTCCACATTCTGCTAACTTTTATTTGGAGGTCTTTGTACTTGCTCAACTTCTCTGTTTCCTTGAGCATTATATTGGTGTCATTAGGGATGGATACATCGATCAGCAAACAGGCCTTCTCCTTTTTATTGTGTACGATGATGTCTGGTCGATTTGCGCGATTTCTCTGTCTGTTATAATTGGCACGTCTCATATAATTGTGACGTCGTTGGTACTGACAACCGTCTCAGGCGTATATTCATAATATTTTTGTGGCACCGGTATATCAAAGTGCTTGCACATGACCCAGTGGAGATATCTGGCCACTCTGTTACGTCGATGAGTGTACTCTGATGGTGCCAGCATAGTACATCCTGCCACCACGTGACTGACATGTTCTTCTGCTACTCCGCACATTCTGCACTTGCTGTCAACAGGCTGTTTCAAGATCATTCTCTGGTGGTATCTAGTGTTTAGCGCTTGATCCTGCGCTGCTATTTTCAGGCTTTCCGTTTCCTCCTTCAGGCCTGAGCCGTTCAGCCACTTCGTAGACGCCATCTTGTCCACTGCTGGTCGATCGAGGTCGCGGAAGAATTGTCCATGCATCGGCTTTGAGCAGAGTACTTCTATTTTCCTCTTTTCGATGCTGGTTTTAATTTTCTTCTTAGCGTCTCGTCAGTGGTCTCGGTACCCAGGTATTCTGCTTGAATTTTACTAGCTTCTTTCTAGATGGAATATAACTTCTTATCCTTATCATGCTCTTTAACTATCCGAGTGAATCCGTCCTTCCCCTGTCTAATATACGTGCTCAGTCCCACGATAGAGGAGTCATAAGCAGATTCCAGGTCTATCAATCCACGGCCGCCATCTTTCCTCCTAACATATAACCTGTGCACATCCTGCTTTCGGATGATGAATTCCGCCCATTGTTAGGATTTTTCTTGTCTTCCTATCCATTTTTACGATGTCGCTTCGAAGCCAATCGACAATTCCAAAGCTGTAGGTGACTACGGATACGGCAATAGTATTTATTGCTGTAATTTTGTTTTTGGCGTTTACCTCGGTCTTATTATTATTATTATTACTATTATTAAATGGATTAACCGGCCTAGCTTTTCTTTTTTCTTCCTTATTTAGTATCTGATGTTGATGTCACTCAATAAGGAAGAAAAAGAAAAGCTATTTTGTCCAATCCATTTGTTTGAAAAATTTTCATTAAGGCACCTACGTACAGCAACCGAATAATGCATAGAAGCACTATTAATTTAAAGAATAACCTTTCTTTTTTCTTCCTCATTTAGTGTCTCATGTTCCTTAAGTCGAATGACTACTTTATCTTTTTAGTAAACCTAACCGACTTTTATACAGGGCCAGTCGAAAAGTGAGAAATTTTAAATTTGACTATTGAATAACAAAACCTATATGAGGTATCAAACTAAAATTTTGTATAGAGGTATTTGAAACAACTGCGAATCGAATACACTGTCCAATTTGCCGCTAAAAAATTGCCTAATGGGTCGAAATTTCGACCCATTTAGAGGAGCATAGTAGGCCTTGAAAATACGAAAATTATAAAATCTTCAAAACAGTCAAATAAAGCTTATCGAGCACTATATCTCAAAAAAAAAAAAATTAAAATCGGCCAACACGTTCCAAAATAAAGGGGTATTGCGGTCGTAAATCGCACACACTGTATATATTTTACTTAAGCTAAAAGTTGATAAAAAATTCTGAAAAAAATTCTTGAGCTTTATTGGACTTGAACAAAAATATTTTGCTATTTTGCGATTTTTTGCTAAAGTTAATAGTTTAAGTGTAAAAAATTCTTGAATACCTAAAATGAAGCAAATTGACAAGCTGTATCTCAAAAACTGTCCATAGGATCGGCTCAATGTGATGAGAACTTTTGATCAGTATGACTTGAACTATAAAAGAGCAAAGTTTCAGCCGATTCGACCGAAACACCATTTTCATCGGTTTTGTTCCGGAGTCCTTTCATAATCCTTTACCTTCTCAGTCCATTTATACTCCATCACTCCATTCCATTCCCCTGACACTGTAAGGAACGGTTTCCTCTCATCCGGCCCGAAAATCTCAGCCGTAATTTTGTTCTTCTTATTGCCGTAAAACGGTTTCGTGATGAATTCTATGGTACAATTATAACCGGTTTGGGGACACATTATAGTCACTGTCCCGCCTAGTTCTATCCAAGGTACCGTCAATATGGAACGTCCATACCCGTTGGGGAATGTAAGAATGTATTCTTCATCGTAGTCCAAGACAGATACGATGCCTTGCCCAATGTTGTACACGCACACTGATAGGCCGAGGAATTTAGACTTGGTATATACATGCGCATTGAAGCTTATCCTCTTATTATAGTGCTCTGCGTAAAATGCCGAAACTGAAAAAATTGAATAGGATGTAAATCTGGTAGGTGTTGCGGAAAATAACCGAATTGTTAGAATAATAATTAAAAAATTGCCCACTAGCCCACTGGATGTTTTGGTGTCTACTTACTGGGCGGATGGTGTGAAACTTGTTCGGCAACGAAGGAGAGTTGATTTTTTTTGCACCAAGGCACAGGTCCGTCTTCTACGGGATCATCGGAGGGACTGCTTTCATGATAGGGTACATCCCAATGGCACCGAAAAACCTCCCCCAGAATTGGGTTGTAGGGCTTTTTAGCAACCGTACTTTTTCTACCCGCATGGTACGACGATAAATACCATTTAACCACCTGCACCATCCTATCTCTAGGGTCCTTAATATCTGCTATTCTGGAAAAAAAAATACAATAAATATTAGGGAAAAATATGAAAAGCAGAGTGTTTCGTCAAACATGTTGGCAACATTTGAAGATGATAAGAGTTTTAATAACTTCCAGATGATGCTAACATTGTTGGACCGCTCTACATGGGCATCCAGAGAGGACTGGCAGGTAGCAAAGTCGGTGATACATGTGGACAAAGTAAAATGGGCAATAAATTCATTCGAACCATTTAAATCACCGGGACCAGACAGCATTTATCCAATAATGGTGCAGAAGGAACGGACCTCCTACTACACAGGTTATGTATGATATTCAGGAGCAGCTTAGCTCTTGGATACATATCAAAGGCCTGGAGACTAATTAGAGTGATATTCGTACTGAAGCCTGGGAAGGAACAGAAAAGGGTGAAGTCCCTAAGACCGATAAGTCTTATGTCTTTTGCACTAAAGACTTGATAGGCATATTCGGGATGATGTACTGGTAAACCAACCCTTAGATCAAGACCACTATGCCTATAGAGCTGGTATGTCAACAGAAACAGCATTACATCAGCTAGTAAATAAAGCTGAACATGCTCTCGAAAACAAAGAGGTACTACTATGTGCCTTCTTGGACATTGAGGGAGCGTTTGACAACACATCCCTACAATCTATCAGGAAAGCAACGATGAGAAAAGGGATCGATGTGACCAGTTGCAGATGGATAGACTGCATGCTCAGAGAAAGACTGGTATACACATCCATAATGGGAGAAACGTTGGTAGCTCGGGTTGACAGAGGTCGTCCGCAAGGGGGTGTTCTATCGCCTCTTCTGTGGAACCTGGTCATGGACGAGCTGCTAACGTTACTGGACAGAGAAGGGCATAAAACACTAGGCTATGCAGATGACTTAGTCATCTTAGCACAAGGCAAATTTAACACAATAAGGGAATGTATGCAACAGACCCTAAATGTTGTAACGAAATGGACAGATGAGGAGGGACTAAACATTAGTCCCTCAAATTCAACCATAATGGCATTCATCAGAAGAAGGAAATTAGAGGGGCTTGGACCACTAAAACTTCGAGGTGATCTAATGCAACTATCGGGCGAGGTAAAATACCTGGGAGTAATACTAGATCCCAAACTTACCTGGAACCAAGAGTTAAACAAAACCAAAAAAAGGGCAGAAACCACACTCATGCTGGCCAGGCGCACCCATGGGAAAACATGGGGACTAAGGCCAAGCATGGTGTACTGGACATATATCATGGTGGTTAGACCCATGATCACATATGCATCTTTGGTATGGTGGCCAAAGATGTTGCAGCGCACTGCTGCTGCTGAACTAAGCAAGGTACAAAGACTTGCCTGTCTGGCGGTAACAGGAGCGATGAAAACAACACCAACAGCAGCAATGGAGGTCCTTCTGGACCTCCACCCCCCACCTGATGGTAATAGGGGAGGGGGCGATGGGACACTTCAGGCTGCAATGCAAATCCAGTGACAAATACGCTGCACTGGGGCACAACCGAATTAGGAATCTAGTGGGAGTGACAACATCTCTATAAAAATAGAAGATCGAAGTGAATGGTCAGTAACCGGTAATAGCATCAGACCACGGGACTTGGTCTGGTACACAGACGGATCAAGGACCGCGGAAGGTACTTGCGCCGGCATATATAGCGATATGAAGAACTCACAGTTCAGCACATCGCTAGGAAAATACACCTCTGTCTTTCAGGCAGAAGTATAAGTATACGCAATACTAGATTGCGCAATAGAAAACAATAGGAAAGCCTATAAAAACAGGCAGATCAGTATTTTAACAGACACCCAGGCGGCTTTAGGGGCACTAAAGTGACGTCCAAGCTGGTATAGCAATGCCAAGAAGAACTAAGAGCCCTAGCGGACCACAATAAGGTAACCCTTCAGTGGGTGCCGGGACACGCAGGAATCGGAGGCTACGAAAAAGCTGGCGAGCTAGCGAGAAAGGGATCGTCAGCTCCATATATTGGCCCAGAACCGGCCCTGGGAGTGCCTAAAACCACAGTACGGGGCCAAATGGGTCAAGAACCAACACAAAGAATACTGGGACAAAATAACCGGGCAACAACATGGTAAAACCTTTATCAAAGGACCATCCAGAAAGAAGATTGAAGAACTGCTGTCACTAAGCAGGAATCAGCTCCGCATAATCACTGGCTTCCTAACAGGGCACTGTGCCCTGAAAGGATACCTACACAAAATGGGATTGTTCAACGGGGACCTAAAATGCAGAAAATGCAATAGGGCAACGGAGACATCCTACCACATCCTGTGCGACTGTGAGACTTTGGATCACAGAAGACAGGCAATATATGGACAACCAAGACTGAGTCCAGAAGAATATGAAACCAAACCAGCGAAGGGGGTTGTACAAGCTAGTGCAAGGGACCAGAGTACTGGATTGGTTATCATAATACAAATGGGAGAATATCACAATGGGCCCAAGAGGCTGCAGTGATTCCGGAAACAAAAGTTAGACGGCTCCCGAATAAAAAAAAACGTTGAGGATCTGATTCATTTATACTTACTTTACAAACATATCCGGATGTGCAAAATAATCTGCATACATTTCTAACAGAGATCTCCTCTCTAAAATAAAAGTAGGTAGTACAACTTTGGTAAGGTCCATACCGATTTTAACTTGGGATAGAAGATGCCTAATAACTGATCCATGGCTGTCTAGTTCTATATCATTATTATCGTCATTATCTTCATATAAAGCTAAAAAAAAATATAGTTATTCAAATGTTGCACATTGCACAAAATCTCTGTGTAAACAAACATTTTAGTAAAAACAGAGTAGGTAATAAACACTGCTTACTTATTTTTTTTTTATCTGTCATTTAGTTGTTATTTTTAAGGTCATTGAAGAAATGGACTTCTATTTTAAGTGTTTCTTTTCCCTGTTTACAAAAACAAACATGAATTTTGGAAGGTATTTCAACCTCTTATATATAATTGTTAACCGATTTTGATATCACAACAAATAAAAAAATAAAAAAAAAACTTTTGACATTCTTTTTCATGGAAACCAAATTTAAGAGGACCTTGCTTGCTGATCTCATGGAACCTCAATAAAGGTAATATTTATTATTATTATTATTGGTCTTAGATTAAACTATGCTTACTATCTAATAGAAAACTGTTTGCAGTGCAATGCTTTAAAGAAAAAATATAATAAGAACGTCCTTATATGAAATAAAATATCCCAATCGAAAGGACGGGGAAAAGGAGGCTTTATTCAGAAATAATTCAAGAATATACTAAACTTAGAATTTTTGGTATGGTTCGGGGTACTAAATAAGAAATAACCTAACTAAGTTTTGCCTAACATTTTACTATTCATGCTTTTATAGTACAAGAATTTTAGATTCAAAAACAGTGAATAGAAGAAATAATTTATAAAGTAATAATATTTGAGATGCGTACTTTAGATGGGGTTAGAAATAGATACTCGAAAAGTTCCCCCCCATTTAGGGTTGGAATGTTCGATGTAAGGTATATGTCTCTAGCCTACCATTGCATATGATTGTAATTTGAACGGTACGGCATTCTGTAAACCTGCTCAGGCTCAGAGTCACTTGCTAGCGCACTGAGCAGCAATAGGATACCACCAGTAAAGCCATATTGAATGAGTTGTATTTAAAAATCTGTTTAATTAAAGTGAATCATTCAGTTTGAAGGACCCATCACTGGTAGATATTTAATTTATTATATATAATATAATATTTATTATATGTATTATAATTTATTATATATAATGAGAGGATTACGACTATTCACAGTTACCATTTATTAGTATTTTTATGACTTATTATATTTATTTTATTGTTTCCTTTGGTAAGTTTTTTATGGTAAATAAATGTATTATTAATATCATCAACATCTTTGCAAGAATCTCCTCAAAGTAGTAGGGGAATTTTAGTGTTCCAATCTGATTAAAAACAATGGCGATAAGAGACAGTGGCACAGCATGACGTTGGCACCGCTTAAACCATAAACTCACTCGATCTCACAACACGAAGTGAATCCAGCAGAGCTGTTTTTTGCATCTTGATCACCAGAGGCGTGGAGACATCTACAGACACAAATGGTGTCGAGTTCCTTAAGAAAAGATGGCCTGATACCTCCAAAACTGCCAATTATCAAGACCACCAATTTAATTACAAAACCTGAGCTATAAATGTGGTGTCTTCATGTATTTAAGTGTTATTCTGTTACTAAAGTTTGCTTTCAAGTTGTGTTTGCTGTGTTTCTTGTTGGTGTCGACAGAACAAGGAACCATTACGGTGTCTTTTTGTTGTGTACTTAATTGCCAGCCGTTAATAGCATATTTTATGTATACATGCTTTAGGATGAAATGTCAAGCTTATATTTTAAAATATATTTCGCAAATGGATATTTCTTATTTTTTTTTACAATGTACATTTAGTCCATATTTTATGACAAAAATTTTTTTAAATTTTTTTGTCTTTATTTACTATCGTTAGGTATCACCAGTTTCTACCAATTAAATTCTAACGCAATTGGTAACAATGGGTCAAAACACCTAATTGTTATTTAATTAAGGATAAAAGATAGTTTTCAACAAGAAATTGGATCACAATATGTGACAGTCTAAATCTGGCTTTACCCAAATCTCAAAAATGAATTTAAATCTTCCCTCCCCCGAGCCTAGTGTTACCGGAGCTAGGCCTCAACAAAAATGATGAAATAAAAATAAATATTATTTGTGGGTGCAATTACTAATTATAAAAAAAAACATTATATTAAAATTCCATCACAGTTGCCTGCCAGTAACAAAAAAAAATAGTTTATAGTGAGCAGCGATGGAAGCCACGCACTCCAGCCAGTTAGTCGACGGGGAGCAGGTAAGAAGGGTGATTGTTTTTCGTAGTGGTTGCCCTGGGTGGATATTAGGGGGTATACACAAAAAAACATATACGGAAACGAAAATGTTTTAATATCTACGAATTCATATACAGGGTGTCCCATTTAAAACTCCCGGCGCCGTTTTCTTGATAACCAAAAGCGATATTTGAATTCTGTAAAAGGTATCTACTAGAATATATAAAAGACTTCAATTTTGAATAAAAATGGTTATTTTACACATTGAGGTATAGATGGCGTTGCGATGCAAAGAAATTTTTCGATCCTAGGAACGATGAAATGAGTTGCATGAGATGGAGAATCATATTCTGAGCAACTTTTTAATATGAACAATTTTCGAAAAATCACTGGTTTTCGAGATATTTGAACTTCAATGTAATTTTTCAAGTAACAAAAATCCCATTTTTTTTCATGTTTACAATTTACTTGAAAAAAAAAAAATTTTGTTTTGAAATAAATGTTTCTTTACCATCTAAATGAGCCTGATTCACTATGAAAAATGTCCCAAAGGACTTATTGTCTAAAATGTATTTTAAAAAAGTTATGACGATTTTCATATTCAAAAAAATTATATTGAAGTTGAAATATCTCAAGAACCAGTGATTTTTCGAAAATTATTCGTATCATAAAAGTTGCTCAGAATATAATTTTCCATCTCATGCAACTCATTTCATCGTTCCTTGGATTGCAAAATTTCTTTGCATCGCAACGCCATCTATATCTCAATGTGTAATAACCATTTTTACTTAAAACTGAAGTCATTTATATATTCTAGTAGACACTTTTTACAGAATTCAAATATCGCTTTTGGTTATCGAGAAAATGGGGCTGGGAGTTTTAAGTGGGACACCAAATTATATCACAATAACAATTATATCACATATTATGTAAGCAATATCTGTTCGCAATAATATTGCAAATTAGGCTTCACCTAATTTAGAAGAATAACATAAGTGTATCCGTATTTTATGGTTAAGCATACGTAGGTATGTAGTATTCGACAAGGTTTGTTTAAATCAATTTACCGACCGAATGTGATCACTTTCGTTGGTTTATAATCAATATGTACGTCAATTTTAAGAAAATTATTTCTTAATCTTGAGAGATGAGGGTATAAAATTATTCTAAAAGATGTACGTTATTACTCACAACTTAATTAAACATGTCAAAAATGTTTGATATGATTTTATGAAAACATTGGGCACTATAAATAGGTATAAGATTTTTCTATAAATGTCTAAAATAATTCACAAGAATAAACACTCAAATAAAAATCACACTAAAATATTCTAGCACAAGTTTCAAGGCGAGGTGATATATGAAGAATAGCATGTGGTCAAGGAGATTTTAATAGGTATTCGGTATTCAAGCAGTCGAATCCTGCATAATTAAATTTTAATATATACTAATTTGTTTTAAACGAAAATTAACCCATAACACTATAGCGCGTAAATCTAACGCTAGTAGCGCCACAGATGCTCATAGTACGAACCCAAAACGAGTATTGGTCGATGGAGAGGGAGTCGCCCATTTATATCCGATATAAATCTCTTATCTATGAATAATACATAACATCGACAGTTGACAGAGAAGGAAGCCTGGAGTGCCTTGGATCACCCCACTACAATAAGCTTAAGATGGTGTTATCTTGACCCATGTTGCAGAAGTACAGTTTTTATATGGCAGAATTGTCTGTGTAAGAGTGTGGTATATCTTTCTTGTGTGAATGGATTTGATTCCAATAAGTATCGTACATTTTTTTTTTATAAAACTTCATCTGATGAATAGAGCTGTGTTATTGTGTGTTATTAAAAATTCCTATTTTGCTTACAAAATATGCCAATTCAGCCACAACTCACCATCATAGTCTAGATCTTCTGGGTTAGTGGACCTCGATCGAATGCTCTCCTGCCTGAGGGACGGTTGTCTGGCACTATTCGCTATAATTGGCGATGGTTTGGATACAACAGGAACAGGTGTCTGGGCGTCATTCTCGAAGGACCTTAGGCTACTGCAAATAAAGAAACAAATGAGACTAGTGATAAAAACCACACCACTGTCTTAAATGGGGGCAATTTATTTTTTAATATTTTCTGTATGGTTTCTCTTAGACAGCATTTTTTACTGTACAATGTAAATTAATATATATATATATACATAATACAGACTGTGGCATGTCCTAGTTTGTTGCACGAAGGTCCTTAATATAGTGAGGGTGGTAAAAGTGCAAAAAAAAATCATATTTTAATAGGATGTTAAATTTCGTATAAAATTTAATAGATGACAACGTAAATACCATTTCAATCATTTTGGAATAATTCTAATGGTGTCCTGCTGATTTAAATTTTACGACACCATGTCATACAGCCACAACTATAAAACCGCTGCCTAAGGAATCACTACTTCTACATCCAGTCCCCCACTACCACCCTCACCTCATTATTAAAGAGGGTGGTAATGCAGAGACTATAATAGAAAGTATCAAGAGCAAAAAAAAATGTAAAATGTATTTTTATCTACACATACAGGCTGTCCCACAGGGAACTGCATAGGGAAGAGTACGCACCAGAAAATTTTGAAAATTTAGAGAATTACTAATGTGAGTATGATCAATCCAAAGAAAATAATTGCAAGCATTTGGCACTCCTGTTTATGACGGAAGTCGATACCAACTGTGGCTTATTTTAAATTGAACACCCTATATATTTTGAAGTTTTCGAAAAAAGCGAAAAATTCTGAGTCGAAAACATGTAGCATACTCTATTCCTAAACCAGGGTGTGTTAAATAGGTGATGCGACAAGGACCCGTTGAGTGGCTTCATAAGTCCTTACTTTGAATATAATGTAATAGATGGTAGAAGAAATAATAAGTTCTGTTATTATTTATGCATAGAAAGACAATTTTACATTTTCTGTGCATGCATGCATACTAGGGTGGCCCATCTCTATAGGGGGTGAATTTTTTTTGCGTATTTTTTAAGTCTCACCCCACGAAAATATACTATTATACTAGGAATAATTTATGTCAAAGTTTCAGATAATTCGGTGAACGGTGCCGCATTCAGGTAGAAATTTGTTTTATTGGTGTAATTATTTCCTAGAAATTATTTGTTTTGGAAGTTTGGAAATATAATGCACCTACGGTAGGTTTTTATGTCAGTTTGCAATTGTGTTTTACAGTGGTGACATTATAAGTTCTAGCATACGTTCCTTTTTGAAAAAACATTTAACGATGGCTGATGTTAGATCCTTATGAAAGGATACTTTCATTTACTTAGTTGGACACTATTCGTCACAAATCATTGGCAATAAATTGCCGTCTAATAGACAAGTATTACAAGTGCTCTTTTATAACATTCGTGAAGTGAAGCTAAGTGTACATGAAAGTGCTAAATTAACAATAAAAGAGGTGTCAGTTTTTTGGGATAAAGCTCGCATTCCGACATGTCAGGATTTTCATTGTGTTAAACAACTAGATAAACTTTATGCAGAGTGAAGGAACTTACAAAAATCGGCTAAAAGGGCCAGTGCGGGAGTAAAGAAAAAAATTTCGTTGAAAAATTGGACGATCTTTTTGACATTTCTCATGCAAATGCATTGGAGTTGATGAAAATAGATGAAGATAAGCAGTTTTTAATTAACCAAAGAAAAAAGGGACGTCCTGGATTTATGCATGGTATTGATTACCAACTTGCTTCTCAAGAAAAATCAGCTGAGGAGAAATTACAGAAATTATCCGAACGAATGCAACGAAGTCAACAAGAAAAGCTAGATTAGAGGAAACAGTCACCTGTCCATCATCAAGTAGTAATTCAGCCAACTCCAACGAAAATGAAGATGAAATAATCGAAGCCCAAGAAGAGTTGTTACAAAACCAGCCTGGCCTGTCACAGCCAAAAAAGAGGAGATTGTATGGAACATGTAACATCATCACACCAAAAATAGCCGTTGCATTTGATGCTTGCAAAATAAGTGACAGGTATGAAGTCCATATTTTGACGGCAGTAGCAGAAGCACTAGGACATGACACCACATCTTTGTCCATCAGCAGAACCACACTTCAGCGCTCTAGACAACGCATCCGCGAAGAAAGAGCTGAAATATTAAAAACTGCCTTCGGTAATTCTGAATTGCCGGCCCCAGTCATCCATTGGGATGGAAAACTTTTACCTTCTCTCACTGGAATGGGAAATATCGATAGACTTGCTATCTTAGTTACTAGTGGAGATATTGAACAACTACTTGGAGTACCAGCTTTGCCCAATTCAACTGGAAGAGAACAGACTGAAGCAGTTTATGATGTGCTTTGTGAATGGAATTTGGACGAAAAGGTAATAGCTTTGTGTTGTGATACAACAGCATCAAATATGGGTTATATAAATGGGGCAGCCACACTATTGCAACAAAAATTAGAAAGAGATATTCTATATTTTCCTTGTAGACATCATATTTTTGAAGTGGTTTTGAGAAGTGTGTTTGACACAAAAATGCCTTCCTCATCTGGTCCAAATGTGCCACTATTTAAACGTTTTAGGGAATTTTGGCCTAAAATAGATCAAAATAAATTAAAAACTGGATTTCAGGTATCAAAAATTAAACACATTTTACAACCAATTAAAGCCGAAATTGTAAAGTTTTTAAATGCAGCTTTAACTTTGCAACAGCCTCGTGATGATTATAAAGAATTTTTAATGCTTTCTAAACTTTTTGTTGAAGAAGAGCCCACTCACACGACATTCTATCAACCAGGGGCATTTCATCATGCACGTTGGATGGCCAAAGCCATTTACTGTCTAAAAATATTTTTTTTTCCAAGATCAGTTCCAACTAACTAAAAAAGAAAAAATAGGTATTGAAGATATATGTCTCTTTATTGTAAAGGCCTGGTTTACAGCGTCATTTGCTAGTAAAGCACCGCTTCATGACTTAGACTTTTGTAAAGAACTCATTAATTATCAAAATATTGACAAAGAAATATCTCAAGCCGCAAGTAGGAAAATAGTGAACCATTTGTGGTACCTTAATTCAGTAAATGTTGGCTTATCTTTCTTTGATGACGATATTTCAGTTACCACTAAAAGAGAAATGGTTAAAGCTTTGAATAGGAAAGCACCAAATCAAGAGGATTAAACGACTTATGATTAGTAACATTACTGACGTTGAAAACAAGGAAATTCAGGACTTCATATGCGAGAACACTAAACAGTTTTTTCAAAAATTAGGTTTGTCTATGGAATTTTTGGAAAATGATCCAACAACATGGAGGGAAAATGAAAGTTATACCCGATGTTTCAATATTGTAAACAAAATTAAAGTTGTAAATGATGCCGCTGAGAGAGGAATCAAACTTATTACTGACTATAATGACATTTTAACAAAAAATTAAGACCAAAAACAGTTTTTACTCCAAGTTGTAAATGATTATAAATCACAGTTTCCAAATGTAAAAAAAGAAATCCTGTCGCATGCTTTGGCCTAGTGCAAAAAAAATTGTTTTTATTACTATATGTCTTGTAGATTTAGGATAATATTTGGTACTATGTATGAAAAAAACGTTTCATAATAAAATACACAAAGATAAAACGAGAGTTTTATTTCAAAAACTTCTAGTCTAGTTTTCTTAGACTACGAATTTACAGTAGTATGACACATGTCATAGTCACAACAGATAATGTCTTTGATATTTGTATGACTTGATTAGTCATTCTAAAGATAAATGTTGCTGATTAAAAAAAAAACAATGCATCAACCAAAGAATGTAAATAATTCCATTTACTTTTATTATTGCATAATAATGCATTCTGCGGCACCCCTTGCCTTCAATTTGCCTCAATAATATTTTGAGTGGACTGTTTTTTCTTCAAATGGAACCATTTGCAGGGGCGAGAAATAAAAAATTTCGATTTCGAAAAAGATGGGCCACCCTAATGCATACAGTGTTTCATACATTCCCGGCATTTTGTTTGTGTTTAGTGAAATAAGAGTCCAGTGACATCTGACATTAAGGGCCAGTTGTAGGAACTAAGTTGAGCCAAGTTCAGCTTGAACCAAGATCAAAAGCCATGGTTATGATTATTGTAACAATCGTAACCTTGGCTTTTGATCTTGGTTTAAGCTGAACTTGGCTCAACTTAGTTCGTACAACTGGCCCTAAGTAGCTAAATTAAAAACATTTAAAGAATATATACAACACTACATGAAGCAAAGCAAATTTATCTATGTATATACAGGATTTTGTAGTACCTTATAGCTCGCGCCATCTACTAAATTAAATAGAAAGCATGCACTTATGAAGCCATTATTATCATAGGAAAGTGTCGTATGTCGGACCACCTATTTAATACACCCTGCCCTAAATCCAGTTGGTTGAAAGATATCTGACATTTCATAAAAAATTTGCAATAACCTTTATAACTTTTTTCATGTAAAAGATCCTCATTTGCTTTTTGGCATGCAGAAAGACCATAAGGTGAGCTACGCTCTACAGTAAAAAAAAAAATCAATAATAATAATATACCAAGTACAGGGCCCCCACAAGGGGGTCAGGGTCAGTAGGTACCGTGGTGCCTGGGTCCGGCCACTTTAGAGGCCCGGCTAGACTAGGAAATGCAATGCAAAAATATTAAATTAATTAATATTTGGGTACAAGTGTACATATTGTGACGTGCTTACACCCTTTTTGTAAACACCCTGTATCGTGGGTTCGGAAATTATAACAACCAGGGTAACACTAAACACTAATTTATTAACTTACTTAATTACAACAATAACTACTTGGCTAATAACACACTGTGTACCACTTGATCACTTTACTCTCTTCTGATCTTACTACTCTTGCTATCTAAACTGAACTTTATCACTGTGTTTACTCTCTGACCATTTCAACTGACAATTAGTACTGCACTAACTTCTTCCTTTTGGTTTACTCCATGCCTTATATACCTAAAGATGACAGATCTAGAAGCTTCTCTGATGACGTCACCATACTCTAGACAGTTCCAGAACAGATATGTCATCACTCTAGACCCTCTAGTAAGTTCTTTCCACATTCAGACATCCGAACTACTGAATTCTGTGTCTACTTTTCAGTGCAACCAACATAACCTTAAATCTTAAGGGGTTGCAACATATTACAATATAATAAAAGAGGTGGGGGCCCGCCAGTGAATTTGGTACTGGGGCTCATGATTTGATGTGGAGGGCCTGAACAAGTGTTCAGTTTTTTACGTTACATTTTGTCAACTTCAAACCGTGAAAGTTTGTTAAGTCAAATGCAATACCTGTACTTTTTTGGATTAAATTATGTAAAATTAAATTCCCCTTTTCCCATGTAGATATTGTAAGGGTTTCACTTACGACTTTTTGAACTATTTGCGATTCAAATTGAAAATTTCACAACTATTTATTCAAAATATCAAAATTTATTTTTCTATTTATAAAATTATGTGTTTTCTTTTAAAAGAACTTCACTAAATCGGAAGTGATATTTAAAATTTACAAGCACTTTATTACTTCCTTAATAGTCAATTAAGAAAATACAAAAATCCACCACTTAAAATATTCAATAAAGTTCATTATTCGGGTTTCATTATTATTATTATTTTTTATTTATAATTAAAATTGTTTTCATTTATTTTATTAATATAGCGCGTTCTCATCAGTAGATGTCCCTACCTTTTAAATGACCTTTTTTTTTATTGAGAAGTCTGGACCAGGAGCTCCGAGAACTACCAGAAATACAAGAAGACTGTAGAGGATTCCGCAGAGAGATGACTCTACGTCATTCAATTCAGTCTTAAATTTTGTTATATATTATAATACAGTCTGCTTTCTTAAACCACGGATCGGCTATCGAAGTCATAACATTGATCTTTCCCATAACTTTTTTTTGAGTCTCAATTGTTCGTTCCTTGAAAAACAAACTTCAGGAAACATTATTCATGTGAAACTGCACTGCAAAGTGTAATTGTGGAATGGAAAGACATTTTAGATAATGATAGTCATAGTAAAATCGGGGTAGTGTTTCTTGATCTAAAGCGTGCCTTTGAGACCGTAGACCGTGATCGGTTACTGAAAAAGTTATATAAATATGGAGTGTCGGGAAAGGTATTACAGTGGTTTTATGACTATCTAAATGATAGATGTCAGTACGTGTCATATGAAAATAGTGTTTCTAGTAATCTAAAAAATGACTATGGGGTCCCGCAAGGTTCTGTATTGGGACCACTTCTGTTTATTCTTTTCATAAATGACCTAAATCAAATAACACATAAATGTAAAATAAAAATGTTCGCTGATGATACTATAATATATTGGCATGATAATGATGTAAAGAAATTGGTAGAGGTGCTAAATGAGGTACTTAAATTGGTGCAGGACTGGTTAAATGAAAATGGATTAAAGCTGAATATAAAAAAAACTAAATCAATGTTAATTAGTAGTGCATTTAATAAAGTTGATATATCAGAATTTAAAATAAATATTGACAATGAAGACATTGAATGTGTTAAAATGCATAAGTATCTGGGAATGGTTTTGGATGAACATTTAAATTTTAAAGAACATGTGAAATATGTAGTGCGGAAAGTTAATAAAAAAGTTAACTATTTGGGTAGAATTGGGCAGGATTTAACTAAATGGTGTAAGAGAACTATTTATAAAACTATCATTGAACCTCACCTTACCTATTGTTCGTCATTACTACTGACACTAAATGAAAGTGATATACATAATCTACAAATGGTACAAAACCGAGCGTTAAGAATTATCTTAAGCACGAACAGACACACTAGTGTAAGAAAAATGTTAAGCCACCTAAATATTCTTTCTGTTAAACAAATAATAATGTATAATGTTCTTATATTAATTCATAGAATGACTCTAAAATTAGTTCCTCCGTACTTAACTGACAAGTTATATAAAGTAAAAGACACTCATAAACATTATACTCGATATGGAGAAAACTATGTACTAGAATACAAAAGGACATCAGCAGGGCAAAATACAATTTTTTACAAGGGCCTGAATTGGTATAACCAATTAAATAATGATATCAAAAATTTAAATCTAAAAAAATTTAAAAAGGAAATGAAAAAAATTGTTATAAATTCACCATTTTAAAGTCAATTATTTTGTATATTATGTTATTCGTTTGTGATTTATATGTTATATGTCATATTATATTAATTGTAGTGTATTGTATTTATACTGTAATTGTAAGATATAGCATTCCTCTTTTTGCTAATAAAGATTACTTACTTACTTACTTACAAACTATGTCAGAATGGCTTTTGAACCATCGAAAAATACTGAGAAAATCAAGTGTACCGCATTAACGAGACATAGTAATTACTTCCACAACCACTGGAAGTATAGTAACGACAAAAATTTTTATTGCTCAAATAGGCTTAGAATGTCATGAAACATCACGATTTTAAGTTTGAGCGAAAAAAATTTTCTGTCTGTCTGTCTGTCTGTAATTTTTTTTTGTGCGTTTTAGGGGTAAATTTGGGGTAAATACGTAAATCAAGCTGGTAAGAGTCCATAAAATTGGTATTTAGTATATACAAGAGAAGCTATAAGGGGCCATCAATAAATGACGTCACGCTCCAGGGGGGGGTTATTTTTAGTAGCATTGCGCCCATGAGGTGATAAATTTTTTTTTTTTGCAGTAGCGTCAAAAATTCCCTCCCCCCCCCATGAGGCGAAAAATATCGTGAATAATAAATAACGGAATCGAAAAAAATATAAAGGGGGGTTTCTATAAGCGTGACGTAATTTTTGGGGGGGGGTCTAACTCAGCGTGACAAAACGTGACAATGGAGGGGGGGAAGGGGGTCTAACATCTCAAAAATTGGCGTGACGTCATTTACGGATGGCCCCTAAGGCCTCAAAAAAATTTTTGGCATTAGCCACCCCCACCCTATTATTAAAGGGGATGAAAAAAAATTATGATTTAGTGTGTGTACAAGAACCAGAGACCTCAAAATATTTTTTTACTTCATCCACTCCCACCACCACCCCCACCCCACTACCGATGTGGGGTATCGATGGTTTTATGGGTTTTTGGGAGGATTTCAAATATTATATTATTAAAGTTCCATAAACAATTTTTTCCACATACAAAATGTTTTCGTTGCAAGTGACTTGGATAGAAAATTTGGATGTGGAAGTAGTGATTCCTTGGGCAGCGGTTTTTTTTTGTTCAAAATGAAATTTCGAATTGAACTAAAAAAATATTATGAAAATCGGATCAATCATTACCGAGATACGGGGCTTTGTCTGTGCGATATATAATCCAAGATGGCGGATTTACTTATGTCCCTGATAGGGAGCATTTTCGCATCCTTACAATTATACTGAATGTCCATACGTCCAATTTTCGGTAAATCCCAGGGCACGTTTGTCGAACTAAGCGAAGGACAAATTTTTGCTAGGAACATAAAGCACACCACTATTCCGAAAAAAAAAAAAAAAATCACAAATTACCTCCATTTAAAAAAAAAACACATAGATAAGAAACTACACAAACGGCTGGCTAATCTGAGAACTGCCAGTTTCTGAATCATCAGGAAGTGTGAAACCTGTTAAATTCTTAAATTCCAGTGAAGTTAGTAAGTAATGTTTTACTCGAATCCAGGTAATAAATTATACTATTAGCGTCGGCTAATTGCCTATTAAAAAAGTCAATGTTGATCGTCAAGCATATTTACATTCCGATTGTAATGGAGGTGTTATTACCCTATTAATGGATCGTGGATTTGACGATTATGTACAAAATCCAAGCTTTTTTATTAACTAATTTACTGCAAACTAGCTGCTGGGCCCGATTTCGGATCGGTGTACTCTCTGATATAGGAGTTTAGGCAGCCCTGTTGGAATCCTGTTTATAATTTTGTTCAGAGTTTGATGTTAGTCTACCAACTGAAAAACTTTCAAGTCCCTAGCATATCTGGAAGCTCCCAAATAGAAATAACACAAAAAAACAAAAAAGTTCAAAGCAGCGAACCATGTATTTTCGGTCGCTGAATCCGAATCCGGAGTCAAAAAAAAATCGTACACCCCCAAAATCATTAGCTAGAGCCAAAAAACACCCCTGAAATGGGATAAAAAGAAGATTAAGCTACGAGAATAGTTGTTAATTCTTAATCAATCGAATTATACAAATTAAGGTTAAACAGCAGCGTACATACAATAGATATGAAACACAACCCAGGGAGGGGCGAAAACTAGCCCCAATATATAAAAAAATCGATCTAAAACAGCAATGACTGCTGAAAAAGCTCAAAATGTCTAAGTTTTGTTAAAGTGATAAGAAACTGCATCAGGTCCGACGTAATCTTCATAAACTGCCCCTATAAAGTTGAGAACAATATTTGTAAAATTCAAATGCCGAATTTAACACTTATAATTGCGCAATTTGCACTTGTATAATTGTTCATAAGTATATCCAATCCTTAGATATTCAATGTTAAAGATTGAGTTCCAGTACAAAGCGCTTCGCCGACTCGTGACGTCATTCTGCATAAACACTACTCATTTTAAACCAGCAGGAAGATAAAAGAGATATAATTCAATAATCAAACGCCGTTTCAATAGAGAAACACAATAACATGCGCCACACGCTTATAGGGCATGTGCATCATATAACTAACATAACCTCAATTGTTTTTTTTTAGGTTTATTCTCATTTTTAGCTTGGAGCTAAACTGGCTCCAAGCAAATATTTAAAAATTCACGTAATAGTATATTGTGTATTTAGGTGTGAAAGCAATACATTCCCGGACGACGATGCAAATTATTTGCATTGTTTGCATGCAACAATTTGCATCGTCGTCCGGGAATGTGCTTTCACACCGAAGAACATATACTATTTTTTCTGAAATCACAATCAATATTATTATAAATTAAGGAATTTGTATTAATGCATAACATTTCTTCATTACAATCTAACTGCTTACTAATAAATGCAATTTTAATGTGAGTTGGTTTGTCTGCGTGTATTTATTTACTGTCTAAAATATACATAAAAAAACCGTACGGGAATGTTACTTTCCCGGCCTAGGCCGAGAAAGTAACATTCCCGTACGGTTTTGTTGATCGTTGCTTGGCAACGGATCTTTTCCGGTCTGTTTTCTGATGGTTTCTTAGCAACGGACTAAAATACTGGAATTGTGCATTTTTCGATCTGAAATCGCGCCGAAAATGTAGACATTGCCGATCGATTTCAGAAAAATAATTTTTCAATATTGTTGATTGATAAAAATAGACTGCTAATTATTGGTTAGATTCTTAACCTGCAAAAAGTGTCTTATTTTATTATATATTATTTAAAACTTCATAAACATTACATTGAACTAGATTTTGGTTGAAAGGACAGGAACCAGGCAGAAATTTTAATAACAGCTACGTAATATATGTAAATCTTAAGAAATATATATTTTTGAGGTTAGCTGTGAAGTGACGTGCAGATGCCCTATTAAATCTTGACTGTCGCCTGATCAGCATCTGTAAAGTGACGTCTCGCGAAGCACCGCCCCGTTTTCGCGCGGTCCAACTTTGGTAATTTATTTAAGGGCTTAATCGTTCTAATAAAAACTTAAAAATTTGGGAATTGCCTTAAAAAGTGTTCTACTTTCGATTTCTAAAATAAAAAAAAATGCTGAACGGGCCCAATATCAGGGTGAGCCACTAGCCTGTGGCACACGGTACGGTAATTTAGCTGATTTGTGCAATTCCTAATTCACAAATAGTGCAGGAAGTACAGTTAAAAATTTGGTGGAATAACATATTAATGTATGGTTGGTGAATCGCCTATCTGCCGTACGTAGGGATGGAAAAAACAGGATGGCAGTGTGTTTTTGCGCGCTTTTAAGTAAATATTTTTCAACATTCAACATTTTTCAACATTCATTTTTGCAAATAATGTAAATACTTTTGTACAGCTAGTAAAATTATCTATAATTTATTTTTCTTTTTGCGTTTCTACCATAAAAATAGACCGACATATATGTTTTTTTTTATAAATATCTCCAAAAACATTCAGTTCAGTTCAGTTCAGATAAATATCGAGTATTTAAATACTTCTTGCAGCAAGTATTTGTACTTGCAAATATTTTATCTGAAATATTTACTACTTAGTATTTGAAAATGACCCTGAACGTATTTATAAATACTTAAACTATTTAAATAACTGGAAAGTACTTAAATACTTTTAAAAAAGTATTTAAATCCTTTTCTGACAGTATTTAAATACTTTCAGAAATATTTGAATATTATCTGAGTATTTGAATTTCAAAAGTATTTAAATAAATACAACAAATATAATCAAATACATCAGGGAGACAGGCAGATACTCGTCAAGAATCAAAACATGTTCTATACTATGTAGTTAATAAATAAATTACATCATTCAGTATTCAGTCATTCACGTCTTAATTCCTAGAAAATTGGTTGAGAGCAGACATAGACAGTAAGTGTTAACTGTTAATAGACATTATTATATTTTGTGATTGTGACAGAGAATAGTTGAACAGAATAGTAGTATTCTAGTGTCATAGTCTCTGTGCTTTATTTGGGTATTTGCAGAAGACGCAAAGGTCTAGTAGCTCTACGGATAAGTAAAAATCCAATACCCAACTAGAACTGATTAAGTATAGATGTATAAAAATAGTGTTGTAGAAGTTCATGAAAGTCATGAAACCTAAAATTTTCATTCTCAAATAGTCAAATAGTATTTAATATAATAATAATAATAACGGTAATGATAATAATAATAAGTCTTTATTGATTTTTACAAAAACAGAAAATACCACTTTGCGAAGTTTAGCCATCAAAGGCTATTGTTACACTTAACTATGCTTCAAAATATTTCAGTGTTATCAAAATATTTAAATATTCAGAAAGTATTTAAATACTAAGTTTAAACTATTTAATTACTTTTGTTATTTATTATTTAAATACTTTTATCTTCTGAAAATACTTAATATTTAAATACTTTCAATTTTCTGAAAGTATTTAGTATTTAATATTTAAATACTTTTTCAAAGTATTTGCCCAGCTCTGCGCAGGGCCGGCCCTCCATATAGGCAAACAAGGCCACGGCCTAGGGCGCTCGAATTTGGGGGGGGCGGCATGGCGAAGGTACGGGATGGACTGACAGCGACCCCGACCATGGAGCAGTCAGCAGTCAGCGTTATAGCAATACACACAACAACCGAGGATTTCCCGTTCGCTTAGGGCGCCGAGTTTGGTTGGGCCGACCCTGTATCCTCGCATTCTGAAGGCGTGTTTTATTGCTAGTTCGAATGTACTACTACGAGTAGCAAATTTTAAGTGTCAATAAAACGCTTCATCAATGTTGCCACAAGTGCTTCAGTGATTTAGCAAAATGTACCAAGTTACTGTAAATACCCACGAATAAGAATAACCCTATGCCTAAGAATAAAGGCGAGTTTATAAAAAAAGTCCCAGTCCTAACTTAGCCTGTCTTAGTCTTAATTTTTCCCTAAAATATATCTGATGTTTTAAGACGGGTTTATAAAAACTGGCCTTTGTCTTAAGTTGATCGTAAAATAGATACGCGAACTTTTCATGCCAATTGGAATTGATTTCTGATCTATTCAGTGGTATTAGCCCCTAGGAAAAATTAATCTAAAAATTTTAGGTTAAGTTAGGACAAGACAGGATTGCGACTTTTATAAACGGCATACGGGTAACCTGTACATTTAACTTTTTAGGGAAAAAATTAAGATTAAGATAGGCTAAGTTAGGACTGGGACTTTTTTTATAAACTCGCCTTAAACTAAACGCACAGTACAGGTACAAGCTCTAACTTCTCTTTGGCTCTTATATTATGAATCGACATAATAAGTTGCTGCTTATAGAGCTGCTGCTGCTGCTGGAATTGCTAATTTATCTTATTATATAAATATATCTTGTCATCCAATTCGTGGATTTCCAAATCCAAATGATTATCTATTTTTTTATAATCTTTACTACACTCATTTTGTATATATTTTAATAACTTCAATAAGTATAGTTTCAGTTTCTTATTATTTATTTTGTATTTTAGTTACTTTTGGTTTTATGACCAGTGATTCTACTCTTTCCACGATCAAATTCGGTCGTAAGAAAAGTAGCAAACGTGGAAAACATAGTGGTCAATAAAACGGCAGGATGCGTTCCTACTTCTACGAGTAGTAGATTTCTGGTGTCAATAAAACTTGCCTTGAGTCACCGTTTTGCATGGTGGTAATCAGGATAAGTTCTAGAATGTAAAATTGCAGAACATAGTATACTTCAGACCATATTTCGGGCCAATACGGACCGTCCTTCCAGAGTGAGATAACTGCGCCGCTACTGCGCGTTAGAAGAACAAGGATGGTCTGACTTGTTATCGCCGCACTCACGTCTCGTCCAAAAGCTGAATATTAGGGAACCTTAACTCTACAAATCTTGGTCAGCGAGAGCCTGAAGATGGCAGATATAATTCTGCCGAAATGTCGTTTAGACAAACTTGGCAGCTCTAAGCGCCTACCAACCATGCGGGACTACACCCGGAAACTCAACAACACTTTATAACCACACAAATACATACATACATATATACATAGATAATGAAAAACACAACACTTCCTTAAGTAGCATTGGCGAGTAAAAACTAAAACGTTCCCGAACTATTAAGAAAAAATACGCATAAAATATTTGATTTTGCATAACTATGATTACAACAAGGCTCTTTGATGTACATTAAGATAAGATTATATTTATAAACCATTGTTTGCACCATTGTCGCATACGTTGCCACGTAATTCATAAATATCTAATTCGTCCTACTTTAATTTTGTTTTGTTTGTTTAAGCCTTCACCTAGTGTAACCCTTATACCACGAACAGTTAAAAAAACAATTCTTCATATTCACTTCTTTTCTCTGCGTTTCTATGTGTACGAATTACATAAGTCGATAGTGACACGATATCTCGCCGCGTTGTGTTTTATCGCACCAAAATGGTATGTACGATAAAATGGTCGACATTCAAAAGCTGTCTAGTGGATGATATATTTTCAATGGATATAAACGACTCAAAATTTTGGCAAGACTCACCTAGCTAAACTTATAGTCCACAGTACAGTGCCCTTTTTTTTAATGATTAGTAACAGGCTGAATTTTCGTGAGTAGCTTCGTTTTGACGAGACGCCCAACTTTTCTCTCTTGAAAATTCTCGGTAGTGGTAGCTAATAGCTGCGCTTGGGTGTATATATGTCGATTGGGTGATTGTTCAAATTTTATAAGTAACAGTTAGTTTTTTAGTTAGATCTTGAGATAATTTGATAAAAAACACGAAAAAACGTTTGTCCTACAAAATTGATGGTTTGACCGAAGCGTCCCCCACCTACAACATGTCCAAATAATGAGGTCAAAACAATGATTAGTAACCAGTTGATTTTTTTACTATTGCTTAATAAATGTTTTTAAAATGAAATGGCCACATTGTCCTACAAATTGAATGGTATGTTTTTCCAGTCCTACGCTCGGAAATTGTCAGTTCCACGGTAACACTTTTCTCATTAGGGAGTTATCGCAAAAGATTACGTATTTGCGTTAAACGTTATTTTTGACATCTAAGCAAGCGCATATTGGTTTTCATGTACAAAAACAAACATGCGCAAGCGTAGATGTCAAAGATAACGTTTAACGTACATACGTTATCATTCGCGATAACTCCCTATTAGTAACTGTAGGACAACGATAACACATGATAGGTTAGTGTATCCTCTGCCCAAATAAAATAGTGTCCTACAAAAAAATCGGTATGTATCGCTAGTCCGAAAAAAATTATTTTAAATAACGAATTATTTTATAATTGCGGTTTTGGTAAATTAATATACTTTTATTACTTAAGCGGCATTCTGATATCTACCAAATTTAGTACATACATTCAGATTATTATCAAAAAACAACATTTCCCTTGATTTTAAACCATAATTTGCAAATTTACATTCGTTGTGAATATTTGAATTTTTCAGGCACTTTTATATATTTTATTAAATGTTCGACTACAAGAGGAAAATTTCTTTAGAAAATCGTTTAATGGCATCTCTTTTCTCCTTAAAATTAGGTGTTCCACACAGTAAATTGCATAAAAAACACTTCATAGTCACTATTTATTTCGCAGGTATGTCTAATCTCACAATCTATTTGTAATCATTCATCTCTCCTTGAGATATGATCACAAGTTGTTGTTTTCTCACCACCTCTTTCATTTTTCAGATGAACAAGGTCCGACGCTGACGACAGAACAACCCGAACCTGTGCCAGGACCCTCTAAACGACAACAGCTCATATAGTTGTTGCTCATATAATAATGTAACATATAATCATATGTAATATAATACAATATGTAATCATTTTTCCAGATTTTTCATTGGAATGTCAACTTTTTTGTAACTGAATTTGTACAATTTCGAACTTCATTAAATAATTTGAACAATATTATACAATTTTTGAAAAAATGACCTGTACCTTTACATAGATGATCTAAATAATAGCAAAGAACTAGGAGGAATTCACTAATTGGTAGACTTTAATAATAATATAGAGATCTGGAGTGAAAAAAGTTGGTTTTTGCGGAGACAGACAAAATACGCCAATTTACGACTAGCGCTTGAGCTCGAACGGTTCGTCGGAGAAAAAAAAACTTAAATAGTGAAACTTGTAGGAAATTTTATGTACTTTCATTTTGAATACAGAGGTTATTTACGAAAAGTTGGTAGTTTTCGAGCTATAAGCAAAAAACCGCAGAAAATGAGATTTTCTACCTTTTTTTTTGCATTCTTTTCAATGTTGCGTCACGAAATTTTATTAGCAAACCTTAGATTCGATTCAGCACCCCAAACTACCCCACAACTTTCCCCCTAGGGGCCCTTTTGAGCACAAATTGACTGCATTACATGTGCTTTCTATTTTTTAACCTCCCCACAATAAAATTGTGGGAGGTTACTACAATTAGTCCAAAATCGAAAATTGAGATAACATCAAATCTTTACGTTTTGAGGTCCCAGGAACCCAAAAAAGTTGTTTTTGAAAAATGTCTGTGTGTGTGTATGTGTGTGTGTGTGTGTGTGTGTATGTATGTTAGCACGATAGCGGCGAAGCTACCAAACGGATTTGGATGAAACTTTGCACGAGGGTTTCTTTAGGGCTCCAGAAGATCTGAAAAGGTTTTGGTTGAGATCGGATTACGTTTAGTGCCTTTTTGGCACAACAAGTTGTTTATTTTATGATTACTTACAATTTGTAATTGAACCATTGAAAAGCAGTAAAAGTTCCGATTCCAACGATATATCACACTTGCACTTTTTCGATTTGGTTTCCGTGAAAAAAATTAAAAAACAAAAATTTCACTTGTTTTGTCCTCAAAGCAGTGCAATGTACAGGGTGATATTCTAATAATGACAGAGGTGTCCAGTGATTTCGGCTGATAACTCGGGAACGGTTGAAGATATCGAACTGAAATTTGAAGAGTAGGTATAAATATTGTAGACGGACGGATTACGAATTAATAATACACCTACGTCACATGACGTCACAAAAATGAAAAATTATTACAACAGACGAACTGGTACAGATATCGACTTAACCGTTGAAGTTATTGAATTGAAATTTGAAACATAGGTGGAAATATTGTAAATGGACGGAATAAAAGTGAATTAATAATACACCTACATCTACATGACGTCACAAATAAGATAAATTCTTACAACAGGCGAACTGGTAAAGATATTGACTTAACGATTGGAAACATCAAATTAAAATTTGAAATGTGGGTGGAGATATTGTGGACGGACGGAATACAAGTAAATTAATAATACACCTACGTCTACATGACGTCACAAATAAGAAAAATACTTAGAAACTGGTGCAGATATCGACTTAACTATTGGAAACATCCAATTAAAGTTCGAAATGTAGGTGGAAATATTGTAGATGGATGAAATACGAGTGAATTAAAAATACACCTACGTTCTGATGACGTCGTAAAAACATAAAATTCTTATAACAGGCGAACTGATGATGATATCAAAAAAATATTTCTACAAGACGAGTCACGAAATTTTTTTTTTTAATTTCCAAGAAATATCAAAATTTCGGAGAAATGTCACTTTTCAGAAAAATGTCAAATTTTCAGGAAAACGTCAAATTTTCGGAAAAATGTCACTTTTCAGAAAAATGTCAAATTTTCAGAAAAATGTCACTTTTCAGAAAAATGTCAAATTTTCGAAAAAACGTCAAATTTTCGAAGAAATGTCACCTTTCAGAAAAATGCCAAATGTTTGAAAATTGTCAAATTTTCGGAGTAATGTCACTTCAGAAAAATGTCAATTTTCGAAAAAAATGTCACTTTTCAGAAAAATGTCAAAAATCCAGGAAAATGTCAAATTTTCGGAAAAATGTCACTTTTCAGAAAAATGTCAAATTTTCGAAAAAACGTCAAATTTTCGGAGAAATGTCACCTTTCAGAAAAATTGTTTGAAAATTGTCAAATTTTCGGAGTAATGTCAAATTTTTGAAAAAATGTCAAATTTTGGAGAAATGTCACGTCAGAAAAATGTCAAATTTTCGGAAAAATGTCACTTTTCAGAAAAATGTCAAATTTTCAGAAAAATGTCAAATTTTATTTAATGGACTCAAAGAAAATTCCCAAAAAATATTACGGGTCCATTTGTGGTATAAGTTCTCTGCTAGTGTGTTAAAGCGTGCAGACTGCATGCTGAGTATTTTTGATGTGTCAAGTGCATCGAGAGATTACAAGTTTTTTCGACGTTTATAAAGCCCACGGATGGTGTGAGAGGCCATCCTGAACCGCTTACAAGCCCTACAAGTATAAGCAACCCCACCGGAACGCTTTCGGTGAGTTTTTTCCAATAAAACTTTAAAAGTGACAGTGACATTATATTTTAAAAATTATTTCCGCTACTTCCGGCATCCCGCCGGAAATTCTTCCGGCAACATAACCTAAAAATAGTACTACATAACCTAAAAACAATTTAAGACATTGATACCAACCTAAACATTTTTCAAAAACCAAATTCCCCAGAGAAACATTGGAACCAAAAATTTGACAGCTATCACTCCCCGACCGATTTAGTGAAAAATTGGTGGAGGCCAAAAGATAACACAAAATATACCAACTCAAACTTAAACGATCCACCATGAACACTACCCTGGCTACATCTGGCAGGGAAGCTGTCCACCAAGAGTTATATGATTTTTTCCAAAGATGGCCATCCCTGCCATCCATCCCATTACCAACGAATAGGTTTTTTCGTTTAGTTGTTTCCCGTATCAATAATCAAAATTATTAAGTGCTCTTGCCTACGAAAGTTTTTATAGAATTGTATTTATTTTTATATTAATTTTAGGTCCATGTGGACACATTATAATTTTTACCTAGTCTTTAAGCCTGCCTACAGAAGACAGGAGCTACTTTTCTATTTTTCTCCAAGCCAAACCGGACCTACCCCGTCCAGCCTCACACTCGCCACGGCGGTGTTCACCGTGGTTGTCTGGTTGGCCCCGGCTAGGATCCGATGAAGCATATATTTGTATTAAAAACATTGAATAAAATATTAATGTTGTGCAGACTATAAATTTAACACTCAAGTTCTTAGGTCCAAATCCCACCGAACGCAAGACTTTTTTCTGATTTAATACGAAAAAAATATTTCAACTTAATAAATATAATTAAATGAGATCGTTCATATTGTTTAGTGCTCTTTTCGGCTTCAAAGATTCACCGGGTGGGGAGGTTTCAGCCGCTTCCAGTAGCTGTCGATTTTTTTTATAAAATTCAGACTAAATAAAAACAAATTAAATTAAATATAAAAATTAATGTTCATAATCTTTAATATTCATAAAACTTGCCACAAACAAATACATATTAACACAGAATGTGCAGAGGACACGTGAGAGACGCAGATGTTACCCGTCTGTGTTGATCACGTGGCAAACAAAATTCACTTGTGTATGGAAAAAACTTACGTCTTTTTTAATTTGTCAAAAATGTGTTGGCTTTGATTGTGAACGCATGTTAATACACGTGTTCATAACAGAAACTGACAGCATTCGCTTCGAGTACAATCGTTGATTGATTATTTTTTACTGAGTCCCTTATATGGTTAAAAGATTTTAAACATTCAAGTATATTCCCGCACAGCACCGTTAGGAAAAGCAATGATCGAAATCGAGAAAAATGGTCTTCATAAGAGAGGTAGGACTGTAATAAACGTTATCAATAATTGTCATTGTTACTTTCAAAATGATCAAATAGTACTAGCGGATCTGGAGAGAAAAAGAGGAATTTTGAAACCAACTTAAAATTTTATTTTTTTTTTTTTTGACAATTCGTTTACATGCGTTTCTCTTTTATCATGTTATCAAGTTATTTCAGCTTAATCGTACGGGTTGGAAGAGGAATTTGCTTTTAGAATTCGCGAAAACACGTTTTTCCACGATAACTTCGTTATTATTGACTTTTAAATCGGACGGTAAATTTTTTTTGAAAATACGCGTCTTTTTTCCGTAACTCTAATATACAAAAAGTAATTCCTTAATTTTTTCACGAAAAGAAGGAGTTGGGGGATGAGATTTTTTTTAAGTTAAGTGAAATCGATAAGAATTGATGGAGCCGGAGGAAGGGGGTAACGGGTCAATTAGGAGAGTGTAGGGGAAGGAAAATCATTCAACCCCCCAATAACTTGTTTCCCTGTCTTGCGATTTTGAAAAACCAAAATAGAATTTATTCGCTATTACCTTTAGTATTTGAAAGATTAATTTTTAAAATTTTTCCAAATAAACAAACTTGTGGGAGGGGAAAAACTTTTTGCATTTTTTTTCAAACGCATTTTTGAGTATGAAGGAAAGGGTTCAGAGGAGATATTTTTTTACAGGTAAATGAGGATTTTTTTATCTTTAATTTTAAAAAAATTATCGCAATTTAAGGAAGGGAAGGAGGGGCATAATGCGTTTGCGGGAATAAAGGGTTAAGGAAAAGGGATCGGGACTTTGGATCTTGATATTCGGCAACATAAATCTTTTTTTCATCGTAATATTTTATCCATCTACCCTTCATCAAATATTAAACTGCCGAAACGGCAGTTTATAATAAGTTGCGCTATTACTATTAAAAATGCTTAAAACAAATATAATTTATTTTTTAACAAAATCGATCGGTAAATAAAAAAAGTATAAATCGTATAAAATTTAAAAAATCGTTTCTGATTTTTTAGATTTGTAATCGAATAGAATTTTTAAATGCTATTTCCTATCATTTATTTATATATTTAACTAATATATATTTCATAACAATATAATATTAAAACATAGATATCATTTTGAAATAGATTATATTGGCAATATTATCGCTTTTCGAAATAGGGTATGGTGGTGTAATAGGTAGAATTTTAGCTTGAAATCCAACGATCACAAGTTTGAAACAGGCAGGTTATTATAGATGTAGTTGCTCCTTTTACTTTTTTTTATACTGACAAGTGTTTTATGAACTAAGTCGTCAATATAATATTCAAAATATCGAAAAATTAACATTTACAAAAAACTGCGAAGAGTATTCTAAAGAATGTGCAACAATTATACAAAAAGTTAAACAAATCGGCGAAGAGCATGATTTTTACGTTTGTTAAATTTTTAATTTACCAACCGTGAAGGACTTTTGGAGATCGAAGAGGGAATATACGCAAAACTTAGTTAATGATAAAGAAATCATAAAGAACGTGGAAATATAATACCAATTAATTAATTGCAATACCAGGTCAACAATCACTCATTTGCAATTTTCTCGAAAACTGCTAATGCTAGAAAAAAAGTTTCAAATAAAAAAGTTACGTCCACCTTTTATCTCCATTTCTTTTCGATACAATTGGTATCTATTTCGAAAGATAAAGAAGTTTCCCGCATGTTACATTTGAGAATGCAAATTTTCGACATAGCATTAAAAAAATATAATGCTTGCTTCACTTATTAAAATTTGACTTACAAATTAACACATTTTGTTAACAAATATATAGTGATAACACGATAAAAAGGCCGTTTTTGAGTTAGAGCGAGTTAAACGGAAAAATAATTGTTTTATATATCCAACAGATATCTAAAACTAGAGAAATGGGCCACGTTAAAAGACTTTATTTTGCAACAAAAATTGGTATTAGGAATTTTTTCGTATCCCTTCAAATCACGGAGATTTGACACATTCTGTATTTTTGAAATTTTCCGTCATAACTCTTAAAGTAGGCCATGGATTTAAAATTTCTTTAAACCATTCTGTAGCTTAGAAAAATCTCTACAAATTCTTTAAAAATATTTTTTAAGTGCGATTGACATTAAGCGAGACCTCTTCGATGGACCTAATAAAATTGTCAGCCTGTATATATGTCAACACAACACATTTTTACCCTCAATAACATAACTGCGGAAAAGGCTGTATGTTATTTTATAATATAAAAGTCGTAAAAAACCTTCATCTTACTATTGTTATTCTATTTTTCCCAAGCGGAGCTACTCACTTCACTTTGCATGATGATAAACATGTCACTCCAAGAACGAAAGTGATATATCAATTCTCTTCGGGGGTAATTTCATTCGACAGGGAAAACATTTTTCCACACAATTTGATTGAAATAAAAGAAGTGGCTGAATAATTTGTAGTTGTTCAGGAATATTTTAAACATTTTTTTATACAGGGTTGAAAACAGTTTTACAGCTGGGGTGTGTAATTTTTTTCCTCAAAATTAAAAGACATTTCATGACATTCCAAGCCTATTTGAACAATAAAAATTTCCAAAACAAATTTTTTTGCGTTACTATACTTCCACTTGACACTTTGCTGGAAATAAATTAAAAAAACGGACTGGTCGCGTTGCTATCTATAGGCAATTTTATGACCGAGACTGAATAAATGTTTACATTGTTGCCTGGCCAAACTTATTTCACTTAGTGACCAATTCTTTTCACGGGGTGGCCATTTGGCCACACAACCCCTGCTTAAAAAATGGCCTGGAGCAAACCAAGTTAGACTATCATCTAAGATAATGCCCAGTCATTCAATACCAGAACCCGTACACGGAAAAAAATCCTATACTGTCTCCAAGAATAATCCTATTCTTGAAATTTTAAATTTCATACAACAGTAGAAGTCTAGGTTAAATAATAGTCGATATTTCTATCAAATATTTATATGGTGTTGACTTCCAAGCATCATTCTATTCAGGTAGAATACTTTATATTTAAGTTAAGATTAAAATTCATATTCATTTAAGAGAAGAGTTTAATTCAAGCTAATTAAAAAGTATTCTTGATAGAGAACTATATAATTCTTGACCCAAAAGGTTTAATATTCGATTTACTTCAAATACACTTATTCTTAAATGTTATTTTCTGCACATGCGTCGACGGGCCTCTATCATAGCGCCTGCCGCTTTCGTTGTATTGTGTGCAGTTAATGGAGAATCATTTAACAGTGAATAGTGCAAGGGTTTTGTTTTGTCTGATATGTGATATGCAAATAGTGGAATAAGGAAGAAATACTATATATTGCAATGCAATTGGTAAAACCACTTGCATTAATTTCCCGGTGCTTGAAAACGTTATTTCTTGGAGCCATTCGATTCAGCTCGATAGGAAAAGTATTTGTGAGTACTTTTAAGGTCATCGAATTTGTTTAAAAAGTTATACGAAAATTGTTAAGAATTAGAGGATAGTGATTTTTAACCTTTCGTCGCTTACGTAGCGAAAACGGTAATAGATTCGACATAAGTGCACTGAACCTTTTTGTAGACCCTCGAATTTTCCAGAAAACAGTCTGCAAGGGCATCCATCATAGTTAGGATCTACAGCTACCCGTACGCAAACGTAATAATGATCGTTCTTCGGCACTTTCCAAGCGGCCTGGCTATAATAATAATAATGAAGTTTAAAAATATTTAAATCAATTCAAAACATATGCACTTTCAATAATGTTTTTCAGCACTCGATGGGGCTTTTAAAAATTCAAATCAGGTTCCTTGATTTTCTTCTTAAAAAAATAAGAGTTGAAATGTATTTTTTTATTTATAAACTATAAAAAATTTATACCTATTAAGAAACGAAAAGTTATAATTTCGCATGCTCTTTCTGATGGTGCTATTGAAAAAATTGTTATTTTTTATTTTCATTATTTTTAAATAAACAAATTGTTATAAACAATTTGTGGAGCTTTATTATTTTAAATTGTTTTTTTTTTCGAATAATGGTTAAAAATTTACTATTTTTTTAATACTAGTATTCAACATTACAATTTTTTTTAATAGCACCATCAATATGAGCATGCGAAAAAATCAGCAACTTTTCGATCCTTAATATTAATTTACACTTTATAAACAAAAAAATATACTTCAACATTGGTGCAATGTTGCAACAATAAATAATAATTTTTTTAAGAAAAAAAAAATACATTTGGTTTGAACTGCTTATAGCAATATTTAAATTATTTGAAAGATCCTGAATCTGCCTTGATAAAAATTTGCTTGAAAAGAAACCTCTTTTAACACTGTTAAAGTATAGGTAAAGCATACAGCCAAAAATAGTTGCAAAAATGTTTATTTTTTCTGTTTTACTCCACGTCCAGAGGAAGTATAGTAACGACAAATTTAAAAAAATTTTATTGTTCAAATAGGCTTAGAATATGTCATGAAACGTCGAGATTTTAAGTTTGAGTAAAAAAAAATCTGTCTGTCTGTCTGCCTACCTGCCTGCCTGCCTGTCTAACTTTTTTGTACGCACGTTTACTCTGGAACCGTTTAAGATATTCACTTGAAATTTGGAACATCTATGTATTTTAACGAGATCTGGAACTTTTTGGCATTAGCCACCCCCATTACCATTATTAAAGGGGATGAGAAAATATTGTGATTTAGTGTGTATACTGTGTACAAGAACCAAAAACCTTAAAATATTTTTTTACTTCATCCACCCCCCACTACCCCCTACTACCGATGTGGGGTACCGATGTGGGATATCGTTTTATGGGTTTTTGGGGTAGAGGATTTCAAATATTATATTATTAAAGTTCCATAAACAATTATTTCCACATACAAAATTTTTTCGTTGTGAGAGACATGGATAGAAAATCTGGATGTGGAAGTAGTGATTCCTTGGGCAGCGGTTTTCTACTAATTTTTCACTGCTTACTTTATTTTAAAGCCGTACATAAGATATACTAAAAATTACTTTGTTCTTTACGTGTATTTGGGCGTCCTTTATACTTTGGCTATTTCCAAATTATTAAATTATATACAAACTATTTGAATTTTTGAAATTTGATTTTTCTGTTTTGTTGCCAAAAATTGAATAGCATTAAAATTGATTTCTTTTAATAGCAAAACTGTTTATAAAACGATAATAAAAAATATTCCATATTATGTTAACCAAATCTGCACGTAAGGGCAGAATTATTTATTATATTTAAATTGTGTTACCAAATTTTTCTAGTTGGCTGTACATTAAATTTATAATTATTTATTTACTTCTCTATAATACAAAATATTTTTGCTATTTAGCGTTTATATTGAGTTTTATGAATTCGTTATTTATTTTATATAATGTGAATGTGTTGTTATGTTATACTTATAAAAAATACATTTTACTTTTTTTGGTAAAAATAGAATAGGACCTATGTACTGTTATTTTTAAATTGTGCAATTCCCATTTTTTTAATTTGCTGTACATTTACTCTTATGTGTGTTTACTTTTATTCATAATAAAAATCTTAGACATGTTTTTTATTTTTTCTGATTTAAACTGAAAACACTTTAAGAAGCCATTTTATTTAGATAATTCTCAGAGAACTACTGTTGTATTTATGGTGAAAGCATCTTGTTTATCCACTAAGTTGAGGAATCAATTTTCTTAAGGTAAGTCGATTAACATCTAATTATTGTTCCATTACATATTTCAGTAATTGGCGCGCATTTTTATTTAGAAGGGAAAGGTCCGTTTTTCGAGAAGTCATATTAGGCAAAATTTTTTTACTGAAAAACTAATGCAATATTATTCATGAGCATACTTTAGAACCTCTATTGAATGATATTTTGATTTACAGTTTTAGAAATACGGCCCACCTAAAATAATATTTTTCAAGTATTAAATAATTAATAACGGGGAAACAAATTGTTTTTAGGAAAAAAGTGATTTCTCATTTTCTATTTATATTCACTTTTAGAAAAACAATTCATTTCTAAATTATTAATTATTTAATATTTGAAAAATGTAATTTTAAGAGGGCCGTTATTCGAAAACGATAAATCAAAACGTGGCTAAATTTTTGATATAGGGGTTCTAAAGCATGCTGAACAATAATATTGCATTAATTTTTTCGGTAAAAAAATGCCTATTATGATTTCTCTAAAAATCAACTCTTTTTTTAATAAAAGTGCACAACAAAAACTTTGTAATAAATGCAGCTATTCTAATTTCAGGTAGTGCCAAAGGCTTGATTTAAAAATATGTTACAGTTTGATTTAAGAATATGTATTTTCTTCAATGTTTCGAATCAAGAACATATTATTTATATACAGTGTGTCCCATTTTTCACGGCAACACTTTCGTAGCTTAGTTAGTACTCATCCAATTTTAACCAAATTTGAATCGATATCAAAAGACCTTTACTATATCTTTTTGTGTAAAACAAGTCTGATTTCAGCTATTGACGCGTCAATTAATGTTGTGCCATCGACCAATAAAACACATGCTTTCGTCGTCAAATAATTTAATGAATTATATAAATGACAAACAAAAATGGCCCCAATTCGAATCCTTGTATAATTCCATGAGATATCTGATAACAGAATTTAAAAAAAGACTACTCATTTAATTTTGGCGTTATAAGGGTATTTCTAATACTTAATTTATTTTCAAATAAATCAGTTTAGTTTATTTCTGTCAGTTCAATGATCGAAAGAAATAAACAACACCCCACAAACAGGATCATTACGAATTATACGATTGTTTTGTTTACCAAATTACGTAGTTAGGTCTCGCCTTCGTCATGTGTAGATCCCTGCAATGTGCGTATTTCGGCGCAGGAAGTTTATGATCAATCGTTTAACGCCGATTAAAGCTAGCACTATGTAAATGAAATGGTGACGGTCACTAATTTGAGATCTCTTTGAAATGAACTCATATTCACAATTGTGCTGTTTGAATTTTTTGAATTTGGAAAAGTAAACATGCATCATAACGGGCAAATTTATACGTAGTCAATAAAATTTTCTTGATGGAGTGTTTTGTCAACAAAAAAAATTTCATCACACGAAATCCATAAGTTTATTAATTTCTACTTTAAGAAAACTTTGATTTTTCTGAAATGAGGCCAAAATAAGTACCTGCTATTTGTTTTGTACTAAGCATGACAGATTTGTTTTATGCAGCAGGAATTCCAATGCTCAACCGGCTTTGAAAGGCATATAAGTCTTATCTCAACAGTAATACACCGATAATGGCGTATTATCGAAATACCGCTGACGTTCACGAAAAAGTGATCTCTGAAATATTTCTACGAATTGAAATATTTATTTACAATCTGATAAAAGACCGATAGGCGAGTCATTTTAGGTGAACAAAAGGTTATACATCAAACTAATTGTAAAAGAAATAAACTAAGGTTTTTTAGACTTGGAATAATATCCCCAACAACATATCAGAAGTCTAGAAAAATCTAAGTATGGGAAAGCCGCCATATTGGCCGACATCTTGGAATTACTCTCGAAATCTATAAAATGCATTGCTCCGATTAACTTCAAATATGTACCAAATAGAAAGTTTTCTGAATCAGGAATCATATAATAACTTTATCTAATTTTGTTTCTATCATATTCCATTTATTACAAAATGTTAATAATAAAGCAAGGTAATTTATGAACGGTAAGTTTTTAAATAAACTATTAAATTTGTACAAAATCGTTTCAATTACTGTACACTCTTTGAAGAAACTACTAAGACAATTAAAACACTACTCTCATTTCCGACATGTATCACTCTCCATCGTCGTATACATCTTCTATATTCGAGTGACTGCAGAGTATACCTTGACATTCACTGCAAGCTGATGAACATTCCAAACCATGTTTTCTGCATGAGCACCTTGAAGTGCTACAATCTGTCTTGCATTTACATCTTATGATATCGAGTAGAACTGGTGGTGCTGGTTGAAGGTGAACCATATTTTTGTTAGCCACCTTTATACTGAAATATCCTTATTATAGTTACCTTGTAAGAACGCAATTTGTATAGCTATTACAGATGTCTGAGAACAATATATCAACAGACAATGATAATCGATGCAGTAAAGCACCTCCATCGAGTTCATAGAGTGGACCAGAAAGTGGTGTCTCTGCTGCAGCTATCTGAAATTTATCTACCTTGGCCCACATTGTATTGGCTAGAGCCGATTTATTTGCTTTTCTTGGGAGGACTGAATCGGCAAACGAAGATGCTGGATAGCTACAAAGTTCATACTTGAATATGTCCCTCTTATATATGCCCTGTTGTTCAGAAACAAAAGCAAGTCTTTGGAATAGCAATATTGGGTCAATATTGACGACATCTTGACCTACTTTAATATTCTTCGATCCCATTGTAACAGCCTGTAAATTTCGTTTGAATGAATAGTTCCAAATGTTCTAACCATGTGACCATGCATGGACTGGGGAATTAGATCGCCAGCTTCTTTTGCTTTGTCAACGATGACATTACCATGAGCAACCACTCCCGATGTCAAACTGCGCAAAGGTTCATCAGTGATAAATGGGCTTCAATCCAATAGAAATGTCAAGATTTTCCTGGTGTCTAAGTAGTCTCTTGTCTGCCTGGTGTATGAAGCTTCTTTGTGTTGTTCACTTGTATTATACATGACAGCAGTAAACTCTTGCATGGCATTGTTGACCTCTGTGCATGGAATCATGGATTGAACCCATACTTGGTTTATGATGAAGAAAAAGACCTCAACCGGGCAATCTTTACGGGGGAGTGGGGTGGGGGTGCAATATGAGCAATTGCCCAGAGCGGCAAATTTTTAATGTAAGGCATAAAATTTTCCAAATAAAACCGCATTTACATGCGCCGCCAAGGTAAGGTGTTTCACTGTGCCCGGACGTATTATCCAATGAATAGAATATTATGTCAGGAGTCGGTAGCTCAGTGGGTTAGCGCGTCTAGCTTGCACTCTGAGCGTACCTAGCGAAGTGGGTTCGAGCCCCACATAGCGAAAAATTTTTCATTGGAAATTTTCCGCAAGAAGTGGTTCGGATTCCACCATAAACTGTAGGGCCCCGTCTCCTTTCTCAGACAAATCTAGATCTACTAGACTTAAGAGGGTCACTGAGGTGACATGGAAGGCGGTTAAAACACATTTTAAACACATGTCGCTTGGAATTGGATGCGCGTAACTGTTTCTCCCTTCTCTACGCGCCAATTGTCATGTTATTTGCGGCGCACGAAGACCGAAAATGAAGAATCACGGCGAGCCCCGAAAAAGCCCGAGCACCCACCAAGAGAGACGACTCGGACTACGCGGAGCTCGCATCACTTGTGAGGGCCTCAACAAACATCAAATGCCTTTCTCAAGCTTATTAACTGGTAAAAATGTTTTTAAATTGCTTTAAATAACGTTCCTGGTTCAAAAAACTTTCTACTTAGATTTTTCTAGACTTTTGATATGTTGTTGGGGATATTATTCTAAGTCTAAAAAAAAAACATTAGTTTATTTCTTTTACAATTAAGTTTGATGTTTTCAACTCAAATAACTGGACTACAAGAGCTTTTTTTAGCTCGATCTTGAGTAGTAGACTTAGTAGTAGTAGTGATGGTAGTAGATTTATTAGTGTTAAAATACACAAAAAGTTTACACACGTATATGTATATACGTATCTCAACTTCCAATATTTGCGATCTATCCAATCCTATGTTTGTGTTTATGTTTATGTTTACCCTCTTGTAGACCTCTTGTCTCCAACGTCGA
The DNA here is from genome assembly GCA_936432065.2 of Rutpela maculata. Lineage (NCBI taxonomy): Eukaryota > Metazoa > Arthropoda > Insecta > Coleoptera > Cerambycidae > Rutpela > Rutpela maculata. The sequence goes on from OW386287.2 coordinate 215,487,116, forward strand.
TCTTCCAACTCCTCGGCGGTCTACCTCGTTTCCTCCTTTCCGGTGGGTTCCAGTACCATATTTTTTTTGGCCATCTCTTTTCATTCATCCGTTGGAGATGCCCATACCGCATTAGCTGTTTGTATTCAATAGTGTCTAATATCGTTCCTTCCACTCCCATGATTTCTCGGATCCTTTCATTCCTAATGTGGTCTAATCTTGTAAAGCGGCAGCTTCTTCGACAGAAGTCCATTTCAAGGGGCATTAATCGATCTTTATCTCACTTTTTTAGCTCCCAAGTCTCTGATCCGTATGTACTAATACTTTCTACGATGGTCTTGTATATAGCGTATTTATTACTTCCACATCCAGTGGAAGTATAGTAACGACAAAAAAATTTTTAAAAATTTTTATTGTTCAAATAGGCTTAGAATGTCATGAAACGTCGTGATTTTAAGTTTGTCTGCCTGTAACTTTTTTGTGCGTACGTTTACTCTGGAACCGTTTGAGATATTGACTTGAAATTTGGTACACATATGTACTTTAACGAGATCTAGAACTAGATTATATTTTCATCTTGTTCCGTCGAAGGGTTGGGGGGTAGTAAATTGGAGTAAATTTGGGGTAAATAGGTAAATCAAACAGGTAAGAGTCCAAAAAAAATTGGTATTCAGTATATACAAGAGAAACTAAGGTCTCAAAAAAAAATTTGGCATTAGTCACCCCCATTATCACCCCCACCCCATTATTAAAGGGGATGAAAAAAAATTGTGATTTAGTGTATGTACAGAACCAGAAACCTCTAAATATTTTTTTACTTCATCCACCCCCATTACCACCCCCACCCCACTACCGATGTGGGGTATCGTTTTATGGGTTTTTGGGGAAGAGGATTTCAAATATTATATTATTAAAGTTCCATGACCAATTATTTCCACATACAAAATTTTTTCGTTGTGAGTGACTCGGATGGAAAATGTGGATGTGGAAGTAGTGATTCTTTGGGCAGCGGTTTTTTTTTAGAGATGTTATCACTCGTTAGTATTGAGTTTAGCTGTCACACGTCAAAATATAAAATACAAATAAGTATATAGAAACTATTACACATTAAAATATTTAGAGGAACATAAATTGACAAAGTAGTATATCTAATATATAAAAATCTCGTGTTACAGTGTTTGTTATCGAACTCCTCCGAAACGGCTTGACCGATTTTTATGAAATTTTTGGTGTATATTTGGTAGGTCTGAGTGATAAGGGTGGCCCTATCCAGAATTTTTTTTTTTATTTTTTGGACAAAAATTTATAATTTATATGGCAAAACAACGGTTGCTGGGTCAGCTAGTATTTATATAAAAACCGCTGCCCAAGGAATCACTACTTCCACATCCAGATTCTTTTCCAAGTCACTCACAACGAAAAAATTTTTGTATGTGGAAATAATTGTTTATGGAACTTTAATAATATAATATTTGAAATCCTCTACCCCAAAAACCCATAAAACGATACCCCACATCGGTAGCAGGGTGGGGGTGGTGATAAGGGGTGGTAGTGGGGGTGGATGAAGTAAAAAAACATTTTGAGATTTCTGGTTCTTGTACACACACTAAATCACAATTTTTTTTCATCCCCTTTAATAATGAGGTGGGGGTGGTAAGGGGGGTGGCTAATGCCAAAATTTTTTTTGAGACCTTAGCTTCTCTTGTATTTACTAAATACCAATTTTATGGACTCTTACCTGCTTGATTTACCTATTTTCCCCAAATTTACCCCAAAACTCTTCGACAGAACAAGATGAAAATATAATCTAGTTCTAGATCTCGTTAAAGTACATATGTGTACCAAATTTCAAGTCAATATCTCAAACGGTTCCAGAGTAAACGTGCGCACAAAAAAAGTTACAGACAGACAGAAATTTTTTTTCCGCTCAAACTTAAAATCTCGACGTTTCGTGACATTCTAAGCCTATTTGAACAATAAAAATTTTTAAAATTTTTTTTATCGTTACTATACTTCCACTGGATGTGGAAGTAAAACTACACAGAAACGTTTATTAGGGACGCTTCTATCTCATCAAGTGAGTAGAAGGCATTTGCTGTCAAGATTTAAATCGATCAAGAGTAGTTGTTTTACCATTACCTATTAGAATGTCATGAAACGTCGAGATTTTAAGTTTGTCTGTCGGTCTGTCTGTAATTTTTTTGTGCGCACGATTACTTTGGAACCGTTTAAGATATTGTCTTGAAATTTGGTACATGTATGTATTTTAAGGTGACCTAGGACTAGATTATATTTTGATCTTATTCCGTTGAAGGGTTGGGGGGTAAATTGGGGTAAATGGTAAATAGATGAATCAAGCAGGTAAGAGTCCATAAAAATGGTATTTAGTATTTACAAGAGAAGCTATAAGGTCTCAAAAATTTTTTGGCATTAGCCACCCCCATTACCACCCCCACCCCATTATTAAAGGGGATGAAACAAAATTATGATTTAGTGTGTGTACAAGAACCAAAAACCTCATACTTTTTACTTCATTCACCCCCACCCTACACCGATGTGGGATATCGTTTTATGGGTTTTTGGGGTAGACGATTTCAAAAATTATATTATTAAAGTTCCATAAACAATTATTTCCACATATAAAATTTTTTCGTTGTGAGAGACTTGGATGGAAAATCTGGATGTGGAAGTAGTGATTCCTTGGGCAGCGGTTTTTTATGTACTTTTCGAATTTTATATTGAAATTAAAAAAAAACATACAGGGTATGATTTTCTTGAAGAACAAATTTTTTTTTTTCGAGTCCGGACCTGAATTTTTTTGTGTGTGTGATACAAGTACTTATTCAGGATCACTAGTGTATTATATGAGCCAAATATGAACTTATCATTCCATTCCTTTACAAAGTAAATAAAAAAAAAATTGGCAAAAATACTAAAACATCCTGTTTTTCAGCAACGAGGGCGATTGGGTGATTATGATTACCCTCGGTAATCTATCTGCCATTAAAGCATGTTCATTTCCTCGTGAAACACCCTGTATAATTGAAAAAAACAACAAATTATTTACCGGCTTATCTAACAAATTAACTTTCTTATGTTAAAAAACTTTGAGACAGTATAACTGACTTTTTTTGTATAAATTCCCAGACTTTCCTTGATTCCAGAGTGAGAAAATTTAATTCCCTGATTTTTCCACGTTTTCTCTGTTTTCCAGAAAGTATACACCTTGTAATATATTATTATTACTAGTTTATCTCGTGAGTTTCATAATTTAGGCCAGATTTCAGATTTCAGATTTTTGTCCCACATTGGTTACATTATCAAGCATGAACATTTCAAAAACGAATTGATTTCATTTAAAAATGCGATTAACATCACAGCCTGGACATGCTGACATTGCTGACGTCACAAACAAGTGAATGCCACGAAAAATACCTAGTCCAAGTGATTCGGGCAATGATTGTTGATTCCAAACTGCATATACATAATTTCTGTTTGTGTATTTTTACGTTACATTCTAATTTTCAGAGTGCCATGAAAGTTGATTTTATTTACTGATCGACTGTTCTTTATCATTTCAGGATAAGTAGACACGGATTAGATTAACCTTGTCAAATTCGTTGAAGAACCGTTGCTGCATCCACCCTTTCGCACTTAAGCAACTGAAAAAATAATTAATCCCCAAGCAAAACTCTCCGCCGACCCTACAAGCTCATTAATAACTAAAACAAGCTCTAACGCACACCCTTCTCCTAACTTTACCTGCGGCGTCTGAAATTCAGTCTGTTGGTGAAAAGTCGCATCATCTTGTCAACAAAACGTGTATACAAGTCACAAACACAGAACAAAAACAATACTCGACAATACACAGCACAAAAATTGAATCACAGTGGCTGGCCGTCAACGGACATTTTTGTACAAAAAAATCGACTTTCTGACGTTGCACGTATCTTAAAAAACGCACGTTTCACAAGCATCCGTCTAGGCAATATTGTACGATTTGGTGTTATGATTTTCTGGATTTGCTGGAATTATTGAATTCAGTTAAGGCATTTGGGGTTATGGACGCCGCCGACGTTAGCGGCGCCGCGTAGAAAGGGAGTGTGCGTCGCATACTAGCAGGGGGCCACGGAACGAATTGGCAGGGGTTGGAAGTCGCAGCGCCAAAGGTCAAGTCCCATTCGTTTTCGCACGGTTCAGAGGCTGTGGAATATAAATATATCACTGTTTCCACAAGAGTTCCCGCATACAGGAGGAGGCAAAATACTTCTATTCTACATTTTTGATATGGTGAAAACAAAAATTAATATAATATTTAAACAAAAGATTAATTCTATCTATATTTCATTTATAGGTTGCTCCAATTAAATTATGAAACGGAACTACAGTCTGAAACTGACAACCGTTGGTATGAAAATAAATCAATCACATTCGAATATGAATTATCCCCCTGGCACTCTACCCTTATCGGGTTGTATGCCACCAGTACGTCTTCGCAAGGAGGCAGGAAAATCTCATACAACTCATATAAAGCTGTAACAAGAGAACCTTACCAAATGCCTAGTTCTGTGAATGATATAAACACGTATTAGGAACTTTTTAAGCTAATCCCAAGTACCCCAAAATTTTAGTAAAATATTATATAAATAGACAGTCAGTCCCAAGTCCAATAACGATAACAAAGTTTCTAAGAAATTGTGAATCTTTTGTGCCAGACCAGAGTTGAGGTACTCAGTACTAAAATGTACTTCAAGTAAAGTACTCAGTACATTTTTACTTTAAGTATTTTACTCTAAGTACTTTTAAAATCCATGTACAGTTCTTCAATATTTCTTATTTTTCTCTCTTAAAATTCTGTAAAATATATTTGTCGAGAGAAGAAGTTTCATGGGAGTTACTTGTCACTATATAGATGAAAATTTGAAAAGATATTCTGTAGCATTATCTTGTCGAAGATTTGAAGGGACACATTCACATGATAGAATTGCAGAACTCCTGGATGAAATTAATAGGTCATATGATTTAAATAACAAGAAAATTGTAGCAACCACTATGGATAATGGATCAAATTCTGTGAAATGTTTTCAGGAATTTGAAATTACAATGAATGAATTGGTTTCAGAAACATCAACCACCGATTTTGACCAGATAGATGATTTAGATGAAGAAGTTGAAATTCCAATAGATTTAGACTGTTACCGACTCTCTGGAAATATCAAGTCATTCTGTCTGCACCAGATAAGTTTTTGCCACAACACCTTCGATGCGCATCACATACATTTTTAATAGCTATAACAGACTACAGCAATTCGTTAAAAAAGTCCCACCAACTAATAAACAAAAATACGTTAGTTTTTAATAAGTGTTCAAATTTGTGGAAAAGGCCAGGAGACCAAAGTCCGTTGAAATAATATAATGAGTTTTGGGTCATATTCTGAATTACCTTAGTGTCACCAGATGGAATCCGAAGAATGGCATAACAAAAATTCTATCGTACAAGGAAAAACTAAATGATCTATGTGATAAACTATTAGTTCATTTACAAAAAACGATATTTTGTTTTTGGAGGAATATATAGAAATTATGAAGCCTGTAGCTGAGACGTTGGACCAAAACACATATTATAGTTCCTCCTCCCTATCATATCAATGTATACGAAACTAGAAAAAATCAAGCTCTGAAGAAATAAGGCAACTGTCCAAGCCAAGCCCCTAGAATATATTTTAGATTCCATGCTCTAAAAACGTTTCAAAAATTTGTTTACACTTAAATCTAAAATGGCAGTAATAGCAGCGGTCACGAACCCAAGATTTAAAATGCGCTGATTCAACGGGTTGAAAGATGATAATATTTTTAACTACTTGCAAATATATTCAATCATGGGTATTAGAGGCAGCTCTTGAGTTGCAGCAGGTGCAGCAAACAGTCTGAGGTGGCAGTCGATGAAAATATTGAAGAAGGAGATTCACTCTTCGATTTCAAAGAGGATTTTAACTCCGATATCCTCCTCAATCCAAAGCCAATATGAATATAAATTAGACTCAAGATCCAATATTCAAATGTTAACAGACTATCCAATGATGAAGAAATTATTTATTAAATATAATTGATTGAGCAGTTTCATAATTTTTTTGGAACAGAGATACCGCTGTACAGCCGTGAAAACGTATTTTACCTCCCGGAAGGGGTGGGAAAGAACGAAAGCGTTTTTAAATGTAAGCCAGATCCTTCGAATGAGGTTTTTCACCGTGCTAAAGATACAAGTATATTTTTATAAAGCTGTAGTTGTTAACTGTATACGAGCACTTTTCACCCCCCAAACAGGCGTGCAGCCAGGGGGAAGCAGGGGGCCCGAGCCCCCCCCCCCCCAAGCCGTCTTCCATGAACCAAAAAATAAAGAAACAATCTCTATTAGTACAAAGCAGTATCCAAATTATCCTTGAAATAAGTATTTTGTAATTAATGCCAATGTTATCTAGTAGAGGAATCTATACACATCTATTTAATAAAGATATATTAAATGAATTCGCGAAATTGGTATTCATTTATTATTAAGAAATGTTTTGTGAGGTGTTTTTATGTAAGAATCAACTGTTCGTTTTTGTATGTTCGAGAGTTGCATAGCATGTGTCGAATTCAGGGCTCTCGCTCTCCGGCTGAAAAGGGTAGAAGGGTGTGTTTTTGGGACTGTTGCCCATTGAGAGTTTTGATTTACTGTATCAGTAGAACAACATATCAAAAATTGAAGAAATTTGACGGATACCGGTTTTCCATTTGTGATTTGAAGAAGGTTTTGACATAAACGTTAGTAATAATAATAATAATAATCTTTATTTGTCCAATAGATCATTTTACATGATATAGGATAAGTCTAAAAACATTAAAATGTAACTATTTAAGCATTAAATAATAAATTAAGTTAAAAGTCATCAGTAAAATATTCGTTCAAAGAATAATAAGATTTTTCCCTCAGTCTGGACTTGATCTTATTTTTAAATTCCTTATCATTAAGTCCTTTGTAAAGGTTTGGCAATTTATTAAACGCCTTTATAGCCATGTCCTTGGGGCTCTTTTCATACAATGTTAAATTATGGGTAGGAATTACTCAACACCACCTAGAGATTAAAGCTGCGGTCTAGCTGACATGACGTCACGCTTCAACGGCTGTCAAGTGTAGTGTCAAATAAAACAAATCATTGTTGTATTTGCATTTTAGTAGTATTGTATCTTATTGTTTATTCTGTGTTTTAAACGTGTAAATGTGATCTAAAACCCACAGTAATAAAACAGTCAACAAATAATACATTTTTTTAGTAATAGTTATAAAATACTTAATTGCCGTGCAAAATGGTAAACAAATGCTGCGTTCCTCGCTGTACTGATAATTATGCCACCGGGGAAAAGGTACACGTTTTTAAATTTCCCAAAGATGAGAAACTGAGAAACAAATGGATTAAAGCTATACATCGAGAAAACTTTAAAATTTCTATGCACTCTGTGGTGAGTTATTATTTTTAAGTCTCTCGTAATCTAAATCGAACGAAACTAAAATTGAGGCTAGGTTTTCACTTATTTTATATGAGTGACCAAATACGCTTTTCGTTAGTTAGTTTTGCCTCAGAATTTAATTAGGTACCTCTTTTATAAAAAAAAAAAACGTTTTACCTTATAAGAATTAGTACAAGCAAATTAGAAGTGATTTTTATTGTTCTAATTACGTCCAAATGTATTATGTATCTCAATATCCAAAACCAATATATGCATATTTTTTATTATAGTATAAGTAAAACATCGCTCTAAGCTTAAAAACAGCAAACATTATCGCAGGTAATAAATATTTCTTATTTGGGAGTAGTCACATGTAGTATAATAGCATTGCTTTAATGCATTACGCCGTATATGCTGGGCCTTCCTTCAGTGACGTCACCAGCTGGTTGTCTAGCTTTAATCTCTAGGTGGTGTTGAATTACTAGGGTAGTTGAGTTTCTGGTGTTGTAGTTATGATTATAGTTAAGGGTGTTCAGATTACTTAATTCGGACTTTGCATAGAGTAATAAATTCATTAGAAATATGCTAGGGAGTGGTAGAATTCCCAATTATTTAAAAATGTTCCTACAGCTAGTTCTTTTATTTATACCTACTATAGAACGCACAGCTTTTTTCTGTAAAACTTGTTGGTTTGTTACATCTCTCAACTGATTTAAGCAATAGCAGACCGGAGATTTTTTACAAGTTTCATTAATATGAACAGTCCATGAGAAGTTGTCAGTAAAATGTAGACCCAAGAATTTGGTTGACTTAACTTGTCTAATTGTACTTATATTTGACTTAATTAGAAAGCTGTGATCAAAGTCCATATTATCAGTATTGAAACGCATGAAGATAGATTTATTGTTGTTTAAGGCTAGTTTATTTTCAGCGAACCAGGTGTGTGCTTCACGTAATTGCTGATTAGCCATGTTAACTACCATTTTTGTATCAGTTGCACTAACAAGGATAGATGTGTCATTTGCAAAGAGAACCGAGCTATTGATATTAAAACTATTTACATAAATGATGTAAAGTAGTGATCCTAAGACGGATCCTTGCGGAACTCCCACTGAAAATTCTAATAGATTTAATTTGCATTGTTCAATTCCTGTGTAGTGTTTTCTCCCACTTAGATAACTCCTAAACTAATTCAACGTCTGACCATGCACGCCGTACCTCTCCAGTTTGAATATTACGCATGGCAAACCAGGTCAAACGCTTTACTTAAGTCAAGAAAAATGCCAATACATTTGTTTTTACTATTTGTATTATCATACAAAGTTGTTAAGAATTTAGTAATTGCGGAAGTAGTAGTAGTTGTTGTATTATATCGTTCCTGTTGTAAATATTTAATTTTTTGTACATAGTAATACTACCGTAAATCATTAAAATTTTGACCGGTGGCGGACAAGGACTTCCCAAATATCCTCTACGAACGATAGCATTTACAACTGGAACAACAAGGACATTTTATAGGGGAACTATAGAAAATTGACCTTTTATTTTATACCATAATATCCCCACAAGAGTTTAAATAGCACACTGGCTGTTTATTTACATTAAGACGTCGACGTCGGCGTCATGTTTATTGACTTCATCGCCCCTTCACTGATTACTTGGTAGTAATGCGCTATAATTTTGGCTTGAAGCAGAGAGATAAATACGCATCCGATATATGTCTCATTTTTATTTATAGAGTGCACTTAAATTTTGATTTGGAAGTAGATGTCGAACTGAAATTTCATTGCAGAAAACAGTTGTTTAGGGTCTTACAAACACGTATAAAAAAGTCGACCAATATCAGCTGTATAAACTTTTGGGGAGGGGGAAAGAGTCAAAAAACAGATTTTTTGCAAATATCTAGTTCATTCAACGAATTATTATAGACTACATGGAGGGCGGCAGAATTTTTTACTTCAGGGATAGATTTGGGGTAGTTAGGAGGTAAACATACTAAAAGTCCCCGCCCCTAGGAGGTGAGCCTCGCGGGAGGGGGCTTCCGAAAGGCCTTAAATTTAGAATTTTTTTTGTTTTTCGTTTATAACTCGATGACTATTGGCCCTTGAGAAAAAATTATTCTTACCTTTTTGAAAGCTGACAAAATTTCCTATATTTTTTATTTCAACAAAAAGTTTCATCTTCAACCGTTCTCGAGTTATCCGCTTCTGAAAATCGATTTCCGGAAAACGCTGTTTCGGATCACATTTTTCGTCATACTCTCTTTCGAATGGAAATATAAAAACAACAAAATATTTACTTACGTAGGCGTGGGTACCTGGCTTCCAGGAGTGAAGGGGGAATCGTTGGCGTCGAAGAAGTCATCCTCGCCTTCCGAGCTGGAATAGGACATGTCGGGGACGGCTAGGGACGTCACCGTGCCTGGAAAGTAATACAAAATTGTTCATTTACGAGAAAAGAGAACATTAAAAGTTGTAACAGCATCTAAAGTTGGGTCAAAATGAGAAGGCGAAGGGGGCAATAAATTAGAGAAAAACAGCTCATATCTGCTTCCATTCTATTATTGTGGTATATCAAGGCCCAGTCAGATCTACGTTTTATTACACTGTGCAAGCGAGGCATAAAATATAACCTTCTCTGTCTAACGTTTTATTGTCGACTTCGCCTTCGCATTTTGATCCAACTATATATAGGTTATTATTCGCATAAGGTGTTCAAAGCATATTATATCCTCTTGGAGACGCCCGGAAAAATCAGAAAATATATTCGTAGGTTTTGTTGTTCTGAATATTGAGAAGAGATAAAGTGGCACCTCAATTTCAAACGATTTGTAGTTGTATTTGGCGCGTTACAGCCTGTCTGTCAAAACGCTGTAGAATCGTTTATGAGAAAAAAAATGGGCACGAATGAAGTCATACAGTTAAATTTTCTACAAAAAAGTGAAAACGCCATAAATGAAAACTATACAAAGAATATGTATAAAGGCTGTTCCACGTAAGTCAAAGATTCTATGCCAAAAACGATTAGAAAATTAGAAAATAATGTTAATATAAACAAGTTATATTTATTACTATTATGATTAACCTTCATGAAAGGAAATTATGAAAGTTATACACCTAAAAAATCAAAGATTTTGGCAATCGAACAAACGGTTGAATTACTGAGGATGACTCCTCTGATGAAAACATTTAAACAGTTACGGGTGAGAAATCATTGCAAAATCATTAAAAGTTATTCTATAGCGTATTTCAGGTATGCAGTCATTAATTCTTAGGGCACGGTAGCTCAATCGGTTAAGGCGTATTGAGTGGCGAATATGCTGACCGACTGTCTATCGCGTTCTGGTTTCGAGCCCCAGCCCCGGTGCTGACAACACCGGTCGTTCCGGACAGCCTTGGCTTTATATGTGGTGTGTTTATGTTAGGGGCGATTCTATGTCAAAAAATATCCTATAAACATGAACCCGGAACTCCCTATTAAGGGAGCTAAGGCCTTTGAAGTAAATTAAGAAAAACAAATGACATCAGATATCAACAATAAAAAATACAACAATAAGTTACGTAACAAAAAGCAGACTGGATCGGTGTTGAAATAAGAAGTTTTCTATACCTATTAAACAAATAAATTAGACTGAAATTTGATAGCATTAATCGGTACCTATTCGTAATAAGTCAAAAACGTAAACAAACAATATGGCGGTATGGCGGTACACTTGTCACTGTCACGCGAGTTGATTGTCAGCCGGAGCAGCGAGAGTCGATCGCGGCCGATTTAAAATATCATTGAATCAGCGAAACAATGATTTTTGAATTTGTATTTGTGATTGGCCGGATGCAGTGAATTATGAATCGATAATTCACTACAGTGAATTATAGGCACGATTTTTCACCAAAAAAAATGCTAATAATTGTCGTATAATTAAATAGGTGTAGAAAAAAGCATAGTATTATTTATATTCGCGATTATGGCCATTATTCACTCAGATGATTTGTGCCACTCGCCTACGGCTCGTGGGCTCAAACGTCATCTTCGTGAATAATGGCTATCATAATTGCTCATATAATAATATACTATTTTCCAAATTACACGGTAGAGTGAGATATCTTGGATGCACATGTTCTTTTAGGTTCATATTTCTCGAGAACGGTTGGTCCTGCGGTGTTACAAGATAAGCTTTCTTCTGTATTTTTGACCAAGGATTGATACTCCGAAAAGACATTTACAAAATTACGCATAAAAAGTATGTAGGGAGAAGGAAGCCCCCTCGTTGCTATTTTGGCAACGATTGATTTTGTTAAAATATGCAGGAAGAGGATCAAGAAGGAGGATAGCCAGTTCCCTATGCTGCAACGTTCCCACTTGCCGGCAAAGCTGTGACGTCACTGCGAGACCTAAATCTGTTGTTTACGTTTCTGACGGCATTGTCTCTCTGTGTTTAGTGGTGTGATTACTGATTATTAAGTTTTGTCTACTTATTTACTGGTTTTTCTTGGTAAATCTCATATGTACATCTTCGTGTGTGTTTTATACGTTTCATTAAGTTATAAAAACATTCTTGATTAGGGAAATTGTGTGCAGAAACAGGGACTTACGATTGCTTGCACTATTTTGGACCTTTATGGAATTCAAAAGACAATTATTATTATTAGTGTTCTATGGTGATTTTGTATACATTATAGAAGGTAAAAGAAGCTTAATAATTCATGTATTAGATTTACATATTGTTACTATTCAGACAGAAGTGAAGAAAAATGCCAGGAACAAGGTGTGCAGTGTATGACTGTAATAACACGTATTGAACAAAATCTACTGATCAAAATATTATTTTCCACGTTTTTCCAAAACCTAAAATCTGGTGTCCAAAATCATACGAGGTGAATGGATAAACAGGTGCAAAACGTAGGATAAATTTAACCCCGATACAAGTAGGATTTGTTCGGTTCATTTTATGGAGACCGACTATGAACGAGACTTGCAAAATGAATTACTAGGTAAAAATGCGTTTTTTTTTATTATATGTGTACCTACTTTTCCGAGATGTTTTGTTATACTGGGTGCTAATTTTTATAATTAGTCCAGTCAATGAATGGTTTCTAGAGGGAAATGCTGAGATCACAATTTTTGACCAGAGACTATTTACAAAAGTCCCCGAACGTAGGAGGTGGGGGGGATGCAGAGGGGCACGAAGAAGGTCCTGGTTTTTGGTTTTTCGGTCATATCTCAAAAACGGTTAGCCCTAATCAAAAAGGCTATATGCAAAATTAAAGCTGACTAAATTTTCGACAATAATGTTTCTATTATTTTTTTTTCGTATCTGCTATGGTTCGGTAATGAATTGTATATCTTTTGATTGTATTCTAACTCTATTATAAATTTATTAAAAATTGAAAATAAATTTTAATAATCATCGTAGAAAAAAATTTCTTGTACCGAAATCCGTTTCACAGCAGACTGAACTGAAATATCGAATAAAAAATGTCTTTGCGTCTGTAAGTGTGTGTGTGTGCGTGTATATCTAAGTGTGCGTGTATATCTAAGTGTGCGTGTATACCGCTTCTTGTAAATACGATAACTTCTGTTAGACTTAAAATATTTGATTACAATTTGGAACATATGTAAAACAGCATATTACAGTAATCCCTATTGAAATTCGGGCATATCTGTAATACATGGTGATAACCAGAGGTCTACAATTCTCACTTCATAATAATGTTATTAAAAATACCATGTTCCATATTTTAGGATAACAATGATATATCATCTAATTTAAATAAAGTTGGTTTGCCTAACATACACCCGGTATATTGCGGTTTAGAAATCTTATACATCTTCTTATTTTTGTATGCTTAGTAATATTTAATTTATTTTGCTCTGAAATTAAAATAAAACGTATTTTGCTTCCTCCAACAATACAATACATGTACAGTGCAGCCCGTTAGAAAAAACACGTTTAGCAAATTACCGCAAAAATGGCTTTGTTTCTAAATCTGCCTGAAGCAACGCCTTTCGAAGTACATCCGTATTTCTTTCAGCCCATGCGCAGCTGAGAGAGTATCTCTCCCTCAACAATAAACTCTTATAATAACATTGTTTTCACTATTTATATTAACGACTTTTCTTGGCGTTATTAAATATGTGTCGTTTGCTTATAACCCAACCCTAAAAAACCCTTCCAAAGACATAAAAGAACTTGAAGAGCAATTAGGCGTAGATGGCGTGGCGGACAGTTTTCGAGATATATTGAAAAAACTGAAAAGAGACCGTTAATAACTTTGTTAGTATCAATTTCTGCTTTCCAACTTTTTTTCCGTCATACTTGGACCACAAAATAAAGAAATTGGCGCCGGTCTTCTCCTTTTTATGCACAACGCCTTAGCAGGCGTTCTCAGATCGATAAATTGGTCCACCTTTGCTGTATGGCACGTCTCACAGCATCACGCGGTTGCCTGTTGGGTGCACGGCCTTACCAAAACTCGTAACCACCCAGCTCTTTGGTGACACCAGTCCAACGTTGAGGAGGGCGTCCTTTTCGCCTTTTGCGATCTGGTTTTCCTTGCACTATCAACCTGTCTATATATCTACTATTTGTTCGGACTACAAACATAATTGCTGTTTTGTTATTATTTATACTTAATCCATAACCAGAGTTTACTATCTGAAGTATGTCCAGTAGGCATATAAGCTCGTTGCAATTAAGATGGTATCTGCAAATCTCAAGATAGAGATCTTGATTCCGCCTACAGCTACTCCACCCCGCTAGTCGTCCAGCATACGTCGAACCACGTGTTCACTATAAATAGATGTCAAAAAGGACTGGTGACGGAACACAGTCCTGCCTGACGTCTCTGCCAACTTTCCATTTGTCGTAATTAGTATTGTGTACTTTCACCAAAGCAGAGTTTTCTTCATATAATCGGCGACCAAGAAATATAGAGCTTGTCTCATTCTATATTGTCAGGTGCCAAACAAAAAAGGTGGAAGTAAGGTATAGTAGAGGTTATCGGCACTTTAGTAGATCTAGTTTAAGAATCCGGTTGATGCCATTCTGGCACCTTTGGGCATTTTGAGACATTCGAGATGGTGGCTTATTTAAGGTGCAATTTTTTTTTAATTTTAATTTACCAAATGTGGGCATATGATACATCATTTTCTATGTTTTTCAGGTTCGAGAACACAAATCTGAGGTCTAAAAAGATTTAGGGACAATTCCTTCTGTGTTGCCCTATCAAAATATAAAATAGGTGTCGATAGAGGGTGTTAAAAACAAATTCGATATAAAAAGACGCATACCTCAGAAATAAGATGCAATTATGTTTTACAACAAATAATTCTCCCTTTATTTAATGATTTAATATTAAACGTTCTTCCGTAAAAGTTATTTTTAATTTCTTACGGAAGAAAGTTTAATTTAGGCCTTGTGCTTTTTGAGTGACCCTCATTCAAAAATCGTTTAACTTGTTACGGGACTCCAAACTAATCTCTTTCAGCTACAAAGCGGTGTGATATCTGAGAGAGCTGATCTAGCGACGCAACATGAAGAAGCGGATACCATTATGGTACAGCAACTTATTCAAGAGATTAGAGGAAATCCAGACGTCGTAAATGTAAAACAGAAGGGTCATGGTTTTAAAACACAAACAAATCATACCATATCTGGTTGCGACATGGTAGATCAGTACCATGGGATTGGAAAAAAAAAAGGTCATTAAATGTTTAACGGATGGTCGAATTTTAACGCATTTGGGACGATTAAACAGCAATATCGAAGATGTTTTTCAAGAATGTACAATTTTTGTAGCTTCGTGTTATGGAGTAAACAATGCTGGCAAAATGACTAATGTTAGAACTTCTCTATGGGCTAAAAAAGTCGGACAAGCCAAACTAAAAGCACCGCCATTCTCTGCTCTTCAACCAACTACTTAATGTTTTCAAAAAAACGTAAAAAGGACACATTTCCAAACATTTCTGTGAATGCCATAAAAAAAAACCGCTGCCCAAGGAATCACTACTTCCACATCTAGATTTTTTATCTAAGTCACTCACAACGAAAAAATTTTGTATGTGGAAATAATTGTTTATGGAACTTTAATAATATAATATTTGAAATTCTCTACCCCAAAAACCCATAAAACGATACCCCACATCGGTAGCGGGGTGGGGGTGGTGGTAGGGGGTGGTAGTGGGAGTGGATGAAGTAAAAAACATTTTGAGGTTTCTGGGTCTTGTACACACCCTAAATCAAAATTTTTTTTCATCCCCTTTAATAATGGGGTGGGGGTGGTAATGGGGGTGGTAATGGGGGTGGCTAATGCCAAAATTTTTTTTGAGACCTCAGCTTCTCTTGTATATACTAAATACCAATTTTATGGACTCTTACCTGCTTGATTTACATATTTTCCCCAAATTTACCCCAATTTACCCCCCAACCCTTCAACGGAACAAGATGAAAATATAATCTAGTTCTAGATCTCGTTAAAGTACATATGTGTACCAAATTTCAAGTCAATATCTCAAACGGTTCCAGAGTAAACGTGCGCACAAAAAAAGTTACAGACAGACAGAAATTTTTTTTCGCTCAAACTTAAAATCTCGACGTTTCGTGACATTCTAAGCCTATTTGAACAATAAAAATTTAAAAAAAATTTTTTGTCGTTATTATACTTTCACTGGATGTGGAAGTAATAACGAAAAAATAATTATCAGTAACAAGCCCATTGTCTGCAATTAAGCACAGAACGTTCTTGCCAGAATCCTCATACGAGAATTTCTGAAAATATAACTTCTGACAGTGAAGATTCCGAAGAAGATTAAATGTTGGTTTTGACGGTTCGTTGTTTACAGTTTAAGAATCAAAAAAAAAAAACGAAAAAAATAAAAGTTACAAAAAAAAAAACAAAAAAAGTAAGTAAATCATAAAAAAATATAAAATAAAAAAAGGATGATCAAGCCTTTCTACAGTAAAAAAATACAGAATATTAAGTTTACGTTTGTTTAATTTTTACTTCCACGTCCAGTGGAAGTATAGTAACGACAAAAAAATTTTTAAAAATTTTTATTGCCCAAATAGGCTTAAAATGTCATGAAACGTCGAGATTTTAAGTTTGAGAAAAAAAAAAATTTCTGTCTGTCTATCGGTCTGTCTGTCGGTCTGTCTGTAACTTTTTTTTGTGCGCACGTTTACTCTGGAATCGTTTAAGATATTGACTTGAAATTTGGTACACATATGTACTTTAACGAGATCTAGAACTAGATTATATTTTCATCTTGTTCCGTCAAAGGGTTGGAGGGTAAATTGGGGTAAATTTGAGGTAAACAGGTCAATCAAGCAGGTAAGAGTCCATAAAATTGGTATTTAGTATATACAAGAGAAACTAAGGTCTCAAAAAAATTTTTGGCATTAGCCACCCCCATTACCACCCCCACCCCCTTATTAAAGGGGATGAAAAAAAATTGTGATTTAGTGTATGTACAGGAACCAGAAACCTCAAAATATTTTTTTACTTCATCCACCCCCCACTATCACCCCCCTATCACCACCCCCCACCCCACTACCGACGTGGGGTATCGTTTTATGGGTTTTTGGGGTAGAGGATTTCAAATATTATATTATTAAAGTTCCATAAACAATTATTTTCACATACAAAGTTTTTTCGTTGTGAATGACTTCGATAGAGAATCTGGATGTGGAAGTAGTGATTCCTTGGGCAGCGGTTTTTAAAACCTTTCTTGCTAGCACTAAAACCAATATTTTTAAAAGGTCATTCAACTTGCTCACGCATACCACTTTTAAGGATATGGCGTTATCCGTATTCTTAAAGCCTAACTTGGTTATACAACAAAACTAGGCACTAGTTTTTTTTTACTTCAAAAATTAATTTATTCTCCGAATCAGCCGCCCTCTTAATAAAGTAAATTAGCAACACTTAAAGATTACTTCCATTCACAGACTTTAAAAACATATAAAACGACGTGTCACACACACCCGTATAATGAAATTGGAAAAACCTGTTTTTCCACTCTAAGCCAGTCGCCATCTTGAATATCTCAAAATGCACAAGGGTACCAAAGTGGCATCAATCGGAATCTTAATGTTGAAAAACCAAAAGCAGCCAAAAAACCTTTACTATGCCCTACTTCCAGGTTAGGGTAAAAATCCTTATTTGGCATCCAGACTAAAAGCCTAGGGTAGTCTGTGAACTAAAGGAACAAAGGCACGTAATATTCTTATTAAATAGTATTAGTTTAACATTTTGTCAATAAAATATGGAATATTATTCATTTCATTTTAATGAACTATCTTCGATATAAACTGCTTATACAGCGGTACAATCTCCTAGAGGAGGCTACGATAGCGGTTAATATAAAAAGCTGAAGTAATAGTAAGCATTATTTACCAAGCAATTTTAATGAATGAACAATGTACTACACACGAACTGTTATCAATGCATTTAATACCTACGAATAAAAATAACAACAAACTGAAAGTAAGACAGCCAAAACTGCAATAAATACCTCAAACAAATAATCCATTTTTACAAGCGAACAAAGCAACCATCTTATCCACCCACGCCCACTTTTCTAATCTATCGAAACCACATACCGTATACCTAACTACTATGGCTTATCGGAGTTGAGATTAACTTAAAACGTATGCAGTTTGTCGTTAATATTAATTTAGATTATGAACACACAAAGGCTTCGTTTTACTCGTTAAGTGAAAATACATACGTATAAGACGAGAAAAACTTAATTAACACAACGCAAAATTAAAAACATAAATTAAATGGGTAAGTAGATCTGGTAGCGTATGAGAGTGTAGGCGTACAACATAGACAGTCGTAATAAAAATTGGAGAAAGGTACGTTAATGGTTTATAAAGAAATACACTCAAAGAAAATGATAGGTAAATTCAACCAAAAAGAGCATATGAAATCGCGCCTATCTAGTTTCATAGTTAAATCAACCAGAAAAGAATAGTCATACAACTTTATTTGTTTTCGTAAACAAATAGTAGTTTAATAATCATATCTTCTTGTAACAAATTAAATAGTACAATTACATTTTTTTATGTTCACTAACCATTTTCAATTTGGTCTACAATTAAATAGTACAACGACTTTGTTTTTTGTTCACCAACTAATTTTTAGGTTGATCTACACTTTACTGTACGATGAAGTTTTTTTTGGTTAGCCAAAATCTCAGTATTGAGACATCAGACCACCCAAACCAAAGATTAGAGATCGTTTATAAGATCCATCTAAATATATCAATGATCCCTGAGAGAATTTGAACATTGCAATCATGTTATTAATTTTCTATAAATTCATAAAAGTATAAGATAATGCATCATTGATTATTGTCAGTGATTTGTATGTGGCGTTATCTGGGAATAATTTCTGTAATAGACTACGTGGTAAGCAAGCAAATTTTATGGTAATTCTTTTAGAACTTCTAGAAGACGACAATAATATTGGTTTGTCTACCAAGTACAATAATACAGCGAACTAATACTGGGTTAGAATTACAATTCGATAATAGTTAAAAATAAAATATACTATTATCTAGTTTAATTTGACAGAATTCAACAAAATAATAGTCAGACGAACAAAATAATAGTCTTATTCATCTATTTTTTAAGTTAATGTTTGTTTTGTTGTACAACTTTTTATCAATTAAAATAACAATCACCTCTTGTTTAAAAATACCATCAATATAGTTTGGTTTAACAAAATTAACGATATTATTAGTTAACCATTTTTTTTTGTTGAATTTACCCATACTATTTCTTTGAGTGTAGCCACACTTTTTTTTTTTTCGAATTGACTCTGGACTTGGTCCATTCGGCCACGATTTATCAATTAAATGAGGTAATAAGTTTGCTTATTTCTAATCTAATATAAAACAAAATCAACGGACTAGACACAAAATCAGTTTTTTTTTTGTAAAAAATGGAAACCAACTAAAAAAAAGGTAACTAAAAATTAATAAAAAAATGTTTACCGATACCGATATTGACGTCTGTTCAAAATACGTTTGGTTTCACTATATCATTTTTGCATAGTTTTGATAGTGTAAATAGTGTTATTAAATAAACTGAATCATTATGAGATAGGCGGGAATTACCTAAATTTAATCAGGGCATATCTAAACAATAGAATAGAGTAGACAATCAGGAATTAGAAATACTGCCTTGAGCTGGGTTATTTATATCTTATATGGAAAGAACGAACTCAAGAACTCATAAAGTCAAACTTGCAGTTCCTCAGGGCTCAGTGCTAGGGCCCTTATTATTTATGTTGTTTGTAAATGACCTTCCAGATTACGTAAAAAATAAGGACACGTTACGATGTTTGCTGATGACACTACTATTTCATCAACGGCGAATAGTGTGAATGAAATTCAATTGAAGGCTGTGTTAGTAATAAATTCAACTTACATACTAGGATAACTGTTGTAATGAATTTTAATAGCAGATTATCACTACCTATACATTTTAATACCTTGGGCATCGAACTAGAGGATGAAACTAATTATCTTGGTACTGAACTGGATTATAAGTTATCATGGGATAATCATACTAATACCGTATACCGTATGTAGAAAATTAAAAACAGCTTATTTCGACATCCTGCAAATGAAAAACACTTGTTTGGATGAAAAGGTCTATTAAATATTTATTATGCTTTGGCCTACTCACACATATCATTAAATATCATGAGTTGGGAATGTGGTAGAGAAATCAGTAGAGTATTTATTTTATTTTTCCATTTTAGAAATACACCATCCAATAGTACAAGTACCAATTACATTAAGTTGTACATAACAGTAAAATCACGACAAAAAATGATAACATTACATTACACCTAAGATATTACAGTTTCAAGTTTTTTTATTGTGTGTGAAAAACATTAAATCTGTCCTGGGGGGGTTTGCAGGTGTTATAAATAAAATGAAGGGGGGGGGGGGGGGGGGGGCGAAGAAAGATAGAAAGTATTGGTGTGCCTAGAATTAATACGTGGTACAAAAAATGTTAGTTTTTCTAAAAGTGGGGGATGATTTAACATATTATTTATTAGTTAATTTGAGCAAAAATAGCAAAGCTTGTTTATCTTAAAAAACTAGTAAGAAGGTCTACAGACAATCCAACTTGCTGAAGCCAACATTGTCGGCACGCTTTGAAGATTGCTGGAATTCCAGCAGACCAGCTCATTCCGACAATATTGGCCCAGCAAGTTGAATCGTCTGTAGACCTCTCAAGTACATATTCTACAAAAAATGACTATTTTGTTTGATATTTAGTTTAAGATCACATACGCGGCGCCGGTGTGGTGCAGTATCCCGGCCACGACAATGAGAAAACTTTGTGCTCTAGAACACAAATTTATGCGCCTCATTTGCAGATTCTATCAAGAGGAAGAAGAAACCTCAGTACATGTGCTGTGCCACCGCGAAGGCCTAGCCAGACTAAGGTTCCAACGAATTGGCGAAGAGGCAGATAACTATACCAAGGGGCCCTTATCAAGGCTTTGAAGTCTGATACAAAAGACAAAGCTGGATAAGGAGCAAATTAGGCAAGGAGTGCCACAATAGATACACAAGGTCAAGGCCAATCAGCCAGCTCCTTTTTCAAATCAAATCTAATCCATTGATGTTTCTCTGTGGCCTTCATATTTTGAACTATTCTTTTTTCTTTTTGTTTCCTTTCTTGTTGGGCTTATAGGTGACTTTCCCTTTTTTACGTTTTTCTTGCGGCAATTTTTATTTTTGAGTTTATTAATGTGCAGTTTAGTTTTCTCTTGTTAGTAGTTTTTCTATTTTCTCGCAGACTTTCTTCTGGAATTCTTCATGCTATAGTAGGGGGATGCTCCGGGTGTTGTTTGGTGCCTACATTCTATAATAGATCCATCATGTTCATGTTTTCTGAGAAAGTATTATTTTCCTGAAAAAAAATTGTATGTGTTTTCCACTGGAGCCTTGAAAATATTGCGATTTGGCGCGATATACTAATAGTGCGTTAATGATTACTTCGGGTTTAATTTTGATTCAATTATTGCTTATTGACAGTAATTGTGGCGAAGAGTATATTTTCTGCAGATTGCACAGGTAAATAATTTATTGCCCGTCAATTTATGACCTAGCTGTGGGACGACAAATTTACGATCTGGTATACCTGTTTAGGAATACACCATACTTAAAGTTAATATAAACACATCGTAAATTATTTATATATGAAATTTGTTACGCACTCATCCTGTTGGAACTTAATATTGTGACATGTTCTACCCCTAGAGGCATCTATGGGAGTTTCCTCTAAGTTCAGTGTGTAAGTACCAGAGAATTAAATTAGTTGGCTAGTTTGGCCATCATCCCAGAGATGCCGCGCGGTGCCATAAATTAGAAAGTTACAGATTAGTTGAGAATATTCTGGAGCCTTCACCTTTGGGTATATAAATACATGGAGAAGCAGAGTAAGGACAGTACAGTTCAGATATTCAGTTTAGTATACTTCAGTTAGCAGAGTAGTTCAGTTCAGTTAGTGAGAACGGATCAAGGAGGAAGTTTGTGTTTTCCATTCTTCCTTCTTTAGACTGATTACTTTTGTTCTCTTTTCTGTTTGTTAATTTCGGCATTACTTAGTTAGCAAATTTTTTATATAAAAATAACAGATTTATATTAAGTACCTACAACCGTATTTTCACAGAATTTTGTCGATACGGTTTACATTTAATTACCAAAGTTTTCAAAGTATTTTAGACATATACCTCTCACTGTTTATCTCACACACACTTAAACAACGCGGATAAATACTGTTTATTACAATAGTGTCCTTACTTAACAACGAATAAAAGTACATTGTGTGCAAAAAATGTTTCGGCTCTACAATACGTAAGTTTTGTTATAATTGCATATTCAGCATTTTGATCTTAAATCTAATCCTTGAAACTATTGAGAAAAATATAAACAAACTAAAAATTATACGTGACATTCTAATATAAACATTACCGGTTCATTTTTAAATATTAGGATCTCAACAGTTGAAACAGAAAATAATTCAATTTATTTAGATTGTGTCGTTTTCACAAGGACAGTAAAAAAATTATAATAAATTTAAATAAAAATAGTGATAGTAGAGATAAAGGAGAATTTTCATTTTCTAGGAACCTAGTATTGTGAATAAAACAAAATAATTGAAAATGCTTGCAAGATTTGATTTTTAATCTGGATATTTTATTTATTTCATTCATAATTAATTTAATTTTCACCTCTAACTTGAGAGGTTTTAAATAAGAATAACTGAGGATAATAACAACGCACAAGAATATTAATGCATTTTAATATTCACCTGGCCTATACATTAACCTTAATAGTAATTGTATCGGTTCGTCCTTGTGGTGCATTATAGTTCTTTTTTTTGCATTTTTTTATAAGGTCAAAATCGTTTACACGCTTCACGCCAAGTTTTCATTTACGACGCGATATTATAAATTACTTAGAGCAGATGTATAACGTGTTTCATAAGATCATACGTATTAATATATTGTAATATGAAGAATGGGCCAAATACGTTTGAGTAAAATATTTCTCGTTAATAATAATAAGATAAAGTTAAAGTAAAAGTATTTTTTGAAATTGTTTACATGTTACTGCTGTCTCAAAATTGGCAGAATTATTATTATTGCTATTATTATTTTTTTTTTTTCCGGTTTCCCGCTGCCGGACAGGGCTTCCGTGGCCTCCGACACCACACGGTAGCCGCGCTGGCTAATGCATTATAGAGGAGCGAAACAGAGGTAAAATTGTGTCGTTTTTTTTTATGAGCTTAGAACAAGATCAGACACAGTGGGTATTACCAACATCATTTTACACATAAAAACACAAAATACGACATTTTTTAGTGGTCACAGATATTCTTATTTAAAAAAAAGTGTAAAATTTAATTTTTTTTTTAAATCATGTTTTTTTGTACATCCATTGCCATATCTCAAAAATGAATTGAGCTATCGATGTGAACTTTTTTTTGTTATAAAACACATACTTAAGCGCTTCTCTCTATTCATAGGATTGCTAATAAAAAAAAATGTGAACATGCCAAAAACGTAGATGACCCTGAAAGTTTAGAGAATACGCCATCAAATTTTCACTAAGCGAGGAACTTTTTTGTTTTTGAAAATTTTGTGTAACATGCTGTGAAGAAAATGAAGTCAATAGACTAAAAAAGTTTTTAGAAAAAAAATATTTTCATTATTAGCAATAGTTTGCTAATTACGAATTTTTTAGTATAGAGGAATTGTCGAAGCGTACGCGCGCCGTAAAGTAGTATTACTATGAGAAGATACCAGCAAAAAATATGCGCAGAAACGAGTTTGTGCGTTCCATCATTCTAAGCCAATGAGAAAGAATTACGTGACATTCAATGTCAACACCAGTGGCGGCGGTGCCCTGCAGTAGAGCGGCGGCGACGGTAATAATAATAATAAAACAACTTTATTAGGTAAAGTTTAGTAGAACTTACTATTCTTACACTTCTCCTGAACAAAGGTTACTCGTAACAGTTGGCAAGTTTTAATCTACTCCATTTTCACAGTTCCTTGACCGCGAAACTTTTATTGCAATTACACATCCCTATACCCCAGATAAAGCTATGCCACTGGTAAAAATATTCGCGCATTTTGGCTCCGCCCTGGCATCTTCTCATAGTAATACTAGTCTACTTAAGAATAATAATGATTATGTATTGTGTGTAACGGAACTTTTCATTATTTTTTTTTATGTTTGGGACTATTTTATCACGTTTTAGGATCTGAAAGGATAACTTATTTTTTCCAGTGACACATTAAGGACTAAGGTAGAAGGCAATAAGGAATTAAAAATCTTAAATGGAGTATGCATTGCATTGGGATCTCGGAAACGGTGAAAAATATTATAGTAAAATGGAAAAAATGTTGCGCAACTAGGGGGCTAATAAAATCCCATAAACAGAAGTTTAGGAAAAGTAATAATTTTGGAGTGTTTTGATAAAAAGTAAACTAGCGAGTTTTCCTTTTTTTTTGCGTTATTATTGGAGCTAAATAAAAAAGACAGTTTCTTAAAGCACGTGGCAATCTTAATATTTGTATCCGACATTTCCTGTGTCAGAGTCCCTATCCGAAATTCCCATGCATTGCATTTTTACCCTAGATCCACACAATAACACAGGTCAACAAAAAAAAAAATTCTGCTCCAAGGACTAAACCTATCATGCCTTAAGTATTTTTGTGTGCTGAATACGAATTTTCCACTTAGATTTCGAGCAAACGTCAAACATTGTCAAAAAATCGTATTTTGACGATAAAAACCGGGATTTACTCGAAATCTACGCGGTAAAAAAAATTTTAAATTGAAAATTCGGATTCAGCACACAAAAATACATAAGGAATGATAAGTTTAGTCCTTGGAACAGAACTTTTTTTCTTGTAGATCTGTGGCACAGGTGCACTTTGTACACAGGTCTACAAAAAAAGAAATTCTGTTCCAATGACCAAATCTATCATTCCTTATGCTGAATCCGAATTTTCAATAAAAAAAAATTTTTACCGCGTAGATTTCGAGTAAATCCTGGTTTTTATCGTCAAAATACGGTTTTTTGACAATAAAAACCGGAATTTACTCGAAATCTATGCGGTAGAAATTTTTTTTAATTGAAAATTCGGATTCAGCACACAAAAATACTTAAGGCATGAAGTAGTGATTCCTTGGAGCAGAATTTTTTTTGTAGACCTGTGAATTGAGTAAACGTGTTATTTTCGCCTAAAGTAGGTAACAAAAAAGAAAAAAACATCCTAAATTAAGTCTTTTTTAATTTTCTAATTATAGTCTCTAAACTCTATTTCCTTGGCTTGTGCACAAGTTTATCGTTTTCCCCTATTACTACGCCAAATTCACTCCATTTTAAAATGAAACTTAGATTGCTTATTTATCTTAAATATTTTTTTAAGTAGATAATCCACGCACAATTCGCACATACGTTCTACAATATAATACAAGTGGTAATAAGAGAAAGAATATCGTTACACATTTTACTTCCACATTCAGTGGAAATATAGTATGGACAAAAATATTTTTGAAAATTTTTATTGTCTAAATAGGCTTAGAATGTCATGAAATGTCGAGATTTTAAGTTTGAGCAAAAAAAAATCTATCTGTCGGTCTGTCTGTAACTTTTTTGTGTGCACGATTACTCTGGAAGCGTTTAAGATATTGACTTGAAATTTGGTACACGTACCATGTATTTTAACGAGATGTGGAACTAGATTATTCCGTTAAAGGGTTGGGGGTAAATGGAGGTAAATAGGAAAAATCAAGCAAGTAAGAGTCCATAAAACTGGTATTTAGTATATATAAGAGAAGCTAAGCTCTCAAATTTTTTTTTTGGCATTAACCACCCCCATTACCAACTCCCACCTCATTATTCAAGGGGGCGAAAAAAATAAAATTGTCATTTAGTGTGTGTCCAAGAACCAAAGGCCTCAATTTTTTTTTTACTTTATTTACTTTATCCACCACTACTACCACCCCCCTTCCACCACCCTCAGCCTCACTACCGATGTGGCATATCGTTTTATAGGTTTTTAGGGTAGACGATTTCAAATATTATATTATTAAAGTTCCATAAAAAATGATTTCCACATTCAAATTTTTTTCGTTCTGAGAGACTTGGATAGAAGATCTGGATGTGGAAGTAGTGATTCCTTGGGCAGCGGTTTTATAATCTGACCTTCGACGAAAACGAATAACGTTGATAGTACACCGCCCTGAGACTAGTTAGTTTTAGTGGACGCGGGCGTATTAATCAATTTCTGCAATTCGCGAGCTCTAAAAAAAATCACTGTACCTAAACTATAAAAAACACAATAAAAATTATGCTATCAAAAACTTTTTTGGTCTTTTGGCTTTATTTTCTTCGCAGTATGTTATACAAAATTTCCAAAAACAAAAAAGTTTGTAGCTTAGTGAAAATTTGACTGCGTATTTTCTGAACTTTCAAATTTATCTAAGTTTTTAACAAACTTAAAAATGTTTTAGTTAACAATACTATACACAGATAGAAGCGCTTAAGTGTGTGTTTTATAACAAAAAAAGTTCATGTGGATAGCTCCATTCGTTTTTGAGTTATGGCATTAGGTGTTCAAAAAAACATGATTAAAAAAAAAAAAAATTTCACACATTTTTAAAAATAACAATGTCCGTGACCACTAAAAAATTTCGTATTTCATGATTTCTAATGAACATCGACCTACTTAACGAAATGGTATATACCTAGGTTTGTTCTAAGATTAAAAAAAAAAAAAAACTCGAGAAGGAAGCGACTCTTCCCCTGTTTTTTACTCCACTATTACAGCCATTCTCCACGACCTGTGGAGTTAACGACTAAACAGCTGAATCATGTGCCCTAAGCAGACGAAGGGACCCCGAGATAACCGCCTTCTGCATTCGGGCCTGCCAACCATTTTGCCGAATTCTGACAGGTCGGTATGATCTTTAATTCTGAGAGCAGCGAAGGCTTCATCCCTCCGAGTACGCCGATTATAAGGACGACCATCTTGACCCAGTTGTCTGGGTACAGCACTTGGAGCTTGGAGATTACGATATTTGGTCCGTTTTTCCCCCTCCTTCAAAGCGATGTTTGTCTCAGCAGGTGCTGAGAATTCGATTACAAACATCACTTTGTTCTGATGGTCGAGGATGTCAGGCTTGTTGGCTTGAATTAGCCTGAGAGTCGGGAACGAGTAGTTCCAATAAATTTGGCACTTCTCGTTCTTAACAATGGATTCAATATCTCCGGGGATGTAAGGCAGCACTGGTGTTTGATCTACCCCGTACGAGGCCCATAGATGGTAGTATAGTACTCGTAAAGCCGCGTTATGGCAGTGGATCTAGGCCGAAATCGCGTATATCGGGCATACTGAAAGCAAATGTATCAGCGATTCCGCCGCCTGATGGCAGGTCCTGCAGTTGACATCACGGACCTCTACACCCAGCCTAGTCGATTATTATTATTATTAATGTCCTACAAGTCTGTTATTTTACAATAACCACCTTATTTTGAGATACATTAAATGAAAAATAACGCCCTAGGGCATTATAAAATTATAACACAACCCAAAACAAGTAAATTATGATAGCGTTATTGACAAACAAAATGCGTTGCTATGCAACGGCGGCGTTTACGAACAATTTTGATTTTTACTCTCTTTTAAATCAAATCGTTCTGAACATAATAGATGTCAAATTAATAAATCGTAAATGTCAAAAAAAAACATTCGAATTAAATAACAGACTTGTAGGACATTAAACGTTGAAGGAACCACGGGTGTTATAGGATAATGACGCCCTCGGTCGACGTACATTCCCTCGGGCCAGAGGCCCTCGGGATGTACACTGCCGACCTCGGTGCGTTATTATCCTTATAACACCCTTGATACCTTAATAACTATTACAGGTCGTTTTCTCGGTTTTTACCGATGTGTGATGGTTCTTTTATGCAAGTTCATCTTGTTCTGTCCTGCATTTAGGAACTTGTGCACAATATGGCAAGTTTGTAGAATAGCCGCTTTCTGAATAGTTTTGATGAGACCTTTCGGAATATCTAATTGATCCAGATGTTTACTGAGTTGCTTCGTAACTACCCCGTAACTGATATTATCCGCACGTTTATTATTATTATTATTGTGATTATTATTTCTTTTTTTTCTTTTCGGTTTCCCGCTGCCGGACAGGGCTTCCGTGGCCTCCGATACCACACGGTAGTCGCGCCCGGCTAATTCATTACAGCCACTCTCCACGACCTGTGGAGTTAGTGACTGTAAACACCTGAATCAGACGAAGCAGCGTTGCCAGGTCGTCAAAACCTAAAAATCGTACAATGTTGTCAAAATTATCGTATTTTATCGTACATATTATCCTACTTACTTATTTTTTTATTGGAAAAAGAAATTACAAGATCATAAAATTGAAATGTTGTAGGATGACCATAAAAAACTATAAATACATTGATTTTTACTTATTTTATTAATTTCATAAGAATCCACATTTTTCTACAAACACCGTTTTCTACTGTTTTCCCTTTCAAAACCGTCTAGTAACATTTCGTTTTCACCAACTTAAATACCAACATAACAAAGCGCTAAATTTAAAAATATATTCTACAATGTTTTATTTTTCTGTTACAAAACAATAAAATAAAAGGTGACCTTTAAGGTAGATTTTCGCAACACGCCTCAGTGATGGGAAACCGAGACACAGACAGGCGACAGCGACACCACCGGTACAATGGAATTCAATGCAACCTCATTCGAAGCGTGCAACAGCGACACACGGCCCCGTGTCGCACGCTTCGAACGAAAGTATTTTTTTTTCTTTTTTTTTTTCTATTTATTTAACGTCGACCTATTTCCGCTACCAGGGCCTATCACCGACGCCAGGAGACGAGCTACCCCCAACCTTGAAATTTTGCCGAACCTCTTCCCTTAAGAAGAGTAGGGATCTTTTACTTGCCTAACATTTAATAGACAAGGGACCGCCTGCTTTACATCCCCTCCGAAGAATGGTATATCCACTACGTAATCCTCGTCTGAAATTACGTAGCTTCCGCGTATACACTGATATATAAGCCGCTATAAGGTGGGACGAGAACGCTGTATTTCCCAAGATGGATCACCCATCCAAGTACTAACCGCGCTCGACGTTGCTTCGACGGAATATCGACTGACATTCACATTGAAATCGCCTCTACGCTCGCCCCTGAACGAAAGTATTAATCTAATAATTTTTGATTTAAACAAACCCGTTGGAATAAGGCAAAAATGTTTATAAGTCTTTTTGGTTTCTTTTGGGCGGACACATTTTCATACAAAATATTTATGCATATGCTTCACACACTCTGTATACAACTCTGCCATATAATTCGCACAAACAGTAAAATTATAAAATATAAATTTTCATAAATTATTATCGTTCGGGTGTCCATATTTTCATATTCATGCGTAGAAATTGGTAGAACTGATACAATTATTATGAGAAGATAAATGCCCATTATTCATTAATCCCAAATTACAGAGTGAATTTAATTGTTCGTGTCCGCAATACGGGCCAATGCGGTCACGATTAATAAATCACTCTTCTTCATACGTTGTTGCACTGCCGCATAGTGTATAAGACCAGGGATAAATTAAATATCAAACTTCATGCCATTTCCACGATTCTGCGGCATTTTCCGGCTGAATCTGTAATTATATATCTGTTCCCGAATCGAGGCCAAATGAGGTAACACTCATAAAATCATATAACTCTCATAAACTCGTATTATGACAGATCGTGCATTTAAAAATAAATTTATTGTGTATTTGTGTCGAAGACATTACGAGTATTGTATATTTTACTTCCACATCCATGTAGTGGAGCGGAAGTTTAATATCGTAAAAAACTTTTAAACACTTTTTTGTTCAAAAAGGCTTAGAATGTCATGAAACGTCGAGATTTAATGTTTGAGAAAATAATCTGTCTATTATAACAAGATCTGGGACTAGAATTTATTTTGATCCTGTTCTGTTGAAGGGTTGATAGATAGATAAAGTAAGCAAGTAAGAGTCCATAATGTTGGGATTTGGTCTATGCACGAGAAGCCAAGATCTCAAAAAAAAAATTCCACTATCGCTCCCTCTCCTTCACTACCACATGGCATATCATTTTATGGGTTTTATACCTCCTCTTCGAGTGAGTGTTTATAATAAACTGGCCATATTAACTCTGGATATTAAGGAATTCCCTAAGATATATTGCATAAAAATCTGTCCGCGCTGACCTAGAACCAACCCTGATTTTGACGTCACAGAGATAAATCTCCCGAGCCTTGGTTATATCAAAACTGTTATTTTTCAAAATATTTTTCAGTTTCAATAATAATTACTTATGTATCAAGCACTTGGGGGAATAAAGCAGTTGTTTTCAGCCTGAGTGTGAAAATTGCTAGTCGAGACGTAGTCGAAGGCAACGAGAGTGTGAAAATGCACGAAAGGTGAAAATGCACTTTACGCTAGAGGTGCATATAATAATTATTTCCAAAATTTTTTCGTTGTGAAAGACTTGGATAGAAAATTTGGATGTGGAAGTAGTGATTCCTTGGGCAGCGATTTTTAGTATATTATGTTTAATAAACGTCTAGTAGTTTTTAGTAGATTCTGATTTGTCACAGTAAATTTACAAAAAAAAATCTTGTCACACTGCTGCCGTGCTGAATTTGTTCATCAAAATTTGTCACAGCAATAGCGACCAGAGGACAGCGACAGCTCTCCCCTCTACTCCTAGTGTACAAGTATGAACGAAGGCTTTCCTATGAAGCGTAAAAACATGAAAGCACGGTATATCGTTTACTGAATAAAGAAATGTACAGATTTGTCAATATGAAATGAATGATAGTAGTAGTTCTTATTAAATTATACAGCAAGAATCACTTAAAAATAGCAATTTATATTGCCTTAAAAACTCGTTTCTTGTGATAGTCACATCGTATCTGTTTAGTCTAACAAATGGTCATATAATCTAAAACTACACCCGACAAGCAGGATGGTAAAATGTTTTTTCTGCCGCCTTTCTTTAATCGTATTATGTGTAAATCCAACTCGGGGCATTAAATTTTCACATCACTCCAATACTGGAAGTGGCAATTACAGGTGACATTTAACATGCTATACGTAATGCTTTTCTAACTCTATCAAACTCTGGCGGTGAAATTCCGATGCGATATATTTCAATATTTAACATGACTTTAATAGTAAAAAGAAACATATAAATAGTTAAAAATGATAAAAAGTGCTCAAAACATCCCCCTTTGACTTGAATGCGCCCCACACCGACGCGACAATTAATGGGTCATTTTGCATGCAATTAGCTGCATGATTTTTTTCAAATAACTAGTGATTAGTAACAATTTCAACCAGGTACGTTTCATGTGCATATAATAATAATAATAATAAAATGCCCTTATTGTTGTCATGATCAAAGGATCCCTTACAAATCCTTATATACACTCAAAGAAATAGTATGGGTAAATTCAACAAAAAAAAAATGGTTAACTAACAATATCGTTAATTTTGTTAAACCAAACTATATTGATGGTATTTTTAAACAAGAGGTGATTGTTATTTTAATTAATAAAAAGTTGTCGTACAACAAAACAAACATTAACTTAAAAAATAGATGAATAAGACTATTATTTTGTTCGTCTGACTATTATTTTGTTGAATTCTGTCAAATTAAACTAGATAATAGTATATTTTATTTTTAACTATTATCGAATTGTAATTCTAACCCAGTATTAGTTCGCTGTACTATTGTACTTGGTAGACAAACCAATATTATTGTCGTCTTCTAGAAGTCCTAAAAGAATTACCATAAAATTTGCTTGCTTACCATTACAGAAATTATTCCCAGATGACGCCACATACAAATCAATGACAATAATCAATCATGCATTATCTTATAGTCTTATGAATTTATAGAAAATTAATAACATGATTGCAATGTTCAAATTCTCTCAGGGATCATCGATATATTTGGATGGATCTTATAAACGATCTCTAATCTTTGGTTTGGGTGGTCTGATGTCTCAATACTGAGATTTTGGCTAACCAAAAAAAACTTCATCATATAATAAAGTGTAGATCAACCTAAAAATTAGTTGGTGAACAAAAAACAAAGTCGTTGTACTATTTAATTGTAGACCAAATTGAAAATGGTTAGTGAACATAAAAAAATGTCATTGTACTATTTAATTTGTTACAAGAAGATATGATTATTAAACTACTATTTGTTTACGAAAACAAATAAAGTTGCATGACTATTCTTTTCTGATTGATTTAACTATGAAACTAGATAGGCGCGATTTCATATGCTCTTTTTGGTTGAATTTACCTATCATTTTCTTTGAGTGTAAAAGTAGCTTCCGTTAAATTAGCTGGATTTTTGATATGTTCTATATTTTGGTCCTCTGATCAAATGTCTCAATCGGTTGGAGGTCCCAAACCACCAGGGTTTCAAGATATTTGACATTTTATAAAAAATTTGGCAGGTGCAAGAACCGTTATAACTTTCTTCGTGTAGGAGATCCTCATTTGCTCTTTGGTACGTAGAAATAATACAAGGCGAGCTACACTCTACATTGAAAATAAATTCCATAATGGTATATCAAGTGTTCCATTTTTCACGTTACATTTTGTCAAATTCAAGCCTCAAAAACTTTTTAAATTTAAATTGCTGTGTTTTTTTACATCATGTTATGTAAAATTAAATTCTTTTGTCTCTAGTATAAGCATTGTAGGGATTAAATTTACAACTTTTTGAGATATTCGCGATTTTCTTAAATGTTTTACTAAAACAGCATTGTACTAAAGAAAAATTTCCAGCAAAAAGCATTTTTTAGCGAACTGTTATTAAACTGATCAAAAGATATTCTTGTAAGTAAATGAATACTACACTTCTACTGAAGAACATTTTTAGCTAAAACTTGTTTATTCGCCAATGTGAAGAGAGATCTTCCTAATAAACAAGTTTTAGCTAAAAATGTTCTTCAGTAGAAGTGTAGTATTTATTTACTTACAAGAATATCTTTTTATCAGTTTAATAACGCTAAACTAAAAACTGCTTTTCCCAGTCAAGATTTTCAATGAAGTACAGTACACAATAGATGGTGCCACCTACAGCACTACAATGCATCTGCATCATGTAACCAACATGACTTTAAATTTTAAGTTTTTCAAGTTTATTCCCATTTTTAATGTTTGTATACGCCTTTTTAGCTTGAAGCCGTAGTGGCTTCAAACAAATATTTAAAAATTAACGTAAATAATTTTTCAATATTGTTGATTAATAAAAATAGACTGCTAATTACAGGTTAGATTTCCAACCTACAAAAGGTCCTACCTATTTTATTAGGACAAAGTATTTAGAACTTCATAAACATTACACTGAACTAGATTTTAGTTGAAAATACGGGAACCAGGCAGAAATTTTAATAACAGCTACATAATACTCTTAAATCTTAAGAAACACATATTTTTGAGGTTAGCTGTGACGTCACGTGCAGGTACCTATAATAGCCACACTGCCTACCCTTCACCCCACTTTAGCTTTAGCTTTACCGATGAACCTTTGTGATTGGCATTGTCCCCTCTTAAGATGTAACAACTATTTTCATAGCTTAATCTTCTTTTTACTCCATTTCAGGGGTGTTTTTTGGCTCAAGCTAATGATTTTGGGTACGATTTTCTTTTACCTCAGATTTGGATTCAGCAACCGAAAATACATAGGCATACATGGGACTGGTTCGCTGGTCTGATTTTTTTTTGTGGGGCTGTCATTTATCAATCAAATAGATTTCTTACACCTAGTGCAGTACTGACAAAATTCGTGCTACTGGACGAAAATGGTTGTATCTATCTTATTTTTCGAGGTAATAGGACGAACAACTTCGTAGCTAAAATGTCGGTCTACAATTTATGTATTAACAAATATTTTTTTTAAAATTACAATGAAAAAAGGTGGACGGTTGTGATTAATAAATATGTATGTTGAGTGATAATTTCTATATTTTTTTGGATTAAATTTAACTAAGTTATCTTAAGAGATACCCAAAAATTCTTGGGAGCTTTTACTTTACTACGTAAATTTTGTGGTCGAACTAAAAAAAAAAAATAAAATAAAGGAATAAAAATAAAATTTAGATCATTTGATACATAAACCAAGATGGCAGATTTTCTCTACTTTCCGGGATGTCCACCTCTTGGATTTGTGACCTACCTATGTTCTCAATTAAGGTTCTGAAGTCAAACTCTCTGTTCATTGAGCATGGGTCAATGAACACCTTGCCAGGGGAAGGTCTAAATCTAAAAGCGGTTTAATTTAATTCGTTTAATTTAATTTTAATTAATTTAATTTTAATTTAATTTAATTTAAATTAATTCGATTTAATTCCTGTTAAATTTTAGTAAAGCTAGTGTCGGTATATTTAGTATACAACTCTGTCATTGGTTAATATTTAAAATTCAATGAAAATGACTGGTCGCTAGTTATGAGGGAAATACACAATGAAATTAAATGAAATATTACGATACTTTATTGATACATTTTAATTTTTTCATACCATTTCCAAATGCAATTATTCGAAAAATATTCACTCAAATATAAAAATTTTACACCAAAAAAATTCAAAGACCTTTAATTGAGGTATATCTAGATTCCTACTGCAATTTAAGGTTTGAAAATTTTAATGTTTTATCAATCGAATTATTCTGACTCTGAAGTTTTTCGACTAGATTTCTCTTCTGGTCGGAAAATGTTTGATTAAAATTTTCTTTTAATGCGTCAGTATACAGGGTGATTCGCGAGGAATGTGAGAAGTCTAGATCACCAACGAAAAAAATGTTTTGGCCACTGAGAATTCAAAGAGCTATATCTCTGCAATGGTTGGATGTAATCGAATGAAATTTACCAGTAATATTCCTCAGCTGGGACTTGTCAGAATGGCCCACTTCGTTTTGAAAAATCCAGGGCCGAACTCGGAAAAAATTTGCCCTCCTCGTTTTTACAAAAAAGTACATTTTTCTACCGCATTTCTGAAAAACTATTAACGGATTCGGAAAATACAGAAAAAACGCTATCAGAATAGCGATTCAATTTTGACGGCACACCGAAACCGTTTCGGCAAAAAAATCACAAAACAATTTAGCGCATCACGACTAACACTTTGACCACGCATTACACAGCCCCACAAAAAAAAAATTTTTGGAACTGCTAACGAGACAGCTTGTAATTTTCGATGCTGAATCCGAATCCGAGGTCAAAAAAATCGTACACCCCCAAAATCAACCCCTAGCGCTAAAAAACACTCCCTAAACATGGTGAAAATGACTTAACGCTCCACGAATAGTCTTAAATCTCAATAAAACTAATTAAATATAAACATTCAAGTATATAATGCATAAACACAGAGTTAACACCACTTTCCATTGAAAATCACCATGAGTGGGTGAAAACTACCCCTCATACAACAGGAAACTTAAAAAAAAAGCAATGATTGCAAAAAAAGCTTACGATGACTAGTTTTTTTGGAAAGAATGAGTAACTGCATTAGTTCCGATGCGATGCTCAAAATCTACCCCCATAGAGTGGCGGAAACCACCCCTAGATTAAAATTGCAAGGAAAATCGGGGAAAAAATTTTGTCATCGTGATTTCTATTTTAATCGATGCTAAAATTGGCTAAGTTGCAGTATCTTTTAGAAAAGCTCAAAACATCTGTATTTTCTTATTTATTTATTTTTTTCTTTCATTTTTCTTATTTACTATATAGTCAGAAAATTATATAGATGTTTTTACTGAAACTTTAGACGATTCTTTTTAGAGGCCATATAATTAATTAATAGTATTTTCAGAGAATTATTTTAGGGGTGGTTTCCGCCACTTTAAGGGGGTAGTTTTTGAGCATCGCATCGAGACTAATGTAGTTACATACTGTTTCTAAAATAACTGGGCATCGTAAGCTTTTTTTGCAATCACTGCAGTTTTTTTAAATTTTCTGTTATGTGGGGGTGGTTTTCAATGGAAAGTAGTGTTAACTCTGTATTTATGCGTTATATACTTGAATGTTTATATTTAGTTCGATTTATTGAGATTTAAGACTATTCGTGGAGCATTAAGTCATTTTTACCCTGTTTAGGGAGTGTTTTTTAGGGCTAGGGGTTGATTTTGGTACGATTTTTTTTGACCTCGAATTCGGATTCAGCGTCGAAAATTACATGGGGGTAGGTACAGTTGTCTCGAAATTTTTATTTTGTGGGGCTGCGTTACCTGTGGAATGGTTTCATAGTCTATTCAAATGCTTCAGATCCATATCCCTTCTAAGATTTCACACAATACAAAGAAAAAACAATAATAATAATTTATTAAAAGATTATTTTGATTAAGAAAGATACCTACACAGTTTGATTTTGAAATTGAAAAAAATAGTAAGCTATGGATTTTTATTGTTCGTTTTATTGCTGGCAGAGGGTTTATGGTAAAATTTTGATACGGGTAGTACTACTTAATGTACATTTACAATTTCTATTTTGGTTAATTTATAACTTTTGATATTAAATCTAACCTTGGTAATTCCGAGGGCATTTTAGTGTTTTCCTTCAATTTTTTTGTAGTGAATTCTTTATAGTTTTTGTCTAGAGTCGCATACGTCAAAGTGTTAGTAAATATAAATATTGCCTAGTCATTTACTTGAACAAAATTTATCTATACTTGCCTTTCATTTTTTTTATTATCAACCAGCCCCTCATAATTGCCAATTTTCTATGTGAACACCTGGACCACTCACCATCCGGAGAAAGCACAAGAAAGAAACGTTATTATCAACGTCAATCAAAGTTACGTAAGTCGTATCTCTGTAGCTAACATCTGCAGCATTTTGGTCAGAAGAAATTAATGAAAACCAATTGGTATTTTCACTTAATATTAACTTTCAAACATTTTTAGTAATTTTTTACAATTTCTTTTTTCTATTTAACATAACTTCATTTAAACATTGTAGAGAGATTGTATATTTGCCCTAATTTACTAATTATATTGTGTTTTAAATACCTGAGTTTGATTGTGTCCACCTGTAAAAATTTACAGAATATCACAACTTATTTGTGTTGTTTTTGCTTAGAAATATTACTGAAGTATTGTTGACTACGCTGGTGCCCAAATCGAGATTTTAAATGACTCGAACCTCGACCCAACCACTGAGCTTAGCTGATTGCTACGTTTCGTTCATCTTTGGTCTTCAGCCGCCAACTGGCGGAAAAGGTTACGTTGCAAAGTGTTATCACATTTATGTGTGCATGCTTTTTCTAGATTATACCCATAATCCATTCAGATTTTATCATTTTAGATGGATAGATTAGATGCCATAGTTCGAAACAAATCAAAAATTTCACAAGTACGTTGTATTTTTCTTGCTGGGTAGGAAGGTTTTTTGCTATGTATTAAGTCTTAGAAGGGATATGGATCTGAAGCATCTGAATAGACTCTATGAAACCATTTCATAGATAATGCCTGGTCAAAGTGTTAGTCGTGATGAGCTAAATTGTTTTGTGATTTTTTTGCCGAAACGGTTTAGTCAAAATTGAATCGCTATTCTGATAGCATTCTTTCTGCTAATAGTTTTTCAGAAATGCGATAGAAAAATGTACTTTTTTGTGAAAAATGAGAAGGCCAGATTTTCTTCCGAGTCCGACCCTGGATTTTTCAAAACCAAGTAAGCCATTCTGGCAAGTCCTAGCTGAGGAATGCTACTGGTAAATTTCATTCGGCTACATCCAACCGTTGCACAGGTATACCTCTTTGAATTTGCAGACCAAAATATTTTTTTAGTTGGTGATCTAGACTCACCTTGAAATGCTCTATCTGCCATTAGGTTATGGCACATTCCTCGCGAATCACCCTGTAAATGGGTCAAAGTTTCTCACAGATCTAGCAGACCACACCGTATTAACGAAGAATAAATTGGTTAGTTGAAAAAAATTTGGTCACTTAAAAACAAGTTAATCTGCCCTTTACAGTTTAACAATTTTGCTGGCCCTCTTAATTGGTATTAAACTCAAAACTGACGTAAAAATAAATGCAAATTACACCGACATTCACACATTATAGGGGAATTAAGAATCTCTAAAAATACTCGTTGTGACAACTTGAAAGTTTCAGTGGACAATGCACAAGAACAAAGTGATTTTACAGTGACAAGAGTAGAAAAGGACTCACCGATCGTCCTGCTGAGCCTTCGGGCATTTTCCATGCATTCTGATCCTAATTCGATGCCCTGTTGGACGACAGCCTCCCCGGGCACCGACACGATCTCTGGAACGTTCATTGGATTTTTTAAATAAGGAAAAAACATCAATCCTGGCGGCATATAAACATCATTGGCAATTGTCGCAAATAAATCGACTAAAACGAAAGTAAAAAAGGGAGAAATAAAACAAGAGGGATAATAATTTAACGTGACGACTATAGTAATAATAATAATAGCAATAATTACATATAGTGCAGTCGAATTGTCACGAATAGTATCAAAATGTGGCGAAAATACATAATCACGATTTTATTATTATAATTTGACTGGTTAGACATTCAAAACAAGCCCTTATATAGCGTGCCAACGGATGTCATGCCGGCTGAGGGGGGGTCGTAAAGTTGAAAAATCAGACATTTTTTAATTTCAGCAAAATTTTAGAAAAATTTTAGAAATTTTACTAAAGTACCTACGTGTTATATAGGAGGAAATTTCTGGTAAAAATTTCAGATCGATATCTGCATTATTTTGCGATAAATTCAATTTAAAAAAAAAAAAAAAGAGTCTTCGAAGAGTGGCCATAACTACTTTACTTTCTGTCAGATTTTGCTATGAGAAGAAAATTTCTATTCTTCGAGAGTTGTTCAACAATTACAAATTTTTTTGCATAAAAAGTTCCAATTAAAGTTAAATATTTTTTGAATGGAATGCAGTGTCGAAAAATCAGGTATACCATTTTGAAGTGCTATTGCTTTAGTTCACTGCAAAAAAAAAATGAAAAATTTACTCATGATAATTGAAGAGTATAACTTCTAAATAGTCTAAGTGCCGAAAATCTCAAAAGGAGATAATCGATAAAAACTATTTAATAAGAAAAACAACAGCCGCAGGTAGTACATAATTTTTAATTAGTTATAAAAAACACAAATGACACGTACTGTAATGTTGAAATAAAAGAATACAAAAACAAATTTAAACAAAAAAATAATCTTTATCAAAATTTAGTAAATGGTTTAAGTGCCAAATGTAAATACATTGTAAAAGGTCTAAGTGCCAAATGTAAATACATTGTAAAAGGTCTAAGTGCCTGTATGTATATGACTAACGTAGTACGGCACCACTGGCACTTAGACCATTTCGACGTAAACACGTTGTGGACTTACAGCATGCGACATCTGTGAGCCAGAGATTATACTAGAAAACATAGTTTTGGCACATAGCGCATTTCACAAGACATTGGCGATGGCACATAGGGTACTTTAACAGAAAAAAATATATATTTGCAGAATTGGCACTTAGACTCTTTAGAAGTTATACTCTTCAATTGGTTTTCGAAAAATATGAAAAAGTAGTGTGCGCGACAAAAGGATTGTACGCTTTTATATCTTACATTTTGTGTATCTATAATTATTTTTAATACACCTTCAGAATGTAAGTTACACAATTTTGCAAAATGTAATTGAAATTTACTTTATCGTTTAACAATTAATGTTAAATATTTTATCGTTATACAATTTGTTAATTATTATACATGACATTACTATTGTATTATTATTACATTTAATTGTAATGATTTTGTTGAATAGTACACTATTCTTGAATTACAAGGATTTAGAAATCTTTATTTTCTTGGAATTTTTACAATTTAAAGGTTTAAATTCCCTTGTTTGTACGTATATATACCAAAAGGATTCGTGGAAATGAACACATCTATAGGGACACGTTTCTGTGTAGTGTAGTGACACCTGATTACTATACATACAAAGGTCTTTGATATGATGAAGTGGACCCAAATCCTTTGCCCTGACAGCCAGATCCTGGAACGAAAGGCTAGCCACCAGAAACCTCCAGGAGGCGGCCACCCCCCTAGAGGACTGGTTCAACCGATGGAAGGTAGCCGTCAACGCCGAGAAGAGCAAGGTGGTCCTCTTCAAGAAAAGGAAACAGAACCCCACAGGCCACGTTTCCATGTTTGGCGAAGACATCCAATGGCACGATTCCGTCAACTACCTTGGCGTGATCATGGACAAAGGCCTAACATGGAGACAGAACACAGAGGCCATCGTCAAGAAGGCCAGGAGGACGAGAGCCCTAATCTACCCGATGACGGGTAGACAGAGCAGACTCAACCTGAGGAACAAGTTCACGCTTATCAGGTCCCTCATCCGGCCTCAACTGACGTATGCTTCGATAGCATGGGGCTACCAAGCACAGAGCTACCTTCAACAGATCCAGAGAGTGGAGAACGTCGCCGTCCGGACAGCAGTTAACACACCCTGGTTCGTGCGCAACGAGGACATCTTCAGGGACCTGGAGTACACCCCGGTCACTGAAATCATCAAGTAGAGAGCCAGCCCTTGCTGAGGAGCATGGAAACCCACTGGTCAGGGAGGCTACTGACTTCGACCCAGCAGATGCTCCGAGGCACAAGCGGCCGAAGGTGCAGATACTGGATAACGGGTGAGTATAAAACATACCATCGTCCGATGAAGACACCCCACGGAAGAGACAGGACGATCACCCAAGACCCTGCGGGTACCGGACAAACAACCGTCCAGTACCTGTAGTCCCCCTAGCTCCGGGCAGACCGAAAATGTTACCAAAGCAGTTAGGTCTGCCCTTCCTCGAGCTACACAGCTCATCCTTACCCTACCGATGATCCGGATGACAGGATGTCAATTGGCATTCTATGTACCGGCAGTCACTCCAGCCAAAAAACCCAAAAGACCCAACTGACCGATGACTACCCCGGGGGGGGGGGGACAAGCTGGCGAAGAAAGAAAATCAAGACAGAAGCACGCCAGAAGAGGCCTTAGCCAGCAAGGTCCAACGAGCCAGGACTCAGGGAGGCGGGCCGAAATCGTCTGCACCGCTCACATTTGTGAGTGGGCCGACGTAAGTAAGTTCGCCCGCCCTGCACGAGGCTGGTCCCCGGTCTACAGCTATGTATTGGGGTAAAGGACAATAGTCCTGCCCGGCCCCAGTCATCCGAGACCGACATCTTTAGCCAAGAATATTGGCCAAATCCTTCAAAGGGAGATTATTTATACCTGGGTTCTCGCCGAATCGTGAACCAGTTTGTCATGAGCCTTGGAACAGTAAAGAGTAGAATTTTTGCAGTACTAACCAGGGGTGGATGGGGTCAGTCCAACTGGCCCTGGCAATTTTAGGGAAACGGCCCATTCAGGCACGGAACCGGAATCTCAAATTTAGGTGGGCCAGGGCAGGATAATTTTTTTTTGTGGGCCAAGACCTGAGGGAAAAAATACCTCGCAGGCGAAAATTTTGGATTATTCAAGTTCAAACGCTATAAAATGAAAAGTTAAAAATTCGAGTTATAAAATTACTTGCAATTTATACGGCTTAAAATACGAAAACATGACACTCAATGCTTTTCTTATTTCAAAAATTAACTTGTAAGAAATCTTTTGAATTAGAATTATTTCCACCAACTGAAGGTGCCGTAAAACAACGTGCTTTGAAAACATATTTACAATTACAATTTTGGTTAGGAAAGGAAAAAGGCCCTGTTCAATATAGTTGGACAGGTTGGAGTTTCTCCTAATGGTCTAAATCCAGTTTATACTGAAGAAAAGTTATTAAAAATAATTAGTTGCGCATGTGAAAGTGGATGTAAAGTAACGACTTGCAGCTGTAAAAAACAGTTTGAAATGTACAAGTATTTGTATAGCTTGTCGCGGCGAAACTTGCAACGTTGAACTTAAAAACATTGAGTTACCTGACGACAATGACGATGTAAATATAGATAAAGATGGTGAGGAAAATCCAGACGAATCAGATGAAAACGAAGATTTAGATTTAGAAAGTAATAAAAGACTGAAGTTGGATGAAAACGATTCGTATTGCGATATATGTAAGCGATTTATATGACGAGTGTATGAAATTAATGTAATTTTTAAAAATTCTATAAGAAATAAAAATAATTAATCTTAAATAATAATAACACCCGCTTTCACATTTTAACAATATAAAAAGGGGAGCCCTCCCTAGCTGTACGTGCACCCCCCGCCCGATCCTTGGGGACAATGTTTTTCATAAAGATTAGAGCCTAAGGAACAATTTAAGACATCCTAACTGCCAAATTAGATCGATTTATAAGGTCGCTGACAATATAGTCAGCTGGAAAAAAGAGCAGAAAAAAGAGCAGTAAGTAATTTTACTCTACAGTAATACTTTCCTTACGACGCGTCGTTTGCAAGATTCGAGCGGAAAACCGGAAAACTCCTAAAATTTCGACCTGAGCCGGTACTGCTACGAGGCAGCAAACTTCAGCATCCCAAAAAACATATAATTCCGTTGAGAAACCTTCTACCGGACTTATGTTACGAGAGTGTTTTTTAATCTAATTTGATCAGGGCCTGATCAAATGGTGTTAAAAAATACCTGTCTCGTATCATGAGTCCGGTAGAAGTTTTCTCAACGGAATTATATGTTTTTTGAGGTACTGAACACGAATCTGAAGTTTGCTGCCTCGTAGCAGTACCGGCTCAGGTCGAAAAACGCAAAAAACCTCGAAATTTTCGGAGTTTTTCCAGTTTTCCGCTCGTATCTTGCAAAAGACGAGTCGTAAGGAAAATATTACTGTAGAGTAAAATAAAATGGACATTGCTATCAGGTATTTCCTACACATCGCATCTTCACAGTACAACTTCCAGATGGCTATAGTGTCAGCGACCTTATAAATCGGTCTAATTTGGAAGTTAGAGAGGTCATTCAACGCAGAATTTAATGCTCTTCAACTTTGCATATAATAATATTTTCCGTACGACGGGTCGTTTGCAAGATATGAGCAGAAAACCGGAAAAACTCCGAAAATTTCGAGGTTTTTTGCGTTTTTCGACCTAAGCCGGTACGCTACGAGGCAGCTTCAGATTCGTGTTCAGCACCCCAAAAAACATATAATTCCGTTGAGAAACTTTCTACCGGACTCATGTTACCGAAAAACTACCATTTGATCAGGCTATGTCTCAATTATTATGCCTGAACGCATTTTATGAGCAATCTGCGTACCGTTACGCTCGCGCGCTCTACTTTTTCATATATTTCGTAAACCAATTATCATAGAGAATTTTTTTTTCTCTCGAAGTGAACTAAAGAAATAGCACTTCAATATGATTGATACACATGATTTTTCGACACTGCATTCCATTCAAAAGAATTTTAACTTTAATTGGAATTTTCTATGCAAAAAAAATATTTTTTTTTCAAGTTCAATTTTCACCACTTTTTTCTGAATAATGACCATATAGAAAAAAAAATGTAATCGTTGAACAACTCTCGAAGAATAGAATTTTTCTTCTCATAGCAAAATCTGACAGAAAGTAAAGTACTTATGGCCATTTTTCGAACACTCTTTTTTTCCAAAAAATTGAATTTATCGATAAATAATGCAGATATCGATCTGAATTTTTTACCAGATATTCCCTACTATATAACACGTACTTTAGTAAAATTTAAAAAAAAAATTCTAAAATTTTGCTGAAATTAAATTTTTTTTTCAAAATTTCCGTTTTTTTAATTTACTCCTGACCTAATAAAGCTATTTTAATACTCGGGGTCTCACTTTATAGGTTTTTTTAATACTTAACTTTCTCATTTGAACTTTCCTCTCAGATTATAAGCCTTCTATTTAAACGCGAAAAACCGATTAACTTTACGACCCCCCACCTCCTTATCATCCGGTATGACATCCGTTGGCACGCTATAAGGGCTTGTTTTGGATGTCCAACCAATCAACTTACAACAATAAAATCGTGGTTATTTATTTTCGCCATGTCAAATTACAATTCTACTGGACTAATAAGGTTTTCTTTGAATCGGTTCTTTGGCCACTTTTGCAAAAATATTTAAAAAAATAACGTAAGAAACCCATTAATGCAGTCAATCTGCCGTTTAATTCGTCAATAATTCCTACAAGGTCGCTATGTTGGAAAAATTACGGTCAAAATAGGTTTTTCTTGATTACTTACTTTCCTGTTAGTTCTATCTTAAAATTACGTACTACCAATGTTGTCGAGAATAGAAAAAGCCACAATTTTTATTTAAACTTTTTCTCAATTGTTAATACGATTTACAGCCGCCAGAAAGGTGAAAATTTGTACTTCACAGCAGATTATTTCAATTATCTCTATCACCATTGCTCCTACGTAGTAATTATTTATTATCTATATTGTAGAGTATAAAATGTTCTAAACTTTTGTTTAAATAATTTTTTTCCAAGGTCGACTTTTTAAAAACTTTAGCAGCTCGAAGTTCGACAAATTTTCTCAA
Organism: Rutpela maculata; assembly: GCA_936432065.2. Classification (NCBI taxonomy): domain Eukaryota; kingdom Metazoa; phylum Arthropoda; class Insecta; order Coleoptera; family Cerambycidae; genus Rutpela; species Rutpela maculata. The sequence goes on from OW386287.2 coordinate 215,531,729, forward strand.
ATTTCGGAAACATGTATGCCCGTTCCGACTTCGTTAATACTCATTATTACTTTTGCATAACCAACAAAATGTTATTTGTTTAAAACAATAAATTGTATCCCATTTTTGTCAATTTCTCACTGATATGTCAACACAATTTTTCTCTATTGCTAATATTTTACGCTTTACACTTGCCCAAAAGAGTGAAAATTTGCGCTTTACTAATTACTACGTGGGAACAGCGGGGACAAAAATAACTGCAAAATTTGCAGTGTAGCACAGATTTTCACTTTTCTGGTGGCTGTAAATCATACTACAGGTATTGACAATAGAGAATAATTGTTTAAATAAAAATCGTAGCTTCCTTTACGTCTTATAATATTGGCAACACCTATTTTAGAGTAACGGCCGTGCGATGCGTGCACCGCAGAGAATATAAAGTCACAGGAGGGAGCTTATATACGTGACCTTGGGGACCGCGATGGTGTACCAAGATGGCCGCCGGCGGATATGACGTTCTTCCAGTGGCATGGCAAAAGTAATAAAGTAATAATGATATTACAAATACATATCTACTTTCTCAGAAAAACAAATTTTTAAGAATCGCCTACCATATTCCCTGAATTTAGATTTCAATACCGCAGTGTAAAAAAATACTTCAAATCTGAAACTGTCATTGTTAAATAGGGATTAAATATCCGTTACTTTCTTTTACGGCATCTCCGCCACTGCTATCAAAACAATAACACAATATAATACTTCTTTTAAAAAATTACAATGCGAAGAGTTTACATAATTATCAGATTGACCCACGTTCTTAAATAAAGTAATATGTTAGTTTATAGTACACATATTAAACTTACACGTGAAAAGTTATCCAATAACCTACAATACAGTACACCACATTCCAAAATAATTAGTCATCGACGGGTACCTGATGACGACTTCCGTCTCAGAGATTTCAGTACTAAACACTCCCTCCTGTGACTTTATACTCTCTGGTGCAACGCACGCGGGCGCATGCTTCTGGGGGCGCAAAATTACTGCACAATAAAAATTACTGAACGCTCCACAATATACATAGTGTAAGGGGCGCCGAATGAAGACTTGCACACGGGCGCGCATATCCTTAGGCGCGGGCCTGTTTAGAGCAGAACCAAGAGGAAAATACGTAATCGAGAAAATCTACTTTGACCATCATAAATAATGACATTCAACAAGTATTTGGTATGGCCATAAGTTCTTCATTAACTCCAATATAAAGTAACATTTTCGAGGAAGATTTTGAGGAAAATAATATTAACAATTTAATTTAAGTACCTGTATGTTTTTAACATACGATGCCAGTGTTTATAGAAAACAAATATACATGAGCAGGTACTTAAATTTCAATGCAAATCAACTTAGCAGTGTTAAGAAAAGTGTAAAATGTTTATGACAGTTAAAATAATTGCTTCAAATGAAATTTTAACTAATGAGAAACATTTTATAAAAACTGTTTATTATTCATTTTCAAATTCATAATTCTAATTAAGCAAGCAGTTGCCAAAAAAATAGCTTCTAACATATTATAAAGGCATTTTGTACTGTATATAAAATGTACTAGGTATATGCAAATGTAATGTAGTGTTTGTAAAATATTCAGCCATCATCTTGGATTTTGACAGATTTCCCTGGTTGGGATCAATGGGACTTTGGGTATGTTATTAAACACACTTTTAAGAGTATAGGTAATGGTAAAAAATAATGTGTTACAAATTTTTCCCATGTTAAGGCTATTTTTGCACTATAATGACTGTACTGTGGGACATTTTGTAGTCATCAGAACTATTAAAAAACCATCCTGTGTCTGATTCACTTGGCTCACAGATTTCCTTCATTAAATTTTTAAATATTTTTTTGTAGAAATGGAAAACTACAAAACGAGAGAAAATATGAATATGCTAAAAATAAACAATTTTAGACAATAATTACATAAAGTTCTAGCTATTATTTAAACAAAACAAGTTCAGGGTCTATGGATGTTTGATCTTCGTTACATTTTGCTTTATATTTATGCAATTTGGAATAATTGAGGTGAGAGTTCTATTCGTAGTATTCCTTTTATTCCATGTTAACATAAAAACAAGGACAAGGACTAGAATTGGTCTAGTTTCAAATCGCAATAATAAGAATAATGTTTCGGGTTCTAAGACCAGTTACATAATTAATGAACTCGGCAAGTGATAAAAAAACAAAATTAGAACAACAAATCTCTATAACAGTCGCAGAGCCACCGAAACCAAGTGAAATTCATACCACTGGAGATTTTGGTAGTATATTAGGTGGATCTAAAAAACCCCAAACACTCCGTGGCAGAAATGTGGAAGTTATGTTGTTGTTATAGACTAGGCAAAATTCTAGTAAAAGCCACCTGTTTTCATGCAAGGAGTATTTTATGTAACAATTCGTTAGCGTTTCCCCCTATTTCGACCCCGCTGGATCCGAAAATCAAGGTTGTCCAGCTGAAAACTCGACCGGAAGTGATAAATTCAAGATGGCATCCAATATGGTCCCCAAAAACTATACAACGGTGTATCTCCCGTCCCCTGTATCCTAGAAACATGTTTTAAATGTCTAATTATGTTTTTTGAGGATGAGGAACACATAAAAGGCGTACTAAGGTGGAAGGGGGGCAATAGTTTATCGATACGGGAATACCCGTGGTGTATCCCCGGATCGATAAATTGAATTGTATACCAATATGTATATACATGAGACCTCTTAAATTAATTCGGTTGTCGTAATGTTTTTTAAATCTTTCAGGTTTTTTGGTCAACAGATAGTTTCCCGTAATGGCTGACAACAGTTTGACCTGCTCCTCCCTAACTGATGTTAATCAAAATCTATGTCTTATCTGCCAAATACGAAAATGACAAAGGGAAAAACTATTAAAGGTCAAGGATGCTGGCAGAGAAAGGCTCCTCATCAGTGCTAAAGAAAGGCAAAGTGCACATGATTCCCAGTACTCAAATGAAATTTTACGTATTTTGAATTTATTTAGCAATGATGATGCTGATGATAATAATAATAACAAGAATGATGAAAATATCTATTTGTATCACAAACCTTGTTATGCGAGCTTTACATCTGCAGAAAAAATAGGAAAGCTGAAGAAAAGGACAGAAAATGTGCAGAAGGCAGCAGAAATTTCAACAAGGGAAGGACCACCTAGGTCTCAGTGCATTACAGGATCAATGACTGGAAAAACTGATATGAAGAAATGCATTTTGTGTCAAAAGACAAGTAATGAACGTTTGAGACAAATCATGTCTGCGAACATGAACGCAACAATAATTGACTTGGGAAACTATGATTACATGCTGCATATCAGGATAAGTAGCATTTGTGACTTGATCGCCAACGAAACGTTGTATCACAGCAGCTCTTTTAAAACACAAAAGAAATAAGGAAAACACAAAAGTTGAAAAGAACCTTAAAAAGTGCCTACCTTTCTTCCAGATTTGCAAAGAACTTCGTGTTGCTTCATTTGTTGAAAAGGTGCAGTTGCATTACTTTACTTAACCTTACCATGGGTTATTTAATTTTGTTAACAACAATATATTTTTTTCATTTTAGGTTTTAGTTTTGTATGATGTATGGAAAAGATACAGTCAACTGACTAGAGATATTCATGTTGAACTCCCACATTCATTCCAGTCGAGAAGGAGTAGTTTCAAAGAGAAATTGGAATAAGAGATTGAAGATTTCTATCAGTTCTTCCAGCCATTAAATAGAGACATACATGAAAGACAAATGCTGCCCGGAAATGAGCATTTGCGGATGCAAGGGGCAATGCAACACTAGGCTGTGTCGTTGAAGAAACTTTTTAATTATATATAGAACAATAAATGTTATTTTTGTGTGTTTAGATGTGTTCCTTGCCCTCAAAAAGATATAAAATTAGACATTTATACCATGTATCTAGATCACAAGAGAAGGAATAAGATACGCGGTTGTATAATTTTTAACTCCATATTGGCTGCAATTTTGAATAGCTTACTTCCGGTCCGATTTAAATGGGTTTAAATGTATTCCTCGCCCTCAAAAATATATAATTCGATATTTAAACCATATTTATAGGTCACAGAGGACGGAAGATATGCTGTTTTATGATTTTTAATGTCACATTGGCCGCCATCTTGAATATCTTACTTCCGATCAGGTTTGAATGTATTTAAATGTGTTCCTTAATCTCAGATACATATATTTATACATTTAAACTACGTTTCTAGGTCACAGGTGACGGGAGATACAATGTTTTATGGTTTTTGGCGCCATGTTGGACGCCATCTTGAATATCTAACTTCCGGTTGATTTTCCAGCTGAACAATTCTGATTTTCGGTTTCAGCGGGGTCGAAATAGGAGGAAAAGCATGGTTACTCAATTGTTACATAAAATGCTCCTTGCATCGTACTTTTCTGAAAATAAGCCTAGTCTATTAGCCCTAGGTTAGCCTAAAAATATTATTTCTTGTGGATAGTTGCGTGGAAAATCAGCTATTTTTTGATAATGGAAGCTATCGACGAAATGAGAGATGATGAGACGATATTTTGGAATTTTTGGAACACGAAAGACGCCCCTACATACTTAGGTAATGAAATAATTCCTTTGAAGATTATGACAATGTGGATTATTTTATCAGGTTTAGGCTAAGGAAGTGATATTTTTTATTTTGGAAATCGAGGCATTAATGAATTTCCAACTGACAGGTAAAGCAGTTTTCTAATGTAGCTAAAAAGCAAATATTAAAAACTATTTTATTGTATTGTAGAAATCGTTAAAATTCTTTGTCCCTCCAAGACACTGCATCAATTTTTTCTGATTCTACGAAGTGTTTACTATTATTTGTTATTATTTTAAATAATAGCAACCGCTCTGCTCATGAAAAATTGGGGCCTCTGCATTCCACTGCTGGAATTTCACCTCGTTTTTTTTTTAATAAAATATAGGTATCAACCAGTAAATACCGTTCATGTTCTACCCCCAGAGACATCTATGAGCGTTTCCTCTAAGTTCCATGTAGAAGTAATAAAGAACAATTAAGTTAGTTAGCTCGGCAATCATCCGAGAGATGGCGCGGCATCTAGAAACATCTAGAGAACTGCTAGAAAGATCCAGAACTACTTACCCAAGAGTATAAAAGCAGAGAGAGTGGCCGCGAAAAGGGAGAACAGTTCACATGTTCAGTTCGCTACAGTTCAAGTGAGCAGAGTAGTACATATCAAGGAGTAAGTGATCAAGTGACTGAATAATTGACGTATAGTACTCAGTGTTATATTAGTCAAGTAATTAATTGTTGTACGTTAATAAATTAGTGTTTAGTGTTACCCGGGTGTTATAATTCCCGGATCCACGATACAGGGTGTTTATAAAACGTAACAATATTATAGTTTATATTATAATCGTTGTTGTCATTGTCAAGTGATTTTTCGACAAACAACAAATGTTTTTAACTTAGTAACAAAAACTTACACTTTTAAAAAAATAACACATTTTTCGACCCACCAAAATCAACCTAGAGCTGGCAACTCTGTAGAAAGCGCTACCAACCTCAGGTTATTCAAGGTTCAAGGTTTCCCTAACCCACATCATAAAATAAACGGATATGAGTCTAATACTCGCTTTGACCTGAGGTTTAAATTATTCCGTAGTTAGGTAACACGCAAATTTGACCCTGCATTGATAAACCGGCAATAAGTAGAAACATTTGGGTGCACTCGAGATCGAGAGCAATTCATACCACTCAAAATAGGAGTTCAGTTAAAGTTTGTGGTCGAATAGATACAATACAGTAGCAGAAATGTAGAGTGTAGCATTCGCTTTGTTAGCTACGTTATTTTTTGCAAAATGTTGGATTTTTTATGCAAATAAGCCCAAGCATATGAAAACTACCGGAAACAGAGTTCTGGAAGTTTTCTGGTTGGATGATATTTATTAATGCCCCGTGAATATGAATATCAAGGTGGTCATTCGAAACCTCACAGGAGGGGGTTAAAAGTGGCGTGAAATTGCCAATTTTAGCAAAAGCGATCTGGGTAAATTAAGAGTTTTAACCCATTACAAAAGTTCCAGATGCTTTATTTCAGTATTGTTCAGGCCTAGGGTTACTTGAATGAAAAATTAAAAGTTTCCACGCCATTAAAATTTAAAAATTCATGGATACTATAAAAGTCTTATTTTATAATTCTTTTTTTTTAACTGATTTAATTTCACCTCTAATAAGGCTTTCACTCAATCTGCCATTTTGTTAAAAAATTAGGGCCATAACAATTAAAGCCACAATCACTTGACTTAAGTCTATTAAAATATATCACAAAAACCGCTGCCCAAGGAATCACTACTTCCTCATCCAGATTTGCTGCCCCAGTCTCTCACAACGACACAAAATTGTATGTGGAAATAATTGTTTATGGAACTTTAATAATATAATATTCGAAATGTCCAAAAACTCATAAAACGATATCCCACATCGTGATAGAGGGTGGTAGTGGGGATGGATGAAGTAAAAAAAATATTTTGAGGCCTTTGGTTTTTGTACACACACTAAATCACATTTTTTTTTACTCCCTTTTAAAATGGGGTGGGGAGAGTAATGGAGGTGGCTAATGCCAAAATTTTTTTTGAGATATCAGCTTCTCTTGTATATACTAAATACCAATTTTATGGACTCTTAGCTGCTTGATTTACCTATTTACCCCCATTTATCCCAATTTACCCCCCAACCCTTGAACGGAATAAGAACGTAAAATCTCGACGTTTCATGACATTCTAACAATAAAAACTTTAAAAAAATTTTGGTCGTTACTACCACATCCAGTGGAAGTAATATTATGTTGAGTCTTCGTATTGGATCTGTAAATATTCTCATGTTTTTTGTATGAATGTATATTTCTATAAGTATATATCAGGCAATGAAAAATATATACTGATGGAAATGTTAAACTTACCAATTAAATAAATTTATTCTTTACATCCTTTCTATATCCGCGATAGGTAATAAATATTATGAAGGTAATCAGAATTCTGTTAACTTGCGAGGCGCGGGCCCAGTTTATCGCACTATAAGTCATATAGTACAGCCAATCTGTCATTTAACCTGTGGATAATTCCTCCAAGGGATTTTGCATTTGTATAATGGGGGGGGGGGGCTACAATCATTAATTAATTTTAACAAAAATTTTCTTCCACTATTATCAATTGTTTACGAATTAGAGTAGCTCGAAAATCAAACTTCGAGCTACTAATTAATATAATAGAGCTAACAGGAAAGGAGTTAATTGAGAAAAACCTGTTTTGATCGTAATTTTTTCAACATGGTGGCCGGCAGGACAATGATTTTTTTGGAAAACGTTAATTAATCATTGTGGCAACCCCCCTAAGTTTTAGAAACAAAAAATTCATTGCAGGAATTATTCTCGTTTTTTGCTCGTTTTTTTGCTAATATGGAACACTATTAGCAAATAATAGGCCGTTAATAAAGTTTTAAAAGTTACAATACTGTTTAGGTTTCTTAGCAAGAATATATTTTTTCATATTTTTTCTGCTGTGTCATCGACATGGTGGAACCAGTTTATATTGGGATCAAGAAATACGCATAGAAATTTAACTTTTTCAAAATTTTTAAAACTTTCAAGTGGTCTATGACTAAAAATTCGTAGTTTTATGCTCGTTTATTGGCAGTTTATTTGATGCGAATAATTCTAAAGCATATAACTTAGCTTCACCTATTCGCCTTCGAAAGATAAAGATATCCAATTTATTATCAAGAATGTGGTATCGCTTGCAAACAATATTAAGTCAACATCGGGTATAGACATACCTAGGTCATTTACATAAATTAGAAATGGAGTTGGTCCTAAGACCGATCCCTGTGGCACTCCACTCCTTATATATTATACTGTCAAGTTTGCATTACTATGTTTTTGAAATGATTCTATGAAATTGCAGCTGATCATGTCTTTAAAATTTTAATTTGTCTATTAGAATCTGATGAGAAACACAATCAAAAGTTTTAAGGTCATAAAAGGTGACTCGGATATAATGGTTACTCTCATTTTTATTGACAATTTTGTTTATTAAGTACGTAATTGCATTATTTATGGTCATTTTTACTCTACCGAATTTTGTAAAAAAATTATTTTCAAAATGGTATGTTATTTGAGGTTCAGAGGACTTGAAAACCTGCAAAAATTCATCAAAAACTTAATATCAAATGTTTGGAAGACCACGATACTTGCACTCCCAGGATAGATATAAAAGTTCCACAGACAAATGTATATTTGAAACAATAAATAAAATGACAAATATTTCCGCTGGAAAACTAATTAGTTAATAGATCTGACCTTTACTTAATGAAAATTCATGTTTAAATTGAACACAAACCAATTTGTGTATTTGATTTTCACTGTTTATAATTGTTTGACTACACGCTTTATCAGATTCTGAGTACAGGACGAAATTTACTATTTAATAGCAAATGTTACTGTGTAGTAAACTGTTTGATATTAAATTATTACAAAATGAACAAAATACAAGTAATAACAATAAAAATGTAAATTATAATATAACCACACCTTATTAATTGAGACTTTAAATCGGCAAACAACTTAAAATTCAAATTGTCAAATCAACATTGTCTTTAAATTATGTATACGGTCATAATGATAATTTCAATTGTTTTCTACTTTCCAACATTAGCATTTACGTAATTCCTCTATCACGTTTTGGAGCATGCTAAATCATGATTTCTACTGCCGTCATTTCTCTTATAAACTAAGAGGTTAAGCTAAACCTCCTCGTATATATTTTACAACTTTATTTTTTTTAAACACGTCCATTATGCGCCCCAAAATATTCAGTTAGCATCCCATTCAAATTAACTTTTGATAGTGGGGGAGGTCAAGTTAACGTTATTTTGGCCACATTAACAAAGAAAACACCGAGATATTCAGGTCGAGCAAAAATAAATTCTGCCTGTCGGTCTGTAAATTTGTTTGGGCGCACGATTATTTTAGAACGGTTTATATGCCACACCGTGTGGCATATCGTTTTATGGGTTTTATGGGACGATTTCAAATACTATATTACTAAAATTCTATGAACAATTATTTCCATATAGTGGGAATGCAAATATAGTATCGACATTTTTTTCGCTGTAAGACACTTGGATAGACAATCTGGATGTGAAAGTAGTGATTCCCTGGCAGTGGTTTGTATTTATAGTCCAGTAGAATTAGTAAAAAAAAGGATGAAATTTATTGTAATTCGTTTCAGGATGCCACGTGGATTAAACGATAGTTTTATTGATTACGAACATGATCCTGAATTTGGTTCACTTTTTGACCGCCGGAACATTGTTTATTTAACGATTTATTGTTGAAAAATTCAAAAAAATCGACTTTTTTAAAGATAACTCAAAGACCTTTGACGATAGGTTTTTCAATTTGTAGATACTGTTAGAGCTTTGAAAAACGGTTAATTTGAGATATATTTCATTTGAAACGCTTGAAAATTTGTTTAAATAATTGCAAAAAACCGCGAAAATTTTAGCAATTTGCAAATATTTTTCATTCTTTAACAAAAGCACTTCAGTGCTTGAAACTTTGTAGAAATATGTCTTTTATTACCCCAAAGTTATCCCTAAAATTTCATCAAAAAATTTTAATTAGTTTAAGAGATATTGAATTTGTTTATTAAAAACATAAATAATGTAAAATGCAAATTCACCCAGTTCCCTTTATCGTAGAGGGTTGATCTGGACATCCTTTTTTTTGTTGAGACTTAAAATTTATGTTTTCATTAATGGCAAATCAAATTTGCATTATTTTCAACTTCAAAATGGCGTTTGAAAAAGTGTCACATTTTGAGGTTAGGTTTTTTGCTAATAACTTTTAAACAAATGAAGATTTTGCAATACCGTTCTCATATCTTTGTTGCTGGGGTCTTTTCACACATTTTCAAAAAAAAAAAAAATGACTGTAGCCTTACTAGAAGCCGAGATGATTTTTTTTTTTTGACGAAAACACTCCCTACTAATTCCCTTACTTTTCGTGAGAGAAAGTCGAGGGAAAGCAGAAAAGAAACATTTTTTAAGTACTTTGTAGGTTATGATCGTGCGTGTGGAGACGTGTCATATTAATTCGGTTTTAACCTTGGTGTTAATTGCTCCTGTGTAGTTCTAACCTATCATACCGTGGTCCCCCTACCCTGTCTATGTTTCCATGAAGTCGTCAAGATGGACCCCTTGACGTGAAATGAGTGTCCCCGTTATATATCCCTGTGATAGATAGGTGTATGCACTTGTGTTAGTGTGTGCGCATACACGTACGTGTATTGCATGCATACTTTACCCTTTCATATATATATAGCTTTGGTTAGGTTAATAGTAGGTAATAACAGGGTTGACTATATGCTGGAAGAGTTTTGTTTGCATGTGTCACGAGTGTGTTATAAATCAAGAGCTACTGGCTGATGGTTTCATCCAAAGCCAAGAGGAGGAAAAAAAAAAAACAAAAATTCGGTTTTATTTAAATAATGGATATCGAAGATTTAGTGGCTAGACAAGTTTTGGATGATTTAGAAGATGCGAAGGAACAGTTTGAAAATGCGAAAAATATTCGAATTTTAGGAAAAACGGATCAAATTGTTGTCCAAACCATTAGTGAGATATTTTAAACCCACTACCTCGTCATCCTAGCCGAAGATCGGCATAATTTTTCCGATTCGGATTTAGTATAGCTTGCACTAAATTTTCCACTGTACATTCGTGGATTTTCCTCGATGTACTTAACTAATAAATCTTTTGGGTGCGTGTGACCTGACACGACTTTTTTAAATAATCGGGTCCATTCTGTACACAATAAGCAATGCTTTTCGTATGAGACTATAATACTGTAATATGAAATTCACTTTTAGATCACTAGAATAAATATGTTTTTGATCTGTCAACTGTCACGCTACCACCAAACAGTTTTTGGCCACCACAGCTGACAAATATCAGATATAGGAGAATTCTGATTGGTTATATTATGAAGAACAATATGACAACACTGTAGACTTCTCCCTCAAACTTTCACCGGTCCCTCGTTATTCATACATGTTTTTCGAGTAGGGGAATTTCAAGTGAAAGGCAAGGGAAGCAATTCGCCGGGGAGTCATCATTTCTCTCGCGCTGAAGAGAAAAATTCTCCCATCCTCCATGTTCTCTACAACTCTTTCGTTGACTGGACTAATCTTTCGCAAGCAAAAAAAAAATATTTCTCTTTGAAATATTAGGAAGGTGGAGCACCTTCCTATTATTATATTATTTAGAGAGACTGAAATCAGAACCAGGGGAAAAAATTCGAAAAAAAAAAAAACGAGTCAAGTATATTTTTTAAATAAATGTCATCTCAGGATATGCAATAGAGCGCGGACAGTTCAAATTTGTAGTGAAAGAAAAGCAAATTTGAGCAAAATCTGCTGAACACATGTTTCCGAGACCATTAATTTTATTTCCATGTATGGACCTCCATAAGATCCTTTTATAGGGTTCTAGAAATGACCGTAAGGGCAAAAATAGAGTATCGCGTATTTTTTATTTTTATTTTTGTTTATTTGTGATTTTTTTGTACAACCTATTATTAATTAGTGAAATTTGAGTTTTTCTTAACATTCGTCAGAATTTCAAATTGTTTAAACCACTGTATTTTGTTATACATTAAATTTATAGCAAAATAAAATTGTTTAAATAAATTATAATTGTTTGAACAATACCATAAACATTAAAATATTACCAGAAAATTAGAATGTGATTAATTAATAATATGTAATTTGCGCAATAAAATCGCAAATAAATAATAGTATACGTCAAAAATAATAATAATAATTTTATTTACATTTAAGTCCTGGCGAAGTTTAACATAGCTACTCCACCACTCAACCAGGAAATTCGCGATAAACTTTTTGTGGACTTGTGGTCATTTTTGGGACCCTATAAAAAAGTCTTATGGGGGTTAAATTTGCAGAGACAATTAATTTCTATTTTCTGAGTAATTTTGAGGAGAGGACACGGTGCAATTTTTATTTCACCACATTTTCACGATACTCTTGTAAATTTACGAAAAAATACCTTTACTCATAAGACATATATGGAAAAAAATTCTCAGAGGCACATGTTTTTATTAACGGATTGTGCTCAAATCAGGATATACGTTTTTTGAGATTTCGAACTTTGGCGGTAAGACACAAAAAAAACAGCAACTATTTTTCTCTGGTATAAATTTGAACTGCCCTATTGTGTATCCTCAAATATGTATTTAAAAAAATGCAGTTAAATCGATTTACGGCATTATTACCTACTTTACAACAATTCCTTATTTTTTCTTACTGGTCCTGATTGCTGCAACGTCGCTTTACAGAGCATCTTCCCGTTATTTAAGAGAGAAATATTTTTTTGTTTGTGAAAAAAGAATAAAAGGTTTTATGCACATTACTTTTGAGTTTTCGTTATCCATAATAATTTTACAGACTCCCCATTGTTTACTAAAATTATCATTTTCAACAGTTTTAGTCAGTACTTTCACGTAATTTACCAGTTTAGTTACAAATTATTAAATTATACAATTTGATTTACAAACATTTGACGTTTAATCCGTATTGCTGGATGAAGACTACATATTTTACTCCATACTTTACAAATACAGAAACACCAAAAAGATGTAATTAACAATTTTCTTCTTGCCAGTATTATATGCATTCACGCGTGAGTATACAAAGCTTCGCGGGCCGCGTGACGAGCGGGGAGTCATCTTAAAGTGCGACGGGAAACGTAGAAGCTGAGACAGATGCAACTGTTATTGAGGCATAATTTAGACAACAACTAACTATCTAATTCATAACTCGCTCATTTATGATCGAAGTTTAAAACTGAAAAAAGTAATCGAATCTTGACGCTACAACTTTCATTCTTATAAAATTTTTAAAATTTTCGTTGGTCGGTCTACAATCACGAGTGGAACGAAATTGTCAGAATAACAAAATAAATATTCACATAATACTTTAAAGAATACATTTCTTTTGCATATAAATAGCCATAAGTTTGTTATTATGAAGAATTCATTAAAAATTAAAAAACGGCTAGAAAGAACTAAGAAATATCTAATTTTCCGTTTTTTCCGATTTTTCACCTCCGCTGGGGGTTGTTGATCACTAGACGAATTTAGGGGGTGTATATACACGTCAAGTATTACGTAATGACATAATCAGCACATTTTTACCTTTCAATGTTCCACGGAAGTCAACAAAGATCTTGTTTTCGACTCTACTAATAATGGTTTTTTGTATTTCAGGTTGTTCTTTCTTTCAGTATTACTTATTACTTTCTTATATTATAAAAGTTTCACGTGGGAGTCTTTAATTTATTTGTTTTAGACTTAAATTTTTGTTAATTGATACAAGACTTCCAGCTGAATCTATTGCCGATTTTAATTAACTCACTTCACCTTTTAAGGCTTTCCAATCAAAAATAAATGACGCCCGACCTAGATTAAATCCCGTCATTATGAGTGAAGGAAGGAAATATTATAAAAGAAAATGCTACCTCATAAATAACATTTTATGTAGCGCAACTTAATGGAGAAATGGGAATTTTATATCCTGGATGTTGATAAATGTATTTTTATATAAGTACCTGCGAAAACAGAAGCTCTGCATTTGATGTAAAATGTTGTTGCCGCCGTATCACGCCATATCTTTTCAGAATATACAGCAATGTTTTAAGTTTACTGGTAGTGAAGTTAAGTAAGCTAACTAAAAAAGATGCCTAAGGATTGTCGAACAGCCTTCAAAAAATATCTCTAAAAAGTAATATCTCTAAAAAGTGGAAAGTAGCAAAAAACTGTACCTTATATATTACCAAATATCAATTTGAAGTCGGTGCAAGCAAAATACTAATTTCAAAAATACGTTTTTCACCGACTTCAAATTAATATTTGGTAATAAGGTAACAGTTCTTTGCTACTTTCCCTAATAATCCGGTCAAGTTAGCCCTAAAAATAGCATAAATTCCCAAGAAGCTGAACATTTACATGAACGTTGGAGATACCATTATTTTATTTTTATTTTATTTTATTTTTATTTTAGAAATAACCACCCAACAGTACAGGTAAGTACCAATTACAGGGTGGGAAATAACAAATAGTATAGTAGATTATAATGAAGTTGTGAAAAGTCCCCATTGATCCCGTGTGTGCAAAAAATTTTATGCGAGGTCAAAGTTCGCAAAAATGGGTTTTTTGGATTTTTTAGCGAAACGGTTAGTTTTATGATAAAAATAGCTTAGACAAAAATTGTAGACCTTTCGATTCTCTACAAAAATGGTCTTTACACTTTTTTCCTAAAATTCACCTTTTTTGAGAAAGAGACATTCTAAAGTTATATTCTCCATAATATGCACACGTTTCCACGCCACCTATGAGGTAGTGTACTTGGCGCGTCTTTTTTAATGTGGTTTCCTCGGTAGGCCTACTCCACGGTCTTTTTATTGAAGTTTAATATAATATTAGGGCTTCTTATTCAACTTCTTCTTCTTCTTCTCTTCCTCCACCTTCTTCTTCTCTTCCTCCACCTTCTTCTTCTTCTTCACCTTCCTGAGTTGACGCAAATTGTTCAAACAGCGATACACCAGTTGTTTCGTCGTTAATGTAAGGATCATCTTCTGTTGGAGATTCAGTATTTGAACACGACTGGCCTTGACAGCTGATGCATGCTGGTGAACAAAGTAAGCCTACTTTTTTGCAGCCGCATTTCGAATTACACCCCTTTTTGCAGTTGCAAAAAATAGTATCAAGTAGCTTTTCTGGTGCCGGTGGAAGTAAAGTGTGGATTGGTTCCAGTACATTATTAATTAGCTTCCAACCCCATTCTTCTGGGTCAAGTTGATTACCAAGCCACACTTGAATCTGGTAATATACTCGATAAAAATGTTGATGAGCAGAAGCCGAGGTTGGAGGAAGACAAGCTAATTGAACCCTTTTTTTATTACGTGTATGTTTATTACGTGTATGTTTTGCAAAAGATACATAACGTAACTTATCTATGGAAGTAATTCTAGTTTTATGATAAAAATAGCTTAGACAAAAATTGTAGACCTTTCGATTCTCTACAAAAATGGTCTTTACACTTTTTTCCTAAAATTCACCTTTTTTGAGAAAGAGACATTCTAAAGTTATATTCTCCATAATATGCACACGTTTCCACGCCACCTATGAGGTAGTGTACTTGGCGCGTCTTTTTTAATGTGGTTTCCTCGGTAGGCCTACTCCACGGTCTTTTTATTGAAGTTTAATATAATATTAGGGCTTCTTATTCAACTTCTTCTTCTTCTTCTCTTCCTCCACCTTCTTCTTCTCTTCCTCCACCTTCTTCTTCTCTTCCTCCACCTTCTTCTTCTTCTTCACCTTCCTGAGTTGACGCAAATTGTTCAAACAGCGATACACCAGTTGTTTCGTCGTTAATGTAAGGATCATCTTCTGTTGGAGATTCAGTATTTGAACACGACTGGCCTTGACAGCTGATGCATGCTGGTGAACAAAGTAAGCCTACTTTTTTGCAGCCGCATTTCGAATTACACCCCTTTTTGCAGTTGCAAAAAATAGTATCAAGTAGCTTTTCTGGTGCCGGTGGAAGTAAAGTGTGGATTGGTTCCAGTACATTATTAATTAGCTTCCAACCCCATTCTTCTGGGTCAAGTTGATTACCAAGCCACACTTGAATCTGGTAATATACTCGATAAAAATGTTGATGAGCAGAAGCCGAGGTTGGAGGAAGACAAGCTAATTGAACCCTTTTTTTATTACGTGTATGTTTTGCAAAAGATACATAACGTAACTTATCTATGGAAGTAATTCTTTTTGGAGCTCCATATACAGAAAGAAGAAAGCGAATTCCGTTAAAGTTTTTGCACATCCTTAGCATCTCTTTTTATTCGTGAGTCGCTTGCATCAACATGCTGATCTGTTGAATCCATTTTTACATTCGCGAGATCTTCCAATGCCTCACAAACGGTATTCATTGATTGCATGCATACTATAAACCCATTTGCTGATGACACTCTCTTTAGTACTTCTTCTTCGAGCAATACCTCCACCTGTCTTCATAGATTTCATCATTGACTGTTCTATCACCATATCCGTTGAAGTCCCACAACTTAACTTGTTAGAACGTCTAACCGTGAATAGGTGAATTTTAGGGAAAAAAGTGTAAGGATCATTTTTGTAGGGAATTGAAAGATCTACAATTTTTGTCTAAGCTATTTTTATAATAAAACTAACCGTTTCACTAAAAAAATCCAAAAAACCCATTTTTGCGAACTTTGACCTCGCATAAATGTAAATTTTCAGCTTCTTGGGAATTTATGCAAGGGTGAATGTCTATTTTGACCGGAGTATAATAGATAGACAGGTATTTGTAAAACTGAGTGAAATTTTATTCCTTACTTTTTAAAAATATTTTTTTGCATTTTTATTTAATTAAATACAAATCGCTTTCTCAAAACATTTATGTCTTTTCGATTTTAATATAGTGCTTATCCTAAACCAAATATGGTTTTATAATATATACTACGAGTAAAGATTTAGATAAATTCATTAAAACTTGAAAGCTTTAACAGTAGCTTTAATAGAAGCATGTAGCTTTCTCTAGGTAGGTCCCTGTACTCTTATAACGGTTTTAAGTCAGTGTTATAGAGTCCTTCCAAACCCTTTATATTTATAAGTAGTCTTTGAAATAAGCTTTTAGAATATCTTGCAGAGTATATTAAATCTAAAATTGTTACTTGGACATTTTAGTGTAAGTATGCTTGCTTTTAAGCAAATGTTAGAATTTAGTTACTACGTGAATTATTTTTTCTAGTTTGAAAAAGACATGTACATAGAAATCAAAAAAAAAAAAAACGGAAAAATTATACTAAAATTGGAATTAGTACCGAATATATTTGAATTCCAAAATGATAGACAGACCTGTCATAATTCTAAGCCTCGGTCATTAAAAAACAAAGTTAAAAAAATCGCTTAGTTTTCTTAAGATGGGGAAGTACCTAATAGAAGTTGGTTGATTAGGTTAATTTACAGGCTTTCCGAATATCAAAAGCTACCTCAGACTTCAAACATTACACTCCTAAAAAGAAATCGGTTTAAGTAAATGAAAAATGCACAAAACTTTCGAAAAAAAAATGCAATTGCTCACTAGCTTGCCCAGAAACAGTGGAAGTTCAAGAACATCAAAACATCAGGCACGACTTTTGTTAATATAACTGTTTCAGATTTTAGCTTGTCTGGAATATTTGTAGAAAACTGGAATTCGAAAGATAATGTTGAAAAAAAGAACTATTTACGCCATCGAAAAAGAAGAAAAACAACTAAAGTCCCAATAGATTCTTTATTTATAGAAATTTCGTCTGAAAAATGCAAGCTATCCCGAGTCTATCCCTGAAAAAAAAAATAATAAATTTATTTTTTGAAGTATTGGCTGATGATTTTTATTTGACGAATGAAGCCTATTGAGGAGAATAATAAGCGAAACGTGTATTGGCGCACGACCCGGAAAGACTTCGCCTGTTGTAACGTCACGCGTAGGGCAGTCTGTTTTTAAACTTTGAAGTGTTATGATTTATAGTACAGTAGATATAGGTTTCTTGGTGGAACTAATTCCCACAGGCACGGGGTTTGAATTTTTTAGTTCGTTGTTGGTATCTTTTTGGCATACTAAAAGTCTAGAAAAATCTGAGCGTGCAAAATGCGTCTTTTGGCCTCCATCTTGAAAAATAAAAAAAAAAAATCATAAATAATCATGTGTGGTATCAAATTACAGAAAATTTCATGCTGAAAAAGACTACTTATGGTTTTGAAAAATAAAAATAAATACACTAAAAGTCTAGGAAACACACCGAAATATCTGATGCTAGAAAAGGGTTTAGCCGGATAAGCATGACGAGTCGGCCCCCAAATGGCAACCTATATCGAAACTTATGTTTTACTATCGACTTGATGTATGAACGCGATTTATATGTGTATTGCCTCCGTATTCCGCTTTGACCTTGAAATATGGAAAAAAAAAATGAGCGCATGCATGACTATCGTTCAAAGAGACATATCTCGAAAACTAATTGAGCTAGAGAGGTAAAACCAACGGGAGGTTTTAGGTAATCTTAAAGAGTATATTTTATATATTTTTTTTTGAATTTTTAGAATAATTACGCACATCATTAAAAAATAAATAAAAAATATAATTAATATTTCCGTGTTCTCTATGACTTACAATCACTGAAATAATATATGTTGTAATACTTTATATGCACTATTACTCATAAAAGTTGCGTTAGAAAAAAGTTGGTGCAACACTTCGAAAAAAAATAAAATTCAAGGCGCATTACATCATATAAGAATACACATATATAAATATATTATGAATTGGAATTATTGTTAGAAGAGAAATTGAATGAAAATATAAATAATTGTCACGTAAATATCTATTTCATATGGCGCACAGTGGCACGAATTGTAATTTTTTCGTTCAAAATTATCTAGAGCACTTTGCAACCGATTGGGATAATTTTTTTTTTAAATACTCGTTATTTAATTTCAAAAAAACGTAAGAGAGTCGATTTTTTAATTATGCTAACCAAAATTATTGAGCTTCGCCAAAATGTCCATTTTTTATTTAAATGCTGTAGTGCGCGTCGAATTTTATTTTTTTTTCGAAGTGTTGCACCAACTTTTTTCTAACGCAACTTTTATGAGTAATAGTGCATATAAAGTATTACAATATATATTATTTCAGTGATTGTAAGTCACAGAGACACGGAAATATTAATTATTATATTTTTTATTTATTTTTTAATGATGTGCGTAATTATTCTAAAAATTCAAAAAAAATATAAAATATACTCTTTAAGGTTACCTGAAACCTCCCGTTGGATTTACCTCTCTAGCTCAATTAATTTCGAGATATGTCTCTTTCAACGATAGTCATGCATGCGCTCATCTTTTTCCATATCTCAAGGTCAAAGCGGAGTACGGCGGCAAAACACATATAAATCGCGTTCATACATCAAGTCGATATTAAAACATAAGTTTCGATATAGGTTGCCATTTGGGCGCCGACTCGTCATGCTTATCCGGCTAAACCCTTTAGAGATATAGATTTTCTTACATTTCTTCAACTTTTGGAAGATCACAATCCATTTGATTTATAATGCGTTGAGCTACATAATATTTTCAGTGGGTTAGTAGACAGTCCAGTCCACACAATGTAACCGCAGATGAGGCTAAGTTAATTGGGCTTCGAATCCAATCCAAACTGACTGTAAAAGCTTTCAACTCTGTTACCAAGGTTAAAAAGGATCAAGCTGTCACAATGCAGATATTAAGAAGGTATTCAACATATTGATACAGGACTCCTCACCCAGAGAATGCTGCTGTTTGTCTGTAAATGCTGATCTGCAAAAATTAAAGGAGAACTTCAATTATGAATTGTCTATACTTCCTCCGTCTCTATTTGATCCAGAAACTCAGTTATTGAGAAAAAGTGACAAATCATTATTGGCAAGGACTTTGGGTGACATAACAACTAGTTTAAATTACATGTTACCTGCGGAAACATCGTATGTTCCTGATGGGGGTGCACTACTGTATAAATTGCTATGGCCAGATGTGTTACAACTATATGGCAGTCATATTGCTAAGCAATATAAAATTGTAACAATTGTATTTGATGGCCATCTCCAGTACAAAGAATGTAAAGCATCAGATACGCACAAAACAATCATCAGTAACAGTGAAATTTACTGAGAGCTCTTCACTTCTTATTGACAAAGGACCCTTTTTTTCTAATAATGAAAACAAACAGTGCTTTATAACCATGCCTGGGAAACACTTGGAAGCAAATGGCCACACTGTGATTCATGCTACAGATGATGTTGACACTGTTACTATAAAAGCAGCACTCACTTTGGTAGAAGAAAAGCATGTAACAGTTGTTGCTGACGACACCGATTTTCTTGTATTTTTGATTTACCATAATAGAAGAAATATTTGTTTGCAGTCATCTACGTTCAGTGATAAAAAACGTGATATTAAACCGATACAACATGTACTTGGCGAAAAGGGATGCAAAATTAATTCTATTTTCACATGCTTTAACTGGATGCGACACCACAAGCTCCTTATTTGCTAAAAGTAAATCGGCAGCATATCGACATTTTTGGAAATGTGCTACTCTGTTTGGATAAAAAAAATGCAAACAGAAAGGAACTTACGGATATTGGCACCAAAGCATTGTTATCATTGCATGGTGAAAATCCAAAGACAGAGACTCTTACTTACTACGATATAATCTCTACTGCCAAAAGTGAATTTAATATTGCAAGATTGCCACCTACAGAAGATGCTGCTGTTCATCATCTTCTCCGCGTACATTTACAATGTCTGTTGGAAAACTATGAACACCAATATTGCCAATCTCGAAGAGTGGGGTTGAAAAAAAGTAGGAGACCAACTACAGCCCATAACATGTAAAATGAGTCCTTAGAGGAGCGACAAGGGGGTAAAATTGTGTCGTTTTTTTTATGAGCTTAGAACAAGATCGGACACAGTGGGTATTACCAACAACATCATTTTACACATAAAAACACAAAATACGACATTTTTTAGTGGTCACAGATATTCTTATTTAAAAAAAAGTGTAAAATTTATTTTTTTTAAATCATGTTTTTTTGTACATCCATTGCCATATCTCAAAAATGAATTGAGCTATCGATGTGAACTTTTTTTTGTTATAAAACACATACTTAAGCGCTTCTCTCTATTCATAGGATTGCTAATAAAAAAAAATGTGAACATGCCAAAAACGTAGATGACCCTGAAAGTTTAGAGAATACGTCATCAAATTTTCACTAAGCGAGGAACTTTTTTGTTTTTGAAAATTTTGTGTAACATGCTGTGAAGAAAATGAAGTCAATAGACTAAAAAAGTTTTTAGAAAAAAAATATTTTCATTATTAGCAATAGTTTGCTAGTTACGAATTTTTTAGCATGGAGGAATTGTCGAAGCGTACGCACGCCGTACTTAAGAATAATAATGATTATGTATTGTGTGTAACTTTTCATTATTATTTTTTTATGTTTAGGACTGTTTTATCACGCTTTAGGATCTGAAAGGATAACTTATTTTTTCCAGTGACACATTAAGGACTAAAGTTGAAGGCAAAAAGGAATTAAAAATCTTAAATGGAGTATGCATTGCATTGGGATCTCGGAAACGGTGAAAAATAATATTATAGTAAAATGGAAAAAATGTTGCGCAACTAGGGGGCTAATAAAATCCCATAAACAGAAGTTTAGGAAAAGTAATAATTTTGGAGTGTTTTGATAAAAAGTAAACTATCGAGTCTTCCTTTTTTTGCGTTATTATTGGAGCTAAATAAAAAAGACAGTTTCTTAAAGCACGTGGCAATCTTAATATTTGTATCCGACATTTCCTGTGTCAGAGTCCCTATTCGAAACTCCTATGCATTGCATTTTTACCCTAGATCCACACAATAACACAGGTCGACAAAAAAAAAAAATTCTGCTTCAAGGACTAAACCTATCATGCCTTAAGAGTATGATTTGCGGTAGGATACATAATATTTTCATTGATATATATGAAAAAGGTATATACGGGTGGGCGTGCACCTTTGACCAATGAAATATGCCCAAAGGCGGAGATAAACATATTGTGTAATATAAGACAAATAGTTCAAATATATTTCTGTCGTACAGAGTCGAATTCGCGTTGGGTGCACAAGAATTTTTATTTAAAGTAATTTGAGTAGGAAAACTGAATGCGGTTGTAGTGATTCCTTAGGCAGTGGTTTTTAATTAAAAGAAAAAACTATCTGTAGGTACATAATGTATATTTACAGTGTACAGGGTGTCCTAGTTAACGCGTTATGTCCGATTTTCTCGGTAGTTTTTGAGATAAGTATTTTTTTCCGGGGAATCGATGCCGCTAAGAAACATAATTGAACATCAAAGAAGAATTGATCGTATTATTTATGTTCTTAATTGACTATTAAAGGAAAGTAAAAAAAGGCATGTAAATTTTAAATATCACTTCCGGTTTACATGGCAATGGCGTTCTTTTTCTTGAAAATAGAATATTAATTACTTCCACATCCAGTGGAAGTATAGTAACAAAAAAATTTTTGAAAATTTTTATTGTTCAGATAGGCTTAGACTGTCATGAAAGGTCGACATTTTAAGTTTCAGCGAAAAAAAATTTCTGTCTGTCTGTCGGTCTAACTTTTTTATGCGCACGATTACTCTGGAACCGTTTAAGATATTGACTTGAAATTTGGTACACGTATGTACTTTAACGGGATCTGGAACTAGATTATATTTTCATCTTATTCCATCGAAGGGTTGGAGAGTAAATTGGGGTAAATGGGGAGGTAAACAGGTAAATCAAGCAGGTAAGAGTCCGTAAAATTGGTATTTAGTATATATAAGAGAAGCTAAGGTCTCGAAAAATGTTTTGACATTAGCTACCCCCATTACCCCATTTTTTAAGGGGACAAAAAAAAGTGTGATTTAGTGTATGTACAAGAACCAAAAACTTCAAAATATTTTTTTACTTTATAGTCCAAAAATTTTTATTGAAAAATTACCAAAAATCCTCGCTATGTTGGGGTGATTTCTATTACGAATAACTGGCAAAATAAGGATACATATATTACTTCCACATCCATTGGAAGTATAGTAACGACAAAAAAATTTTTTAAAATTTTTATTGTTCAAATAGGCTTAGAATGTCATGAAACGACGAAATTTTAAGTTTGAGTGAAAAAAAATTTCTGTCGGTCTGTGACTTTTTTTTTGTGCGCACGTTTACTTTGGAACCGTTTGAGATATTGACTTGAAATTTGGTACACATATGTACTTTAACGAGATCTAGAACTAGATTATATTTTCATCTTGTTCCGTCGAAGGGTTGAGGAGTAAATTGGGGTAAATTTGGGGTAAATAGGTAAATAAAGCAGGTAAGAGTTCATAAAATTGGTATTTACTATATACAAGAGAAGCTAAGGTCTCAAAAAAAATTTTGGCATTAGCCACCCCCATTACCACCCCCACCCCATTATTAAAGAGGATGGAAAACAAAATTTGATTTATTGTGTGTACAAGAATCAGAAACCTCAAAATATTTTTTTACCTTATCCACCCCCACTGCCACCCTCTATCACCACCCCCCACCCCACTACCGATGTGGGTTATCGTTTTATGGGTTTTTGAGGTAGACGAATTCAAATATTATATTACTAAACAATTATTTCCACATACAACATTTTTTCGTTGTAAGTGACTTGGATAGAAAATCTGGATGTGGAAGTAGTGATTCCTTGGGCAGCGGTTTTTTTTTATTGTTAAATTAGTGTACAATATCGATAATTCTATCATTTCCAATTGAAATTAAAATTTTGTGGACATGCCTATTGAAAGTCGCATTTCGGAGATATGAACTTTACTTTGCTTTTTTTTAAATTAACACTCCATATATGTACCATTTGAAACGCCATAAAAAAAGCTTTGTTTTTATAATATGGTACTTATCTAAAACAAATTTTGTCTAATTTACTATAAATTTACAATTTATCAAATTAGCCATGGAAAACAAAAGTATGTAAATTAAAATAAACAATATGTTAGTTCTATCTAATTTCACTTTATTTTAAATAAAATGGAGAATTTCAATAATTGATACAGTGTGTTTCACTTGAAATGGTAACACCCCAATAACTTTTTTATTTTTTTTCCGATTTGAATCACATTTTACTTACAAATTAGTATCTACTTATGACCAGAAAAATATTTGCCTCCTACGGTACCAAAATATGTGGAGAAAATCGGAAAATCATATTAGGCATTTTTTTGTCGGAAAATTTTGTTAATAAAACTTGTTCAGAATTATCCAAAATGGCCAAAATTTAATCAAAATTAAAAAATGAAAAACTTGAAATTTTAAAAATTTTGAAAATAATTATTTAAAAAAAAACTGTAAATTGCTTTACAACTACCTGGCAGCTTGGGTTTAATTTCAAACAAAATTGTCATAGTACAGTTTTCTAAACGAAAAAACCCATTAAAATGATATTTTCGTACTTTGACATTATTTTAATAAAAATTTATATATTTTTTATTTTGATTAAATTTTGGACTTAAAGTTTCTGAACAATTCTGAACAAGTTTCATTGACAAAATTTTCCAATAAAAATATGCTTAATATGATTTTTTGATTTTATTCGCATATTTTGGTACCGCAGATGGCTTTGCATTTGTAGGAGGTGCATTTTTTTCTGGTCATAATTAGATCCTAATTTGTTCCATACTTAAATAAAATTTGATTCAAATCAGAAAAAAAAATTAAAAAGTGAAACACACTGTATATTTTTCGGACTACCATGACTTAATGTAAGAAAACATAAAACTTAATATCTACTATAGTTTTTAAGAAAAATACTGTGTCATATATCATTGGAAAGATTTTTCTATGGCCTTTCAAATGGTGTAAAGATATATTTAAAAAAAACCAAGGTAAAGCTCATATCTCCGAAATTCGACTTGTTTGAATTGTTTTGCTGAAATGATGTTTGGAAAATACATGTGATATCCCATAACTTTTATTTTTGAACTTATTTACGTAACTCCCAAAATAAAGAAGTTAAATGAGGTTCTAACGTTTGCACAACCACCCTGTACTGTTAACTATAATAAGGAACTTTAGTCTAGTTAATATAAAAAACACGTTCTCAAATAAATTAAATATGTTCTGATAGAACATATTAATAATAATAATTTTTTGTTTTTGTCTTTGGTGTTTTTCAAAAAAATTGCCGCCCTTGAATTTTGCGGTTAGAGCCCCTATATGCCCCCCCCCCTAAATACGCCACTGACTGCGCTCCGTCAGAAACCCTAAAATACCTATATGCATGTTTGGAGCATATTTAATGTCCGATATATCAAAAAATATTACAGCTAGATCTATCAATCCTTATATGTTTGAAATCAGGGATAAAGGATCTAAAAGAATATGTAAAAATATACAGGGTTTTCATTTAAAAAGCAACCCTCATTGTTATATCACGTGACATATGCAAGCAATTGTTTTTTAATTGCATTTAAAAAAATATGCATACAACCCTACAACTCTTATACGAAACTTTTTTTTATCTCCAATAATAACATAAATAAAGGGGGGTCAAAATATAGTTATAATTCGTCCGCTGTCCTGGATTCCTAAATTTTTAAAAAAATTCGTAACCCGCATCCCCGAAAATCTCCAGATATCGATTTTCATTCGAATACGACCAGAGATAACGAAATTCATCCGCCATCTTGGATTCCTAAATTTTGACCAAAAATTCGTAACCCGCATCCCCGAAAACCCCCAGATATCGATTTTCAGTCGAATAGGACCATAGATGACGAAATTCGTCCACCATCTTGGATTCCCAAATTTTGACCAAAAATTCGTAACCCGCATCCCCGAAAACCCCCAGATATCGATTTTCAGTCGAATAGGACCATAGATGACGAAATTCGTCCACCATCTTGGATTCCCAAATTTTGACCAAAAATTCGTAACCCGCATCCCCGAAAACCCCCAGACATCGATTTTCAGCCAAATAGGATCATAGATGACGAAATTCGTCCACCATCTTGGATTCCTAAATTTTGACCAAAAATTCGTAACCCGCATCCCCGACAACCCCGAGGTATCGATTTTCAGTCGAATAGGACCATAGATGACGAAATTCGTCCGCCATCTTGGAGTCCTAAATTTTGATCAAAAATTCATAACCCGCATCCCCGAAAACTCCCAGACATCGATTTTCAGTCGAATAGGTCCATAGATGACGAAATTCGTCCGCCATCTTGGATTCCTAAATATCTTAGCAGTATGAGATTCCTCGGAAAACCTACGTCAGACTGGATTTTGAACCATAAACTTATCTCAGAAACTACCGAGAAAACCGAGCATAGCGCGTTGACTGGGACACCCTGTACATTTTGCTTGGTAATAATTTCGAATAAAAACTATATAACTATAATAATAACTAAAAACCGAATTCAAATTTTCATAATAAAATTTGTAGGAGTGATTATACAAAACAGTCCTCTCTATTTGGCACCTTTTATTTATGTATTAACATTTTCAAGAATTTCATCTATTAAGTCATTCCTGTAAGATAAAATAATTTATAAATAAATTTAAGATTACAATTACCAGAACTGCTAAATGCTTCCCTGGCAAGCATTCATTCGCGTCTGGTCTCCATGACAACAAGTTCCTCCCTAAAGTCTGAGAGCGTGTAAAGCTATGCGAATGCCGAGGCGAGTGCCATCTATTGACGGCAAAATTGGAAACTATTTATTGAATCTATGTTTGAAAATTAAGAGGTTATATTTTATCCACGTAATTAATTAAGGACTATCTAGGGCGTCACGATTTCGTTTTTTGTAAATTCCAATTTTTCGACGTCAATTTTTTCGTTGATCACGTGTTTTTGATTAAAACAAAAAATTAAAAACGTGACGAACTAGAATATATATTTTAATACATACGTACAAAATTTGAAGTTTCTATCTTCAAAAATAAGCCGAATAATTCGTTTCTTCATTTCACTGATCGCAGATTATACTCTTAAGTATTTTTGTGTGCTGAATCCGAATTTTCCAAACATTGTCAAGAAATCGTATTTTGACGATAAAAACCGGGATTTACTCGAAATCTACGCGGTAAAAAAAAATTTTAAATTGAAAATTCGGATTCAGCACACACAAATACATAAGGAATGATAATTTTAGTCCTTGGAACAGAACTTTTTTTCTTGTAGATCTGTGGCACAGGTGCACTTTGTACACAGGTCTACAAGAAAGAAATTCTGTTCCAATGACTAAATCTATCATTCCTTATATATTTCTGTATGCTGAATCCGAATTTTTAATTTAAAAAAATGTTTACCGCGTAGATTTCGAGTAAATCCCGGTTTTTATCGTCAAAATACGGTTTTTTGACAATAAAAACAGGAATTTACTCAAAATCTACGCGGTAGAATTTTTTTTAATTGAAAATTCGGATTCAGCACACAAAAATACTTAAGGCATGATAGGTTTAGTCCTTGGAGCAGAATTTTTTTTTTGTAGACCTGTGAATTGAGTAAACGTGTTATTTTCGCCTAAATTAGGTAACAAAAAAGAAAAAAACATCCTAAATTATGTCTTTTTTAATTTCCTAATTATAGTCTCTAAATTCTGTTTCCATGGCTTGTGCACAAGTTTATCGTTTTCCTCTATTACTACGCTACATAAAATTCACTCCATTTTACAATGAAACTTAGATTGCTTATTTATCTTAAATATTTTTTAAGTAGATAATCCACGCACAATTCACACAATGATCATACGTTCTACAATATAATACAAGTGGTAATAAGAGAAAGAATATCGTTACACATTTTACTTCCACATTCAGTGGAAATATAGTATGGACAAAAATATTTTTGAAAATTTTTATTGTCCAAATAGGCTTAGAATGTCATGAAACGTCGAGATTTTAAGTTTGAGCAAAAAAAATTCTGTCTGTCGGTGTGTCTGTAACTTTTTTGTGCGCACGATTACTCTGGAACCGTTTAAGATATTGACTTGAAATTTGGTACACGTACCATGTATTTTAACGAGATCTGGAACTAGATTATTCCGTTAAAGGGTTGCGGATAAATGGAGGTAAATAGGCAAATCAAGCAAGTAAGAGTCCATAAAACTGGTATTTAGTATATATAAGAGAAGATAAGCTCTCAAAATTTTTTTTGGCATTAACCTCCCCCATTATCAACTCCCACCCCATTATTCAAGGGGGCGAAAAAAATAAAATTGTCATTTAGTGTGTGTACAAGAGCCTCAAATTTTTTTTTACTTTATCCACCACTACTACCACCCCCCTTCCACCACCCTCAGCCTCACTACCGATGTGGCATATTGTTTTATAGATAGATATTATATTATTAAAGTTCCATAAAAAATGATTTCCACATTCAAATTTTTTTCGTTCTGAGAGACTTGGATAGAAGATTTGGATGTGGAAGTAGTGATTCCTTGGGCAGCGGTTTTATAATTTGACCTTCGACGAAAACGAATAACGTTGATAGTACACCGCCCTGAGACTAGTTAGTTTTAGTGGACGCGGGCGTATTAATACTCAATTTCTGCAATTCGCGCGCTCTAAAAAAATCACTGTACCTAAACTATAAAAGACACAATAATTATGCTATCAAAAACTTTTTTGGTCTTTTGGCTTTATTTTCTTCGCAGCATGTTATACAAAATTTCCAAAAACAAAAAAGTTTGTAGCTTAGTGAAAATTTGACTGCGTATTTTCTGAACTTTCAAGGTTATCTAAGTTTTTAACAAACTTAAAAATGTTTTAGTTAACAATATTATACACAGATAGAAGCGCTTAAGTGTGTGTTTTATAACAAAAAAAAGTTCATGTGGATAGCTCCATTCGTTTTTGAGTTATTGAGTTATGGCATTAGATGTTCAAAAAAACATGATTAAAAAAAAAAAATTTCACACCTTTTTAAAAATAACAATGTCCATGACCACTAAAAAATGTGGTATTTCATGATTTCTAATGAACATCGACCTACTTAACGAAATGGTATATATATCTAGGTTTGTTCTAAGATAAAAAAAAAACTCGAGAAGGAAGCGACTTTTCCCCTGTTTTTTACTCCACAACCTGCACAAAGTTATTACTAAACATGAACCGCTGTACCTGCAAAACGGATACAAATGAGCCGTGTGGTGGTGGTAGATGTACGTGCCGACGTTATGGTGTGGAATGTACTGTGTTGTAACTATTCTGAAAGAAAGTGATTTAGAAAAAAACTGAAGAAGATTATTAGATTTAGCTTTTCTCTTATGTAAGAGTAAGACTGATGACATATGCATTTGTATTATAAAACGTATTTTGATTAATAAAAATATGATTTTCAACACTGCATCAGCTTTCAGTTTTTCGGCCACCATTTTGTTATTTATTTTTATTTTTAAAACCATTATCATAATTTTTTTCAGCATGAAATTTTCTGCAATTTGATACAACACACGATTTTTTATGATTTTTTAAATTTTTTCAAGATGGCGCCCAAAAAAACGCATTTTGCACACTCAGATTTTTCTAGACTTTTAGTATGTCAAAATGATACCAACAATGAACTAAAAAATTCAAACCCCGTCTTTGTGGGAATTAGTTCCACCTATCACCTATTTTTTGAATATATCTACTAAATTTTTGTGGGATACTTAGGGGATAATGTACTTTTAAAATAACGTGTCTCTAATGAGAAGCTAAAGAGCATAGCCGGGTAAGCATGGTGTGACTGCCCCCAAGCGTCTGGCGCTTATATTTGTGCAGTAGGAAGCAATCTTGGAAAGTAGCAATTTCACAAAATATTAGCCCGAAAAAGGGACCGGTTTGGGGTGAGTAAGGGAGGGTTGATTTTAGCAAAACTATTTTTTTTCTAAGAAACGGCGCATTCAATCGTTTTGTAAAAAATATATGTTAAAGACCTACTGAGAAAGTACTAAATAAAAACTCATGCTCAAATTCCGAAAACAGATACAGTAAAAAAAACATATATATTATTTTCAAATTTTTTTTAGGGTAACTTATCCCTGGGGTACCAGCCTGAATTTTTTTCTGTAGCATGTCTGGGGACTCACTTATGTTATGTTTTTTTCCCAGTCTTGTGCGAAGATTACGCCATACTTAAAAAAAAATGCCGAAGTGTGCAGTGCCGTATGCATATTTTGTGGACAACTGCAAAGTAAATATGGTTATCTGAGTAGTGTATACATTTTAGTGACTAGTGATTATGGAGATGGTGAACGTTGTAAGAGAAACCAACATAAAGCTGCAACGCTGACAGTTAATTAGGTGCTCAATTGACTCTTGCGCCGCAAAAATCAGTTTATAGCCGTAATGTTAAATATCATTAAGGGTAAAACCTAAAGTCAGCGGTACTATGGAGTACCTTGTCAAAGACTGTCATTATTCACATATTTACCGTCGGCGGGGATAAGAGCTTGGTTGTTAACAATTTGCAGCACTAAATCGTAGCATTACTAACCTGAGAAGGATATAGATGTTAATCTTCCTCACTGTCATCTGCAATCACTGTACTCATGCTATCCTTCTGGAACAATAGGGAGAGAACTTCTACCGGTTTAGGTATGCTTGCTAGATATCATCCGTACGAAAGGTAATACACGACAGCAGCTACATGGGAACATCATCCAACAGTTTGATACCCATTGGCACATTCACAGAAATGTCTTCTAACGCCGACACTGTGGGGAATATAGTCGAGGAAACATCGGTAAACCTTCGTTTTGATGTGACGTGAACAAACTTGTATTTTGAGTACATTGGACTGGTCCTTAGCGTACTGAAGATTAAGTATTCCGTCTTCATTTATGACTTCGAGGTACGAAATCGTTTGTTTATATTGATACGATCCGGTAAAAAACACTTTTAAATCCGTCATTTCTGGGAAGTCCAGTACATCTTTGCTGGAAATATCTACAAAAGGCAGTTTTGCAATTTCTTTGAATGTGCCAGTGGGAATCGAACTGTTGGATGTTGTTCCCATGTAGCTGCTGTCGTGCATTATCTTTCGCAAGGACGATATCTATCAAGCATACCTAAACCGGCGGAAGTTCTTTCTCTATTGATTCAGAAGGATAGCATGAGTGCAGTGATTGCAGATGACAGTGAGGAAGATTAACATCCATATCCATCACAGGTTAGTAATGCTACGATTTAGTGCTGCAAATTATTAACAACACATGACTGTTAAGACCAAGCTCTTATCCCCGCCGACGGTAATATCGATAGTACCGCTGACTTTAGTTTTTACCCTTAATGATATTTAACATTCCGGCCATAAACTGATTTTTGCGGCGCAAGAGAGTTAAACTCTATTGATCACCTAATTAACAGTCAGCGTTGCAGCGTTATATTGGTTTCTCTTACAACGTTCACCATTTCCATAATCACTAATCACTAGTATGTATACACTACTCAGGTATCCATATTTACTTTGCATTTTGGCCTTCTTTACGTGCAAGGGGTTATTTGTTGACAAAATATGCATACGACACTGCACATTTCGGCATTTTTTTTAAGTATGGCGTAATCTTCGCACAAGACTGGGAAAAAAACATAACATAAGTGAGTCCCCAGACATGCTACAGAAAAAAATTCAGGCTGGTACCCCATGGATAAGTTACCCTAAAAAAAATTTGAAAATAATATATATGTTTTTTTTACTGTATCTGTTTT
This sequence comes from Rutpela maculata, assembly GCA_936432065.2. NCBI lineage: Eukaryota > Metazoa > Arthropoda > Insecta > Coleoptera > Cerambycidae > Rutpela > Rutpela maculata. The sequence goes on from OW386287.2 coordinate 215,563,172, forward strand.
CGGAATTTGAGCATGATTTTTTATTTAGTACTTTCTCAGTAGGTCTTTAACATATATTTTTTACAAAACGATTGAATGCGCCGTTTCTTAGAAAAAAAATAGTTTTGCTAAAATCAACCCTCCTTTACTCACCCCAAACCGGTCCCTTTTTCGGGCTAATATTTTGTGAAATTGCTACTTTCCAAGATTGCTTCCTACTGCACAAATATAAGCGCCAGACGCTTGGGGGCAGTCACACCATGCTTACCCGGCTATGCCCTTTCACTTAATGGGATCAATTGAGAGTTGATTTTAATTTAAAATCGGTCTCATATTTTATAAAAACGACACTTTTGCATCTACATTTAGAAGTGATAAGTAGTCAACTTAAAAAGGCATGGATATGTCCAATTATTCGAAAATAAAAAAAATATGTAAAAGAAACGGCTGCTGCACTTATATTTGAATTAAATCAAATTGATATAAAGTCAAAGTAGTAGGTCTTGGGTTTTAAATATTTTATTTATATATCTGAATTTATATTGATTGATATTTACAATTTCTCTGCAACTTAAAAGGACTCACCATGTGTTTTTTTATAATTCTTATTACTCACTGGTTTATATTCACTGTATTTTTTAAATTTTATTATTTTATTGCCTATAGTGTTAATAATTGACAGAATCCGTTTTCGTAACACACGGAGAATTATTTAATTCCACGGAGTCGATTACTACTAACAAAGTTAAAACTACAAAACTAGGTATATTAACACGTTCGTCTTTCTCTTGCACTGATATAAAGAAAATACGCTGAGGATGTGGTTACCCTACGAAATCGAGGTTTTTCCTTAAAATATATCTACCTACTTATAAACGTATAGTGGGCGGGTTTATATAATTTCGTGGGCTGGGAATGATGAAAGCAATTTCATCTGATAGGGGGACTAATATACAATACCAGGTCACTTCTTGGTCACCCCATATACGCGTCGTTCACCCCCTACACCTTATCGAAGGGTAAAATATTCAAACCATTGTTAACTCGGTAACTCTTTAAGCTGGCGTTTGCATATCAAAATAATCGTACTTTAAAGAGAAACAAAATAGTGGAGTATGCGTCAAAAATGTTATATTTATATGGGACATACTTTTAGTGAAAAATGTACGGAGTGGACATTCCAAGAAAAATAATTATTGAAAGAAATCTCGGAGGGCTATAATATTTGACATGTAGTTAAGGCAACTGCCAAGCAAGAAAGAAACCTGGTCTACATTTAATGAAAAATATTCAGAGTGGATATTATAGAACCTCCCAGAATCGACCTAAGTCGAAGACAAAATAAAATTTCGACTTAGGTAAAAAATGTATTTAAATGCATCAGAAGAACAAGCACAAAAGGACTTATATACGTTCGTTAAAACGTAACGCACAACCAGGTTAAAATTCGGAGGAACACCTAATTTTCACATAAGAAAATATGTTTTTGTCCAGGCCATGGGAGTGGATATTGTGGTCATGGAAAAATGTACCAAAATAAAAGTATAATTTATGGACAAAGAAAAAGAAACAATATACTTTTTACGAAGTACGCAAATATATTTTTAACTTTTTAATCGCGTCACGAAAAACAATGAAAGTGGAGATATCATTCAAAAGAATGAATATATAACTTTAACGATGCTACGTACCAAAAGGGAGAAACGACAAATATGGTGAAGGCCCGTAGCGTTGGGAATTTCGGCAATTTTTTTTTTATTCAAAAATGAGTTCTTTAGATTAAAAGAAGAGACCGGTATTTTTTTTAAAGCAATATAAACGTGAAAAAAAATGTTAAAGTTTAGTTATATATTTTTCCCGAAAAATTTATGACGTATGTAAACGTAGTTAGAAAACTTTAGGCTTACTATAAAATGGATACCTACCCTGGCCAAGGAGTTGAGAAGAAGAAGATAAATTCTTCATTGTCATCTGGTTATTTATAACCCTTTTGACAGCGACAAGTGTCAGTCTATGGCAGAAAATAACATGAAAGTAGATACAATTACGCAGGTAATTGTTTTTTCTTTTATTTTTGTTTTTCTTTGTTTTTCACTTTTTCTCAGTTTGACCTTCAAATGACCTTGAATCCGATGTTCGACGGATTCGAGGTCAGCGACCTAAAAACCCATGTAAGCACTTTTCCAGATTTTTTAGTTGCTTTTTCTCAATTTGACCTCAAAATGATCTCAAAATGCCTTGAAATGACCTCTAGATGTTCTTGAAGGTTACAAATAAGAGCGGATTTGAATTCAGCGACCTCAGAAACATAAACATAAATTATTGTTTCAAATTTTTTACACCAATTTTTCTCAGTTTGACCTTCAAATGACCTTGAGTCCAGCCAACCACGGATTCGAGGTCAGCGACCTAAAAAAACCCATGTGAGCATTTTTCCAGATTTTTTAGTTGCTTTTTCTCAATTTGACCTCAAAATGCCTTGAAATGACCTCTAGATGTCCTGATGTTCTTGAAGGGTAAAAATAACAGCGGCTTTGAATTCAGCGACCTCAGAAACATAAACACAGATTTTTAAAGATTTTTTACAACACTTTTTCTCAGTTTGACTTTCAAATGACCTTGAATCCGATGTGATAGAGTCCAGCCAACCACGGATTCGAGGTCAGCGACCTAAAAAACCCATGTGATCATTTTTCGAGATTTTTTAGCCGCTCTTTCTCAATTTGACCTCAAAATGATCTCAAAATGCCTTGAAATGACCTCTAGATTTTCTTGAAGGGCAAAAATAACAGCGGATTTGAATTCAGCGACCTCACAAACATAAACATAAATTTTTTCAAATTTTTTACACCACTTTTTCTCAGTTTGACCTTCAAATGAACTTGAAGCCGATGTGATAGAGTCCAGTCAACCACGGATTCGAGGTCAGCGACCTAAAAAACCCATGTGATCATTTTTCGAGATTTTTTAGCCGCTCTTTCTCAATTTGACCTCAAAATGATCTCAAAATGCCTTGAAATGACCTCTAGATTTTCTTGAAGGGCAAAAATAACAGCGGATTTGAATTCAGCGACCTCACAAACATAAACATAAATTTTGTACACCACTTTTTCTCAGTTTGACCTTCAAATGACCTTGAAGCCAATGTGATAGAGTCCAGCCAACCACGGATTCGAGGCTAGCGGCCTAAAAAAACCCATGTAAGCATTGTTCCAGATTTTTTAGTTGCTTTTTCTCAATTTGACCTCAAAATGAACTCAAAATGCCTTGAAATGACTTCTAGATGTTCTGATCTTCTTGAAGGGTAAAAATAATAGCGGATTTGAATTCAGCGACCTCAGAAACATAAACATAGATTTTTTCAAATTTTTTACAACACTTTTTCTCAGTTTGACCTTCAAATGACCAAGAACCTGACGTGATGAAGCTTAATCAACCTCGGATTCGGAATCAGCGACCCAAAAAACCTATGTATACTCTGGTAAAGTCTGTTCTTAGATCAAATGTTGACCTGTGTTATATGACTTGTTGTAAGTCTCGTTCCTCGTCTCGTTTAAAAGACCAGAATTGAGTAAATTGGGCGTCTCTGCACCCCACAAATTTGAAATCTCAATACACACCGGTCATATTACGGAGCTCGAGAGGGATTTTTTTTATGAAAACATCTCAGAAGTCTTTGGGATTAAAATCCATTACCATTAGGTAAATAAGTAAAATTCCGTCAGAGAGAAAGACCAACTTTTATTAAAGAGAGAGCGCCGTTAACAATCTACCGTAATGCACCCTTGGCCTATTACTTATTCTATCAAGTTGTATCTTATCTTCAACCCCTGCCTGGGAGTGGAAGAACAGGGGAGAACGCGACTGGCGCCCTCAACAAATAAATTGATGTCGCGTCACTCAGACGCATGGTAGTAAGTTCTTCTACATGAACACCCTGAAAAACCAATTAATGAAAGAAATGACTCGGACGACAAAATTTGGCATGTAGTTTTAATACAACTGCCAAGAAAGAAACCCCTCCAATCAAATTAAATTTTGTTTAAATAAAAATTTCCACCCGGCTAAATTTGTATATGAAGCATACTTATTCTCAACAAAATGTTAAAAGCTCTTAACACTTTTTGCAAATATCTCGGAAATTGTTAGTTTTAAGACAAAACCACCTCTTACCAAAATTGTAGCTTATAAGTTTACAATAAAAAAAGGTTTGAATATCCCCCAAAATGTATTATCGTCATTGTCCTGGATTTCTGACTGAATTTCTTGAATGTTCATGGTTTCTTCTAAGAAGTTCGTTTGTCATGTTGTTTTGCTTTTCCGTATTACTACGGTAGCCCACCCTAAGTGCCCGTGCACCCCCCCCCCCCCCCCCCCATCCTTTAGGACAATGTTTTTCATAAAGATTAAAGCCTAAGGAACAATTTAAGACATCCTAAAAAAAAAATTGGCTGCACTTTCAAAATGGCGTCCGTTAAAAAAAAATTGCAAATATCGTTTTTATCATTTAACACAAAAACTAAAAAAGATGGAGAAAAACTTTCTGTACAAAAATTAAGTGCATAAAATTTTGTTCCTATACAATATTTGCATTGGAGTTACCATTTTTCCAGATAAATGATTCAGCTCTTAAGATAAGATATAAGATTCAGTATAAAACGTAACACTACGGAAGCCCACCCTAACTGTCCGTGCACCCCCCCGATCCTTGGGGACAATGTTTTTCATAAAGATTAAAGCCTAAGGAACAATTTAAGGCAAGTCCTAAAAATAAAAAAGCTGGCTGTACTTTCAAAATGGCGTCCGTTTAAAAAAAAATGCAAATATTGTTTTTGTCATTTAACACAAAAACTAAAAAAGATGGAGAAAAACTTACTGCACAAAAAACAAAGTCCATGAAATTTTCTACAATTTTGTTCCTATACAATATTTGGATAGGAGTTACCGTTTTCCAGATACCACTGTTACCGTTTTCGAGATAAATGTCTGCAAATTATAATATTATTATTATTATTAATTTTTTTCAGTTTATTTTATTTAATTTTTATATTAATAATATAAAGTTATATTATACGCCTTACAATAATTGTCACAGTTATTTCTTTTAAGTGATTTACCGATATATGAATTTCCAGGTTTTCTTAATTTTGGACTCATTTATCTGGAAAATGGTAACTCCTATCAAAATATTGTATAGGTACAAAATTGTAGAAAATTTTATGCACGTTGTTTTTTGTGAAGAAAGTTTTTGTCTATCTTTTTTAGTTTTTGTGTTAAATGACAAAAACAACATTGGCAACAGTTTTTTTTAACATATGGCCGCCATTTTGAAAGTACAGCCAGTTTTTTTTTTTTTAGAATATGTCTTAAATTGTTCCTTAGGCTTCAATCTTTATGAAAAACATTGTCCCCAAGGATCGGGCGGGGGGTGCACGTACAGCTAGGGAGGGCTCCCCGACTATATCAGGTATAGAATTTTGACAAGATTGACCTTGGCAATTATTACAAACAACGGCAGTTGAGGAAATTTTTATTGAAAGTTTAAATTGATCAAACCTGCCGGACACTATGTTTATCTACTATTATTACTGGCACTGTAAAAATGTGTTTTTAGACTTGTTACCTTAAATATTAAGAACTGATATTTATTTTAGGAAATATACAGGGTGAGTCATGAGGAACTGTACATACTTCTACCGTAAGTATAGGCATCTAACACGAATACCAAGTGACCATTAAAAAGTGTTTGTTTCCTTTCTTTACTATCATACAGAGTGATTTATGAATTTTGTCCAGAAATTGTTTTGGTCATAACATTTTAACGGTTAATCCGATTTGCCTCATTTTTTACAACAATGTTCACTGTTGCCTAACAACTATCCAGGGACGGTTTCAAAAAAAATTGTTGGATTGCTTCGTATACGATAGTTCACTCTGTATATGATTTATCTAAAACTTGATATGAAATTTGTATAGGACACAAATAGGAAGTAAAACCTAAGTATTATTTTTGTCACATTCTCAACAAATTTTTTATTAACGATCAATTTTCAAGTCAAATGAAAAGTTTGGCAATATGGAATATTTGTTAATGTATACTAATATTTATTAATACAAAAAATTAGGTAAAAAAAATAATATCTACATAACTCGTGACTAGATTTAATAAGTACCATCATATTAATCAATTTCCAGGTCAGGTCTTAAAAATGTGGCTGATGTGGTTCATCTAAAAAGTTGCCTCTGTATGTGATTTCTCAAATTAGTCAAAGGACTCAAGGACGTAGATCGGTATGTTGTTTTTAAAAATATTTCGAAAAATTTACAGTTTTCGTTAAAATTGATCTTAAACTGAACATTTAGATTGGACACTTTAAATGGTGGAAAATTAGATAATACCAATTTGACTACTTATTTCTATCCTTTTTGGAAGCAATTTGACTAATTGGAGAAATCACACACAGAGGCAACTTTTTAGATGAACCACATCAGCCACATTTTTAAGACCTGGCCTGGAAATTGATTAATTTGTTGAGAGTGACAAAAATTTCAAATACTCAGGTTTTACTACCTGTTTGTGTTCTATACAAATTTCATATCGAGTTTTAGATAAATCATATACAGGGTGAACTATCGTATACGAAGCAATGTGATTTTTCGAAAATTGTTCATATTAAAAAAGTTGCTTAGAATATAATTCTCCATCTCATGCAACTCATTTCATCGTTCCTGCGATCGAAAAATTTTTTTGCATCGCAACGCCATCTATACCTCAATGTGTAAAATAACGATTTTTACTCAAAACTGAAGTCATTTATATATTCTAGTAGATACCTTTTACAGAATTCAAATATCTCTTTTGGTTATCGAGAAAATGGCGCCGGGAGTTTTAAGTGGGACACCCTGTATATAATTCCTGATTGGAGGTTTAAAGGAAGAATGCGTAAATATTACCGGAGAATATAATTCCACCTTGCAGAAAATGAGAGGCTTGAAAATGCCGGAAAATTAATTAATAAATCTTTAGAAACCCATATAGTTTGACGTTAAACGCGCAATATCAAATAATCGGCTTTATTAAATTTAAGGCCTACACTTTTCGTGCTAAAAATATCTTTGCTAAGGTCTGGTTTTTCAGTCCTTAATTAACTTGTAGCCACCGATTATCGAACTCACCATTTCCATAGCGTCACACTACACTCAAATCCAAGACTGTGGTCACGATTTCTTACCAAAGACGATGAGCAACTTCCATTTTTGCTTCAAGTCGTTCAAGACCATAGGAATCAATACCCTGACTGCAGGAAGAGGACAATTTTAGAAAATAATAGTGCTCCTTAGTTTTAATTTGTATTTACAAATATATAATATATGTGCAGCTTAGTGTATATATAACAGTTATTTTGAATATCCTTAGGTTTTAAAAGTATAAACATTTTTCTTAAAAAAATTGTTTTTTTCAAAATTTCAACAGACTTGGTCTGCCCCAAAATGTTAATTAATTTTAATAAAATTTTGTATACATGTTTAAGCTTCATATTGGCACCAGTTACCAATGTGTCGCATGAAAATTAAAAAAAAAAAAAATTGTGTTGCACCCGAATACATAAGCTATTGTTTCTTAGCTTAAAAAATGTTTCCTTACCAAATTGGGAGAAGATCGGTCAAAAGGTACCGAGAGATCGAGAAAGACTGAACGTTACGTCACACGGAAAAGTCACTAAAATTATCAAAATTGATTTCTATTCTACATACATTATTAAAACTAATTTCCTACGCTGCTAGGAGTAACGACTGGTTCTCTACTCACTGTTACCAATCTGATGTCTGTCATTTTCGTGAATGTTATTATTATTGGCTTGTGTTTGATTTATCATTTATCTCCCTTTCTGACTAATAAATCAGTGTTTTTCAACGCAATCAGTTCACTGTCACTTGTGTGGCAAGTTAATAAAGAAACTAGCATTTTGTGTAAATACTGTAATTGACTATATTTAAGGTTACTGTCGCCAACGTGAAAATGTTGAAAGTACCAGAAAATAGTACATATGTATGCAGTATGTAGGCGGCACAAAAACAATCTTTGCTTTTAGCACGTCCAGTCTGTCTCGATCTCCCTGTAGTTGAGATATTGCAAGAAAAAAGAAAAAAAATTACAATTTTGACACCCTGCATCTTTTTCCACAGCGTCAGCAACGGTTTTCTAAAGCATGTTATATCCTCATATTTTTATCCAAAGAATCTACTTTTGAACTATGGCCTATTATTAATGGTCCACCCTGTTTTTATATGATTGACAACAGTTTATTTTTGTTCTATACAACTCCTACACGTAGTAATTAAACAAGAACAGCACATTTACTTGTGCAATAATGGTAGTGATAATACTACACATGTTGAACCTTAGGAATGAGCTGTTATTATTTCAATTACAATAAATAATTGCGCTTATCATGACTAACTAGTTTATTTATTTCTCACCGCACATTTATAAAGAATTATCTGTCAAATTATCATAATTATATACTCATTTCGGTGCCTGAGCGTGCCGCCGTTAATTAATTACGTAACAAACGCGCAGTCAAGCACAACACGATAAATATTTTAATCAGTGATAATTTTTTTGATATAAGTAGGTACATAAAAACACGATAACAGATAAAATATGAAAGACTTTTTTATTTGAACCGATAAATCCCTGAATTTTATTTTTTTCGAATATTCACATTATAATTTAGCTGAGAATGTATGTTTACAGCCCTCCAAGGTCATTTTAATAAACCTTAGAGGTGTGTCCCTAGAATAGATAATGGATTCTGAACCACTTGGAAATAATTATTTTTTCGCCTAGCATATGTGAAAATCATATTAACCCTAAAAATATGACCGAAAGTAATATTTTATCGTCTCTTGGGGCCTTAACTCATATCAACAAGATTTTATAGTTTTTCACGTCATTTGCATACTTTGACGTTTCATATAATTTTTCATTAATAGTGGAGTTGCTTAATTCGAATTTTCTTAAGAATCGTTCAGATTGTGATACTAACCTGAAAATGGATGAGCATAGACAGTTTTTTGAGACGAACAAAATGGGATATGGTGCCACTCAGAAAAAAATTGGTTCGGCCGTTATAACCTCAAAATCGTCAGAAAAATCAGTACTTCGACACATTATCTCGAAAACCGCGAATTGTATCAATATTTTTGTGATTACACAAATTAAAGTTAACTAAATTTTCTACAAAAATCGTGTAATGAGTTTTTTGACTCCATTAGTTTTCTCAGTGGCGGGAAATTATATATTTAAGTATAACTGTAATATAATTCTATTTTTAATAAAAAGTACCTAAATAAATTTTTTTGTTAGCTTTATTTTAACTAAATATTTCTACTCTAGTGATTTTTTATAAAATCGCAAAGAAACGAATGCCTAAAAGTTAAAATTTTCAGTCACTGTCGGCTTCACAGCAGTCTCCATCACATAAACACAGTACCGAACATTTTAACTGCACGAGCGCATGGATATTTTTTACTACATATAACTTGACATTTACAAGCAACCGGCTCCTGACAAGCTGAAGTAGCTTCTGGAGATGTGGTCCAAAGAGGGCTGTAAACTCCACCCCCAAGAATCAGGATCTGGATGATTATTGTGATGTGTTGCAACCCTTAGAATGTAGGCAACACAGAATTACTTCGGATGTTGTCTGAATATAGATTTGCACCTACCAGAGAAAGAACCTATTAGAAGGTCTAGAGTGATGACATATCTGTTCTGGAACTGTCTAGAGAACGGTGACGTCATCAGAGAAACGTCGAGATCTGTAATCTTTAGGTATATAAGGCATGGAGTAAACTAGAGTGGGAGTGGAGTGGAAAGGGTGTAAGCACGTAACATTATTATTCTTATTATTGTTACTAATATATTATTCTTATGTATGATATTACTCATAACAAAAATACTGTCGGTAGCTACTAAACGATCTGCGCGACATCACATTAAATAATGCTTGACAATCGTACCGCTGATCATTTGGTCTAATTGTAGGAAAACCGTTTAGTCTATGACAAAAAAGTATAAATGTTATTTTGTAGTGAATTTTGTGTTCTTCAAATTTACTTGGGAGTTTTTTTTGTCATAAGTACACGGTTTTCAAGATAATCCCAAAAAACTGTCCGCAAACTTATTTTTTTCAAGATAGCCGCCGAAAAAATTTTTTTTTTTCCGCTTGGCACTATATCACATTTTGTTCGCCAAGCTAAATTTACCTCTGTGCCAAATTTCATGTTAGTATCACAAAGTGAACGATTGTTATGCTTAGCAACTCCACTATAAGCGTCAGTTAAAATCAAAGTTTGGAATCAAACCAGACAAGAGATTTTTGTTATATTTTTTCCATTTTTTTCGTTTAATGCTAGGCGAAAAACAGTTGTATATCACACATGCAGAAAACGCATTAGCAACCCGCATTAGAAAACGCATTAGCTGATATCCACGGGCTACTAATGCTCATTTTCTGCCCTTGTTGCACAATATACTATATTAATCACCATCTAGTATAATGTGTCACAAGGGTGGAAAATGAGCATTAGTAGCCCGCGGATATGGGGCTGCTAATGCGTTTTCTGCATACAACTGTTTTTCGCCCAATATTAAACAAAAAAAAAAAGGAAATATAACAAAACTCTCTTGCCTGTTTTGACTCCAAACTTTGGTTTTAACTGACGTTTAATGAAAAATCATGTGAAACGTCAAAGTATGCAAATGTCAGTCAAAGGTGTCTAGATTGTGAAAAACTACAAAATCGTGTTGTTATAGGCAGGGAGTTAATGGCAATACGGGTATATGATTTCATTTATTTAATGTGGAATGAAGGTATTTATATAATAGATCGATTAGAGCAGCTACCGAGATTAGTTGCTGCTGATTTTTTACATAAATGAATTTCAAATTTGCAAAAAAAACGCTCCATATTATTTTATTGTTTCAACCAATTGCTATAAAATTGTTCATTTATCAAAAATATAAATAAAAAAATGGTTGGCTGAAATCCATGCTTTTTTACAAGCTTTTATTTAACTTGCCTTGTTAGCATGGGTCAAATCTTGCAACTGAATTTTAAAACAGTTATTCCCAACCGATTGAGCTGAAATTTTGCATACACGTTTAGTTTGGATGACAATGCATGGTTAGCTAAGTGACGTCATTCTAAATCCAATATGGCGGACTCCCAAAGATGGCGGACCAGTTAGTTTTTAAAAGCTTGTTTTTAAAAAGTTTTTTTTAATTATAATTATTATTGTTTATAAAATAAAATTGTTAACTTGCAAAGAAAGCGCTATTAAGTCTTTTCATTGTACCTCGCATTGGTTTTAATTTGTTAGTTTGTATATACATAAGTAGAGAAAAACATTGGCTGACGTGTACGTTGCTGATTTTCAGAAATATTCCCAGTTTACTCTAAATAATGTCAAAGTAAGAAAATAGTCCAATCAGTGGGGGATTTTGCCCTGCAAAAGGAGGAGTAGTAATGATTTTGATATATGCTGTTTAAGTCGAGGCCTTGATAAAAAATACAAGTTTTCGACCTTGCGGAGGGGAGGCGAGAGTCGCCATCTTTAACTAAAGGAAAAAAAAAAGGATTTTTTAAAAATAATTCGGCAAGACAAAATTGATGAGAGAATTTCCTACATTTTTTGTATATACATTTTTATTGTAAGAGATAAATATTCGTCAGAAAGATGGATTTAAGAAGAAATTTTTCTTTAGAGAATATTATTTAGGTATTATGCAAATCACAACTTACACACTTTTTATTTATTATGAAAATACCTACTTTCTGTATATTGTTGCCCTAATCTGGGCACGCTAATATACTAGTCAGGTAAATACTTTAAAACACTCATTATTGGAGAATCAATCAAAACAACTACTCTTCTAGCTAATACTGACGAAGTATTGAATTACATGATAGGATTCTTAGCATTTTAAAGGAAAAAAATATATGAAAATACTTAAATCATTTATTCAAATTTACTCATTCACACTTTTTTATTTAATATGAAATTATCCACTTTCTGCATATTGGTGCCTTAATCGGGTCAAGCTAATATACTACTTAGGAAAACACTTTAAAACACTCATTATTGGAAAACCAATCAAAACAACTATTCTTCTAGCTAATACTGACGAAGTATTGAATTATATGATAGGATTTCTGGCATTTTAAGGCAAAAAAAAAAAAAAAAAAAAAAAAATATATATATATATATATATATATATATATATATATATATATATATATATATATATATATATATATATATATATATATATATATATATTGAAAATATTTAAATTATTTATTGAAATTCAGTCATTCACAACAATTATTGAACCATACATTCTATTTCAACTCTAGAAAAGTTGTACAAGTTTTTTCGAACTCGTTAGTTCTCATCAGTATTAGCGTGCCCAGATTAGGGCAACAATATACAGAAAGTAGGTATTTTCATAATAAATAAAAAGTGTGTAAGTTGTGATTTGCATAATACCTAAATAATATTCTCTAATCATGATAAAGCAAATAAATAAAAAATAATTAATTGTAAAAATAAATCAAGAATAGGCTTGTAAATAATGAATGAATGTTTCTATACTCTACTGATGAGAACTAACGAGTTCGAAAAAACTTGTACAACTTTTCTAGAGTTGAAATAGAATGTATGGTTCAATAATTGTTGTGAATGACTGAATTTCAATAAATAATTTAAATATTTTCAATATATTTTTTTTTTTGCCTTAAAATGCCAGAAATCCTATCATATAATTCAATACTTCGTGAGTATTAGCTAGAAGAGTAGTTGTTTTGATTGGTTTTCCAATAATGAGTGTTTTAAAGTGTTTTCCTAAATAGTATATTAGCTTGACCCGATTAAGGCACCAATATGCAGAAAGTGGATAATTTCATATTAAATAAAAAAGTGTGAATGAGTAAATTTGAATAAACGATTTAAGTATTTTCATATATTTTTTTCCTTTAAAATGCTAAGAATCCTATCATGTAATTCAATACTTCGTCAGTATTAGCTAGAAGAGTAGTTGTTTTGATTGATTCTCCAATAATGAGTGTTTTAAAGTATTTACCTGACTAGTATATTAGCGTGCCCATATTAGGGCAACAATATACAGAAAGTAGGTATTTTCATAATAAATAAAAAGTGTGTAAGTTGTGATTTGCATAATACCTAAATAATATTCTCTAATCATGATAAAGCAAATAAATAAAAAATAATTAATTGTAAAAATTTTTCTTTATTTATTAAACGATGCCCGTTTATAACAACATATTACGGGACACCCTGTATATACATACAAGCGAAAGAGAAAGAAAATAATTGTAAAAATCATTAGAATATTTCTAGAATACCTAGATAGCGATAAAAGCTTTATAAAAATAACGCAGGGCGATAAAAAAAGGGGCTTTTGATCAGAATCGTCTTATCCTATGTTTTTTGACATGCTGAAACCGATTCCGATATTAAAAAACAATCTACCGCATCAGTTTTTTGTCTTTCATCCCCTAAAAAGGGCAAAAAAAGGTTTTGTCCTAAGGTTCTGATGTAACTTTTCTGAAGTATTTTGACGCGCTAAAGCCAATTTTGAACAAAAAAAATTTTACTAATATCACCATTTTTTTCCCCTAAAAGGGGATAACTTTTCTGAAGTATTTTGATGTGCTGAAGCTAATTTTGGGCAAAAAAAATCTATCGTATCAGTTTCCCTCTGTCACCCCTAGGAGATAAAAGGGGGTTGTAGAGGGGAAACTGATATGAGAGAAAAACATTTTTTTGTCCAAAATTGGCTAAAAACATTAAAGCAGAAAGAACAACAAGAAGTCAATATATGCCACAAAATACTATATGGGAAACTGAAAACGCAAAAAGTGGAAAGAAAATAAAATAACAAACAATGCTTAGAACACTTTCCCAGTACAGCATGAAGAATGTCATAGGAAATATCGCGAGGAGGTAGAAAAACATCTAACAGGAAGAGACAGACCGGACATGACTGAAAAGCAAAAAATGTTGGCCAGCAAAATGTAAAAAAGGGAGAAATCACCTACGAACCCAAAAAGAAAAGAAGCAAATGCCAAATATGAACAGCCACAGACAAACAACGAATGCGGAACATAAACGAAAGACTAAAAAAGCATTAAAAGAAAAAGGAGGTGGAGGTAAGTCATGAGGAAAAAATGCAGGAAATTCTTAGAAAACATAACACTTTACTAGCAGGACAACAGATATCTGAAAAAAATATGGAAAAAAATAATAATAAGCATTGGAGAAGACATATCTGCAACATTAGATCAAGAAACTGGTGGAAGACGGCAACGCAAAGAAAGAACGAAGAGAGTTTGTACAAGAAACGGACCGCTGGCTGATCATCGGACAAACCGCCATCAAAGAATCAATTGACTTTCAGGTAGGAATCTTCCAACAACAGCCCCTTGTTTCGCGCCCCTTAGACCGCTTTCTAGAACTAAACTTCTATTCTGACACTGGCTTCGGCCAAATCTATTCTCCCAAAGTTTAGAGACGCCTTATACACTTACCTTTCCACTATGTTATATAAACCGAACATGGATCACTTCATCTCTAGGAGACTGTGAAATCCCCTATTTCTATGTCAAAAAAATCTTAAGTTTCCAATTCTCACACTTAACTGATAAGCTTTAGGTATCGAACCTAAGGCGCTTCAATTATCGCCCGAATTTTATCCTAAGAGATATTATGCTGAGCTAAGTAAAATTCGTCGAATTATCAATGATTCAACCACACCTTCTGACTGCTTCTCTAGTTCGTACAGCTACATATTATTATTTATTTTCTCTAACATCCTATTTTTCAAAGAGGTCTGTTGTTAGAAACGCACCAGGGGAGATTCTCGATTGTTTGCCTGGGGGTGGGCTTGCGCTCACGTGTACACAGGCCTCATAGGAGGGCACATTATGCTACCCCTGTAAGTGGTGGTATATCCACCGTGCCCCTCATTCCTCAAGCCAACCAACACTTGTGATGTATTTGAGAAGGCCAGGCGAGACGCCACCTACGCTGGCCATACTGGGCCAGAAGTCCCAGAGAAAGCAGGGCAGTAACACAGCATATGCTCGGCAGTCTAGTCATCCAGATTACATTCCCTACACCCTCCATACATTCCCAGTATATGGAGGTTGGAGGTGTTTGTTTAGTCTGCAGTGTCCTGTTAGTAATCCTACATAGATGCGCTGATTACTCCTGGACATTTGGAGACAGTGTTTGCCTAGCTTACGACTGGGTGTCGCTAAAGCCATTCTGCTATATCTGCAGTTGCTTAGACCACTCCAACAGTCCGTGTGGCGTTTGAGTGTATAATTCTTTAGCATAGAACTGTGGAATGAATCTGAGAGCGCTAGTGAAGGTTGCGGACCATGCAAATTCCTTGTGGGCTAAAGCGTTCGCTTCTTCGTTACCCTGAATTCCATCGTGTCCTTTCACCCAACGTAGCTGGACACTACTGTTTTGTGCGATCACATCTAGGGCCTTTCTAATTACCAGAACCAGCTATTTAGGGCAGAGCTGCTCAGCTGCCCATTGATATGCGCACCGTTTTACCACTTTTTGCCTTCGTGGTTTCTATTATCGCTTGTAGGCTCCTACTAGTTCCGCCTGGACAGACGTATAGTCCAGTGTTTGACGGTTTTTCGCTCAGAATTCTTTCGTACAAAACCGATTGACTTGAAATTTGGACAGTAATTAGGAAATGGCACAAGGAACAAAAGTTATATAGTGCCGATGTGTGCTTTTGGGGGATGGAAATTATTACATTCAAAATAACCGCAGAAATCGATACTTTTTGAGTTAATCGTGATTGAAAATGTTGATTTTTCATCTAAAAAATTCATGTTTTAGAACGATTTTTCGCGAATAACTCGAATACCTTGCGATTTATCAAAAAACTGTTATAAGCAAAAATGGAGCTTATAAAATAATAAATCGATTGGTTTTCTTATTTCTGTAGATGTAATACGAACCAAGTTATGGCTCGTTGAAGGTGACTTTTTGTTCACCGAATACTGAATTCGAACCTTTCAACGTTAAATAACGGAAAAACGGAAAATTTTTGGAGGAAAACATATAAGACATTTTTAAAAGTACTTGAAAAGATCATTAAAATGAGCTTTGGTAAAAGTCGTTAGCATAAAAACTAACGGAGTTATGATGAAAATAAAACGGTTGCCTCGTTTTTTCGAAGAAAAAATCAGCAATGAAACCAATGGCTTTACCGCAAGAATTGAAATTGAACATAATCAATTTACAATTTACTTTATTTAAGTGCTAACAATATGCTCTAGAAGTTTGACCGGTTTGGGATGCCTAGATTTGAAAAAAAGTTTGATTCAAATTTGAAGTGATTTTTGAAATTTCTTAAAAAATTTAATTCAAAAACTAAAGAAGATACGTAAAAAATGCAAGAGCAAAAAAAATTAGTTTTTTTTAATTGAAAATTTAGTTTTTTTTTATTTCTCTAGGATAAAAATTAATTGAGATATCATCTTTATAAGTTTGCATTTGAGTGTGAGGATCACCTTCCCCGAGCCCTTTAAAGTCAAAAATCTCAAGAACGAAGAGTTCAAGGAAGTTCAACTTCACATGCCTCGTAGCCCTCAAAATTCCCTACAAAATGGTTTTTGAAGCGATTAGATAGCTTAAAAATTAAGGAAGTTATCGTTGAGAAACCAATCGCATTTTTTCTGTGAAATTTTTGGACCACCTAAATTTTTTTTCTCGACAATTTTGGAGCATTTATAAATATATGTAAACACATATGCCTGCAACTATGTATGTATAAGTATATCCTCATACACGACACACACCCACACCCACACACCTATATACATACATACATTCATATATATAGTGTATGGAGCTATTAAAGAGACACTGTTAAAAAAATTGAGCCGTATCGAAGACTTACCAGCGTTTCTCGAGGAGATGCGCTGAGTCCTTTATTAAGGCTACCACTAAAAACAGTGCTGTGAGATTATTATCCCTTGTTCCGACAGCTGAAGCTTTGAATGAGAACATTAAGAGGGTTTATTTACAAACCCATATGTGGCTTTGGAACAAAAATATTCGTCCAACTGATTGGGGATGAATTATTAATGAAGAATTTTTACTACCAATCAAAATGCTTGATATGCTTGCACTGCACTCAAAGAAAATGATAGGTAAATTCAACCAAAAAGAGCATATGAAATCGCGCCTATCTAGTTTCATAGTTAAATCAATCAGAAAAGAATAGTCATACAACTTTATTTGTTTTCGTAAACAAATAGTAGTTTAATAATCATATCTTCTTGTAACAAATTAAATAGTACAATGACATTTTTTTATGTTCACTAACTATTTTCAATTTGGTCTACAATTAAATGGTACGACTTTGTTTTTTGTTCACCAACTAATTTTTTTGATCTACATTTTATTGTATGATGAAGTTTTTTTTGGTTAGCCAAAATCTCAGTATTGAGACATCAGACCACCCAAACCAAAGATTAGAGATCGTTTATAAGATCCATCCAAATCGATGATCCCTGAGAGAATTTGAACATTGCAATCATGTTATTAATTTTCTATAAATTCATAAGAGTATAAGATAATGCATGACTGATTATTGTCAGTGATTTGTATGTGGCGTCATCTGGGAATAATTTCTGTAATAGACTACGTGGTAAGCAAGCAAATTTTATGGTAATTCTTTTAGAACTTCTAGAAGACGACAATAATATTGGTTTGTCTACCAAGTACAATAATACAGCGAACTAATACTGGGTTAGAATTACAATCCGATAATAGTTAAAAATAAAATATACTATTATCTAGTTTAAGTTGACAGAATTCAACAAAATAATAGTCAGACGAAAAAAATAATAGTCTTATTCATTTATTTTTAAGTTAATGTTTGTTTTGTTGTACGACAACTTTTTATTAATTAAAATAACAATCACCTCTTGTTTAAAAATACCATCAATATAATTTAGTTTAACAAAATTAACGATATTGTTAGTTAACCATTTTTTTTTTGTTGAATTTACCCATACTATTTCTTTGAGTGTGGAAGAACTCCTCAAAGTGCTATTCTGTAGTTGCAAAAAAGGATGCGACGGAGCTTTTAGCTGCCGAAAAGTTGGACTTTTTTGTAACGTAACATGCGGAACATGCTCCGGTGACAACTGTCAAAATTGTCCAAGAGGAGGAGGTCGATAGTGATGATAGTTCTTCTGATGATCGATAGGTTTTCAATAATAAAACAAGCTATTATAACCTAAATAAAATTTTTATTTTCTCCCTTTAAACTCATTCAATTATTTCAGTTTTTAATTTCTAGTAAATATGGTAAGTTAATTTTATCACGAGGGCGATTTGTAATACATGAAACGTTGCAATAAATCATAAATTGTATTATAAACAGTGACGTAATTCATTATAAATGCACCATTAAAACATTTCAAGCTGTTGAAAACTATTTTTTTTAAACTTCGTCATAAGAGGTGGTTTTAAAGGGTTGAAACGTTGTAACACATCATACATTATATTCCAGGACATGCAATAATGTTTAGTCTACATATTTAAACACGATTTCAATCTATGTAACGCTTAAATTTGTTTTTAAATTTTTTCTCAGAAGGGGTACTTTTCGCCCCCAAAAAACAAAAGCACACATCAGGAACATATAACTTTTGAAGAGGAGGGTTAGATGAGCTTAATTACAAATTTTCATCAAAATCTATGTTGTACGAAACAATTCTGAGATAATACCCTGTTTTTACCGTCAAACACTGGACTAGTAGGATTCTTCTCTATAGATCCCTACCATGCCCTGGTAAATCAAATCAAACTTCTTTACAAACAACATTAAGTTAGTTGTTCGCTCAAAGAGTGAACTTCAAGCACCTATATTTTAAAAAACGTCCATTTGAATATTTAAATTATGGTACATTATTCTTTCAAACTATGTGCCATTCCCTTAAAAATTGAAAATTTGGGATTTTGGCCAAATTGACAGGATTCCGATTCACTGTGGTAGAAGGGGCGTCTCCAAACAAACTGTATTCAAGGCTACTTGATTCAAGTTAATTGTTAATAGTCACTCAAATTTTAAGCCTGATAATTACATACATACTTCTATTTTGGTACTTTGGAGATTTCAAGATAATTTACGTTTATTTCAAAGCCAATTATTCGGTAATTTTTTAAATAGACCTCTCTCGTAATTATGCCACTGTTTATTCCATCTCGTACAAGCAAATTTGGTATTAAATTAAATTTGATGTATTTATTCCGGCAATATTAAGTAAGCTAACATGAAATCACCTTTTTGAGTTCATAGCACCTCTCTATTAACACAATACTAGACAGCGATAGTAGAACTGAAATGTAAACAAAATAAAACCGACTTACCTTGCGAGGACACATTGTTCGAGGGCCCCGGCCTTTGATGGTAAATACCATTAACTGGGTGTGCCGTGTTCTGAAACCAAACAATTATTATAATTAGAGAACAGATGGTGTGTTTTAATAAAGCAGTCAGGAAAAGATTAAGGTTCAGTGACATGAAAAAAAGAAACGTTTCCTGTACAGGACAGTGTTCTTACACAATGTAGGTGTAGATGATCCTGTATTTCGTGTATATGATGACAAAACAAAATCGAATCGAGTATTTAGGTTCATAATTTGGATTATGTTTCAAAAATATTTCACGACGAATACACCAGTCAATAAAGGAGGTGTAGAGTGCGTGAGCAGGAACCTAAGCGATTCCTTTAGAAAGTTGTTCAGGGTGTTTAGGGAGTGAACATACTGAAAGTCCTGACGTCTAGGAGGTAAGCCGGAGGGGGCGCAAAGAAAGTCCCACTTTTGTTTTTTTCGCTTATATCTCTAAAATGGTGCGTCGTAGGGAAAAGTTTTCTGACACCAAATGAAAGCTCATGAAATTCTCTACAACTTTCATTTTATATACTTTTTTCGAATTCGCAACCGTTTTCGAGCTACACGCTCCGGAAAAGTGAAAATTTTCGAAAAACAGATTTTTACCTGAAAAATAGACAATTGTATTTTAAAGATGATAGAAAAAAAATTGGACCTCCGGTGCTTGTAATTGGCACCAGGGTGTCTCCTACATGTTTCCACCTCCACTCTTGAGGGGGCAGCTCATTCCCGAGACACTGCTGCACTCGGTGGTAGGTGCGCCGGGAATGCTGTTTAGCTGCGCTTTCAGTTGGTGGGAGGGAGCTGATGTCAGGTTTAATACTGCCACTGACCTCATGAACAACTGGAAGCGGTACTGGTTGAGGGAGGTCTGTCTTGCTGGTGTCCCATACCATTTGAGGAAGCAAATCTTCCCAGCCTCTTCAACCTCGCCTTGAGTGGAGGAGGGGTTGTAAAAAGATCACTGCCGCTTCCTTGATGATTTCTGACTTAAGTACAATTTTGAGAAGCCCACCTTGCTTTTCCTTAAAGTTCAAGAGGTAAAAAAATCTGTTTTTCGAAAATTTTCACTTTTCCGAAGCGTGTAGCTCGAAAACGGTTGCGAATTCGAAAAAAGTATACAAAATGAAAGTTGTAGAGAATTTCATGAGCTTTCATTTTGTATACGACGCACCATTTTAGAGATATAAGCGAAAAAACCAAAAGTGGGACTTTCTTTGTGCTCACCCTCCTAGACGTCAGGACTTTCAGTATGTTCACTCTGAACAACTTTCTAAAGTAATCGCTTAGGTCCCTGCTCACGCACTCTACACCACCCTCTAGGTCATTCGTTGACTGGACTAGAAGTAATTCATCTATCACATCGTTCACAAACTCCAAAACACTACTCGCTACACTCGACGTAGTTTCGCCAACCAAGTTAGTATCATTTGGGGATAATAAAAATCTTCTTCCACTCATTCACAACGCCTTGCTAGACGTTTTGTGATCCAAGCATTATTCTAGTTGGTTTCCCCAAGTAACAGTTTAAATGCTATTTAGATTTATTTAGGTTTTACTAGCGTTATATAATGGCGACCTCATTAACCAGTTGTTTATGACAAATGTATTAAATGTCAAATGCACTTTGCAAGTTTTTTTAAAGAAAGTTTTAAAAAAGCGATCCAAGAACTTACATTAAAACTAAATTATCTTTTAGTCTTTATTGGTTTATGACTGCTTATCAAAGTATTTGTCAAGCATTCAATAAAACTCTATAGCTGTTAAGTCCAAGTTAAGAGGATCGAGTTTTAATGGAGAATTTAGGAAATGTTGTGGTTTTATGATCAATGAACTATGAAATTATCTTAGGGTGATTATTAGTACTGGCCTATAAATCAAATATAGTTTAGGATCACTAAGTTCTCAGTCGAACCTTCATAAATACAATTACTTGTTAGAGGTTTAATAAAGCGGACAGAAACCTGTAATAAACCAGCTCAATAAACGATTTAAAAGTCATCTGGTCTTCAGGAGGTTTTAAAAAAGTTTTGTCAGGGTTATAAAATAGCCTATTGCTTTATTTAATGTTGTGATTAAGAAGATCTTTTAGGCTTCAAGTATATTTGCTCTTATAAGGTAAGTTTTAAAGCGTTCTATAAAACCTAATTATAATCTAATTTGCTACTAGGACTATTTTTATTTGTAATGGGTTTATCATATGTATATAAAACACTCCATACAGTCAACTGGTTCTATCTTCTTAAATTCCATTAAGATTTAAAAAGGCTTTGAATTAATCTTTATGGTTTAACAAGTATGCAGTAAATTACATTTCAAGTATTTTTAAAACTAGACATTTTCAATGGCTATTAGTGCTTATTAAAGGTCATTAGAAAACTAGTCTCTTAAAACATCGTTGACAAATGTTTTGATGAAACCGTTATAAAGAAAAAAATGCATCTATAAATCTAAAAGGCAAATCTAAATTCCACTTTCTGAAAACTCAATTCATGACAATAAATGTGTTAGAAGCATTCCCTGACTTTTATGTCTTTTTTGGAAATGTGGATGAAAATATAAAAGAGTGGCCATACGTTGAAAGAACTGCTAAAAAGCAGAGAGCTGTGTGGATGCTGCCGTTTTGATGCATTTGCTTATTTGAAAAAAAATAAAATCTCGAGTTTCTCTGAAAGTATATTTCTTTATGATGAGAGTGAAACAGGCAACCGGTAGAATTTCAAAATAAAAAACATTTGCTACTAGACGAAGAACACGAAATGGAAAAAAAATCACTTAATCTTTTTTAATTTAAATGTTTTTAAATGTTAATTAACTAAGTACCTCTATTTTACTTCAATATTTTATTTCTCCTGGCCTACACAATTTTTCAGAAATTCAAATGACCCGCCATAAAATTCGCCCAATTTAGTTTTAAATTTAACACCTTTTGGGTTTGTACAGTATTTTGGGCTCTACAGACCTTTTAACTGAAAGTTCGAAATGAATGTAAATAAAACAAAGAAACTGCAACACATGAAAAGAAAATACTAATTTTGCCGCGATGAACTATCTCGCCTGTACTATAACAGTACATAGATTGTTATTTGCATGGATTACGCGGAAGAGCTTCTTTGAAATTTTTGCCAAGCAATGACTAGACAACAATTCGTGGAATGCCAGGGTAGTAAAAGGAAGGTCTACTTCGCATTACTTTGCAGGAACAATTAAATGAGTTCAATAGAATTAGGTTTTATGAACGTCTAATGGAATATACTGCAGCAGTAAATTATCAAGGAGTAAATTTTAATGTCAAACATTGCATATTTAGAGAATATAGTATATATCACATTATAAAAAAAATAAACTAAGTAATGTATTACAAACTCAGTAGTTTGCAAGTTGTGCGGGATGATTATTGACGAGAACTTCTTAAAATTTCTTTAATTTATAACATAATCAAGATATTCAGAATTTAGTCCTGTAACATTTCTTATACCGGGTATGACTCTGTAGTTGTCAATCGTGCCCGCAAATTTTATATTTTGCTACCATTCTATTTTCGGTTAGTTTTGTTCAATTTGTAAAAGCAAATTAAGTAACATAAAATTATGATTTTACAAGCGTTTGCTAACAAATTCTGTTTAAGTCCCAACTTACTTATGTTCGCTGTATAATATTAATCTAAGCCTAATTTGTTGTCGCCAGAAACTGAGTAATTTAATGACATACTATTTACAATCAGTTTGGTGCCATTATTTTAAGAGTTGCACAATTGTCTCATATAAAGAGAGTCTGATGATCAGTGAATAATGACAGATGGCGCTATCGATTGATTTTCAAGTAGCTGCTTTAGGACTAGCCTGGTAGGGTCAATGGACTTTAGTCAATCTACTCCACGTGAACACCCCAGTCACGGAAATCATCTGGGAGAGAGCCAAGAAGATATACACCCTTGCCGAGGAGCATGGGAACCCGTTGATTAGGGAGGCCACTGACTAGTGACTACGATCCAGCCGACGCTCCAAGGCACAAGAGGCCGAACATGCAAATCATGGATAACGGGTGAGCATGAGAACCATACCACCGCCGATGAAGACAACCCACAGAAGAGACATGACGATCATCCAACCACCCACCCACTAGTCTCCTAGCGTAGTCATCTAGCTTCGTGTAGGCCGAAAGTGCTACCAAAGCACTCAGGTCTGGACTTCCTCGAGTTACATAGCTCATCCCTACCTAACCGATGATCCGGATGGCAGGATGTCAATTGACATTCTGCGTACCGGCAGTCAATCCCAGCCAAAAATACCCCAAAGCTTCCGAACAGACAGATGACTACCCCCGGGGGTGAAAAGCTGGCGAAGAAAGAACATCAAGACAGAAGAGCGCCAGAAGATAAAGACCTTAGCCAGCAAGGTCCAACAAGCCAGGACTCGGGGAGGTGGGTCGAAATCAGCCACACCGCTCACATTTGTGAGTGGGGTTGATGTAAAGTAAGCTCGTACTAGGGTAAAGAGCGGTAGTCCTGCTCGACCCTAGACATCCGAGACCGTCATCATTGTCAAAGGATATTGGCGGACTCCACGTGAAAGATTTTCAATATGGATTCCGCACCAGCAATTCCACCACCCATCAGCTTTTCCGAGTTTGTGAAACCATCACAACTAACTTTAATCGAGGTCACTTCAAGGAACTTGTGGCCCTAGACCACGAAAAGGAATTCGACAAGATCTGGCCCCCTGGACCACTGTACAAACTCCACATCACGTGAATTCCAACGCGAATTATGAAAGTGATACCGTCGTACAGAATACACATTATCCAACCGACAATTCCGAGTGGTAGTCAATAAACCATCTTTATGGCATATCCCAAGGCTCCGCACTGAGGCCAGTATTGTTTAACATATGTATCAACGATATACCTCGCCCCAGTGACCACAGGACAACGCTTGTCTCTTTGCAAAAAAAAATAAAATTCAATGTCAAACCATTGAGTGGGCTGATAGTGTTGATTACCTGAGCATCAACCTCGATAAAAAACTTTTATTCAAAAAACAAATAGATAATGTTATTGGCAAGATTGAAATGCGCAAATCCGTCCTATTCTCACTATTGAAAAATTCCCTCCTCAAATTTCAACCCTTACTTATAAGTCTTATCTACGTTCCATACTAACATATGCCTCACCAATTTGGTACCCTAATCCCGAAAACTCAGCAAAATAGACTTCAAGTATTACAAAACAAAATGTTAAGATTCACAAACAACCTTCCCCTAAGTACCCCCATCAACCTATTACACTCTACTTTGACCAATTCCTTAATTTCAAAATTTTATAACGCACCTACTTATCCCTCGTTGAACTACACTGACACCCCATAAATACTTCAACCATCATAAATAAACAAATAAAAACCAAAATAATATACAAAAATTTAAAAACATCAAAAACAAACAAATAAATACAAAAACACAAAAAAATAAATACTAAGAATTACGCCGTCAAAGATCATCAGATAAATCACCCAAATAGCGAGCTAACAACTCAAAACAAAATAAGCAAACAGTCACCTTCTAAACACCAACAAGTCCCTGCATACCTTATCTATTCTTTCTCTTTACCTTCTTACATTACAGCCTATTACTAATTAAATAAATAAACCTAACAACCTTCACAGCATCATTATAACTTATACAAAGCCAATCCAAGAGTAAGCAGCCTACAAAATCAATCAACTCGAAGCAAGCACCGTAAGGTGGATACTTCATACCACTTCATGCAGTAAAGCAAACACCTTGTAGCTCCACGTAGATGAGAGCCGAGAAGTAAGAAATCAATCCGTGGGTGACTGTTCATACTTGCCGAAGAAAGGGCATTCACTGAAGATAACTTTACAAGCGTCTGTTGTGATTATTTGATATATTCCAGAGCACCAGCACTAAAGAAACACATTCAGAATCTATTAAAAATTTCATACAAATTGTAAAAACGAACTTAACCTGTTGGGGCGAGCGTAGAGGTGACTTCAATGTGAATGTCAGTCGATATTCCGTTGAAGCAACGTCGAGCGCGGTTAGTACTTGGATGGGTGACCCATCTTGGGAAATACAGCGTTCTCGACCCACCTTCTAGCGGCTTGTATATCAGTGTATACGCGGAAGATACGTAATTTCAGACGAGGTTTACTTAGTGGATATACCATCCTTCGAAGGGGATGTAAAGCAGGCGGTCCCTTGTCTATTAAATGTTAGGCAAGTAAAAGATCCCTACTCTTCTTAAGGGAAGAGGTTCGGCAAAATTTCCATGTTGGGGATAGCTCGTCTCCTGGCATCGGTGATAGGCCCTGGTAGCGGAAATAGGCCGACGTTAAATAAATAGATAAAAAAAAAACTTAACCTATTCAGGTATTTGTTCCATAAGTGAAGTAAAATTTTTTATGCAATCCTAATCTAAATTTTCAAAGAATGGTGTGTGTCTTCCAAGATTATATAAAGATATCAAATAATGTTAATGCATAAACTTTATCAATTCTCCAAATATATATTATTTATGTGCACTAATTTCTTGTCACTTACTTAAGTCAAATTTGGAGGGTAATTTTTTATAATAAGGACAAAATATTACACATATTTCTGTTGTGAGAAATGGGTGTCCGAATCCTGTTCAGACGATTGACATTTTCTTAATTAATTGAAACATAAATATCTAAACCGGCATATATTAAAGCAACAGAATGATATACCTTTACAACAATTGTTTGTTTAATGATGGATAATTAGCAAAGATATTAGACATTTAATTTCAATGAAAGCAAATTTTATTAAAGGCAATAGACAAATATAAAACATCTAAATATGTTGAGATCTGAAAAAAGAGAGGCATCTAAATATTAAAAAATACAAAAATTATTTGAGACCACCTCAATATTCTGCATTTGCTACCGAATTCGAAATCTACACTAGAAACGTTACAGAAATGATTTTTGAATTTTGAATGACTCGACTGGATTGAAAATCGAAGAAGTTCTCTATTAAAAATAAAATAGAACATCTACATGTCATTATTCTCTTGTGAAACGTAAGAAATCTTATCAAAAATCTTACCTTTGCTATTTGCAGAAGGACTATAGAATGCTTAATGTTGTCCAGCATAACCTGAAACAAAACATACTAATAATACATGGCACTAATCAAGTCAATCTGAAAGTGAATTTAAACGAAGGGAGTCAACAACAATGGTTGGGAATTGTATGTGGAGGTAAGGGCACATTACCTTTCGCAGTAGTGCTGAATGTGAAAGATATCTTCAGGATGGATCAATACTAAACGCATGCTGTTGTGTCTCTCATTAAAAATTTCCGATGCGATTCCTCTCCGGAAGTGGTAAATCTTTTAAAAGTAAACACACGAGCACGTATTTGGAACAGAGGGGAAAGAAGATTACGTAAAAGGCGAACCCTACTTTCGAGCTTTAAGATTTCAAAAGGCACAGCATACGAGGTGTGACTATTTAAAAACCGCGTAACGAAATCAATGAAATTTGTTATTCCCTTCAATGTATCTCTCCCTGAAGAATTGAAACGTATCAACACATTTTTGATTTTTTAGGAACAACAAGAAGTCACACGGCTCCATATCCGGCGACCATGGCGGACGTTCTAGTACTGGCATGGCTTTATCCAAATGGAAATTCTGTGTTAAACGGTTAGACAGCATGTGAAAGGACAATTACAAACACTGAAAACAAACGCCGAATACCAATTAGATAAGTTGCAACTGTAGCAAAAACAGGGACGGCCCTTGCAAATTTTTCAGGTGGTGCGAGATCTCATTTTGGCGCCGCCCCTCCCTCAGCCCAATATGCAATCGCTTATTCGTGATTAGGCCGTACATAGAGACCGAAGATAACATACATTTTTTTACATCCAAAAAAAATTTTTTTAGTCCGAAAACAGCGGGGGGGAGGGGGAGTAATCCGAGAAACTTTTTTTATCCAAAAAAATTGTTTGAAGAGGGGGGGGGCAAAATCCGACAGAATTTTTTGAAGAGCGAGGGGAGGAATCCGAAATTTTTTTTTTAATTCGAATAAATTTTTGAGGAAAGGGGAGAAATCCCAAAAAAAAACAGGCATACGTCAAATTTACATCGTAAATTAATTAAAAACTGAAACAAATGAATATAGATCTTTTCACGGAAATGGAAGTTGTAAGGTTAAGTGATATTAAGGTGCTTGGGTTTTATTTTTTACGCAGACGAACTTTCATTGCATTTTCGGCGCCCCCCCAAGAAGGCGCCCGGTGCGGCCGCACCGCCCTAGGGCCGCCCCTGAGCAAAAATAAACTGCTGCACAATTGAAGTGGATATTGTCAAAATATGGGCCATGTTTTGACTGCTATATTTTTAGAACAAGATGGTTAACCGAGATGTGTTTTTTTTGTGACGGTTAGCAAAATTCATTGACTATCGACCATCGTAAACAGATTTCTAAATGACCATTGTTTCTTTTATCTACAGGCTGATTAACCAGACCCGTACATTGTTGCTAAAAGTCACCGTTCTCCCAAATTTCTAAAAAATTTTGTAGAATTTTTTTAACATGTTAATTATAATCTATGAACAATACGTCCGAAACGGTTTTGGATTTTTTTAATTATCTCTCTTATCAAATCAATTTTTTTTAAATAAAATCGTATATTTGCATTTGAAAGGTACCTAAATCACCTTAAAAATCTAAGGCAGTGTGATGTGATATATCGGTATGAGCATGAATAATACAACACTGGTCACTCTTTTTTAAACCATTGGCGTACCGCAAATATTTTCTAAAGGGTTGTTTTTTTTTTCGGACACACCGCTGAAACTCGTGGAAGTTGCATTTAATTTTTACATGCTCTAAAACATTTTTAGCTCTCTTCGGCTCATAGGCGTAGTGAGAAATAGTTATTTATGTACCAAGGATCGTAAGTGCTTTTTTGGTCGAGAATGGAGTTTGCAAGCCGGGGTTCGTAGGGCCGAGGTTTACAAGTATTCGAGACTAAAAAATCGCACTGTACGACCCACGGTGCATATTATATTTTTTGTCATACCCATGAATTATTGAACTAGAAAAAACTTAAGAAAGTTAGCGGAAAACTACAATTATTTGAGGTAGGTTTCATATGTGCTAAGCAAACAGTACACAGTGTGCTTGAAGGTGGAAAAATTATGATGAAAATGAGTCCAAAATCGGTTTGCGCAGGCTAATTCTACATTAAAAGTAGATTCAAAATTTATGAAATTTAAAATCGTAGCTGATCCCTTTCGCGTTTTATCCACATTTTTGGATTTTAACCCTTTGCAATACAGTAACTCGTATACATCAACTTTTTCTTCGAGCACTTAGCACTTTTAGAAATAAAACTATTGTAAATAAGTTTATTATGTCTTGTAAATACAGTTCTTTAATTAAAAAAACTTACTCGACAATATTCCATTACTAAAAATTAAATTTCATTTGTTGTAAAACACTTGGAAATAACCAAGAAACAAAAACGTTTAATTAAAATTTAATTAACTTTTTACTTGTAAGTGTTTTAATGTTTATACATTTTTTTATTACTGACAAAATAATTTATTTGGATTACACTCTTTGCCGCTAGGTAGCTACTCGTATTTTGTTTCCAAACATAAAGTGTAAATCTCAAAAGTATATAGTATATATACCGTTTAAATTTGTTTCAGATTTTAAACTTCTGCTAGTTGTAAATGGACAACAAACTGCATCAACAATGTATCCCTGCCCATACTGCTTTGTTACACTAGATGATTTAAAAAAGAACTCTTACTGTAATCATTCAAGTGCAAGCACTAATGCAAATTCAAGTGATAGTTTGGAAACTGAGAATAAAATACAGTTGAAAACTTTCGGAGATTTGAGAGCTGATTATGAAAAATTTGTTCTTTTAGGAAATAAAAAAAAATTTAGCAAAGAATGTCGCAGTACTCTTAATCTCCCTCTATTTGATGAAGCTGATAATATTTGTGTTCTACAGAAATGTGTTATCCCTGAATTACACATTTTGCAAGGTTTGGTAAATCATTTATTTTGGCATAGTTTAGTTCCTCTTTTAGGTAAAGAAAAAGCATTGTTATTGTTAAAAAATTAAAACTTATTTCTAAAAATTATCATGGGGATGCTTTTGAAGGAAACGCTTGCAAGAAATTGTTGAAGGAAGCTGATAAACTTAATGATAAAGAGATTTATAAAAAAGTAGGTATTTTACCGTATATTGCTGCTTATATATAAGCAGCAATATACCTACTTTTTTATAAATCTTTATCATTAAGTTTATCAGCTTCCTTCAACAATTTCCTGCAAGCGTTTCCTTCAAAAGCATCTCCATGATAATTTTCAGAAATACATTTTTTAGGCCATAACAATGCTTTTTCTTTACCTAAAAGAGGAACTAAACTATGCCAAAATAAATGATTTACCAAACCTTGCAAAATGTGTAATTCAGGGATAACAAATTTCTGTAGAACACAAATATTATCAGCTTCATCAAATAGAGGGAGATTAACAGTACTGCGACATTCTTTGCTAATTTTTTTTTTATTTCCTAAAAGAACAAATTTTTCATAATCAGCTCTCAAATCTCCGAAAGTTTTCAACTGTATTTTATTCTCAGTTTCCAAACTATCACTTGAACTTGCATTAGTGCTTGCACTTGAATGATTACAGTAAGGGTTCTTTTTTAAATCATCTAGCGTAACAAAGCAGTATGGGCAGGGATACATTCAATGTATCCCTCAGCAATGTATTACATTGCTGATGCAGTTTGTTGTCCATTTACAACTAGCAGAAGTTTAAAATCTGAAACAAATTTAAGCGGTATATATACTATATACTTTTGAAATTTACACTTTATGTTTAAAAACAAAATACGAGTACCTAGCTACCTAGCGGCAAAGTGTGTAATCCAAATAAATTATTTTGTCAGTAATGAAAAAATGTATAAACATTAAAACACTTACAAGTAATAAGATAATTAAATTTTAATTAAACGTTTTTGTTTCTTGGTTATTTCCAAGTGTTTTACAACAAATGAAATTTAATTTTTAGTAATGGAATATTGTCGAGTAAGTTTTTTTAATTAAAGAACTGTATTTACAAGATATAATAAACTTATTTACGATAGTTTTATTTCTAAAAGTGCTAAGTGCTCGAAGAAAAAGTTGATATATACGAGTTATTGTATTGCAAAGGGTTAAAATCCAAAAATGTGGATAAAACGCGAAAGGGATCAGCTACGATTTTAAATTTCATAAATTTTGAATCTACTTTTAATGTAGAATCAGCCTGCGCAAACCGATTTTGGACTCATTTTCATCATAATTTTTCCACCTTCAAGCACACTGTGAGTAAAGGTAGCGATGTTTGGAATATTCATGGCAACCGTCAATAAAATAAATTTAGGACGCGGCTTCTATTCAAATGACGACGACGATAGAAGATATAGCAAGTAAGGCTTGTCTGGACTTACTTCCAAAGAAGTTAAAACATTTAATACTTGTTATACAAAAGAGAAAGTTTTTCCAAATTTATTTTATTTCCCTAGGAACGTTATGAAAAATAACGACCCGTTGCCAATGGCAAAAAGTACTTGGTATATAAAGCATCACTTCCGATCGACAGAACAATGGAATTAGAGTATCCTTACGAGGGAGGTATGACGACACATTTTGCAATATGTAATGATTTAACGAATTAACAACAAACGAAAAGGACAAAAGTAAAACATGATACAAACGATAAAAATCTAAACATCTTCGCCAGTCTGCGGTATTTCAATATTCATGCTGTTGAGCCTATTGCAGGTGACCTATTTTATGACGGGGGAGATGACTGGGATATGGCGCACGCCATCTTATCCTAAAAATATTAATTGGTATTTTCAGCGTAGGCTGAATTTCAATAAATGAAGTACTGGTTATTTAACAAAATTCAATTTGACAGTTCTGTCAACAATTATTTGAGTATTTCGTGATAAAAACAATTTAAGAATGGCTCATCTCACTTTAAAAGAATTGAATAATTGCATTCGATTATTAGATACTGGAATGTCCTAAATGTCAAATATTTATGGTGTTTTCCAAAGCGTCATTTCCGGGGCACGCAAACCATCTTCTGACAATGTTAACTATCGGCATGGTGGCAGTCGTGTTAAAAAAACAGACCCGAAGGTAACTTCCACGACTTCCAGGTGGTGTCGCCGAAAAAAAAACCCTTTAGAAAATATTTGCAGTACGCCAATGGTTTAAAAAGAGTGACCAGTATTGTATTTTTCATACCGATATATCACATCACACTGCCTTATATTTTTAAGGTGATTCAAGTACCTTTCAAATGCAAATTATACTCTTTTATTTAAAAAAATTGTATCTCATTCAATAAGAGAGATAATTACAAAATTCCAAAACCGTTTCGGAAGTATTGTTCATAGATTATAATTAACATGTTAAAAAAAATCTACAAAATTTTTTAGGAATTTGGGAGAACGATGACTTTTAACAACAATGTAAGGGTATAGCTAATCACCCTGTAGATAAAAGAAACAATAGTCATTTAGGAATTTGTTTTCGATGATCGATAGTCAATGAATTTTGCTAACGGTCACAAAAAACCGCATCAAGATTAACCATCTCGTTCCAAAAATATAGCAGTCAAAACATGGCCCATATTTTGACAATATCCACTTCGATAGGCATGTTCACAAAATTTTATTTTTAATTGAAAATGATAGATTTATCGGCATTATATACTAATGTAACAATAAAATAATATATATGTTTTTATTTTGCCAGTTATTCGTAACAGAAATGACCCCAATGCAGCGAGGCTAAGAAACGTTCCCAGGCAGAGGCTAGAGGAATATGACGTCACTTACTTATAGGCACGCCGACCTGTGTGTGTAATGTGGGCTCGTTGTTTTTTATTGAAAAACTAATATAATATTATTGATCAACATGTTTTAGAACCCCTATATCCAAATTTTGAAGACATTTTGATTTATGATTTTCGAATTACGGCCTCCTAAAATTATATTTTTCAAATATTAAATAATTAATAACTTTTAAGCGAATTGTTTTTCGAGAAAAAGTCATTCTTCATTTCCTTTTTAAATTCACTTTTCTACATGGCGTCATCCATACTTTCAAATTTCATAAGCTAAGAATTTTCATTGAAAAATTGTCAACATTTTGAACCAGCAGCCTTGTAAACTATACGAGAATTAAGGATTGACGAATTTGAAAGCATGGACGACAGTGGGTGATAGAAAAAGCGATTTTAAACAGAAAAAGAGGAAAGGCTTTTTTTCGAAAAGAAATTCGTTTCCAAGTTATAAATTGTTTGATATTATTTTTGGTAATTTTTCAATGAAAATTTCACACCTCTACTTTTTAACCAATAAGATACCTTAATTTTGACTAGTTACCACGGCAATTAAAAAAATTTCCGGAAATTTTTTCGAGGCGCCACGATATTTAAGTGAAAATTTTTTGACAATTGAAAAGGTAAACATATGATCTACAACCATTAAATAATGTAGATATACCTGTGAATAATGCAAAATTTCTGAATTAACATTATTATTTATTATTCGCTATAAAGTTTCATTAAACAGAAAACACAAATTTGTTAAATTATTATGCATTAACAATTTATAATTAAAAAAACGTAGGATGTACAAACATACAAAGATGTACAAGGTGACGAATTAATTAGATGTCTGTGTTTTAAGACATATATGTAATATTTTGAAACAATTTTGTTCAAATCTCTTTTACGCAAAAGGCCATATTTACTTGACATCTGCAGTAGACTTTCTTGGATTTTCGTAAACAAACCATTCGACTCTAACGCTTCCTGATCGCAATCTTCCATTAAATTCGTTAAATATATTAATCTTGGATGACATATTTGCGCTTGACTCAACTCTTTGCAGTATTTACATAAATTGTACTTACAAAGCATTTTTCTCAAATTGTTTAACGCAAATGCTTACAAGAAATGTTTTACATAAAAATATCTTTGTTTGCTGGTTTACTATACAGTAACTTAATGTAATTTACCAGTATAAACCTCATCTGTCAAAAGCATGGCCGCCTATATCACGGCCACCTACTGCAACAAACCATGTTAATATTATATTTTTTAAATTAGAAGTGTTATGGATTACTTTAACAAAAAATACATTTCTACCACCTTTAGTAACCTAAAATTATGAAAGGGCGATAGACTGAACTAATACCCATCTGAGTTTTAGCATTTGGTGTAACTAAAGTTGGTAATTTTTTTTTTATTTAACGGAATATGGTGGATATACCTATATGATTTTTTTAAAATTTATTTCATGTTGAACTAATATCTTCATTGGCAAATCTCTAATGATATCGACTAATAAGCAAAATAATAACGAAATAAATTTAATTATTATAGGTTTTATTAATATTAAAAACACAATTATTATAAATGTTTGTGGGCTGGCTTGAATTGGTGTGTTGAATCTGGGTACTTTCTGTTTTATTTTGCATTGTGCTCTGATCATGATTAAACTTGCTAGTACTTGATGAAATTCTCCTCATGGATTCAATCATCTGATGATGATGTTCAACGTCCAATTGTAAGTAAGGTTTGATTGACTGACTATTACTGTGTCCAGTAATTTTAATGAGCTGTTGTTCACCAACTCCTTCCTTGGCCAATTTCGAAACAGCTGTTGCTCTTGCAGAATGATTAGTTATTTTTACTTTTTTAGTGTCAATTCCTATATCAGAGGCTGCTGATTTAAACCATGAAGATACAATGTTCTTACCAACTGGGCTATTCTTGTACCATCCTTTCGAATTGGGTTGACTCCAGTATGGGTTTGGTGTTAAGAATAATCTGTCGGTCTGAATAAGATTTCCCCT
Organism: Rutpela maculata; assembly: GCA_936432065.2. NCBI lineage: Eukaryota > Metazoa > Arthropoda > Insecta > Coleoptera > Cerambycidae > Rutpela > Rutpela maculata. Next base: position 215,597,617 of record OW386287.2, read on the forward strand.
TTTTTCCATCAACTTCTTACTATCCGACAGTTTTTTAGAACCACCTTGTGTGGTTTTGGAGAATATTGGATTATATTCTATCCGACCTTTTGGGTTTCCGAAATTATCAGTTTCTTTTTTGAAGTATTGGATACACGCAGAATATCCTTCCCCTCCTCTCCGTGCCAGCTCATGTGAAACTATGTGAAAAAAATTTACGCTGCAATCCATCTGGAGTATTTTCATCCCACATTTCAATAATTTTTTTGTATTCGTCGTTGGTTAAGGCTGAAGCACTCACTTTTCTTTTTAATGGGTCTCTCTGTAATTTTTTGCGCTTAGCATCGCGTGCAGCTCTGGCGGTCGCAAATTCCACATCAGAAAACGGATTAAATTTTATTTTATATTTTTCGTAATAAATTTCTTGGAACTGCTTAGCAGTAGAGTTCCACATCACTTTGACCTTTCCTTATAATCTTCAAAATTTTTCTTTTTCATATTAAATGCGTAGTCCTCCAGTATAGTAGCCACCTGTACTACACTCATACACTCATGAATATTATACAACTTTTCGTCACAAAATTCAACAAACTGTTTCCATACACTTGATTTTGATTTTCGGGTGTTATCTGGTGTTATATTTTGAATTTCTTGTCTAATTACTTGTTGATTTTCTTTACCAAATCGCGACATTTCGCTATACACTTATTAAACTCAACGACAGACCTTTTAAACTAGTAATTATTATACTCTTCGCAAAAACGAAGAGTATATTGTATTTGATCGGCACATTTCTAAATCAGTAAATATCGCTCGTAGAGAAAAATTTTTTATATCGTTATGTTAGTGAACGAATTCTGAACAACTTTTAAAATGTCCGTCTGTCCGTCCGTCACGTTTCTTGTAAGCACGATAACTCAAGAAAGAATAATCCGATTGTATTGAAATTTGGAGAGTAACTTAGTGTTAGCTAGAGGAAGAACCCTATCGTTTTTCAACAAAATAGATTGGTAAATAAAGAAGTTATTATTAATTTAAAATTTAAAAAAATATTTTTTACATTTTTTTTATGGTTTGTAATAAATAGAAACCTTGCGAAATGTTATTTCCTATCACTATTTTTTTTTTAATATATTTTACTAATGTGTGTTTCCTAATAATCACAATAAATTTTCTTATGGTATATATTACACTCATTAACAATTTTAGTAATAAGAAATGGTGGTGTAGCGGCAAGAGTTTCGTCCCCCTCACATCGTGATTTTTTTTTTCATATTTTTTTTTTCACAACAAAGTTGGTATCACAAAATTTAGAATGTCCAAAAACTAGCATTATTTACAAGAAAAATGCGAAGAGTATCCTATAGAATGTGTAACAATTATATAAAAAGCTCAGTAAATCGGCGAAGAGTATAATGCTTCCACTAGTTAAGCTTTGTGACAGAACCGGTTAAACAAAAATGACAAATCAACATAATATGTCAAAAACAACAATACCCTGGCCAACTTGACAAGCAGTGAAATTAATTTAAAATGTCAGGTTGGATTAATAATTTTTTTCCAAATTATGGTGTTAAGTGGTGTGAAATTTTCTTACCGAATACCACGCAAGCTTAAATTATTCCGGGAAATTTTCTTTCGGGCACGAATATTTTAAGAAAATTATAATTTTCAAAATATTCGTGCCCTCAAGAAAATTTTCGGAAATAATTTAAGCTCTTGTGATATTATAAGTGAAAATTCTTAGTTTATGAAAATGTGAAAGTACAAATGACGCTGGGTTGTAGAAAAAATGAATTTAAATAGAAAATGAAGAATGACTTTTTTTCGAAATACAATTCGTTTAAAAGTTATTAATTATAATATTTGAAAAATATGATTTTATGGAGCCGTAATTCGAAAATTATAAATCAAAATATCTTCAAAATTTGGATATAGAGCATGCTGATCAATAATATTACATTTGTCTTTCAATAAAAAACAGCGGGCCCTCATTACACGTACAGGCCTGCGTACCTGCAAGGTAAGTGACGTCATACAACTAGCTTCTGCCTGGGAACGTTTCTTAGCCTCGCTGCATTTGGGTGATTTCTATTACGAATAATTGATAAAATTAAAATATGTATTAGCAAAAAAAATCTGATTTTGGTATTCGGGACTCTAATGTATGGTTTTAACTAATACTAATGAATATTATTTTTTTTGTGAACATTCCTATTGTGCAGCAGTTTAATATACGGCCCTTGCCAGTATATTCTGTGGAAGGATTTGGACATGTATCGCGTTGGTGAAAGTATGTTCTCCGTTTCTTTAGTGAAGATCAACAAGATCGTGTTATAGAACCCAGTAGAATAGATCCAAATAGAAAAATAACAAAAATCGAGAAAAATGTTTCATCTTAAAAAACGTTTTATGGCAAAACAAAGCAAATTTTTGGAAACCACTACTACACATTAGTAGAACAATTTGTTAAATAAACTTATTCTATTTTATTCTATTCTATTAAGTTATACATGAAACTATGCATAAAATAAATAGTCTGTTTGTGAATTATGTTTATTTATTTTCCCATAATTTTAATACCTCAATAATACCTGAAAAGTTTTATTATTTTTTTTCTGTTTAACATGTAAATTATATATAGGTCTGTAAATATATTTTATTTCAACTGTAAATTGGACATTTAAACATAATATACATTATACGGATGATATATTTCGTATTAAGATTTAATTTATTATATTCACTTAAAAAAAAAATCAAAAGATAAAAAATAGCATTGTTCTTTCGTCTGCAGCTCTTAACCGAAAAGTTTTCTGGGAAAATGTCAAGAATGATAAAATGTCCAAACTCGATTTTCTCAACTTTTCTATCTCTTGATATATTTTCGAACAATGCTTCATTTACGAGTTATATTGCAAATAAAGCGAAAAATGGCAAAAAATTGATGATTTTTGAATTTTAAAGTGTGTTGCCCCATCTGTCACGCGTGCAGATAGTTGGAATATGTTTCTGGAAATCCCAAACTATACTTTAAATTGCGACATTTCGCACAAAAAAACTATTCCAACTAGTCTATATAGGAGAAGCTGTAATACATCAGTTCGATTAAAAGCATCAACTACTTTGGAGAAGTCAAGTAGCGCTAAACCTGTCATTTTACCTTAAATATAACCTCCAATTATGTCATAAGATACTTTGAGAAGTGCACTCGCGGTGCTGTGATCTACTCCAAACCCAGACTTTTTTGTAGTTACTTGGTGTTTTATCACGTAACTAATAATCTGATAAGTTTATTATTTTCGACATAATTGGCAGCAAACTTATAGGACGTAGATCAGTACAATTTGCAACAAAATTAACTCTTTTTAAGAGGTTTTAGAAATGCTTCTTTCCAGTCTGGAATCACATCTTGATAATCTGATAAGTTTATTATTTTCGACATAATTGGCAACAAACTTATAGGACGTAGATCAGTACAATTTGCAACGAAATTAACTCTTTTTAAGAGGTTTTAGAAATGCTTCTTTCCAGTCTGGAATCACATCTTGAACAATGCATTGATTTATCATGAAAATTAAATAAGACAAGTAAAGGATCCCGCACTTTCTGCATGTAATTTGGGTTTCACTCCTGGGAGCTGAAATTTTGCACAGTGGTAGTTAATGATAAATCGATCAAAAGTTTCCACGAGCACAAAAAATTTTAATGACAGGGTTTCGAGATATTGGCCAAAGAAGGTCATAGTTTTAACAACTTTTTTCAACTAAAAATAATTTTTATCTGTAAAACAGATTCTCAAATGAAAAACATTTATATGTCCTTCATTTCTTGTTCAGATTAATGTAGTTTAAATTGATTTTACAAAAAAAAAATTAAAAAATAAAATAAATTGAATTAATTGACACTTGCAATAACTTTTGTTTTCATGGCTTACTAAGGTCTTTATTGGAGATTATTCGTTAGAAAAATAGTAGGTATTTAGGAATTTGAATTGTTGCCGTAATAAATAAGTAATAATTTAAGTTTATGACAAAAATAGTTCAAAAACATAAAATCTTCGAAAAAAGTTTTATTAAAAACTATATGGAGAAATGTACCGAATTTGATAAAATGCGGATGGTATCTCGAAATGTGTAACACTTTGTATAATGGTATACAGGGTGTCCCGGAACTATGGGGCAATACTTCGGAAACATATAATTTGGGTCAAAATAACACTAAAAGTACCTATAATTTTTTTTCTTAGAGCGCCCCCCTACGGAGATATTACCCTCTAAAGGTTACATATTCAAGAAGGTTTTTTGCCTATTACTTCCAAACCGTTCTATCGATTTTAATAAAATTTGGACTGTGTACATATTAAATGAGTATCTTTATTCCAGAAATATGGCGCCCTTTATATCTTATCTAGGAAGTGTTCCACCCCCAATGCTTTTTACCCCTAAATTTTGACATACATTTTTGAAAATTAAGGTCACATTTTTAAATTTCTTAAACAATTTTCTAAAAAAAGATATTCTTGTTTGACATCGATAAAGCGATCCGTTTTTGAGAAAAAATAATTTTACTGATAAGGGACAAAGACTGACATTTCGTCAACACATCACTACAACTACAATACACACATAACTACAATAACTACATAACTAAAATAAATGTTCGATGTGAGCACCCTGTACAAGAATACATACTCGTAAGCGAGATAAGTTGGATCGCTTAACCTGAAATAGCATTCCATTTCGAATGGCTTCACATTGGGTAGTGATTCTTTGTAACATATCTTCCCTTGTTTGTACCGGTGTATTATACACTAAATTTTTGAGATGACCCCAAAAGAAAAAACCTAATGGGTTTAGATCAGGAGAGCGAGGAGGCCACGGTACTGGACCTCCTCGACCAATTCATCGGTGGGGACATTTTTTTATCTAAATATTCCCTGACTGTGATGCTGAAATGAGGAGGAGCTCCATCATGCATGTACGTCATGTTTCTTATAGGTGCTAATCGTACATCTTCCAATAAACCATCTAGATTTTCTTGTAGAAACCTTAAGTAATTTTCCCCATTTAACCGATTTTTCAAAACAAATGGCCCTATTAAATAATTTTCAATTATTCCTGCCCAGACGTTAATTTGAAATTGTCGTTGGTGATGAGTATGAATAATTGCATGAGAATTTTCATCGTTCCAACTATGTAGATTGTGAGAATTTATTACACCATCCCTGCGAAATCCTGCTTCATCCGTGAAAAAAATTGAATGAAGTAGCAATAAACTTGCGGTCTTCCTGTTGCTTTTGCAGGAACCAATTAGCATATTGAACTCGAACAGGGTAGTCGTCCAGTCGTCCCGGGACATTGCATGAACTTTCTGGATGTGGAAAGGATGGAGAAGCTGTTCTTTCAAAATTCTATGAACCACCGACTTCGAAGTGTTAAATTGCGCTGAGACCTTCCTAACGTTTATTGATGAGTCTTCGGCAACAGCATCTAATACAGCTTCTTCTAGTACAACTGTACGAACAGTTCTAAGACCACCTTCACCTCCTCGTTTCGGTTCCACGCTCCCTAAACATTAATAGGGTTATTTATTTAAATAATTATTTATTCTAAAATTTTTATTATTTTGTTTTTTTATTGCTAAGATGATTATCTACCTGTTTTTGTATTCGACGGTTTACCCGTTCAAAAGTTTTCCTGTTAGGAAAGTGTTCCCCATAAAGCCGTCTGGCTTCCGAACCATTACCGGTGGCAAGTTGCATGTCGGCATATTCACCAGATGAAAAATTTGCCATGTTAATAAACTACTATCACAGAACTACTTACAACTTACATTACTTGCTACTCAAATTTGACGTTTAAACTTATTCAATTGTTTTCTCACAGGTATTATGCAGTAGTTTGTATTACTAATATTCCTTAGTCCCTTATCAGTTAAATCATTTTTTTTCAAAAACGGATCGCTTTATCGATGTCAAACAAGAATATCTTTTTTTTAGAAAATTGTTTAAGGAATTTAAAAATGTGACTTTAATTTTCAAATATTAATTTATGTCAAAATTTGGGGGTAAAAAGCATTAGGCTTCCTAGACAAGATACGAAGGGCGCCATATTTCTGGAATAAAGATACTCATTTAATATGTACCCAGTCCAAATTTTATTAAAATCGATAGAACGGTTTGGAAGTAATAGGCAAAAAACCTTCTTGAATATGTAACCTTTAAAGGGTAATATCTCCGTAGGGGGGAGCCATAAGAAAAAAAATTATAGGTACTTTTAGTGTTATTTTGACCCAAACTATACGTTCCCGAAGTATTGTCCCACAGTGCCGGGACACCCTGTATATGGTTAGATACGTTCCAAATCATCGCACCTACCACCCCCTTTCAAATATACGTCGGTGAACCAAAAACCCTGTATAAAAAGATAATCTTTTTTACATTTTCACTTTTTTTTTAGCATTTATTCCAAGATTTATTCACTATTTAATCAAAACAGTGTAATTGTACTCATTTAGCTCATTTGAATCTGAAATGTGCAAGGGAATATATCTGTAAAGCTCTTTGTCACAGTGCATGTCCAGACACATATTTATACAAACTTTGCTCATTTTGGCCTATTATTTTATGACACACCCATTTTTTTGATATAAATACGTATGGAGTATGATTTAAAACTGATAATTTTTCAGGGTGCGTCCAAACAATCTGGGACAAACTGTACATATTTCCTGTTTTGCTCGACTGAACTTCCAACTGATCGATTCATAACTTATTTTAGATACCAAGTGAAATAAATCTATATCTCGCCATCAATTATATATTACGTCCTTGAAATTCGCTACCACTCCAATCCTTTAAAGTTGAAAAACTATAATAGTAATCCTTGGTAAGTTACAAAATCGATTTCCAGCCGCACTTACTGAATTGAATAGTTTCCCTCTTAGCGGTTTACAAAACTGCAGTAATACGCCAATTTAAAGGATAGAAATTTATTGTTTTTATTTATTCAATGTATCACTATTGTTCTGTTTCTTGAATAAAACTAGCTTTTGGTAAGCTTTTGTATTGTTTTATATTCTTTTATGATAGAAATTGAAAACACAATATATCAGAAATTTTTCCAAACAAAACTTCCAAACGCCAGAGATGAGCTAAGCTAATATTAGGGTAGACAACTGCATTAATTTACTGTTATTTATCTTATCAAATTCACCAATCAATGTATTAGAAATAATGTCTTTCCAGAGGTTCTTAAGTTGTCAAAAGATTTTTTTCAAATCGAACAGAATTCAAAATTTGTATAAATTCCATATAAACCCCGGTCTACTTGTGTTATAGAACATCCCAGAATCGACCTAAGTCGATGAAAATACATAAAATGAAAGTTTAGACTTAGGAAAAAGGGCATAGCAGGATAAGAAAGTAAAATCTGCCCCCAAACAAAATTTTATTTCTTATCAACTATTTGAAGGGGCTTGCCCTAAATATGATTTTCCCAAAATTTCAAGCGTCCAGCCGCCATATTGAAGGAGTGGTGGGGGGTTTTTGATTTTCGTTTTTTAAAATTTTCTCGGATACCATCGTACGAAAAAATCCGAAACAATTCACAGTTGTTACTTACATGTTGGACTATTTACCCATTTTTTTTCATAATTTTTAAATGCAAATTTTGTATGCAAAAAAAATTTACAAATTTTTGCATACAATTTTTTGGCACTTTAAGAAAGAAGGCCATTCTGAATTTTTCATCGTAAATTACTCATTTATCAAGGCCTATTCTCAAATTATTTTCATATTTTTAAAAAATGTGACAGATAGTTTAAAAAAACGAAAAACTGCATTACCGACCATTCTCTAATACGCGCCTCACTATCATTTGGAGGCATGTCTTGTTAACAAATATACAGAATGTTTCATTAATAATCGGACATACGCTAACTGGAGAATCTTGATTGATTGATTGATTTACCAGCGTGCGGTAGGCATTGCTGCCACTCCCAAGTTATACAACTGGGCCTGCTACGTCCACGCTGGGTTGGACTAAGGTCATGCTTGTTGCCAGCAGCGAGAGCCACATGGCGCATGGTAAAGGAGTGTGAGATGGGAGGTGTAGGTATTTGTGAAATGCGTTACCGCATTGTGTCGCGAGGGAGCGTTTAAGCCCCCTCTTTTTTTGTATTTTTGGTTCTGGGCTTCTGCCTATTCTGGGTCTTCTTGTGAGATATGTTGCCGCGTTGTGTCGCTGCTGTTTGTGCTCCTATTTTTGTACTTCTGTTTCTACAAGTCTTCTTCTTCTGAGGCTTCTGATTCCTCCGTTTCTGATTCTGGTAGAGTATATATCGCTCTGATTTCTTTGTGGAATTCATTTTTTCCCCTCGCTTTCCTTTCCCAATATGTTTGGTCCTTTCCCAGTTTGTTCATGATCCTCTCGATTGTTGTTTTCCACGTGTAACATGGTCTCCCGATTTTTAGCTTGCTGCTGTTCAGTGTTAGTGCTTTCTTCAGTAGGTGTGTTGGTTCCCTTCTTTGGACGTGTCCCCAGTACTTCATTGCGTACATTTCTATCCTTTTTGTGATTGTCTTCCCTTATAGTAGTGTTGATGTTTTATGTCGTTGTTTTTGCCCTGTTGTTTTTCTGAGTAATTGGATGTTGTCTCTTTCAGCTCTTCTCAAACTTTTTCTGTTGGCTTTTGTTGTTGCCGCGTTTTTAACTACGTCATATGTCATTGTGGCCAGGGCCCATGATAGTTTGTTTTTCTCAATGAACGGTATAATTGCCCTTGTGACTCTGTATGCTGTTTTTATTCTCTCCTTCACTGTTTCTCTCCTTTTCAGTTGGTTCGTTAGATATGTTCCTAGGTATTTCAGTTTGTTCGTTATTCATATGGAGTAGTCACCTATTTTGTATTCTTCTCCACTGATCCGACTGTTGATGGGTCTCGCTCCATTATTAGACTTTTCTTGAAATTTATTTTCAGCCCAGAGATGTGTCCAAATGCGGTTTCATGTTTTCTAGAAAGTTGAGAATTTGTTGCTCTTCTGCAACGATTAGGAGGTCATCGGCGTAAGCTAATACGATTGGGGTTCTCAGTGTTTCCGTGTCTTCGTTAAAATTTGGTGTTTCCCTTATTGTGTTTTGTATCGCTTGGTCTAGGACTGTGGTGAATAGTCGAGGGGATAGGGGGCATCCTTGTTTAACTCATCTGTTCTTTTGTCTGGTTTCCGTCATTTGTCCGAACCATTGTATGGCAGTTGTTTCATGAAGGCAGGCCTTTATTATCTTGTTTATTAGATAGTGCGGCACTCCTTTGTTATACAGAGTGTTGACTATGGTTTCGTGACTGATGGTATCGAATGCCTTTTGGAGATCTATAGCGGCTATGTGGAGTTTTGTCCCTTCTCTCCATTTTTCTTCCAGTATTCTTCTAGTGGTGTACATGTGGTCGTCCGTTGATCTGCCTTTGATGAATGCTGTCTGGTAGTCTGGCGGTCTTCCAATGTACTTCTCTAGTTGCTCGAGCAGAGTGTTATTCTTCTGTAGTCTTCTATGGTCTGTGGCGAGTTGGTTTTTGGGAGGGGTATTTGTATAGTCTTGATCCATTCCGTAGGCAGAGATGTGTTTTCTGTCCATACTCTGGTGATGATTTCTAGGGTTTGCTCCTTTAGCTTTTCCGTGCCGTAGTGTATTAACTCGTTGTTTATTTTATCTACTCCAGGTGTGGTGTTTCTTCTAGCTCTGGCTATTATTTCTAGCAGTTGGTCTTTTGATGGTGGCTTGTCCAAGGGCCAGTGGTCTGTTTCTTTTATTAGTTTTGTCCGTTCTTTAGTTACTTTCTCTTCTTCCTCCAGGTTCTTGGTCCAATGTTGCTTTGGTATGTATCTTCTCCTAGTCCAAAATATGAAGATTTAATTTGAAACACTTAGATAAAATGTGCCTCTTTACTGAGATACAGGGTGTCAAAGTTTTTTTTCTTTTTTTTGCAATATCTCAATTACCTCTTGACCGATCTTCTCCCAATTTGGTAAGGAAACATTTTTTAAGCTAAGAAACAATAATTTATGTATTACATCACGCTAGCCCGTGGAGGGCGCCTCATGAGCTATACCTGATGATGAATATTTTTTCTCTTTTTTTTTACGAAACGTAGTGGCACTTTTGACTAGAAAATCTCATGCAGGAGTCATTTCTACGTAAAAAAGGTACACTTGACAGAACTTGATAATTCCAACCGTTTTTGAGAAAACTGCCGCATAGATCTCAAAAATTCTTTGAAAACAAGCCCAATTTGAAGAGGAAAATTGTATTTATTCAAAAGTGTGCTTTGGAGTTTTCAAAACGGAAAGTTTCCAGGAAGTCTTCCTTCTAACTTTCCATTAGGTACATTGATATGCTATTTTATGGTGATGATACAAGCTTCATTTTGATACCAAATAAGTGCATACAATTATATTATTTACATGACTTTTACAGACTTTTATCAAATATGGAAAGTTTCTTCGACACATCTCTGGTTTAAACTATTATATGTATTACTCAAATAGCCCTAAATTTTTGGTTATTTTGAACAGTAAGTTAACAAGAGCAGAGCACACAACTTTTTGTGTTAAAATATATCGCGAAAGATGCATTTGCATCTACTATGCAGATGAAATGATACGATTTGAATTGCATTGTGGATTCGTATTTATCATGTCTCCTGTATATTGTGACAAAATTATACTAGGTATAAGAGTAAACTTTACACTTACATTTGCGTGGTCCAGAATAAGCTGACATTTAGCCTTCTCATCAGGATCGGGCATTACTATAATCCTCTCTTCTAATTTCTGAAATAATACAAAAATACGGTTAAGTGAGCAGTTAAGTGTTACATCAGGCTTTCAGAGTCGTCCAAACTGAATTCATTTAAAATAACTTTGAAAAGAACGTATACAATAATTTTATGCTTTATTTGTAAAAACAGATCATAAACACCATTTAAAGTAACAAAACAGCAACAAGAAACAAAAGGAATAAATATTTTTAAAAACAAGCTCTTATTAAAATGTAATAAATAGGAAATTGCAAATTTTTTCTCTAAAACCAAAAATAATTTCGAATATGACGTGATAACATAAATTGAAGCTAATTAAAACCTTTATAAGAAAACACTAACACAGTTCATGTACAGGACGAGGTAAAAAAATATTCAAGGAAATTAAGCTTATTTTCTTAACAATTTTTCCAATTTTTTTAAATCACTCTGTATGCATATTTAAAGGCCTTACAAATATCTACAATTTGATGTGCTCAACAAGGTCGTCGCTTAAATAATAAGAAAGTTACAAGAGACTGGGGAGTTTTAAGTAGCGCCCCCTGTATACTCAATAAATATTATTATTATTATTATTATTATTATTATTATTATATTATTCTAAAATAACGTTAACATTTAACATAATACAATGTATCCCAAAAAAAAGTGCTCAGATGAAAACAGTAGAAAGGACATGGTATTTCATAGACAAATATTGTCAGGGTCGGTGGGTCTTTTATTTTTTTTTTTATAAATTGGATCATATTTCTTATACTATTCGATAAAATTACAAAAAAAAATATTTTGCAGAGCTAATTAATGTATTTTTGATTCAAGGTCATAACATTATTGTCAACAAATTATTTTGATTAAAAAACAAATCGAGTTTGTCACAAAATAAACAAGAATATATTTTTTATTTTTTGTTCAACTTATAAATAAACCTAGTGAGTATCATTCTCTTGGCGGTTATAAAACTAATATTATAAAAAAAATATTCAATATTCTATCTCTTTATGAGCAGTGACTGTACGAAATCCGCTGCCCAAGGAATCACTACTTCCACATCCAGATTTTCTATCCAAGTCTCTCACAACGAAACAATTTTCTAGGTGGAAATAATTGTTTATGGAACTTAATAATATAATATTTGAAATCGTCTACCCTAAAAACCCATAAAACGATATCCCACATCGGTAGTGGGGTGGGGGTGGTGACAGGGGGTGGATGAAGTAAAAAAATATTTTGAGGTTTTTGGTTCTTGTACACATACTAAATCACATTTTTTTCATCCCCTTTAATAATTGGGTGGGGGTGGCTGATGCCAAAACATTTTTTGAGACCTTAGCTTCTCTTGTATATACCAAATGCCAATTTTATGGACTCTTACCAGTTTGATTTATCTATTTACCTCCCATTTGCCCTAATTTACCCCCCAACCCTTCAACGGAATAAGATGAAAATATAATCTAGTTCCAGATCCCGTTAAAATACATAAGTGTATCAAATGTCAAGTCAATATCTTAAACGGTTCCAGAGTAATCGTGCGCATAAAAAAAGTTAGACAGACCGACAGACAGACAGACATTTTTTCGTTCAAAATTAAAATCTCGACGTTTCATGACATTCTAAGCCTATTTGAACAATACGAATTTTCAAAATTTTTTTTGTCGTTACTATACTTCCACTGGATGTGGAAGTAATACGCTACACCAAGTTGTTTGCGCAGGGTATTTTTCGTCACTAATTATAAAGTAAAAGAGATAGAACGTTTTTGTTACTTAGATGGGTTTACGAGATAGTTTTTTACATGTAAAAAAATTATACCCTTATTGGGTTTATTTCTGAGAAATGAAAAAATTCAAAGGTCACCAAAAGAAAAACTAAGCCGTTTCGACCCTGACAACGTAATTCTTTTGTCGATGGAATGTTATAGTCCAAAAGGCCATGACACTCAAAGTCTCCGTCATAATCTAGAAGCACATCTGACGTAGCATAGAAAAAATTAAATGTTCTTTGTCTCAAATAACTTGGGATATTTTTGGCAATCATAATTACAGTTCAGGAGTCTTGTCAAATTTTCTGGTCAACACCTATAAAAGCCTCATTGAAACACATTTCCCGTTAAAAAAGATTGTTAATCAACTTAACTAACCAGTAAAGTGGTTTAAGTCTCGCTGGACTTACTCGTAGAAAATTTGAAATTTTATGGATTTCGTGGGAACTACTACGGCTCCTAATTATGTAAGAGAAAACAATGCGTCAACGTAAATAATATTAACTCAGATGTTAATCCAGTAAAGCATGGAGTGCCTCGGGGGTCTGTTCTGGGGCCACTCCTCTTTATTATATATGTCAATGATATATTTCATTTTATGTTGCCCCATAGGTGTATTGCTTATGCTGTTGACACCACATTGCTAACTCCCATAGTAACTTTCACGTTTTACGTCAACAAACTTCTTTAAATTCTGATCAAGTCAAAACCTGGTGTATCACTAATAAAATGAAAATGAATGAGGAAAAACTCAGAAACTTGTCTTTTCTGCGAGTAACACAGTGACAAAGGTGGCAGTGTGAAACTACTAGGACGATAACTAAACTGATTTAGTCATATCGATCAAATTGGCCAGCACGATATTTTTGCTCCGCCAGCTAAGAATAGGTCAAAGAAATATGTTTCAAAAATTCTCTTGCAGCCAACCACAATACGCGGATGTCAAGTGGAAGTCGAAAACTTTCACTTGGCGTAAATTTTGATCCTCTGGGCCATGGCAGGGGGTAATCGTCCTATTATGTTTTTTCTACCATTTTCGTCAGAGCACTTTGTACTATTAACAAGACCTTTAGACTTCCACACAGTTTTAGTTAAAATTTTTCACCTATTAGTAAAGTTGAAGTAGTGTTAGAGGTGGAACTAATTGCAACAAAAATGAATCTTGTTGTAAATGGTAGGTAACACGCTCCTAATCAACATACTAAAAATATACATCTATACTGTCGCGAAAAATGTATTTATTTGCCCTTCATCTTGAAAAAACATAAAAAAATGTTTAAAAAATCATCAGTAATTAGGTAAACGAATTTTGATTTTCTTTATTATCTGTTTCAGGCAGGTAATCTTTGTTTTGAGTAAAGAAATCATCATAAGGGAAATGGAAGAAGAAACCTGCTCTTTGTGTTCCAATGTGCTTTGTGACGATACTCCCTATGTCACATTAACAACTAAAGGCTTGACGGGAATTATCAACGCGAGCAATCAAAGAGATGATAAAATTTATGAACTTTTCAATCCTATGCCTACTGGTGCTGTTAAAGTACATACAGAATGTCGACGTGTATACATCAATCCTATTAAAATTAAAAGTAATATAAAACTGAAAACATCGCAAGAAGATATTCCTTCGACCAGCTCGAGAACGCCACGAGGTTGTTGGATCGTTCAACTTCAAAGAGAATTGTTTGTTTTGTAGCCAGATTATTACGGATTATGAAAAGCGTAAAAAAAATGGCAGTCATTCCTGTGCATACTTTCCAATTTCGCGAGACAATTTTGAAACTATGCAGTACCAGAAGTGATCTATGGGCAGCAAATGTACACGCGAGAATGCTTTCAGTCATAGATTTATCTGCTGCAGAAGCTCGATATCACCAAGTGTGCAGTGTCAATTTTAGGTGTGGCAAATCCATTCCTGTGAAGTATACTCCTGAAGGTAGTGGAGGATTGCCCACATTAGTAGGCCGCCCGGTTGACAATGATAGTTCAAATGCTTTTGTAAAGACATGTGAGTGGTTACAAGTCAATATCTGCCAGTGACTTAATGGAAAAAATGCGTGGTTTTTTACCAGAGGGAAGTGAACCGTACACTTCTAGACATTTGAAGAAAAAATTGCAAGACTGGTTTGGAGACAGCATCATAGTATCACGCATAAATGGGAAATGTAACATGATAATATTTGGAAAAACTGTATCAAACATAATCTTGGACTATCACAAACAAAGAAGACTCGATGACCCTGATGACGAAAAATTTAGATTAATCGAGCTGCAGCAAAAGTGATGAGAACTGAAATAAATTTGTTGTACAAAAATAGGGACTTTTATCCTAGTGCATCAGATATTGCGTTGAAGAAAACAAGACATATTTACCCCCTGTTGTGGAAAGGACTGTACAAACACAGGAGACAGTTTTGATTTAGATGAAGATTTAGATGAAGATGAATGATGATTTTGATTTTAATGAAATAAAAATGATTTTGTTATAAAAAAGATATTGTATAACTTTTTCAAATTTTAGATTTTGTTTAATGAAATTTTAACTTTAAATAATTAAAATTTTAATTATTTTTCTTAATTTAACATTTTTTTTTAAATTGTGAGCGAAATTAAAGCTACTTAGGATTTTTAAGTCGCTTAGAACAATAAAAAGATGTTTATCAACACTGCAAAAGATTTCAGTTTTTCGGCCACCATTTTGTTATTTCCCTTCACTTTTAAAAACCAATATCATATTCTTTTTCAGCATGAAATTTCCTGTAATTTGATACCACACGATTTTTTATGATTTTTTAAAAATTGTTTCATGTTTTTTCAAGATGGCGGCCAAAAAACGCATTTTGCGCAACAGTACGGATGTATATTTTTAGTAGGTTGATTAGGAGCGTGTTACCTATCATTTAAAACAAGAATCATCTTTGTTGCGATTAGTTCCACCTCAAGGTGTTTTTTCGATTATTTGTGAAATTAAAATTCGCTTAAAAAAATCTGAATCAAAATCTGAAAAATCTTTTCCCGTTTCTGATTTACCAACAGAGAAATAAATTTGCCTTTGTAAATATCCAGAAAAAGCTTAATCAAATTGATAATTATGTAGCATTTTTTACGCTGGTTGAAATGATTATAAGATTGCCCACAAAAACGAGCACCTGTGTCCACGCATATTGCTCATAAATAAACAGTAAACAGCAATCAATTAATATCACCTGTCGTTTTCCCTACCAGGTTAAAACTGTATTCTCCAAAGTATTACGAGAAAAACATCATATAAAGGAATTAATCTTCACATCCCAGAAAATTGAGCAATATTTATAGATAAAGCGATACAAACTGGGATAAAACACCTTTCCAATATGTGATACCCAGCTTCTTATAAAGGTAATAAAGTAGACAAAGGTCAAACGAAAAAGTATATCTCCGGCGTAAAGAACATATAGGCTGTAGTTTCATCTCTAAAACAATTTTCACAAAAACACCACAAAATGATTTATTGTAACTCTGCTAACATACGTCTTGGACCGGAAAAGTATTTAATAACAGAACATTTTTGTCAAAAAAACTGGAAATGATGGAGATATCATATTTTTGTGTAATGTTCAGAGATCGGAATGCAGTGATACGTTATAGAGACGACTTTTAAGAGCAAACAATAATATAATGTAAACATATGTGACATACAAACATAACCAAACAATATGAATCGATGAAATGATAAAATATCCTACGCAATAAATGTTTTTTTACTAAAAAATCAGAGCAACAAATTAAAGGCTTTTTTTATCAGGTAACTGGATGGCATATAGAAAACAATTGCATCCGGTCGGAAAGTAGCTAGTTATTTACTTATTGATTACATACCACTTTACGCAGATACACATTTAACTTAATACATAGGTATGTACCTGTCAAAAATTGTAGTCTGTCGCGGTGTTTATCGTCGAATGTGCAATATCAATGCAGAGAAATATAGGCGGATTGTGTGGTTGTGGTTAATCACGTTTATACCCATTGCATGTTGAAAATGAATATTTCTTCTTCCAATGGAGAAAGTGAATTTGTGGATTATGAAACTTCCTTCCTCCATGAGGTTTTAAATATCGAGAAATCTTTTTTTGGTTATTTTACTCTTCGCAAAAACGAAGAGTATATTGTATTTGATCGGCACATTTCTAAAATCGTAAATATCGCTCGTAGAGAAAAAATGTTCATATCATTGTGTTAGTAAACGAATTCTGAATAACTTTAAAAATGTCGGTCCGTCCGTCACGTTTCTTGTAAGCACAATAACTTATGAAAGAAAAGTCCGATTGTATTGAAATTTAGAAAGTAAGTTAGTGTTACCTAGAGGATGAACCCTATTGTTTTTGAAGAAAATCGATCAGTAAATAAAAAAGTTAATTATTTAATTAAAAAAAAAAAAAAAAAATCTCTTAATTTTTGTCGCTTGTACTAAAATGGAAAACTTGCGAGATATTATTTCCATAATAAATCACATAAAATCACATCCTATAGAGACGCTGATTGGCGTCACTATAAGAACCACATAAATACAAATTTAACACTCACAAACACTATTTGCATCATCGCCGATCTGGAAAATGCGGTGATGGAAGTCGCGAGAGTGCTGCAGGATGCCAAACGGGGTGTTGCACCCACCATAACAATAAATCCATACAAAGACCGACTCGACGAGGCGGTCAAACGAGACATCAGAGAAAAAAATAGACTTAGACGACTTTGGCAGCGAAATCGCGATGTCGACGCTAAGATCGATATGGGCATACTGCAAAGGAGGATTCGGGCCGCCATAATCACCTGGAGAAACCGGGAGTCCTCGGGACAACTCACTGTGGAAGCTGACTAGAGCGCTTAAAAATACGCGGGAAGTCATACCCACATTGACAAATCAAAACGGACGTACGTCTCTGACTGACGCGCAGAAAGCCAATGACCTAGCCGACCACTTTGAACGGATACATAACGAAAACGCACCTAACGATCAAGACCACGACCGCATAGAAAACGACATTAACGATGTTATTGGCCATGGCATCCAATTGACAAGACGTGAATTTTTAAAAGTCATGGTCAAACCCTCTGAACTAGCAAAGCTTATCAGGACCTTACCAAACAATAAAGCGCCTGGGAAGGACTGTATTGAAAACAAACTTCTTAAATATCTTCCAAGGAAAGGTGTTGTTCAACTCACTTACATTGTTAACGCGATCTTACGACTGCAACACTGGCCTAGCCAGTGGAAGTGTGCTGTGGTCGTACCCATCGTGAAATCAGGCAAAAATGCCAAGTCCGCAGGCAGTTATCGACCTATATCGCTGTTGTCGGCAGTCTCAAAATTGGTAGAAAAGGTCATCCTGGACAGATTTAACTCTGCCCAGGAGGAACTTCATATTGACGATGAACACCAGTTTGGCTTCAGGAGGGGTCGGAGCACAGTGCAACAGGTCGCACGAATTGTTAACGATGTGAAAGTGCAATACAATCTTGGAAAAAACACCACCATGGTGCTCTTAGATGTTGAGAAGGCTTTCGACGCGGTCTGGATTCCGGGTCTACTATATAAAATGCACACATATAATTTTCCGCGATATATAACGAAACTGATTCACTCGTATCTGACGGGCAGATCGCTACAAGTGCGAGTGAACAACAAACTGTCAACTCTGCGGGACATTCGAGCGGGCGTCCCGCAAGGGTCGGTTCTCGCGCCTAAATTGTATAACCTGTACGTTTCTGACTTTCCAGTTTTCCCTAATACTAAACTGGCCAAATACGCTGATGACACTGCCATGTATGCACATAGTCACAACGCTCAAGCGGCAAATATGTTACTGAAAGCCCACATGGTCCGTACCGCGGCGTTCTATGACCGCTGGAAGATTCGGGTAAACGTTGAAAAGTCGGAAGCGATAGTCTTCACGCGCAGGTTCACTGAAAATAAAATTTTAACACCTATTTTGGTCAGAGGAAACCAAATTCCAACTAGAAACTGCATGAAGTATTTGGGAGTACATCTGGACCAACGACTGACATTCAACAAACATGTGAACGAAACTATACGAAAAGTCTATTCTATGTCCAGGAGTCTGTACCCGCTCCTGGCCAAAAATAGCAGACTAAGTCGACAAAATAAAAAATTGGTTTACACTGTTGTAGTGAGGCCGGCCCTAACATACGCGGCACCGGTGTGGTGCAGTGCATTGGTCACGACTCTAAAGAAATTAAAAGTGTTGGAGCACAAGTTTATGCGCCTCATTTCAAATTCTTCAAGATATACCTCCCTCAGAGAATTATATGCACGTTGCCACGACATAACACCACTAGCGGATTACATCCAACAAATCTCTCAAAAATTCTATACTTTTAAACTGGGTGATAGCCCGCTAACAAACAACATTACCCAGATCAGAGAACATAATGCCCCCTTTAGAATAAAACACACCTTGCCATACCAGGCGTTGCCTATTTTTAGGCAACCTATCTAGCCCTATATTCTCTTTTTAATCCTTCATTAACGATAACATTCATTCCTTATTTTCTGTTCTGTCCCCTTTTCGTTTCTTTACCATTGTTCTAAATTATTCTTCCTAATTATAATCTTTATTTTATCTTAACCTCCAGGTTTGTTAACATTTTAAACTATACATTAAGCGGCTTGGCATCCGCTTCGTTCAGTAACCACCATTATCTGAAGCGGGTTTTTTGGTTTGGTTCTTTTTCCCGTATTAGCATAGGTATCATAATTTAAAACAGTTAATATTAAGTTTTATAATTCTTTTTTTTTTTTGAAATTTATCTGTTAATACCTTTTTTAATTTGCCCCATGGTGAAAGGAGTTCAGGTCAAAGTTTTATTTTTTGAAGTTGACCAGAGTCCGCTCTGTCCTGTCATTCAACTGTCACGGAGCTGCGCTCCGTGAATGTCTGACAGTATTCGAACACGGGTATCTGGGATATATTGTAATATATAATAATAATAAAGTTTGATTGTTGTTGTTGTTATTGTTGCTTTGCGTTGCAATCCAAAGGTCCCGTGTTCGAATCCCACAGTTGGATTTTTTTTTTCATACAATTTTTTTCACAATAAAGATTGTATCACAAAATTGAGGATGTCCAAAAACTAACAATATATACAAGAAAACTGCGAAGAGTATCCTATAGAATGTGTAACAATTATATATAAAAAGCTCAGTAAATTGGCGAAGGTACGTTTTTAGCTTGTTTATTTATTAAGAGGGGCGCCAATCTTCTATTATAAATTTACACTTTAAGTAGAGGGTTGATCATTAGAAAGATAAACTGATCAAAGTTTATAACGAGTTTAAAAGGTTGTTAAAAAGAGGTGTAAACTTATTTTATGAATTTTTTAAAAATAAGGAAGGAATTAATGTATCACCCCACTGAAATGAGTCAACCAATATTGTTTATAAAATTCTTTTCACTTCTTTTCTGTTATATTATTAATAAATAGGTACAAATAGGTACATAAGATTAGGAACAACTTTAATCAACGCAGAACCTAGCTACGAAATGGAATTTTGTATAGTTTTTTTCCTGTGAAGCGGTGTATAATAAATTTACCATTAATTTATTGACCATTTAACATACAATAAAGTTATCTATGTATCTAGACACCGAGGCAAATAAACCACATACTACGTAATAAAAAGTATAACTTTAGTGTCAAGGTGCATATTGAGTTTTTTGAAATCCAGAAATTGTGAAATTAAGATTAATCCACTCCACTTATTAAATAATTTCAAGGGACATTAACAAACATCATTGCTTTGATATAATTATTTAAATTTCACAATTATGTCAAAGCAATGAAAAATTCATGTTGACGTCTATCCGCCAACTACAAGAAATCTTACAATATTGGATTACTTTGCTGACAATTTTTGCACATAAATGACGATTTTGAGGTTCTTGGTACGGATTTAAAAAAAAATAGAAAATTAGGTAATCATTTACACTGTAAAGGCATTCCTCTATTAGGAGCGTTTTAACTAATTAATAAAATGCATTAAAATTCATATTTGTGATGTTAGTGTCCTTAATATAATTTACAAAATTGTTGTATAATAGAATATTCAACTTATATACCTGCAGGTGAATTTGCAATAACGTTTCAATAATGTAAATACAAGGCTAAGAAATAATCTTATATATTTTTAGAAGTACCTGGCATGAAGTACCACCAGCCGCACCTTCAATAACACGAACAGCTGCTCTTAGCAAAACAAATAAACCAACTATACTGGAGTGGTCCCGCAAGGTAATACTGTAGGTTAGATAACTTACGTTTATCGCAACATATACAATACGTAGAACATCAGAAGGTAAAGATCGTTTTAACTGACATGCAGAAAATTTGAGATGAAATTTTCGAACCGAGATAGTCCACTTTGGGTGACCAATTTACAAGTATGGTGGTGTCATCTGCAAACAATATACATGAACCTTCACCGACAGAGAGAGAGAGAGAGACAGATCATTAATGTAGATGAGCAATAAAATAAACCCCACAACAGATCCCTGCGGAACACCACTTTTAACATGTAGTGACCCATCTCATTACCGTTAAGACTTACGTATTGCTGCTTATTGGATAAACAGGAAGAAAATTCAGGCATATTGTGCTTTATAACATAGTATTGTAATTTATTCGGCAGTATTTCTGCATTAACGCAGTCGAAAGTCTTGGTGAGGTCGCCCATTATACCGATTCAGTAAATGGGCCATACCTAACTCGAGCAGCATTATGAGGCAATATCTCTCCCCTGTCAAAGGTCCTCGAAAGAAAATAGGTCCAATAATTCTTGTTCCAATGACCCCAGCACACACAATTACTCCAAATCTTTCCTGAAAATTACCTTGCCCCATTAAATGTTAAATTTTCCTGCGCCCAATATCTATTGTCAGAAAACAACATTAAAGAAACAAAATTTGGGTAAGCGGTATTGTTCTGAAGTAACCAGTCACAATAACCTAATCTTCGTACAAATGCTGGTGCACTTGATATTTAGAGGAGCGGTAATCATATTTTGTGAGAATCTTTCTTGCTGATTCATGACTACTTTGCACCTCATGGCCGATTTCTCTAGTAGAAGCTGTAGGATTCACTTACAATATTTACACTACGAAAGCCAATTTAATTTCTGCCGCTTCATCAACGATAAAAACTGCAGGATTGTTATCAGTTCCTCTCCTGATTTGTTTCTTCACAATTGGAAGGTACTGAAAACATGGATGATGTCTGTTCGGATACCTTTGGGTATACAAATCTGTGGCGTTTCAGGAATGTGGCATTATCCCTTGTATACATGTTAAACAATAATAGCAATAATTAACAAACAACAAATTTAAAGATAAAGACACACGTATTATTTATCTGTAAAACTTCTTTTTGTTTCCACAGCACACTTCTTTTATCTGCAGCGTTGTTTTGTTGACAAAATGAATGTTTTGAATCTAGCTTTATCCCATTTCCACGGCATACTTATAGTAGGGTAGCTTAGTTGGGGTCATTTCCGGGGAAACCGGAAGTGATGGAAAAGTATTAAATTACGGCAAATTTGCTGTTTTTGCTGCCAATTTTAAAAACTCTGGAAACTCTTATTTGTCTAATGATTCCGTTGACATCCGGTATAATAAAAAAAATGAATGAATCCTGAGAATGAACTGTCGTTTTTTAGACATCTCGTATATGGATACTCACTAAATTTTCACCAACACAACTAATTGAAAAATGGTTATGCAGAAAAATATTTCAGGACACAAACACACGACATGAAATAAAGCTAACTCCAAAGGTGTGCTCTAAAATCGGCGCGTAAATACCCGACCCACGTGTTACTCAACATTTAATGCTCCTTTGATGTCGTAATGTACTTACATTTTGAGACTTCCCTATCATCCTGCCATGTTTATAAATAGATACATTATGTAAAGGCGAATTACAAAGCTGAATCCTTACAAATAAAAATTAACGCTGCATCCTTGTTATTATTAGAAAACTTGGCACGATCTTCTATGGGCAGAACTTTACGTCACTAGGAGTAAATAGGGGCGGAACAAAACGAAAAAATCAATAAAAATACGTTCCTGGAAAAGCACTAAACCAGTGTTATATGACCGCGGGACTTATTACGTAAATTATCGCCCCAGAGTAAAAACGTATTAGCAACGCCGCTAGAGCAAACATTAATTTTCAAACAGTTTACACAAAGAATGCTTGGAAATCCTTTGAACTGTGCCCGTAAAAGTGAAAGAAAGAGCTACTTGCGCTTTTACGAACATAAGAAGTACAGCGTGCTTACCTCTCTCTATTCTGCCGACTACCGTTGTGATGTCACTGAAGTTTGAAATTCATATATTTTATAAAATACTAGCTGACCCAGCAAACGTTGTTTTGTCATATAAATTATAAATTTTTGTCCAAAAAATAAAAAGAAAATTTCTGGATAGGGCCACCCTTATCACCTAGGGGTATAAAAAATAGCCTACGACCTATTCTCAGACCTACCAAATATACACAAAAAATTTCATAAAAATCGGTCAAGCCGTTTCGGAGGAGTTCGATAACAAAAACTGTGACACGAGATTTTTATATATTAGATTATAGCCCAGACGACAGAGAACATTTATAGTGAAAATGAATATATTTTATGAGGTCGTGAAAGTGTATAGAATAATATCCTAAAAAGTTTACATTCCGCTCGGATCCAGAACGCAAAAAATGAAAAAAAAATTTTTTCATGCATTTAAGTCAGGGTAGGAAAAATAAAAAATACAGTTGGATAGACCACGTGTTTCTGAACAAAAAATGTTCTAATAAAATTTATCGCTAAAACCACGGTATTCCTGGAAAAAAATAGTGAAGTAACTCTGTCACTCTGCGCGGCCAAGCACACGGTTAAATGCATACTATGGAACTTCTAAAAATTCTTAGCATTTCTAACGAGTAAAATAAAGCTTTTTTTCTCTTTCTGACTACACATTTTTAACATTTTTCTTAGTGAATAGGAGGATAAATAGTGAGTATGGAGGGAAAATATACAGGGTCCGCCACTTAAAACTCCCCAGACTCGTAACTTCCTTATTTTTTAAGCTACGACCATGTTCGGCACATCAAATTGTAGATATTTTTAAGGCCTTTAAATATGCATACAGAGTGATTTAAAAAAAAATTTTTGAAAAAAATTAATTTCCTTGAATATTTTTTTCCCTCACCCTGTACATGAACTATGTTAATGTTTTCTTATAAAGGTTTTAACCCTTTCGGGACTGCAGCGGACTGCCCTTGCGGATTTGTCCGTTTGCAGCCGCGAACTGTAGCTTTTTCAGATACGTACGGCTTAAAAAACTCAACATTTTTAAGAATTTAGGGGAAATGTCAAATAAAAAATGCTAATAATAGAAATAAAACTTTTATTTACCACACAGAAAATATACACAAAAAAAAAAAAAAAAATAACTAACGGTGGGAGGAGTAAGAAAAGGGTTAAACTAACAATGTGCAATAGGCGGATACGTATGTTTCCAGTAATTAAGTGCCCCTCTTGC
The DNA here is from genome assembly GCA_936432065.2 of Rutpela maculata. Lineage (NCBI taxonomy): Eukaryota > Metazoa > Arthropoda > Insecta > Coleoptera > Cerambycidae > Rutpela > Rutpela maculata. Next base: position 215,621,758 of record OW386287.2, read on the forward strand.
CGTGCGTAGATATCCGGTTCCCGTCGCGAAAGGGTTAATTAGCTTCAATTTATGTTATTACGTCATATTCCAAATTCTTTTTGGTTTTAGAGAAAGAAATTAAAAACCCTCCTTCCGATTCTAAACTGATTTTTTAAATATTTTTAAAAACAAACAAACTTTATTAAAATATACTTACTAAATAATAGGAAATTGCAAAATTTTTGTTAAAAAAATATTTTTTTTCTTTAAACGTAAATTGAAGCTAATTAAAACCTTTATAAGGAAACATTAACACATTTCATGTACAAGGTGAGGAAAAAAAATATTCAAGGAAATTAATTTTTTTTTCGTAATAATTTTTTCAAAAAATTTCTTTAAAATCACTCTATGCATATTTAAAGGTCTTAAAAATATCTACAATTTGATGTGCAGAACATGGTCGTATCTTAAAAAATAAGGAAGTTACGAATCTGGGGAGTTTTAAGTGGCGGACCCTGTATAATTATGAACGCATACACAAACACTACACCTAGCCGCTGAATCGCTCGCATGAATTTTTACGTGTCTTTACTGTATTGTATTTATTACAGGTACACCTATCCACATTTCAGCTATATCCAATTGATTCCTCAAACATCTGTTAATGTATGGAAAAAGTTACACAATTTATATTCAAAACAATCAAAGATATTTTCATAGTTATAAGGATAAGCGTGAAAATCGCAATATCTTATCGTGATCTGATTGATCATATTTTCGAAAAAATGCATACAAGTAAACGAATTTGTGTTTGAACATTCGAAAAGTATACATTTTTTCCGAAATAGTGATATTTTATTTTTTCAAATTCTCGGTAAGTTACACCCTCCAATATATATATATTTACCAAGAAAATCATCAAGCAAGGAAATTAAAATGATGTGAGATATACTTTTTTGCGAATCCACCTTACTATAACTTAATAAACCATAATAATCATGAAGTATACATACTTTTTAACAGTTCTCAATGAAGAAAGAATTTTTTTTAGGGGGCTTTTATTTTTTTTCTATATTTTTTATTGCGACGATTGAGTTCTGGCGTGATAATATATAAGTATATTTTTCCCATTCATCCTTTACTTGCATTGTTTGAAACAAAAAAGCATCAGAAAGTTACAATTTTCATCTTCTAAATGAACCAACACTCATATAGATTGAACAAATTCTGATTTAGTGACATGTAATTCAGTGCGTCGGTGTCACAGTCATGCGTATTCAAGCGTGCGCACGCATGGATCTCGCTCCGAGTTATAACGTTACACTTGACTATTTTTTTTAGCCGTCCATACTGTTCTGTCTGCCGCTGTTCTTCTCCAAACCCTTGTCCTTAGGAGGTTTTTGCATCCTCTACAACTCCATCGTCCCATCGCTTCCTGGGCCTGCCCTTTCTCCTGGTTCCCTGCATTTTTCCGTTAAGGATTCTTTTTGGGATTCTGTGGTCGTCCATCCTTACGACATGGCCGGCCCAACGTAGCCTTTGTATTTTGGCTAACTCAGATACTGGGGGGTTTTTATATTGTTGATAGAGTTCGGCATTGTATTTTATTCGCCACACCCCGTTGTCGTTGACTGCACCTAGGATTCCTCTCAGTATTTTCCTTCCATCAGTGATCTATCCATCTGTCTTTTTTATTTTTTTCTAGCTTGACTTAATTTCAAAATTTTGAAATAATGGATGAAAAATTTTTTTTCACTTTTTTTTATGTTCTGCATCCGAGCGAAATATAAACTTTTCAGGATATTATTCTATACACTTTCACGAACTTATTAAAAAAAAAATATTCATTTTGTAAGTCTTTGTAGGTAAGTAAATACCTTCATCGACTATAAAAGATGGACAAAAACTTTTTTCACAAAAAACAACGTGCATAAAATTTTCTACAATTTTGTTCCTATACAATATTTTGATAGGAGTTACCATTTTCCAGATAAATGAGTCCAAATTAAGAAAACATGGAAATTCATATATCGGTAAATCACTTAGAGGAAATAACTGTGACAATTATTGTAAGGCGTATAATATAACTTTATATTATTAACATAACAAAAAATAAAATAATGTGAAAAAAATTAATAATAATAATATTATAATTTGCAGACATTTATCTCGAAAACGGTAACAATGGTATCTGGAAAACGGCAACTCCTATCCAAATATTGTATAAGAACAAAATCGCAGAAAATTTTATGCACTTTCTTTTTTGTGCTGAAAGTTTTTCTCGATCTTTTTAGTTTTTGTGTTAAATGACAAAAACAATATTTGCATTTTTTTTAAACGGACGCCATTTTGAAAGTACAGCCAGTTTTTTTTAGGACATGTCTTAAATTGTTCCTTAGGCTTTAATCTTTATGAAAAACATTGTCCCCAAGGATAGGTGGGGGGGGGGGGGGAGAGTTACGATGGGCTCCCGTAGTATTACGTTTTATATTGAATTTTATATTTCATTTTAAGAGCTCATTTATCTGGAAAATATTGTATAGGAACAAAATTGTAGAAAATTTTATGCACTTTGTTTTTTGTGCAGAAAGTTTTTCTCCATCTTTTTTAGTTTTTGTGTTAAATGACAAAAACCATATTTGCAATTTTGAAAGTGCAGCCAATTTTTTTTAGGATATGTCTTAAATTGTTCCTTAGGCTTTAAGTCGAAATACATAAGGATACACTTGCCTGGTCCTCAGGCCAGACCACTTTTTTTGTGGCTGTGGCTATGTCGGACCATACCAGGTCAGCCGGACAGACCATTTTTTTTTTGGGGGGGGGGGGGTGAAAATCGAGCCAATCTGACAATTCTGACTTCGGATTTGGTTTCAGCGGGTCCAAATACATAAGGACACACTAGCCTGATCCGTAAGCCAGACCACTTTTTTTGTGGCTGTCATTAAACAAAAAAAAGTAAAATATTTATAAAAAAAAAATTCTGCTATGAATGATTTTAAATATCGTGGAAATTGGTTCTATATACATCTAAGAATGTGTTAAAAAAAATCAGAGTGGCAACAACTTTGATTTAAATTTGGTTGTAGTACACCGTGCAGCATTAAAGCACAGACCGTCAACCCTAATAGTTATTTTGAATGTTGGTATCTCTCTATTTCTTGTGTACTTGTACTTTTATTTTTACATACGTATTTATAATGCGTGTAGGTATATTTGAATAAATTTTTTTATTCGATTCCTTTTTTCAATTCATTATTAGTTATTATTTCACTTACTTATATTATTTGGCGTGTCAAATACATAGTTTTGTACAACTGATTTATCATGTATCATGTATAATGATCTAAAGGTCAGACAAACATTCATGTTTTAAAGCACATGCAATTTTCTTATTATTCAAGAACAAACAATCAATACTTCCAAAATTTAAAAAATACTGCACTCACCTTAGTTTGGTCTATCATAAGTTGCAGGTATGCATCTGCTTCTGACACTTTATTATCAAAATCTTTAATGGTAGGAGAGGGATGATGCGAGTCCCATCTCATCTGAAAAGAAAAACGATAAATTAGTTTTTGTGAACCGCAAACAGCCGCAAGCTACACCCTGAGGCCCGGTACTTTCATCTCTAGTTAAACCTATTCTATAGAAGGTCCCATGGAAACAATTATGACACAATTGTACCCAAGCAAATTATCTGGAGAATACATTTAACGGGGGATAAAAGTACCGGGCATGAGTAATATAAATCTAATCAGTAAGGACGGGCACCTTTCGACGCATGCATATGAACTGTATGTATGACATAATACAGGGTGGTCGTCAAGGATCTGTTTCAGGTCCCTTACTATTTAATATATTTGTCAATTATACTCACGCGTGAATGCATATAATGCTGGCGTGTAGAAAATTGTTAATTATATCTTTTTAATGATTTTTTGATTAAGTATTCTTATATATTTATACAATTATTGCAATCGGGAAGCCCTAGCTGTACGTGCACTCCCCCGCCCGATACTTGGGGACAATGTTTTTCATAAAGATTAGATCCTAACGAACAATTTAAGATATGTTCTAAAAAAAACTGGCTGTACTTTCAAAATGGCGGCCATATGTTAAAAAAATACAATACAATTTTGTTCCTATACAATATTTTGACAGGAGTTATCATTTTCCAGATAAATGAGTCCAAAATTAAGAAAACACGGAAATTCATATATCGGTAAATCATTTAGAGGAAATAACTGTAACAATTATTGTAAGGCGTATAATATAACTTTATATTAACGTAACAAAAAAATAAAATAAACTGAAAAAAATTAATAATAATAATATTGTAATTTGCAGACATTTATCTCGAAAACGGTAACAATGATATCTGGAAAACGGTAACAATGATATCTGGAAAACGGTAACTCCAATCCAAGTATTGTATAGGAACAAAATTATAGAAAATTTTATGCACTTTGTTTTTTGTGCAGAAAGTTTTTCTCCATCTTTTTTAGTTTTTGTGTTAAATGACAAAAACAATATTTGCATTTTTTTTAAAACGGACGCCATTTTGAAAGTACAGCCAGTTTTTTTTTTAGGAGATGTCTTAAATTGTTCCTTAGGCTTTAAATTTATGAAAAACATTGTCCCCAAGGATTGGGGGGGGTGCACTGACTGTTAGGGTGAGCTCCCGTAGTATTGCGTTTTATATTGAATTTGATATTTTATTTTAAGAGCTGAATCATTTATCTGGAAAATGGTCTCTCCTATCCAAATATTGTATAGGAACAAAATTGTAGAAAATTTTATGCACTTTGTTTTTTGTGCAGAAAGTTTTTCTCCATCTTTTTTAGTTTTTGTGTTAAATGACAAAAACCATATTGGCAATTTTTTTTTAACGGACGCCATTTTGAAAGAGCAGCCAATTTTTTTTTTAGGACATGTCTTAAATTGTTCCTTAGGCTTTAATCTGTATGAACCCCCCGCCCCCCAAGGTTAGGGGGTGGGGTGGGGGGTGGGAGGGGGTTGTATGGGCATTTAAGGCGGGCTCCCGTAGTATTGTAAAATACGAAGTCTTCATATAGCTATACGGATTAAACGTCAAAAAGTTAATATATCAAATTGTATAATTTATAACTATGTAAACTGGTAAATTACGTGAAAGTACTGGCTAAGAGTGTTTAAAAATAATAATTTTAGTAAACAATGTGGACAGTAGAAAATATTTGCCATTGAAAACTCAAAGATAATGTGGCATGAAACTCATCTTTCACAAGCAAAAAAATATTTCTCTTTGAAATAATAGGAAGGTAGGAAGGTGCAGCACCTTCCTATTATTATATTATATTAGAGAGACTGAAATCAGCACCAGGGAGAATAAATTACGGAATTATTGTAAACCGGAAAAAATACCATAAATCGAGTCAAGTATATTTTTTAAATAAATGTCATTTCAGGATGTAATGGGGCACGGACAATTCAAATTTGTGGTCAAAAGAAAGCAAATTTGAGCAAAATCGGCTGAACACGTGCCTTCGAGACCATCAATTTTATTTCCATGTATGAACCTCCATAAGATCCATTTATAGGGTTCTAGAAATGACCGTAAGGGACAAAAATAGGCTATCGCGTATTTTTGATTTTGATTTTTGTTATTTGTGATTTTTCTGTACAACCTATTACACACCCTCACAAAAAAAAAAGGTCGTGACCTGGATGGCAGTCCATGGTATTCCTATGTATCTTTCGACGCTGAATCCGAATCCGAGGTCAAAAAAATTAAATTTTTGTGCAGGGCCAAAAATATCCCTTAAATGGGGGTGAAGTTATGAATATCAGTATCATTATGGAAAGGAGTATGAATGGGCATTTTGCAACCCTCGTGCTCTCATTGATTATTGCCAAGGGTGTAACAACCCCCACGAAGAGGTTGGTACGCCAACATAGATCTACGTCATGAAAGCTTCTAGCTTACAAGCCCTTGAGAATGCAAGGGAGACACGGTGGAGGGTGAACTCAGCCAAAGGACCAACCCTCTAGAGAGGTGAAAACTACCCTCTGCTAGACGGAGGTGGAGGAAGAGGTGGGAGAGCAAATTTTTCTTGTTTTACTGCGCAATGGTCGCAATGCACTGTGCAGAACAGTCTCAACTGCTTTGCCCGTACCCCTAAATTCACAAGAAGTATTCGAAAAACTTTTAAGACCGGAAAGATGCACTCTGGAGTTTTTCAATCCGAGTGAAGAGAAACCTACCAACGGTACTGAGTTTGTACAGCAATACCAACCCTCAAAGCAGGTAAAGAACACCTCTCGATGAGTGGGGAAAAAGGAAGGCCCAGAAGGATGTGAGAAGGTTAATTTTTTTCAGTGCGGAATTTATCGAGATCTCATACCCCTTCTGTTATCCCTTCTCCAACCCTCGAACATTTGCTCCGCCTTGTCTGGCTTAACCTTTTACCCGACCTCCGTGTTCTATGCTTTAATTGAACACACACTTTTTCTAACACACTCCTTCAAAATTTTCCTCACTTATTTTCTCTGCTTTCTTGTCTTCGCCACATACTATTGCATTCGCCGACACCCTGTCTCTCAGTCTCCATTGCCCGGCCTTATACTCCTTGTAACCTTTGTTCTATTTCATGAATTCTCTCATGATATCACCAGTATATCAAGTCTTTTTTATCCATACACCCCATTTTATCTTCAATCATGCTTGTTTCTCTAAAATTCTTGTCTCTCTTCAGGGCTTCCTCTTACACTCTATATACTCTGTCACTTTCTTACAAACTTACTAATGTTCGAGGGATGAAGAAGGGATAACAGAAGATGTATGAGAGCTCGACAAATTCCGCACTGAAAAAAATTAATCTTCCCACATCCTTCTGTGCCTTCCTGTTTCCCACTCATCTAGGGATGCTCTTTACCTGCTTTAAGGGTTGGTCTTGCTGTGCAAACTCAATACCGTTGGCAGATTTCTCTTCTCTCAGATTGAAAAACTCCAGAGTGCATCTTTCCGGTCTTAAAAGTTTTTCGAATACTTCTTGTAAATCTGGGGGTGGTTTCTTTAGACAGGTACGGACAAAGCAGTTGAGGGCTGTTATGCACAGTGAACTGCGACCATTGCGCAGTAAAAACAAGAAAAATTTGCTCTCTCACATCTTCCTCCCGTCCAGCAGAGGGAAGTTTTCACCTCTCTACACCCTCCACTGTGTCTCCCTTGCATTTTCAAGAGCTTGTAAGCTAGAAGCTTTCATGACGCAGATCTATGTCCGGAAGGTTATAGAAAGGGTGTAGAAGGCGTACCAACTCCATCGGGGGAGTTGTTACGCCCTTGGCAATAATAAATGAGAGCACGAGGGTTGCAAAGTGCCCATTCATACTCCTTTCCGTAATGATACTGACATTCATAACTTTACCCCAATTTAAGGGATATTTTTGGCTCTGCACAAAAATTTAAGAGGTAAGTATACGAATTTTTTTGACCTCGGAGTCAGTCATCCAGATCACGATGAGTTTTCAATATCCATAATAATATTACACACACATCATTATTTACTAAAATTATTGTTTTTAAACAGTTTTAGTCAGTACTTTCACATAATTTACCAGTTTAGTTACAAATTATTAAATTATACAATTTGATTTACAAACGTTTAACGTTTTTAATAGCTAGATGAAAACTCCATATTTTACAATAAATGTGTGAATATATAAGAGTACGTAATCAAAAAAACACTAAAAATGTAATTAACAATTTTCTATATGTCAGTATTATATGCATTCACACGAGTATATAGAGCTTCGCGGGGCGCGTGACGAGCGCAAAGGCATCTTAGAGTGCGACGGGAAACGGTGGAAGCAGAAACAGATGCAGTTGGGGTTGTGGCATAATTTTGACAACTATTTAATTCATAATTCGCTTATTTATGATCGAAAAAACTGAAAGAAGTAATCGAATCTTGATAGTATACGCTACAACTTTTACTCGTATTAAATTTTTAAAATTTTAGTTGATGTCTACAATTACGAGTGAAACGAATTTGCGAAAATAACAAAATAAATATTCGCATAATAAGAGAGCCACGCAGGGTTTTAGGAAATATTTTACGCTTTAAACAATACAGTTCTTTTGCATATAAATAGCCATAACTTTGTTATTATGGATGATTCATCAAAAATTAAAAAACTGTTAGAAAGATGAAGCAATTATCTAATTTTCTGTTTTTTTTCGGTTTTTCATCCCTGAGGGTTGTTTGCACACCGATATCGCCAATCGAATTTAGGGGGTGTATATACACGTCAAGTATTATGTAATGGCGTAATCAGCACATTTTTACCTTTCAGTGTCCCACGGAAGTCAACAAAGATCTTGTTTTCAACTCTACTAAAATGTTTTCTTAATATTTAATAAATAAAAAGATTTTTCTAATTTTTAAATTGAATTAATTTATGTTGATTAGATGCCATTTTCTAAATTGTCAAACGAACAATTTTTGTTTTTCATGGCTCATTTTAAAAATCATTTATACTGTTTTTCTATCATAATGAAAAACAAATAATAAGTTTTTTTTTATTGGTACCCTATTTTGCTTATTTAAAGTACGCCTCAGAGTGTTTAAATCCAAGTTTTAAAAACGCGCGTTTTAAAGTTACCATGGCAACATTAAAAGTAAGCAAGTACAACTCGTTCATCTGTATCTGTTACCTTTTGCTCTTGATGAACTTGTCGTATTCTTTTTTATAAGCGTCTTCCGATTTTTGCGGTATTAACCGCGATTCTGCTTTTCTATTTAAGTAATCAATGTTAGAACTCATTTTAAAGCAATATACAATCAGTGACAACTGTAGTGACAATAATTAATCCTATGTGACAGATTGCAAATTAATTTTTGTTTTCTCATTTTCATGACACTGTCAGGTATCCTGATGTCACATCATGAATTCAACCATTTTACATTCTCTTATTCTTATTTCCATTTTTTGTAGTAATAATACCAGTATTTATGATTTCAAAGTGTACCAATAAAAAAAATAGCGTAAAGTATTCGTGGATAACTGGTCTTTAAAACACTTGCTCTATTTCGAGCACTCCGGCTGCGCCGTCGTGCTCGAAAAATCGCGCGTGTTTTAAAGACCTTAATATCCACTTATACTTTAATATACTATTTTGAGTTTAATACTCAATGGACTTTGGGTTTGACGGTACCCTTGGATTAATCTTGAAAAGTTATATTTAACTGAGGAGGTGCTGCAGGGTGGTGCCATCTAAAAAATACTTTTTCGCACGAAACTAATTTCGAAAGATTGGAATGCACCTAGTTATTAAATTTGTTGATTAAAAGTCAAATTTGTATTTGTCCCTTACTTTTTATGTCATTTATGATGATTTAAAGTTAATCGCAGCAATCTAGATTTAAAATAAAACTTGACTCTAAAAAAATCCAGTCTGCGTAAAAACTCACCAATATAGTTCAAACCTACTGAAAATGCAATAATATACAAGGTGTTCTATTTAAAAATCAAGAATTGGTGTCACCTTCAACTAAACCGGAAGTCCGAAAAAATTTTTAAATAAGTCAAAATCTGGCATTTTACGTCTATATTAACAGCCAGTTTCATAAATATGGGCAAAAGGTTCCTTTAAGTAAAGTGAACTTTATGATAAAGTCGACTTTAAATTCTCTTTAAAGTCGTTTCTGTTTCATAAAGCAACTTAAATCTCCTGTTAGGTAAAGCTTGGATTTTGAAATATTTGTTCTATTGGCAACTCTGAAATACTAGAGTGACATTAGCCACTGGACAATGTGACTGCTGTCTGGCAGTTCAAAATCGTCTTAACCTGATATTTCCTGTCTGGTTCCTTGATTGTTCTCTAGTTACTGGTGTTCAACAAATTAAATATGAGTGCAAGTCATCACTTATCATCTTTAAAGAGGAAGAAAACTCAACTTTCTCGAAAGAGGACGAAATAAAACTATTAAATGCTATCTATTTAGCAGGGTGTATTAGATATACACCCTGCTATTTAGAGAGAAAAATACTCTAAAATGAAGAAACGAATAAAATAACAAATATTGTACGGAAGAGGGCTTGGGGGGCGTGTAGGAGTATTGTACAATGCTAATTCTGTGGAATTTCAAAATGTTGATCAACTGAAATGCAAATTTGATAACACAGTGAGTTTTGTTAGTCGAAATCGATCAAAAAAATCCATATAATCGTACCTATTTTGTTAAACACTGCTGCCTTGTCTTATATATATATATATATATATATTCTTGACTCTCTTAAAAGCATGAGATCTTCGTCATCCTCGTCTGACGATGAACTTGAACTAATGTCGTCTAAGTGCCGGTTATTGTTCATTTTAACCTCTTGTACAAAACCACAAAACCAAACACTTTTGACAATAAAGTTTGCTTTATGTCAAAAAAGTACCAAATTCTAGACTTTAAGATGAAGAAAGCTTTTTCGTAAAGCCTACTTTAAAAATCGATTATGAAACGGCTTTTACAAGTTAAAGGGACCTTTTGATATTAAAGGAGACTTTATTTCTATTATGAAACGGACTGTAACTAAGCCGAATTTCATTTTGATATTTTGAAAAACAAGGGACAAAAGAGGGGTGCTAGCGATATCGTTGTCATCCCGTATACGATATATGAAGCACTTGGAAAGTTGATAAACAATAAAAAAATATAAAGGGAAAAGTACCCTTACGTTTCATTTTATAACCAAAAGATGGAAAAAAAAGTTTAAAATTATTTTATATCAAAAAATCATTCAGAGACGAAACATTTTCCGGTAATAAAATATAGGTTTTTGAAAATACGCGATAACTGATTTGAGTAGTTTATTTAGATTCGGTTATCTAAGTCACTAGCCAACGGTAAACGTTGATAAATATATTATTTATCTTATTATTGCCTTGTTTATTGATTGTCACAATACTAAACGTTAATACAAAATTGTTTATGAATTAATCACGCGATTAAAAGATCATCAGAATTATTTCCTGCACAATATTTGTTTCAATTGATAGGTAATATTTCACATTTGAAAATCAATACATTATTATGGATTATATCGGGTATTGCAGATCAATGTTAACGTTTTTAGAGTTGAAAAAAAACGTGTTTTTTTCTGTTTTTTTCCAAAATTTCCAAAACAAAATTTCTATTTTAAAATAAAGTTAATTCAATTATGTTTCAAGTGTAACTAACTAGTCCAATAAATAAGCCGGAAAATGTGGAAAAGTGGTGGAATAGCACCGATTTGAAAAATTCCTTGTTTCGCGTGTTCCCTAGACCCCCAGGAACATTCATCAGCATTACCTCCGAAAATGAGAGTTAGGGGGGGGCACAGATCCTAGTATAGAATATGGAATTCTTGAATTTGGATCTCAAATTTATGATCAGCGACCTAGAGCACACTTCCACAGCACAATATTCATATTTAAATTTCAGCCCGAAAAAGTTTAATTTTCATCAAAAACTGGCACGAATTCCATACTGGAATATGGAATTCCTCAATTTGGACCTCGGATTAGTGATCAGCGACCCAAAAGAACTCCTTAGAGCCTATTTCCGGGGCGAAATATTAATTTTATAAATTTTTTTACGGCAGCTACTTTTTGGGGCACTTCAAACCCCCCTAACTTTCTCGTTTTCTGGGGTAATGCAGGGGTCAATCCTGATGAATGTTCCTGGGGGTCTAGGGAACACGTGAAAAAAGGAATTTTTCAAATTGGTGCTGTTCCACCACTTTTCCACATTTTACACTTTTTTCCGGTTTATTTACTGGATTAAGCCGCATTCATTTAACTTTATTATAGCGTCTTTATTAGCCATTTGAATGCAGGCTGAATTTTCAAAAAAAATGTTCAAATTGAATAATTATTGTAAATATTTCTAAAAGAATAAAATGATTAAATTTTCTTGAAGTATATCTTAGCTACGTGATCCCAAACGTGATAAAGCAGGTGCTACGAAAAATGTTTTCTTCTCATGTTTCGTGAAACGCGTTTGATTTTGCCTGAGCACTCTAGATGAGTAAGTGAATAGCATGGGAATCATCTCCGCACGTTTGCCTAGAATCACACAGCCTCGGTGGCGGGAGTGGGCGAAATATTCTTGTCGTGGTAGTCGGGGTTTTGACGAACGAACGCGCGTATACTTGGTATATCAACGATCAAATTTTTTAAATTTATTCACTAAGTTCTCCACCATTAGAGAATATGCAGTACAAATTTCAGCTCAAAATATGTGTATATACGTATAGAAATAAATGCATGAAACGCAAAAGATACGATATCTCATTTTATGTTTAATGTAGAAAGGCTTATTTTTTTTAAATTGTTCACTCTCTGAGTACTCCAGGCATTAGAGATCATATAGGCCCCTTACCTGGAAAAATTCATGGTAGTTCTGAAAATATAATAAATAAAATATAATACTTTACGTTTTTTGGAGCGCTGAATCCGAATTTTTATCTTCTCACCAAAAATTCCCTCCGAAACCCCCTCAAATTTATAGAAAAATAGCAAAAAAATCGTTTGTTTTAATCTTTTTTTTTTCTTCGTTTAAGGAATAATTCGGAAAGTAGACAAAATTTGCAACAGAAAAGGTCCTACGTCAAAATGCCAAAGAACCTTTTTTGTTGTAAATTTTGTTTGCTCTCTGAATATCTGGGCATTTTTATCTAAAACGAAAAAAAAAAGAAAAAAAGAAAAAAACAATTTTTTGTTTTTTTTTTTTCTAAATTTGGGGGGGTTCCGGAGGGAATTTTTGGTGGGAAGTTGAAGATTTGGATTCAGCGAGCGAAAAAACAAAAAGTAAGCCTATTTCCAGAACTACCATGAATTTTTCTAGGTAAAATTCTCTAATGCCTGGAGTAGACGTACTTTTAAAAGATGATAAAAGTATTTGGCTGGATGCATCTTTTCGAAATACAAAAGAATGCGTCGTACAAAAATGTGCGAAATGTAACTTTAAAATAATATAAAAAATTGAATTTTATCATCATTTTATAGTCCATTGATATGTTACATTTAGCCTTATATTTTGGGTAGGACAAAGTTTTTTTTTTGTTGTGTACGGGGGGCCGGTGTAAGTTTAATATTGAGTTTTCGGGGTCGGCGCCCACTCCACTTGGCCGCTATTTTGAAAAAGGGAAGAGATAGAAATTTGCCACATAATTTTCTTTTAAGCGCTTTTTTTCTTCAGTTTTAACCAAAAAATACATGACATATTTTTGTAAAGGATTTCATAACGAATAATTTTCATTTATACTTTTTTTTAATTAACTTAACCACCATATTTTTTTGCTAATTGGTTTTGTATAAAAGAAAAATAGTAGAACAAATAATGTGAAATAATTTTGAAAATGTTCAATCAATATTTTCGCAGTTTGTATCAACAACAATAATAGATTATTTTAAATAAATTCATTATGCACATTGCACACGTGCAGCTTTCTCTTTGTATGCCTCTGACGGCTTTATTTAAACAAATAGCATATACAAATAATATACCAATCAATAGAAAAATAATGGTCTTTATTTTTTATATCTTGTAGAATTTTGATTTATTGGGCCGTTTTAGAGATATAGCCAATCATGTGTCGTTGTTGGAACGCTCCTCCCCTTTTTTTGCTGTGGAGCCTTAAAAAAAAAAAGAAAATAGCAAAAAGCAAAATAAAGGTCTTATGCAAAATTTTATACTCTATCAAATGGCGCCAAGATCATTCCTCTAGCTCCCATCGTTTTTGAGAAAAAAAATATATAGGCAGATACAGGTAGCCCCTTTGAGGGGGAGCAGGCATGCTTTCTCGAGGTGGGTCTGTTCGAAAATCTACTTATTTTGACTAGTTCTATTTATGGTTAAAAGGATTTGCTATTACTCAAAAGTGGAAGTATCGCGGCATTTTCGAGACGCAAGTCACTACACTATGAGTGATTTTCATGTTTTTTAAAAAATTCATTTACAAATATTTTGATATTAAAAAACAGACAAAAACACGTTCTTTAAAATTAAAACTTCAACTCACAACTCCCAGATTGACCCCAACCAAACGTTGAAAAAAGCACAATTTTATTCGACTAGTAAGTGACACGCATAATCGCTTGATCAGAAAACGCACTTATCCGCTTTGGTACATAAAAAAGTACTTAGAAAATTTAATCAATCAGTAACTTACCCTGCTACCATGCCTAATTATCGTTTCTTCGAGTGCTTGCACCCATTTCTGCCTCTCTTCGGCGTCTCTCGCCTGGAAGTGAAACGTCTTGTGATCTACGGTGACGGTGAAGGTGCTGTCGTCCTCATCGTCTATGCCAATCACGGCCCCTTTCAACCGTACGCAGCCCCGCCGAACGCCGCGCATCATTTTTTCTTTAGACTGAAAAAGAAGAAATTATATACTTATAGCAGAAGTCATTGCGAACGCCTTTATTTCCACAAAATTTACATAATTAAGAAAACACAAAAATTATGCATTTTTTCTTATACTACAGCACCTCTAGAATTAAAAAAATATGTAAAACTTCATATACTTCATATACAATTGTGGAGATCAGAAGTATATATAAGTGTATACAGTGTGACCTATCTCAAGTGGACACACCTTCGTAACTCAGTTATTGGTCATCCAATTTCAACCAAAGGGATAAGATAAGGTCAGTGGCCCCAGAGAGGTATTTTCAAAATAACATCGATGAGCAATAAAGTTACCATTGACACAAATTCAGCCTCCGGTCTTCCTGCGTTCTTGAGATAATTGACCATATATAGACTAGAGCGGGTATTATTGAAAATTATTTTATTCAACAATTATTGCAGCTAAACTAATAAAACGAAAATTCTTTGTTAGATAATACATTGCTCTAAATTATATATTTTTTTTATTGGTACCCTATTTTGCTTATTTAAAGTACGCCTAGGAGTGTTTAAATCCAAATTATAAAAACGCGCGCGTTTTAAAGTTACCATGGCAACATCAAAGGTAAGCAAGTAAAACTCGTTCATCTGTATCTGTTACCTTTTGCTCTTCCATCCATTTGACGAACTTGTATTCTTTTTTATAAGGGTCTGCCGATTTTTGCGGTATTAACCGCGATTCTGCTTTTCTATTTAAGTAATCAATGTTAGAACTCATTTTAAAGCAATATACAATCAGTGACAACTGTAGTGACAATAATTAATCCCATGTGACAGATTGCAAATTAATTTTTGTTTTCTCATTTTCATGACACTGACAGGTATCCTGATGTCACATCACGAATTCAACCATTTTACATTCTTAATTCTTATTTCCATTTTTTGTAGTAATGTACCAATAAAAAAAATAGCGTAAAGCATTCGTGGATAACTGGTCTTTAAAACACTTGCTCTATTTCGAAAAATCGCGCGTTTTAAAGACCTTAATATCCACTTATACTTTAATATACTATTTTGTAGAATTTTATATTTACTATTTAAAAAAATTAAAAATGAAAATTCTTATTTTTTTCTCATAGTTCACACAGAGGTACAATCACAGAAAAAATATATAATGTAGCTTATAATTTGTCTAGTATTATCACCAAAAAGTGCTTACTACTTTACATCTCTCTTTAATATAAACTTGCTCATAAATGTATAAAAAAGTCTAGTCGGGGAGCCCTCCCTAGCTGTATGTGCACCCCCCGCCCGATCCTTGGGGACAATGTTTTTCATAAAGATTGAAGCCTAAGCAACAATTTAAGACATATTCTACAAAAAAAAACTGGCTGTACTTTCAAAATGGCGGCCATATGTTAAAAAAACTGTTGCCAATGTTGTTTTTGTCATTTAACACAAAAACTAAAAAAGATGGACAAAAACTTTCTTCACAAAAAACAACGTGCATAAAATTTTCTACAATTTTGTACCTATACAATATTTTGATAGGAGTTACCATTATCCAGATAAATGAGTCCAAAATTAAGAAAACATGGAAATTCATATATCGGTAAATCACTTAGAGGAAATAACTGTGACAATTATTGTAAGGCGTATACTCTAACTTTATATTATTAACATAAATATTAAATAAAATAAACTGAAAAAAATTAATAATAATAATAATATTATAATTTGCAGACATTTGTAGAAAATTTTATGCACTTTGTTTTTTGTGCAGAAAGTTTTTCTCCATCTTTTTTAGTTTTTGTGTTAAATGACAAAAACAATATTTGCATTTTTTTTTAAACGGGCGCCATTTTGAAAGTACAGCTAGCTTTTTATTTTTTAGGACATGTCTTAAATTGTTCCTTAGGCTTTAATCTTTATGAAAAACATTGTCCCCAAGGATCGGGGGGGGGGGGGGGGGGGTGCACGGACGGTTAGGGTGGGCTTCCGTAGTGTTACGTTTTATATTGAATTTTATATTTTATTTTAAGAGAATAATCATTTATCTGGAAAATGGTAACTCCAATGTAAATATTGTATAGGAACAAAATTGTAGAAAATTTTATGCACTGTATTTTTTGTATAGAAAGTTTATCTCCATCTTCTTTAGTTTTTGTGTTAAATGACAAAAACAATATTTGCAAATTTTGTTTTTTTTAACGGACGCCATTTTGAAAGTGCAGCCAATTTTTTTTTAGGACATGTCTTAAATTGTTTCTTAGACTTTAATCTTTATGAAAAACATTGTCCTAAAGGATCGGGGGGGGTGCACGGACACTTAGGGTGGGCTCCCGTAGTAGTAGTTATGTGTTTGTAATTTAAATAAGTAAAGTGAATGCTCTGAATAGCAGTTATTATTTATTTACTTTAAGAATAAGAAAGGTGTAGTGTAAATAAAAATAAAGTCCAAGAAAATATTATTTATTATGATACAAATTATTAAATATTAAAATATAATTAATCTTCATCGCTGTCCTCATGAATAACTAGGTAAATATTTTCTGATGTAAATATATTAGTTTAATCTTCTGCTGGACGTACTATGAGGGAAAGATATCGGGCATGAGACAAGTAATATACTACTGCGGCTACATTATGTGAACAGCATCCTACCGTTCTTATGCCATTGGGACAGTCGCAGCAATATATGCATATGCTTTGTACTGTCGTTCCATTAGACAGAGCTGGGCAAATATGTAGTTACAAATACCTCATAAGTATTTAAATACTAGAAAGTATTTAAATACCAAGTATTTAAATACTTCTTGCAACAAGTATTTGTATTTATACTTGCAAATACTTTATCTGAAATATTTACTACTTAGTATTTGTGAAAATGATCCTAAAGTATTTATAAATACTTAAACTATTTAAATAACTGAGAACTATTTAAATACTTCTAAAAAAGTATTTAAATCCTTTTCTGACAGTATTTAAATACTTTCAGAAGTATCTGAATCTCAAAAGTATTTAAATAAATACAACAATTATAATCAAATACACCAGGGAGACAGGCAGATACTCGTCAAGAATCAAGACATGTACCATACTATGTAGTTAATAAACACATTGCATCATTCAGTCTTCAGTCATTCACGTCTTAATTCCCAGAAAGTTGGTTGAGAGCAGACATAGACAGTGTTAACTGTTAAGGTTAGGCTTTTGCAGAGTGAGGGGGAAATATGCGTTTATTTTCGGTTTATTATAAATCATTAAATAACCAAATATACTATAATCTTTAAAACTGTTTTAAATAATTGCTATTGTTCTAACGAATACAACTATTTTTTTTTTTTTGTAAATTTCTGTTGTACTTGAATATCATAGTTTGTCAATGAAAATAGTTCCTAATTTCATTATTAAAGTATGACATTTAACTATATACAAAGTTTATGATCAAAACTGTATATGGTTGTATTCCTTAGAGCAATGGGGAGTATTTGAAACTATTTTAAGGATTATACCATTTATGATTTTTTAAGTATTTATAATAAACCGAAAATAAACGTATGTTTCCCTCTCACTCTGCATGTATATGTTTTGTGATTGTGACAGAGAACAGTTGAACTAGTGTCATAGTCTCTGTGCTTTATTTGGGTATTTGCAGAAGACGCAAAGGTCTAGCTCTACGGATAAGTAAAAATCCAATACCCAACTAGAACTGATTAAGTATAGAGGTATTAAAATAATGTTGTAGAAGTTCATGAAAGTCATGAAACCTAAAATTTTGACACTTCAAATAGTCAAATAGTATTTAATATAATAATAATAATGATAATAATATTAAGTCTTTATTGATTTCTACAAAAATAGAAAATACAATTTGGCGAAGTTTAGCCATTAGGTAAATGCATTTTTATTACACTTAACTATGCTTCAAAATATTTCAGTGTTATCAAAGTATTTAAATATTCAGAAAGTATTTAAATACTAAGTTTAAACTATTTAATTACTTTTGTTATTTATTATTTAAATACTTTTATCCTTTGAAAATACTTAATATTTAAATACTTTCAATTTTCTGAAAGTATTTAGTATTTAATATTTAAATACTTTTTCAAAGTATTTGCCCAGCTCTGCCATTAGATATACAATCAATGTAAATGTGATAAGTTTTACTGTTGATATGCCTAGATCTTACTTCCAGTTTTTATATGTTGGGCGCGGCTTTTCTCTAAATATTAGATGTGTTTTGATTACACTCTTGCATTAAAGACACTGTGAGCTACATTTAAAAAAAAATAATGGATCTTTTGTGGGAGAAAACCCAAGTTATATCTCAAAAATCAAATTTTTCACAAATTCCGAAATGAGGGGAAATTCACTTATTAAGGGATGAAGGCAATCCCCGATTTTTATACGCCCCCCAATAGAAAATTTTACATCGAATACGACACTCTCCAGCTTTATACCTGACGGGTACTTAGGACTGAAAGATAAATGTCTCCAGAATCTGGACTATTAATTTTGCTTGACAGATATTGTAAGTACACTTGATTTCAAAAAAAAGTAGTACAACTCTTAGATAAGAAAATGGCCTTTTTTTGGTTGTCTAAATTTTTCCTTTGACACTAAATTATTGAAATTAACTTAATAATGGAAACACGGATGTCAGTCAGTTGTAATTACGTAAGTTGATACTGATATGTTGATAAAATTTTTAAAAAATTTTGGGAATAGACTAAAAATAGAACCAACATAATGACATCAAACGTACATTAGATGAGATTACTTTTGTTAAAGTCACGCCCAACATATTAAAACTAGAAGTAAGATCAAGGCATATCAACAGTAAACGCAGTTTTTTGGATTTTTTATCAAGACCCGGAGGTCTGCCGAGGTCGTAAATTTGGATTTAACATTTAATTTGTAATCCTATACAATACAACATATTTTTAAAAAGCATAGATACCTGATTTGACGTCAAGTAGGACGTATAAAGTTACAGCCCCCATGTATTCTTTTAGTAATTTTCGACTTCTGGGCAGTGCTGCCCTGATATGGACTAAAAAAAAAC
Source organism: Rutpela maculata (assembly GCA_936432065.2). Taxonomy (NCBI): domain Eukaryota; kingdom Metazoa; phylum Arthropoda; class Insecta; order Coleoptera; family Cerambycidae; genus Rutpela; species Rutpela maculata. Next base: position 215,641,153 of record OW386287.2, read on the forward strand.
ACAAGTTTCTACCTCTTTCCGAAGGCATCGAAACGTGAGAAACTGCCTTTTCATTAAGACCGCCATACCTAATCCACCATATTGAATTTTCCGAATTTGAGATTCTTCTCACACCAACTTTAGGTGCCAAGAAATGTCTGTAGAAAATTTCAGGTTTCTAGGTGATCGGGAACTACCAATGAAAGCCAACATTTTTTACTAACAGTTATATCACAGCTTTATAATTTATTGAAAGATTTGGGTTCGAAATGAACTTATTCTAAAAAGTCAATCTAACATTTAGTGACGTGAAGAATAGTACATATATTACGCATAATAAGAGGCATCACGAGGTAGGCTATGATGACTGGAATGCACCCTGTATTCAGGATGCAAAAATTAAATATTACAACTACAACGATGACAAACAAAATTACCATGAATGGAATAATCAACCGTTCTGCAATACTAACTCCTCATTACCACACAACAACAACAATGTAGAAAACAATTATTTTTAACGGATTAAAGTGCAGAGTCAGAATTTTAATAGAAAATTCCAGGATACTGACGGAGATAGTGATGGCAACAATGTATGCAACAATAAATATTGTTACTTACGCCGGTAGAGTATTGATGCATTAACATACAACAGTAGCCTTTTGACCTCTAAAAGACAAGAATATAATTTAAAGTTGTTATATATTTTGCGGAAAAGTCACCGTCAAATCAGTTTTACTGGGGACTGGGTAGGGTAGGAAAAAATAGTAGACATTATAGTGATCAAAACAAAAGCCAAATCATGGCTCAAGTGGTAAAGTTTTATGAGAACTTCTTGGCGACGTATTCTGGTATGTTAATTAAGGGACACTGTATACTTGTACAGTTTGTGAAGTTATTTTTGTGCCAAATAACGGCAAAAATATAGTGGAGTTTCGACTCAAGCAGTGACTAAACACATGCAGCACAGCGCTTGGGACATATCTAGCAGCCGTTATTGGAAGTGATTGGTAGATTTGTTAAAACTATCGTCTGACAGTGATTGTGATTTGTATGCTAGCTCGATAGTAAAAAGGTGGATCATTAATAATAACCCTGGAAAGGAATTTAGTGTTCATCCACGTGAGGTACTTGATGATTGTCATTAGATCTCTAAGGAGTTTAAAAAAATCCCGAGATCTGTTTATGTCTCGTTGAGCTACCTCACTCAGTCACATACTGGAAGACACTAATCACATCAGACTAAAAACATGCAAAAATAGTTTTTTTAGAAATAACTTAAAAAATGTCCTTACCAAATATTTCCCACGTGCAACAGTTTCGCGTAAAATAAGAATCAATGTTGTTGAATCGCGAGCCAATATGCAAACGTCAAAATTAGCCTCTTCCCGTGCATTTTCACAGAAAAACTTTTGTAGAAGTGAATGGACGGCATGATACAAAGAATACAAGGTATGATATTCAGTTCGCCAAATTCGGTCCGGTTGGCGCAAGACGTCACGCGGTGATAGCGGATTTTAAATTACATAGGATTTTCCTCATGATACAAAGAATTGGTATCATGGATTTGCCTGAACTCATTGGAATTTTGAATAAATAGGGATTCTTAGTGTTCTTAGTAACCATCGTTCTTTATAAATGAACTTGATCTCCGCGTAAATACGTTTTAAACACATTGTCATTTTTACATGATGCCAATGCACAACGCATTTTTATAACTAAAGGTTATTGCAAGAACACTAAAATAAGTAAAATAATCCAAAAAAACAACTTCCACAGAAAATTATCACCGCGTGACGAAGCAACTGTCGATTTGGCTCCGCCCACATGCGCAATGTCATACCTTGTATTTTTTGTGTCATGAATGGACGGTAATAAAAAAAGCCATCTTAAAGAGGAAGAGTGCAGCTTTCATTATCACATACATTTTTAACATTAATATTTGCTGTTTTAGTGTAGTGGCTTAGCGAAAAGATTGTGACCTGCTGGATTAAAACTCCAAATTTTGCACACTTCTTAGTGCTATCAATTAAGGGGGGGAGGGGGCGATTATATAATTTTTTTCTGGGAAACAACTGTAGGATATTTTTCCACACCATTTTGTAACACCGAAACTCAAGGAAAATATTTTCGTCACAATGTTAAAGCATAGATTGTTAAAATGAGGTTTCAGTGTAAAATAGGCTGATGAAAATGCAAATTCATCAACACTGCTATTGAAGCACATCCACTTAGAGTAAGTCGGTGACTACCATAAGTGAAGATGTTAATCTTCTGGTTATCCTCAGTGCCTTAGCTGGGTTAAAAACAAATATACACATCTTGAAACTAGGGAAGGATAACACCGAAAACAAAGTGTACCTAGGCTACTTAAAATAAAGCTCAACTTTATCTAAATACGTTCAGCAGGACTAATACTTCTTCAAATTTTTAAGCAAAATTGTATTTGTTTTAAGATATAGACAGCTGAAAAAGTGTATAAGATAGATCAAAAATGAAAAAATGAAAATGGAAATATTAAAAATCTTTTCTAGCTGCACTGGAAAACTAAGAACTCTTAAATTTACTTAGAAAATAGCTATCTACAATTTTTCAATAGAAATAAATATGATTTATCTTCCGAGAAAAAGTAGTAGTTATTTCTTCTTTGACTGGCAATATTTTTATTTGCAATTACAACTTAATGCATTTTTTAGACCCTCGTGTCGCGACATGGACACTGATGGCTACCCCAGGACCCACATTATATATAATAGCCATATACTTAGCCTTGGTAATGTTGTTCCTACCCGCATATATGAAGAACAGGAAACCATACAAACTGACAGAAATCATAAGGGTTTACAATATTCTCCAAATTGTATCTTGCTGCATTATTATTTATACGGTAAGTGTATAAAAATTAGAGATATTATAAAACTAACATATATCGGGGACAGAGCTGGGCAAATACTTTGAAAAAGTATTTAAATATTAAATACTAAATACTTTCAGAAAATTAAAAGTATTTAAATATTAAGTATTTTCAAACAATAAAAGTATTTAAATAATAAATTAAATAGTTTAAACTTAGTATTTAAATACTTTCTGAATATTTAAATACTTTGATAACACTGAAATATTTTGAAGCTTAGTTAAGTGTAATAAAAATGCCTTTAATGGCTAAACTTCGCCAAATTGTATTTTCTATTTTTGTAGAAATCAATAAAGACTTAATATTATTATTATTATTATATTAAATACTATTTGACTATTTGAAGTGTCAAAATTTTAGGTTTCATGACTTTCATGAACTTCTACAACATCATTTTAATACATCAGTTCTAGTTGGGTATTGGATTTTTACTTATCCGTAGAGCTAGGACCTTTGCGTCTTCTGCAAATACCCAAATAAAGCACAGAGACTATGGCACTAGTTCAACTGTTCTCTGTCACAATCACAAAACATATACATGCAGAGTGAGAGGGAAACATGCGTTTATTTTCGGTAAAAATCATAAATGGTATAATCCTTAAAATAGTTTCAAATACTCCCCATTGCTCTAAGGTCTAAGGAATACAACCATATACAGTTTTTGTCATAAACTTTGTATACAGTTAAATGCCATACTTTAAACAAAGTAGCAAATGCTGTATCTCCATTCTTAAATAATTCTGGAAGTCTTTTAGTAGTTTAGTTTTCAAGTCTTGCAACAGATTCATGTGATGGTATTTTTGCGGCTTAAAAGCCATTCCTTTACCCATACTCTTCTTTTCCTTCTCTTATTTTGCATGGCTATTGTCAAGCCTACTGCAATTGCAATAAATAAAAATGCGGTCATTTATACGCCGTACCAATACCGTTACAATAGAAGGCAAAGAAATCAAGATCATACTTTTTTGTTTGTTTAATAATTCAAACGTGGTTGAGGAATGTAATTAATTATTAATTATTTTACTTATTGTTTGAAGCATACATTGATATTACAAAATTACATTAATTGTAATAAATAATAACAAATTTTTGACAATAATTAAAAAACATACCACGAAAAAGGGCATTTTTTCGGAATTTTCGATTTTCCGGTAATTTTTTCCATTGCACTATATATATATATATATATATATATATATATATATATATATATATATATATACGTTTATCTATGCTACGTTAAACCGTCCAGCATATATTTATTTACAGACGTTAACCTATCCGAAAACGTTAAACCGTCCGATTACTGGACGGTTTAACGTTTTCACTTGCATTGACATCTTCAAGGGGTGAATATTCCATATACAGAATTTGAGATGGACAGTTTATGGCATGTTTCATATGATTTGTATATAACTGTAGTGTAGAGTATAAACACTCGGAGCGCTAGCTCCGCAAATTTTATATACACTTATATACTCCAATATATATTTTGCTGACATTAAACCATCCAGAAATCTGGCAACTTACAACTTGGTTTATCTAAATATTTGCTCATATGAAAACTCTTGTGTAGTATATACAAGCCGGTGGAGGATAGCTTAGCGAACATTATGTGACTATTTTAGAAGTATTTTTGTAAAGTGTCATGGAGAAACTTTGTTTAAGTCGTGGTAAAAGAATGGTACCAATGTTGGAATGGAAAAAGGAGAATGCCTGATTTTTTTTATTTGCTTTTGTAGAAAATTAAGATTTTTGTAATCAATGAAATTTTTTAAAATTGCTTATTGTGTTAATGTTAATTGTACAACCTGCCTACAGTGTCTTTCGTAGTTCGATTTCCTATTTAAACCAGTTTATTCCAGATGAAATTTGTAAGCAAGTATGAAAAACCGTATCTTAATGTCCCCTTTCGTTTTGAAGATAATTTGCTTAAAAATATTCATGTAGTGGAGTAAAACTATTTTTTTTAGAGAATTATCTAACTATTTATTGGAAATATTACAAGTATAGAAAATTGTTTTGGATTGAATTCTAATTTTCATAATATACATATAAGAACCAAAAACCTCAAAATATTTTTTTACTTCATCCACCCCCACTACCGATGTGAGATATCGTTTTATGAGTTTTCGGGGTAGACGATTTCAAATATCATATTATTAAAGTTCCATAAACAATTATTTCCACATTCAAATTTTTTTCGATGTGAGAGACTTGAATGGATGTGAAGTAGTGATTCCTTGGGCAGCGGTTTTATACTTCGAATTAAGCCCATTTTGCTTTTTAGCGTTTGTGATTTAGCACATTCTATTAGTTCTACCTGATTTAATGCATTACATGAATAGACAAAATGCAACCTCTATTATGTTATTTTTTTCTTCATTTAAGTCCTCCATTCTAAAAAATTCTATACTATATTCATTTTTTAAACATAAAGCTTTTGGGAACCATATGTAGTATGAGTTCTTAACTGGGGACAACTTTTTTTAGATCATATATTGAAATTCCATAAAATTCATACAAGTAGAAATTCTGGAGAGCAGTAGAGAATTGGATAAAATGTTTATTTTAGTGTTTCTTTTTCCAAGACAATAAAACATTAGCCACTTAGTTAATTATCTATTCATGAGATTGGGAAAAAGAACACAGGTAGTTTTCAAAAATGCCATACTGTCGGTATGGATTTTCACTGAGAATTAAATTTAATTAAAATATAAAATTCCACATTTATTCTGCATTGTGTAATATCTCTAAAACTGGTCACATAAGGAACACTATCAAGAAACTAGCAACTACATTTCTGGTATAATAATCACAATTTTTCGATTATATATCTTGAGGATAAACAAAAATATGTTGTAATTTTGACATAAATTTAGTTGCTATTTTCATAAATAAATTAATATAGGCCTGGCCAGTTTCAGAAAAAACTGCATCACAAACAGGTCGCCATATTTAATTACCTTTTATCTCTCAAAATAAATAAAAATCGATACCAAATATATGATTCTATTTAAAAAAGTATGTCGCTAATATACCGGAAAAATGAAACATGTTAAATAAAAGCCAACCCAAATTATAGAGCTTCTGCTAAGGAATTACTAATTGTCATTATCGAGCCGTAATTAAAGCGATATTTGTCAGTACAGGGTATGTAGTAAGATGCTATTTTATTCTGCTTCATTCGATAATTCTGCCATTTTTTCAGATCCAATTTTCTCAACACTTTTTTCATGGTCCCAGTTATCACCGTTATTTTTTTCAATCGTATCGTGGTACAGATAAAAGAAGGTATCGTAATGATAGTCCATTAAACAGGAACATATATATAAATTAGTTACGGCAACATTGCAAGACAGTTTAACGAACGTATAGAACCACATGTATATAATTTTGGATGGAATAACGTTGTTTCTACATAAATTGGACGGTTTGACGCCGTAATTACATAAGAGCCGCTTAACGTTGGAAAATAACATTTTGTATATTGAGAAGTATATGAGATGGATGGTTTAACTCCAAAAATTATACGGACGGTTTGTCGTAGCATGGATATGTATATATATATATATATATATATATATATATATATATATATATATATATATATATATATATATATATATATATATATATATATTATATTTTTTATTTATTGAAAGTAGAAGTAAAAACAAAAAAAAATGAGCCCTGTGCGAACTCTATCGGATAAGTACTTTTATGAGGAATCGCAGTTGAAAATTTTACTTTTTTTTTTTTAAATTTAATTAAACAACAACCGTTAAATATTTTGCTACAATAGTGCTTATGTGGGACACCAAAAGGTATACTTTCACCAAGTTTGAGCTAAATCGAATTATTTTTATGGAAGAAAAAAATAAAAAACCGAAAAAAGAGCTTTTTGCGTGTATCTCGAAAAATTTTGAGGTTAGGATAAAAATGGTCTCCACAAAAGTTGTAGATCTCTTTATGATTTACAACTTATATATTTAACTTTTTTCGATAGGATGCGTAGATAAGCCATAAATCGCTAAAAAAACGTTTTTCACCCCTAAAAACCCACCCCATTTCACCCCAGATAACCGCAGGTGGTTCGGATTATTTTTCCTTCTTTAGTTGTGATATTATGTTCTAAAATATTTTGCTATCAGTTTGCAGTAACGAATTATTATTATTTTTTTTAAATTCTGGTACTTATCTAGCCTGGCCTAATAATATGTTTCGTATTAATATTTATTATATTCACTTAAAAAAAAAAAATCAAAAGATAAAAAAGTAGCAATGTTCTTTCGTCTGTAGCTCTTAAACGAAGAATTTTCTGGGAAAATGTCAAGAATAATAAAATGTTCAAAATCAATTTTCTAAACTTTTCTATCTCTTGATATATTTTCCAACTATGCTTCATTTACGAGTTATATCGAAAATAAAGCGAAAAATGGCAAAAAATTGACGATTTTTGAATTTTAAATTGTGTTGCCCCACCTGTCACGCGTGCGGATAGTTGGCATATGTTTGTGGACATCCTAAACTATACTTTAAAAAAATAAAATTGCGGGTAAACGACATTTCGCACAAAAAAAACTATTCCGACTGGAGATCCACAGGGTCATTTCAGAATTGTACGAATTTTTTCAAAACTATATTTTCGAGTGCACACCCTGTTATCGAATTTGTAGCTACTGATTCCCGACTGATGAATAAATGCCCGTTTCCCACCCAGTCTACTAAATCCCAACCTAAAACATGAATTTTTCTTACTTGTGTCATAAATATTTTGGTCTGGGAGGGGGTTGGAACTTTTGATGTGACGCTGTCTCTGAAGGAGATTCCACAAACACCAAAACACTTGAATACAATTACTCGATGTGCGTTTCGCCAACCGTAGGGCATCATCTGGAGACGATTAAACCTGACAATTTTAATTGTCTCCAGATGATGCCAACATGGTTGGCGAAATGCGTGTCAAGTAACAGTATTCAAGTGTTTTGGTGTTTGTGGAAACTACTTTAGAGTCATATAAGTATCTATTAACTGTTTTCTAGATGCTCACTGCAGGATGGATAACAGGGGAATACAGCTTTGGATGTCAACCTATTGATTATTCTGACAGTCCCAACGCAGTACGACTACTTACGGGATTCTACTGGTTTTACGTCCTGAAGATGGTCGAGCTAATCGAAACAGTATTCTTTGTATTGAGAAAAAAGTTCAATCAGGTGTCTGCACTGCATTTGTATCACCACGTTTCTACGTTCCTACTTGCGTATATAGGTTGCAAGTTCATAGGAGGTAAAGATGGCTAAATAACCGCTATATTTTTCCATATCATAACCTTGCGAGTGCATCGACAAAATTCCAAGAACTCGGTTTTCTTGAATGCAAAGTGAGCCCATATGCGGTCTTTAAAAATTACCAAACATGTTTAGAATGCTCCAATTATCGAATTTACTTTGCATTACTTGCTAACATCGAAATTAATAACACACTGGAACATGCACTCGATGCTTTAGGTATACGAAACCACTGAAGCCTGTTTTTACGGAAAGAGAAACTTACGTGCACTATTCTGTCCTTGTCTGACAAGATCTGATTGGTTGAAAGAAACGTTTGATTGGTTGAACCTTCTGTACACAGGGCGAAAAATGGATGGAATGGACGGTCACTTCCTTTAATCGAATGCACCTTCCAGTTTGTTACTAATTTCGACGCTTGGTAATGAAATGGGTATTATTAGTCCAAGAGTCCACGATACTCAGTCTCCGTAATAATTCAGAAGCACATTTGACATATCAAGTTTCAGTTCGAATCTGGTTAAATCCGAAATGACGCCGGTGGGCGGAAAATTTCAGCCTGTCCGCCAAAAACAGCGGAGATCTTGTAAAGATCAAATTTAGGCCACTCGAAAGGACCTGATGCCTGCCACCGAAAGCATGCCGCCTATGGGGGAGCGCCAAACTGTTATTGCGAAGATGCCCCTGTCACGGCCCAGAAGGTTACGCCAAATCAAAGTTTTCGACTTCCACTTGACATCCGCGTATAATGGGCAGGTGGGGTTGACTGCCAGGGCATTTCAAAAACATATTTCTTTGGCGCGACTTAGAAGTCGCCTTTTTTGCTCCATAGAAACGCCTTTTCATTTGGGAAAAGCTATTTTTCACGCGTGAATAGTTTCTACAACTCACCCGCGTATTCTTTAATTATAGGTATAAAAACCGTCAAGGTTCTTGTGTTGAACTTCTAGGTTCCTTTTCAGGTATGTAGGAATCCGGTTTTCAAGTATCGTCCTCTCTGGTCATTTGAGTTTGAGAGAGCATAGCGTAAATATCGTGTTTTCGAAATGGAAAACAAGTTAGAAAAGTGTATTCTATGTGAGCAAAGTGGAAAGTTATCCGATTTCAAAGATGAGACTACCACGAAATGCATCAATGTCATAAATTTTCGACGAGTCAAAAATTTCAAATATGGTTTGGTTTGACGATTCCCTCGAAAATTGTGGCCATCACCAACCACGCGACAAAAATATTACAAATATAATGAGGAAATACAAAGGGAAATTTAAAGCGTTATGTGCAGCTAGAAATGTAAGTACGAATATAACAAGTGTATTATTTTGTATTATCAAATTAAACATCGAAAGAAACTTAGTTACAACTTTATTGTACAGCAGGAACTAATACTAATATTAAACTCGTGATATCAGGCAGCAAGCCGCAGTTACAAAAAATGTCCCTTTTATGCACTACTCTTTAAACATTGTATATTACTTTTTATATTAATATATGCATTGCGGTAATATGGCAAAATGCAATAAGTTCCTTTCGTTATTTATTGGACGCAGAAAAGTGTGGTTGGGGTTTTGGATGAAGGAAGATTGCAGCCACTTTGGTTAGGAGGAAACCCAACATCTTTAGAGATTGATGATGTTTTGCGAAAAAATTAACGGTTTGAAGGGAAAAAACAAGATGAATTTGGAATTGGATGTGAATCCGATGATAAGTGGGATTAAATTATAAGTTTAGAAGTTGTAAATATAAGAAAAATTCATAAAAGATTTAAAAATTCATACATATCTCTTCACACCTTTATTAAATAAAAAAAAAAAAACCGCTGCCTAAGGAATCACATTTCCACATCCAGATTTCCTATCCAAGTCTCTTACAACGAAAGAAATGTTGATACTATAGATTTGCACTCCACTACGTAAAAATAATTGAATCGTCCCATGGAGAAAAGGCAAATGTCACAAAATGCAAATTTTGGGAAATCGAAAAAAACTGAATAACTTTCAACATTATTCTTACTTTTATCTGAAAATTTCATTAATTATTCTTCGTGGTTTAACTAATTGACTTATTAAGTAATTTATCCTAACCAAAGGATTTTTGAACTTTGGGAAATTTTTTAAAATTTTGGACGTGTGCCCTTTTAGAACAAATATTTTCAAAATTTGGATTTCTAGTATGCTTTATTCGAAAAAATGAACTACAATTTAAAAAGAATATCAAACTAAGCTTATTTATATTACAAAAACCATAAAGAAGGGCAAGTTATTCGTTCTGTCCATCGTCTTCCTCTGTAGTTGGCCATTCCAAGATTAAATTATAGAACTCCTTGTGCTCTTCATCAACAAATTCGACACACTTTTTAATATCTGCCATTTTTTTAACTTTTATTGCTACTTTGCCTGTAGGATATACTTGCTCAGTCGGTAAAGTCGGAAGATCCCTTTTTCCCGGCTGTCTTAGTCTGAAACTATGTATTACAAATCCATCGATATATTCCGTCACCTGTATACAGCCGGGATTTTTCGAGTCATATGTAAAACATGAATAAGTAGAAATGGCGAAATGAACTTTATTTTCTTTAGGTATGTTTCTTGATCTGCTTTCCTCTGATACACATGTTCTTTTATCTTCGGCCACCACCTTTTGAAATCTAATATTTTGTTTGTTGCCACTTCCTCCACTATAAATTTATTTTTTTTGCTGCTTGTGATGATCATTTTGGAGACATACCTAATGTAGAAAGAGCTTTTATTATCCTTACATGTTTGTGAGAGATCGCATGTAGAGACATAAACGCTTGTAAACAAACTGCAATCTTTTCAGGTCCATTATAAACAAAATACCTACATATATTAGATTTTGTCTTGTTATTATCAGCTCTTCTAGGGCGTCGACGTTTAATGTCTTGAAGAGTAATAAGACCTTGCAGAAAAATGTCTTGCTCGTCTTTTGATTGCAAAGAATAAAATCGATTAAAAATACTAAGTTGTTCGTCTTCATTCAATTTTTCAAAACACTTGCACCTATAAATCAAGAAAGCTTCATTGTAAATAAAAAATAACAAATGAATTCATTTCTACCTGCAAGGTGGTCCAATCTGCTTGGTGGCAATTTTCTTCCCTTTGTAATTTGTGTAGGATTTTCCTTCAACACGGGATTTTTTAATAACGTTTCTTTTATATTCCTCTGCATTTCGCAGCCTTTTTTTACATATATTTCCTCCATTTTTGAGCATACGATTGGGACGATTCAATTGTTCATAGACTTTAATAACATAATGTTTGAAATCGTCTACTCCAAAAAGTTACAAAAAATTTCATCAAAAGTCAAATCTCATCAGGTTTGTGCGGGGTCCTTTAAGTTCTAATGAGAAAATTTATTTTGTTCCTCTAGCAGTGGCGGCTCGTCAGGGGAGGCTAAGCCTCCCTTTGGAAGAAGCAGCATATCTTCCAAATTAATATCTTTTACTCGTAGAAATTTCTTTAATTGTCTTTCAAAATATCAAGCCTCCTCTGCAGACAATATCACGAGCCGCCATTGTCCTCTAGGTTTGTCCAATGGTGCACACTATACATATATAAATAAAATTACTTTGTGCATTTAAGTACTTAATTTTATCGAAACTAAATGGAAATCTACTAATTTATATTTACTAATGTATGACAGTCCTGATAATGGAAACTACTGACATTATCGCAATATCATGTCGTCAGTTAGTAAAGTTTGTGAGTAGTGTTAAATTATTTAAATTTTATCGAAGTCCAAATTTCATTTTAGAATAATTTCTTATTTTCAAATTATGAAATGAAAAAAATTGTCTTCCATCAATATATATTGTTATTGGACAAAATAATGAACCCATCCAATAGATTGGAAGTCAGAAATTATGCATTTTTGGCCATTTTGAATTTGAACACTCAAATTTGAAAATTTTCATGCGAATGACTGCATAGAATTGTCTGAATATTGTTTTTGAAAAAGACATCCAAATGAACAATTTCCACCAAGGTTGGTCAAGCTAATTTTTTTGGCCCTTTTTCTAGAAATTCGGGCGCGCGCGTGCGCGCCACCTATCTGCGGTGTCTTCCATGTATTTTTTCGCCATGTCAAATACGTATAGTAAGTGCTACCGAGCATTTCGATCGGGAGTTCGTTAAAAAAGTTTCCCTCTGCGGCTTCTGCCCTACCCCATGACCATCTGCCCGTAGGGCTAAGGGGCTAATAAAGAAAAGTGTTTATTTTGTCTATACTTTCAGGCTACCAGGCGGAACTCGGGAGCTCACTACCTTGCCAAATTAATGCCAGCTCTTAGACCTTTCAACGAAAGAAAATTTGATACTATATTTGCACTTCATTATGTGGAAATAGTTGTTTATGGAACTTTAATAACATAATACTTGAAATCGTCTACCCCAAAAACCGATAAAACGATATGCCACATCGATAGTGGGGGTTGTGGTAGCGGTAAGGGGTGGTATTGGGGGTGGAAGATGTAAAAAAAATAGGCGTTTGGTTCTTGTACACACACTAAATACATTTTTATTTTTTCACTCTATTTAATAATGTATAATTTTTTGAGAACTTAGCTTCTCGTATAGGGTGATATACCATGACATGCGGAAAATTTATCAGTAGGTTGCCCCCACCGAAAGGAGTTAAAAAAATGAGAAATTAAAAAAATATGACAAAAAAAAAATCATCTTATTTTTTTGTAGAAATGCACCGCCAATGACTTTATCCAATCTAACGTAACGCAGTACAACCACATCATGAGAATTAGAATTGACACTACTGACAGCAAAGCTGGAAAGGGTAAAAGTGACTTTATGGTTTTAATCAAATCACACTACAAAAATAGCGAAATAAGTCGAAAAGACATTGACCCTACACTAGTGAACTCTACAACAAAAAGTAGATATAAGAGATATTTACTTAAACCAGTCAATAACACAAAAACACCAAACTTCGGCGGCGCTTTGTACCTGCCAGTGTCCAGATTGTTCGACCGAAAGCAAAAAACGAGACACTTTGAACGCACCCGCCAGCTTAAGTTTTTATGCCAATTAAGGAAATGTAAACATCTTCGATATGTTCTTTCACAAGTAAGTTCATCGCCCTAACACTGACCACAGACAAGTAACAGTAGCGTATTTTTGCAACTTTTAATGCAACAAAAATTACTAAATTATCTCGGATCACTTTAAAATTTTGCAGGGACTTTCCCACATAGAAGACTAGTACACTATTTTATTTTCCGCATGTTATGGCAATTCACCCTGTATACTAAATATCATTTTATGGACTCTTACTTGCTTGCCAATTTCTAACGGAATAAGATCAAAATATAATCTGGTTCCAGATATCTTTAAAATGCATACGTATACCAAATTTCAAGTTAATATCATAATCATAAACCGTTACAGAGTAATCGTGCGCACAAAAAAGTTACAGAACGACAAACTTAAAATCTCGACGTTTCAGGACATTCTAAGCCTTTAAAAAATAAATATCTTGTATTTCTGCTTACATCATTGTTATAAAATATTATTTTGGGTATTCAGCAGATAACTTTCAAAGAAATCATTCGTTCCTTTCATATATTATTGATCTAAATCTGATCAAGCTAGAATATCAATATCATATTGAATGTTAGACATAGTAAATGTATAAAGAAATTGACAAGTTTGTTTGTAAGAGGACTACTCGTTGATATTCTAGCTTGATCAGATTTAGATCAATAATATATGAAAGGAACGAATGATTTCTTTGAAAGTTATCTGCTGAATACCCAAAATAATATTTTATAATTCTAAGCCTATTTGAACAAAGAAAAAAAAATTTCAAAATGTTTTTTACCGTTACTATACTCTCACGATGTGGAAGTAATATACTAGTTCTATTTAAGAAAAAAGTTGTTTTCTGTTGTTAGTCTAAAAGTAGCTCAATTTGGTCTAATTTATGTGCCTCAAAAACGAAATTGTAACAGTCCAAACAACCGAAAAATCGGGGCGTACACTGCCTAATCATCGCCCGGTATATCGCAGCAAAATTTGCAACTAAGAGAACAACTTGTACACAATTTTATACAATGACATCAATAATAGCAAAAACTAAAAAACTACCTTCTTTTTGCAGGTGGTATGGCATCGCCTCCAGTAATGATTAATTCTTTCATACACGTCCTGATGTACACTTATTACTATTTATCGTCGCTGGGACCAAAATGGCAGAAAACTTTGGCGCCTTGGAAACCGAAATTAACTATGGCTCAAATGGTAAGATACATTTAATGAACCATTCTACAATATGGCGAAATAGCAATGAGATACAAGTATGCTGATACGTTGAAATGAAAAGAATCATCTATTACCTACCGACAGGGTAGCTCAGTTGGCTAAAGCGTATTGTGTGGCGAATACGCTGGTCACACTGTCTATCGTGTACTGGGTTCGAGCCCAATTTTCGGCATTGACAATGTCGGTGAGTATAGATGTCTGTCCGCGATTTTCCAAATGTGTAACCCCCTTCAGGACTGCCTTGACTCTGAATTTGGGGGTTGTAGTTCTGTACCTGTACTTACTTCTGTAGGATATTTTGAGTAAGGAGATTTTGTTTTCAGGAATACTTAGTAGGTGTCTTAGTAAGTATTTCTGACTTGGGTGGACATCCGCCAGCTGGTACATTTACCCGTTATGACGTCATCAAAGATGGCGGCAGCTCGATCACAAGAACTGCTATATCTCTGTTAATACTTGACCGATTTTCATAAAACTTTTTATACCAATTTTACCTTCATGAAGCTAATGGTAGATACAAAGGAAAAGACTTTAACCGTATTTAAAACCGGCGATGATTTGTATTTTACATTGAGAAAAACACGGTATGAAGACCAAACAGCAAGGATATCAAGTACCATCTACAAAGCCATGCTACCAGCATTTGATACCAACAAAACATCAAGTACAGGTCCTCCTATAGCGAAATCTTGCAAAAAAAGGTCTAACAGTGCAGCTCACCGTATGATACAAATAGCTCAAGCTCGTGGATATGACGGTGTGATCTATCTAATAACTGTTCACTGTTTAATTATCAAGGATTACTGACAAAGCCACAAAAAAAGTACATTATTAAACGAGCTAGAAACATCTTGTAGTAGCACCACCACCAGCGACCATATCCTGCTTCAGTCTGATGAGAAGACTTGTTATGTTGTGGATGTCATGAATTCCATACGAAAAGTTATGACGAGTGAACAGAAAACCTTTGGTGGAGCAGTTTCTGTTTTCTCTTCATATGTTCGGGGCACCACAAAAAACTGTGGAAGAGTCGATTATGTTTTTGACAGTTATCACAAGCTATCACCGAAAGCACCTGAAATATTAAAGAGGCAAGGTAAGGGCATTGTTATGGATATTTCCCACATCTCTGAAGAGGTTCCATTGCCGGTCCAACTCAGCAGTTTCTGGGGATCATCAAGGAACAAACTGATCTTACAAGAGTTTATTGCCAATACAGTGATAGATTATTTAACTCAAACACCATGTAATACTAACCACACCTTTAGTGCCTTTTATGATGATGAAGAAGATAAGAAATCATTTAAATGTACATCTGTGCAAAATGGAAAACCAGTAAATCACCCAGAAATAAATTGTTTGTCAGTAGAGGAAGCTGACTTTAGAGATTCATTCAAAGCATGCATGCCGGTGTGGGTTTATTAAAATCGTTCTTGTGAGTGCTGATACTGACATAATGGTTTTAGCATTATTTCACTGGGCTACTCTTCATCAACTTAGTGTAGAAGAAATGTGGGTACGCACTGGAGTTGGTAATTCCACGCGACTTTTGCCTGTTCATGCCATTCATCAAAAAATGGGCCAAAATGTATGCTCTTTGCTTCCAGCCATTCATGCACTATCTGGATCAGATTATACAAGTAAGTTTGGTACCAAGAAAGAAGCTCTTAATAGTGCATCTACAGCATATTTGGAGAACTTTGGAGTATCACATGACTGGGATGAGAGAGAAAAAAGCTTTAAACCTGCAGAAGAATACTTAGTGCAGTTATTACGAAAATCTCTCGATGAACTCAGACTGTGGCTGTATCATCATGGAAAGAATAGAGACATTGAAGATTTGCCATCTACAAGCAGAAGTGCTAAGGGGCATTTGTTGAGATCTTATTTCTACACATACTTTCAGCAACACTGTATGGATGACATGGTTGTTCGCTTAGACCCCTGTGAATTTGGTTTTGACGTGATAGAAGATGATTTGGTGCCAGAAAAGAACTTAAAACAATATCTCAATGACATTGTTGAGGCATGTAGTTGTTTAAAATATGCCAAATCCTCATGCATTTGTAGAGAAAATGAATTAACCTGTTGCTCCTTCTGTAAGTGTAAGAGTGTTGAGGGATCAGATTCGTCTTGCAAAAATCCGTTTCCGCCATCTTTAATGACGTCATAGCGGGAAAATGTACCAGGTGGTGGATGTTCACCCAAGTTAAAAATACTTGCTAAGACACCTACTAAGTATTCCTGAAAACAAAATCTCCCTACTCAACATTTCCTACAGGAACTAGAGCCAGGTCCTGGATTATTGTCTATTATGTGTTTATTGATTGATTTACCATCGTACGGCAGGCATTGCTGCCACTCCCGAAAAACACACCGCCGCAGTGTTATTTTTTTTACCTTTTAGGAACAAAAATCTGCCTACTTAATAACGGATTCGAGTTTTTTTTTTTTAGGTATCATACTTTAATGGAGTACTGCCAAAATTTCGCGAGCATTGGCAATAACCTCAAAAAATACATTGAACTTGCAATATCTACATCATGTTGGGGAAAAATTTCTAGTTTAAATAGGAATCATTTTCATTATAAGTTTCGAGTACATTTTCATGAAGAAGAAATATGAAATGAAGATAATTAAATATAAATAAATAAAAAAAAGCGAGAAAAAAATTTAAAAAATGTGTTATGGTTTTATTGGTTGGTTTTGCGGATGTCGGGTTTATGGATTTAGCGAAATTTTGGCAGTATTCCATTAAAGTTTGATACCTAGCGAGTATTTTAAAAAAGTATTCTAGAATCCGTTAATAAAATTTGTTGAGTAGGCAGATTTTTATCCAAACAGGTCCAAAAAATAACACTTTGCGCCGCACCGGGCCGAACACGTCTACGTTGCGTTGGACTAAGGTCACGGTTGTTGCCAGCAGCGAGAGCCACATGGTACAGGAATATAAGATGGGAAAAGTATTCCTGTCATATTTTGAAGAAAAATTCTTTAAAACAACGAATATTGTGATTTGGTACAGAAACGTAGATGACATTCTTATCTGCTTCAAAAATAATGATCAAAATCCAAATGATACGTTGCAATATGTAAACAACATACATCCAAAGATCAAGTTCACTGTCGAAAAAGAAATAAGTAAATAACAATTTCAAGACAGAATCAAAAACTCATATGACATTTTTAGAAAATCTACTTTTGCAGATATTACAATCAAACAAAACTGAACACATCCAAAATCACATAAATTATCAGTGTTTAGATCAATGATTTATAGAGCTTTCTCTATTCCTTTAAGTGAAATAAATCTAAAAAATTGAACTTAATTCGATAAAACAGACTGGATTAAATAATGGTTTTAACAACACCACAATTAACGGTCACATAAACAAGAAAAAGAAAATTTTAACCCTGATATATCTAACCCCACATATCTCTTACATACTTTGGGCCAATATCTGACAAAATATCTCAAATTGTCTCTCGTATTAATGTTAAAGTAGCTTTTAAACTGTCTCAAAAACTATCAAACCTATTGATAAAGCGCCAAATTTTAAAAAAATGTTCAGAATGCAATAGCTATCATATAGACCAGACCGGAAGAAAGTTTTAAAGTAGATTTAAGGAACATATGTTATTATTTCAGCATAACAAAACTCTAACTTTGCAAATCATTTTTTATATACAGGACACACATTTACACGTAATAACTGTATCGAAACATTACATACCTCTCAAAATGGTCATAAACTAAATTCCCTAGAAGCATTAGAAATTTATAAACATAATAAATACAACAATATACTTCTACTTAACGATAAGTTAGACTAGGCCGTCTCCGTTATTTTACCTGCTATAGCAGGTAAATTGTTTTGGGGTATATTCAATTTCAATTATTGTAGTTTAAGTTCATCGTGTCTGATAATGTAGTGACGCTACGAAACCGCAGTGACACTTCTGTTTTTCAAAATATAGTGACTTGTTTAACAAAGTAAAACAGTGCGTTATTTCAATTTGATATAATGTAGTCAGAAAGTATCGGTTACTTCGATAAAATGCCTATAACTTTTATATTTTAACATTTTTACATAACTCCAAGAATAACGAAGTTAAATGGGGTTCTAATGTTCGCGTGGCCACCCTGTACCTATAAAAATACGAATGAATTGAAACACTTTAATTTTGTTTTTGATTCTTCTTTTCCAGATACAATTTGTAATCCTCATCGGCCATTCAATGACATCTCTGCAACCTGACTGCAAAGTACCTAAACACTTTTTACTGCTTTTCGTCCCTAACGTCGCGTTGATTTTCAAAATGTTCTACGACTTTTACACGGAGAGCTACGATAAGAAAAGGAAACAAACTACGATAAGAAACAAACAACAATAAGAAAAGAAACGAAAAGTGAAAAATTGTATTTATTATTAAACGTATTTATTTATAAAACATGAATTTTTATTTAGAAATCAGAAGCATATAAATACAATACCGGGTGACACAGGAGATATGTAACACCCCGTAGCATGTTTATTTAAAAAGATTATTTTGAAATTTGGTAGACTTATATAATGTGTGATTGTCCTTTTTTAGTACAAATAAGAACATATTCCCACTTCCGGTTTCACCGGAAGTGACATCTACTTTGTTATTTTAAATGGCACCCTGTATATATTTTTTTCCTATCTGATTCTTCTTAAATTCCTCTTTTCAACTATGTATAGCAAGATGGCATTCGTTTTTAAAATGGCTACTGAAAACCATTTAATTGCATAAGTCAAGTTGGCTATAGTATGAAATGTAGCGGTAATTAATGCTTAGTCTGCTGTGATATCGGAAGAACACTGGTACACAATCTTCCGTTTCATATTTTTGTTCTAATCGGTACCCGAAGAGACTTTGTACAATTTTTATATTAAAGAAATTTCGCGGAGCTAAGTGGCTTCTTCGGACACTCATCGTTACAAGCATTTTCTATGCGCTGATTAATTCTATCGAACTTAAATAACGACAAAATAGACTTCTGGCATATGTCAGCCCATCGAGTTGGCCATGGTTCAAGATATAAAAGTCAGTGAAATTATATCACCGTTACAAAGCCATTTTTTTTTGTGTGTACACATTTTATGTTTAGAACGAATAAAATAAGATCGCCAGAAAGTGTGGGCCATCAGGGGCGCAACCAGAAAGGTCAAAGAGGTAAAAAAACGGAGTTATATAACATCATCGTTACAAACTTTTTTAAGGTTGAGCATGTTTATTTAAATGTTTTGAACACAGAAAAAAAGTCCCAGAAAGAAACTCCCGTCAGTAAGGCTAGCCAGAAAGAAAATGTTTAGGATTTTTGAAGAAAATTGTTTTTTTTTCGCATATTTCATCTCAGAACTCTAAATTCATCGTTACAAGTTCTGGCTCCTTTTTAAAACGTAAATATAAGCTCCTTCAACAATAGAATAGCCTCCCCGTAAAGTTCTTAGTGTCCACAAAAGTACCATAGGCTCTTAAATACACAGGAATTTAACACTTTCGGCTAGCTTGACTCCGTATCGTGCCTCATATGTATTGTATCATTATTACCTTTCTGGCTGCGCCTCCTGACGGCCCACACTTTCTGGCGATCATATTTTATTCATTCTAAACATAAAATGTGTACACACAAAAAAAATGACCCTTGTAACGATGACATGATTTCACTAATTTCTAAACAGTGTTCGTGACGCTCCTGACAGGAGGTGCCCCGCCAGAAGTCGATTTTTATGAATCGTTATCATCCATAAAAATATCTCAAAGTTCATAAAACGATGAGCTGCCGAAAAAGCCGCCTAGCTCCCGCTCTAAAAAATCTCTAGACTAAATCCCCGAAATCATAAAAAACTAAGATAGAAACACTAATTTTAAATTTTATCCATTTGTAAAATGTTTATTCATATATCACTTTGACCAATTAGATGGCCCCCGAGGTCACCGGATCTTATGCCACTTGATTTTTTCATATTGGGCCATCTCAAGGAAATAGTTTATAAAATTCTACTGTAAAATAGGGAAGACTTGGATATGAGAGTTAGGTTAGCAATAAATGAGATTACTGAATTGCAGTTAGAAAATGTGCTTAGGGGGAATGTTACAAGAATTCGACCCTGCAGGGAAAATAATGCCCAACATTTTGAGATTCTTCGAAAACAATTTTATTTAAAAACAGGTAAAATCAAATATATTAATGAATTGTATTAGGTAAAAGTGAAAGATGAATGTTTGACACAGCACTGCTTTGATTGACTCCTGTATTTATAGTACAGTAACTCGATTTCGGAATAATGTCATATTGAATGGATTTCGTTCATTTTTGGCAGTATAATAGTAAATGCTTCACAGAAAAGTTTCTATATTGTGCGGGGGTTGCTAATTTATAGGGGGTGGATGTCACCCTCTCTCAGGGGGTAGCACAAAAAATATATATTTATTGGAGCCGAAGTAGAATGGGATTTTAAGAAGAAAAGGTTTTATGCAATTTTTCTCATAAATTGATAGTTTTTAAATTATAACGACTTCAAAATTGCGATTTTAGCTTAAAAAAAAAGTACTTCCAAACGGCTGTCGTCAAGTATCTCGAAAAGCATTACTTTATCGAAAAAATGTTATAGACCAATTACAGAAAGTACAAACTGGGAATTAATTATATTTTTTGTTTACTGATGTAGGATTAATAATTTCGGAGATATTTAAGTTTATATTTGGTATCCAAGTGTTTTGAAATTACCTTTAAAGTTTAAAATGCATTTTTTTCTAAAGCAAGTGCTTTAAATGAGCAAAAAAATTTGAGCTTCTAGGTAATGAAACGAAAAACTGATTTGAGATAATTTTTTTAAATTACTGGCTAATTACAAACCTTTTTATATAAAAAATATAAATACGCACATTTTTCCGTCATAACTTCTTTATTTCTTATGCTACAGGAACGAGTAAAAAATAATTTGAAAGCGCAATTAATTGTCTTTAGCTTAATTTCTTAGCATGCGTGACGTAGGTGTCACAATTTCTGAGATATATAACATTTAAACTGCATTTTTCGTCTTATAAACGTTCGGACGCCATTTGTAAACTTTCATATCTTCGAAACTATTAAATCTATGTAAATAAATAACCAAGCGATATTCATTATCAGTTTATGAGCTTTATTTTTGGTCTCTACCCATTTTTCAATAAAACTAATATTTATTGAGATATTTGGAAAAGGAACAAAAAATTACGTTTTATCGAAAATACCTTTATAGTTTAAACTGTATTTTTTTCTAAAGCAAGTGCTGTATACAAACCAAAAAATTTGAGCATCTACGTCATGCTATATATTAATGAGAAACAGTGTTTGAAATTCCTTTTTTTTAATTACTGGCTAATTACAGTAACAAAATGGCGACGCTGCTATTAAAAAAATGTGTAGACGCACATTGCTTCGGTCATAACTTCTTTGTTTTTTGTGTTACAGAAACAAATAAAGAAACAGTTGAAAGGGGAGGGGGAGAAATTTAAAAAAAAAATTGTCAAAATCTCTGGCGGCCCCCAGCTACGAGCCCCTCGGAAATCAACGGGCCCCCGTGCTTAATAATTGATGAGCGGGAGGGGGGAGGGGTTGAAAAAAATTTTTTCAAGATCACTGGCGGGCCCCTCCCCTCGGAAGCCCGGGCCACTAAACTCAGTACCCAAAAGGCCTGCCTGTTATTGAACTTTTTCATCGAACTGTTATTTTTGTTTCAAAACATTTTACTTCGTTGGAAAGCCAATAATAAAGAAATGTTATTTAAATAATGTTTACGATTATTGCATTATATTAATACTCCAGTCATTTTAGACAAAAATATGGCTTCTGATCTAACAAAATATATGCTTCATTTGTTTTTAAATCGATTTATTTTGGTGTTTTAAAGAAAATATTAAAAATCGACAACAAGATCACTACGGCATAAAAAATTATTCAAGGTCAAAGTTCACAAAAAATGGTAACTTTGTTAGATCAGAAGTCTAATTTCACTGAGTTATAATGCATTTTTGTAATAAATCACCCGTCATTGTAACAGAAATTAAAAAAATCGAACTTGAGTAGTATTCTACTGTTAGTAATGCATTCTTGAAGAGTTATCTATGTACGAAAACTGAAATCACTGAATTAGTGGTAATTTGTAAATTTAATTTTGAACATGCAAATTTGGGGTTTTTCAATAAAAAATGAAAAATTGAAATATCTCGAAAACTAAAAACTTTTGCATATAACACATGTGAGTTGAAATGATAGCAAATTAGGTCCTCTAACATCCCTTGACAGGAATACGCCGAGTTACCTGTAACCCTGTATGTATGGGTCGAATTTACTGATTGGCGGACGCCCCAAGATGGCATGGGTATCAAATGAAAGGGGTAAGTATGATGAGCAGAACACGATAAGCTACGTGACGTCATTCTAAACCCAATATGGCGGACACTCTAAGATGGCGAATTACCTTAACACGATCTTGGATTTAGAATAACTTCATGTAGCTTACGTGACGTCATTTTAAATTAAACCCAAGATGGCGGCTTACCTTTTTTTTTCTTCATGACTACTTTGACGTGGGTATCAAACGAAAGGGTTTGACGAATAGAATACGATAAGCTACGCGAAGAAGATCAAAAAGTTAAAAATAATAATTATAAACTGATCAGAATAACTTTCGACTTTGTAAATAGAAAACCATTTGGGCGGCGTTGTGATCAGACGAAGTAATAATTTATGAGCGCCCAGTGATTTTCTATTTACAAAGTTGAAAATTATTTTGATCAGTTTATAATTACAAAAAAATATTTTCTACTTTTTAGTGCAATTTGGTTTTAAAAAAAAACTATTGTTTTTAAAAAGTTTTCTTTTTTACTTATTTATTTATTAGATGAGTCGCCTTGGGAATACATTTTTATGTGACGTAAATAATCAAACTGAAAATAAAGGTAAATAAACACTAAAAAAATACAAGAAAACGTCTGGAGGCAAGTAATGGCAAAACATAATATCGAAGATGTTTTATGTACTTTATTCATGAAATATTCTCCCCAAATACAACTCGCGCTTTTAAATTGTATCTATAATTTTTTTTCATGTTGCCAAAAGGTAATATAATTCGTGTAAATTAGCAGTTTATTACTGAAGATATCAGATAATAAACTGTCAATTTACATTCTTTATATTACCAGGCAACAATGAGCCGCCATTTTGTTTTTGAAAAAACTATTGCCAAATTCGTAATCAGCGACCTCAAAAACCCCCAAGTGAAAATTTTCAAAACCATTACTCCATTTTTCGACTTTTGGCCAGCTTTTCCGGATTCTGGCCCACTGTGCGGCGAACAGGGCAGTCGCCCGGCCCTTAAGCCGCCCCTGATCACGAGGTAGGTTACGACGATTGGAAAGCACCCTGTTTTCAGGATGCAAAAATTAATATTACAACTACGACGACAAACAATATTACCATGAATGGAATAATCTACGTCGTAATTCGTTTATAATATTAACTTCTCATTACCACGCGCGGTTAAATCAAGAATGTAGAAAACAATTCTTTTTAACGGATAAAAGTGCATTTTAAGAATTTTAATAGAAAATTGCAGCATAAATATAGATGCATTAACATACAACGGTCTCCTTTTGACCTCAAGGGCAAGAAAATAATTTAATATTGTTATATATTTTGCAAAAAAGTCACCATCAAATCAGTTTTACTGGGGACTGGGTAGGGTAGGAAAAAATAGTACACATTACAGTGAACAAAACGAAAGCCAAATCATGGCTCAAGTGGTACAGTTTTATGAGAACTTCATGGCAACGTATTCTGGTATGTTAATTAAGGGACACTGTATATTTGTACAGTTTGTGAAGTTTTTTTTTGTGCCAAATAACGGCAAAAATATATAGACTAGTCCCAGAAAGTAGAAAATAGTCTGACTTTTCCTGAAATGGCAACCTCTGATTGGTGTGACCAAGAGCATGCACTAGTCTGGTCTGATGTGATTAGTGCCTTCCAGTATGTGACTGTGTGATGTGTGAGGTAGCGCAACGAAACATGGTATATTTTTCATTTCCTTAAATATCTGATGACAATCATCAAGCTACGTCACGTGGATGAACACTAAATTCCTTTACAGGGTTATTATTGATGATCCTCATTTTTACTGTGGCGCTAGCATACAAATCGCAATCACTGTCAGACGATATTTTTAACAAATCTACCAATTGCGTCCAATAACGGTTGCTACATATGTCCCAAGCGCTATGCTGCAAGTGTTTAGTCGCTGCTTTTGTCGAAACCTCAGTCAAGGCTTGAGGTGATGCTCCACTATTAGTCCAGTTCCAGAAGGAAGTCATTAACCGTTTGTTTGATAATGGTGCTTTCTTTATAATTCTTTTTGCATCGTGTTAGTTGTGGCTTATGTAACATGCTTCAGCCGGTCCGAGGCGTTGAAATGTTTTTCAATTATTAGTCATCAATAAATAAACACTTTTTATCGATAGTTTTAAACGAATTGGATATCTCGGGTCATTTTTTATGAAATTTAGTACATGGGTTTTTTTTTGGGTCACTGAAAACGAATCCTAAATACGAAAAACCCCACAAATTCGGAAAATTTAGCCGGTGTGTACCACTAAATGAGAGTTTCGGTCTATAAATGCAAGTGATCTAGCATTTAAGGGGTTTTTATGGATGCTAATTAAAAATTTGAACTCATAGAACGAAAATTGTGGAAAATTCTCGGAAAATCCTGGTAAGTTTTTATGATATCCAATCATCATAAGCGTCCAATGTGTCAAAATATACGTCTTTGTGATCGCTTGTGACGAATTTGGGATTGAAATGTCAGAAAAAAAAATAATAGAAAATGCTAAACCACATAGCCCAGTATTGTAGTTTACACTCACTATGCTCAAATTTTCCAGATTTTCCAACATCCGCGATAATTTTTCTAATTTCAGACAGAAAATTTATGTCCAGGGACTCTCGAAATACCCCTATACAAAATGTCTTAATATTTAATCGAGTAGTTTGTGAAAAAAAGGGCTAAAATCTAATATTTCCTACTTTTAGCATATATTCATTTTCTTTTTTTGACATTTCGACCTCACATTGGTCATCAGCGATCACAAAAACGTATATTTTTTATATATTGATGGGAAATTATAAAAACTTAACAGAATTCTCCGAGAAAACAGTTTCCCCTCTATGAATTCAAATTTTTAATCAACATCCATAAAAAAATCTTAAATGCTATGCCACTTGCATGTATAGACCGAAACTGTCATCAAATCAAATCAAATCAAATCAAATCAAATCAAATCAAATTTATTGGTGTTTTAACAATACAGTTTTACACAAGTCAAATATAGAAATATAGAAATTGTCATAATATTATGCAATGTCACTTATAAAATATATAATATAGGATACAATAATATAAATAAATTGTAAAATAACATAAATAATTAAAAATATTTCAAATATACATACAAAATATTTGTACACATACACAAATATACCCAATAAAATATACTGTAAATTTATATAAAATTGTTGTCCATTATTTTGGCTTCAGTGCCATTAAAATTTAAAAATTCATGTATACTATAGAAACATTCTTTTATTAAAAATTTTTTTATTAACTGTTTATATTTCACCTCTGGTAAGGCTTTCACCCAATTTGGAATTTTATTAAAAAATTTAGGGCCGTAACAATTAAAGCCACAATCACTTGACTTAAGCCTATTAAAATCTATCACTAAGTTATGTTGAGTCCTCGTCTTGTATTTGTGAATATCCTCATGTTTTTTGTATTGGTTTATGTTTTTGTAAATATATATCAGGCAATGAAAAATGTATAATGACGGAAATGTTAAAATTCCCAACTCAATAAATTTATCTCTTACATCCTCTCTATATCCACGATTTGTAATTATCCTGAGAGTTTTCCTTTGTAACCCGAAAATTCTGTTAGCTTGCGGGGCATGGGCCCAGTTTATCAGACCATAAGTTATATGGGACACTATTAGCGAGTAATATGCCGTTAATAAAATTTTAAAAGTTACAATGTTTTTTAAGTTTCTTAGCAAGAATATATTTTCTGATATTTTTTTTGCTGTGTAATCAACATGGTGGAACCAGTTGAGATTTGGGTCAAGAAACACGCCTAGAAATTTTACTTTTTCTGGGTTATTATAATTTTCAATTGGCCTATGACTGAAAATCATATTTGTAGTTTTATGCTCATTTAGTGACAATTTATTTGATGAGAACCATTCTAAAGCATTTAACTTAGCTTCATCTATTTGCCTCTGAACAGCATCCAATTTATTGTCTGATACCAGGAGTGTGGTATCGTCTGCAAATAATACCAAGTCAACATCAGGTACAGACTTACTTAGGTCATTTACGTAAATTAAAAATGGGGTTGGTCCTAAGACCGATCCCTGTGGCACTCCGCTCTTTTTGTACTGGGATGTCGAGTTAGTATTCATGAAAAACAACCCGAGATATTCAATTCGTTATAAAACTATCGATAAATATTGTTTTTCTACGATTGTGCTGAAAGTCAAATTTTCTAACTTCAAAATGACTGCACTTTGCCGCACGCCGTGCGGCACAGAATTTACTACACGCCTCGATTACATCTTCACACACCGGAATAAAATAGTGTGTTTACCTTAAAGAATTTTATATTACTTACTGGTAATAACAATTAAATTCTATAAATGTACATTAATTACACATGAATTGCAATTACAAAGTCAAATTTTCTAACTTCAGAATGACTGCGAAAAATGTAACTTTAAATAAAATCTGACAGGCAGCAAATTTAAAATTTTGGAAAGACTTTAAAAAAGGGAAATAACTTCACAACCGTAGAAAAAAATAGTATGTAACACACATGTGGCAAGCTTTATTGCAAAACTCGTATAATAGGAACACTCGCTGCACTCGTTTTCCTGCTTTCATACATCGTTTTGCAATGAAGCCCTTGCCACACTTGTATTACAATATACTATTTTCGCATTTTGACTGATAATATATTTACTAAATTCAAAATCGTTTAATAAAGTGGCACTTTGCCACATGAAAATGTCACTTTAATATATAGTAATGTCAGTATTAATAAAGACAGTTTGACAGAAAATTGTTTATTTAAATATTGGAAACATTGTTATATATTATATTAAAAGTACAATTATTCAAATTTGAAAAGTTAACAACACGATATCACAAGTTATGGAAAATATGGTCTCCCCAAGCTTTCAGGACTTACCCGCGGTTCGCCCTGGACTCTGCTTGGGTCGACCTGCAAAACACTACTTTCCGGTCTTGTAACGTAAATTACTATTTTTTACTCGTGTGGTTTATAGCACTCGGCTTCGGTTCGTACTATAAACGCTCCACTTGTAAAAAACATTATTTTAGCGACTTGTTTATATAAAATACTATTATGAAACTCATGTATAAAGTGCCTTTTTTTTCACTCATGGAATTGCAGCATTCACCTACGGCTCGTGCGTCAAACTTCTGATTAGTAAAAAAAAGGTACTTCTTTACGTACTTGTTGCAAAAATTACTAGTTTTAGAACCTGTTCCTTAAAGACGTTTATTAAAAGGCATTGTCACAGGAAACAAAGGCCTTAAATTGTCATGCAAATCATTTTTCCTTGATTTTTGATGTTACAACAAAATGAAATGAAAACTAACTTGCAACCCACTTAATCGATATGCATGTGCTTGTAATAGTTTTATTTTTAATGATTTTTCTCTTTTTTATCTTGTAAGATGTTTTAGTTATGCACTATTAGGAGCCAAGTATCAAATTTAATTCTTTTGGATATTATGATGATTGTGATTAATCAATTGTGTATCTGTTACGTGCCCTGGTTGGCATTTACAACAGATTTGCGAGCTGACATCACGCCAGGTTAAATAAAAGCATTTTTCTTTGTTTTTTTTTATTTTATTTTATATTAATGGCTGAATTAGTCTTCGCTTACTTTCATCAAAAACTATCAAAAATCACTCGCTGACCAATAAGAAAAACGAAAATATGATGAAAAACATGCTTCGAAATATCACAGAATTGTATTTGTTTTAAGATGTAGACAGATGAAAAAGTGTATAAGATAGATCAAAAATGAAAATGAAAATATTAATAATCTTTTCTAGCTGCACTGGAAAACTGAGAACTCTAAATTAAATTTACTTAGAAAATAGCTATCTACAATTTTTCAATAGAAATAAACATAATTTATCTTCCTCCGAGAAAAAGTACTAGTTATTTCTTCTTTAACTAGCAATATTTTTGACCGGCGCGGTAACTCAATCGGTTAAGGCGTATTGAGTGGCGAATATACTGATCGACTGCCTACCGCGAGTTATGTACGCAACAGGAATGTGACCACTTGATAAGGACTCTCACGGTCACGTGGTACCCCAACTGAACAAAACCACCGAACCCGCTTGCAGCGAGGCATTCGGTCTCCATATTTAGTCCTGTACTATTGTAGTTAAGCTTAGACAACATTTTGTAATAAAATTAACTATTTTTGCACTTGTAAAATAAAATAAATATTTTTTAAGAACAGTTCTTCCGATTTCTAAATCAAAATTGGCGCAGTCGGTAGGATTAATCCAGTTAAAAATCTATTCAACGCGAATTAGAATTTTAACGTATTTTTTAAAATTTTGGGATTTTTTCCGAATTTAGAAAAGAACCCTCTACAGGACTATCGCAGTAAGTTGAGTTTTCCTTTCTCTCATTTTCCTCAAAAATCGTATCGAACGTATATTTGAGTTAATTGCTAATCCTGATTATTGAAATCAAATTGACATTCTCGTCTTTTAGTTTTAAGAATAATTTTCATAATAATTAATAGCGACAAAATAAGCACTTGTCCATAGTAGAAAATAATTTTGTTACAAGATAACGTTATTTTATATATTTTACTACTGACGGAATTTATAACGCATATTATTCCTGTAAGCAGTAAATTAGTTAAATTTACAAATATATGTCAGAAATAGACGATCTAGTAAATAGTTTAGAGAAAATCTGCATTGAACAAACTTCTCATAATAGTAACGAATCAAACGAAAGTCTTGAAATAACGGCTAACAATCAAATTAACTTTCACCTTCTAAAGGCCTATGCCGACACGATTCCACATTTTAATGGGGACGAAAATGTGTTAGAAATTTTCGTAGGTGCTTGTGATCAATTTATTTCCACATATACCACTACTGATGCATTACTAAATGCATACCTGTTACGTGTAGTAATAGGTAAACTCTCTGATAGGGCACAAATTTTAGTAGGTTCACGATTAGAAACTAGTTAATGCCTTATAGAAATGAACACCCTATCGAATTTGCCAAGAGAATACAGACCGCACGTAGTAAACTTGCATTTAAGGTGAATTCTTTGCCGATTACAGAAATGACACCTGAAACAAAGAAAATATATTTAAGACAATACGACTCTCTGGCACTCAAAACCTTTATGCGAAATTTAAGCGAGAGAGTACAAGACAAAATTTCTCTACAAAAACCAGACTCCCTCGAAGCCGCTATGTCTTACTATATCGAAGACGAAAACTTCCGAAGCACCACTAATTTAACAAATACCACTTATTCAATAATAATCCATTTAATATACCCCCTCAATTCAATAAAAACCCTAACTTCAATATTCCCACTCAGTTTAACAGACAATTTATTCATAGATCACAATTTCCCAGTCAACCAATAAATATTCAGCCAAGACAAATTCAACAAAGATTCCCAACAAACCGACAGACATTTGGACCCACACAAAACGTATTTAGACCTCATCAAACTGTACCCTTAAATAAACCGGAACCCATGTCAACCCAGTCTCGCATCCCTTCAGTACAACGTTCTTACCCAAATCAAAATCAAAACATGTTTAAAAATTTTAATCCTAATTTCAACCAACATAGACAATGGCAATCTAAAGAATTAAACAATATCGATGAGCAGCAAACATACGACGAAAATGATTTAAATAATTCCTATCAAAACTCAGAACTCGTCGAATACTACGAACCGTACACTGAATACCTTGAAAATTCAACAGACGAATCCGAACCGAACTATGACCCAAATTTTCAATCGGACACACCAACAGACAGTCAGACTTAGT
Organism: Rutpela maculata; assembly: GCA_936432065.2. Taxonomy (NCBI): domain Eukaryota; kingdom Metazoa; phylum Arthropoda; class Insecta; order Coleoptera; family Cerambycidae; genus Rutpela; species Rutpela maculata. The sequence goes on from OW386287.2 coordinate 215,671,838, forward strand.
AGAATTAAATTCAGCCACAGTAAATGCATTGCCTTATGTACAAATATCCGAACCACCTTTAAAACTACTTATCGATACAGGTTGTTATACATCAATTGTTAAACCCTCTGTCATTGAAAATCATTACCCCGATTATATTGTACACAATCCATCTAATTTAAAAACATCATTAGGCGAAAAAGAAATAAGATATAGAGCGACAATACCTTCCTTTTCAGAGTTTCAAAGTGACCATAATATTGAATTCCTTTTATTTAACTTTCACGAATATTTCGATGGCATTTTAGGCCTTAAAGACCTTATCGCCATGAACTTCTCTATAGACTTTCAGAACCAGTGTTTAGTAAACAAGACCATAAAAATTCAATTCTTTTATCGGCAACCCTTCGATAACACTTTTAGTTTTGAAATCCCAGCCCATGAAACGCTTATCAAAGACTTTCCTGTAAACATTCCTAATGGTGAGATTATCATACCACAGGGCACAATAAACGACTTGTTTATTCCAGAAACCTTATCGCAAGCCCATAACTATCGAGCTTATTTCGAAATATACAATCACACTTCAAAAACAATTTCTGTTTCATGAGTTTGAAATCTTTAACATTGATATTTGTGAACAACAACAACAAGACCACCCTTATACTGATATAACACAGCTAATACGCACGGACCACATGAATACGGAAGAGAAGTCCGCTATTTCTAAATTATGTCGTGAATTTAAAGACATCTTTCACAACGAAAATAATAAATTAACTTTTACAAATGAAGTCAAACATGACATTAAGACACATGATGAAATACCCATTCATACAAAATTGTATAGATTCCCGCATGTACACAAACCTGAAGTCGAACGCCAAATTAATAAAATGCTTAATGACGGTATTATTAGACCTTCAAGTTCGCCATGGTCCAGTCCCATATGGATTGTACCAAAGAAACTAGACGCCAGTGGCAAGCGCAAATGGCGTATAGTAGTGGACTATCGTAAGTTAAACGAGAAAACTATTGATGATCGGTATCCATTACCAAATATTAACGACATATTAGATAAGTTAGGCAAATGCAATTATTTTACGACACTTGACCTCGCATCAGGGTTTCACCAGATTGAAATGAGTGCGAATTCAATTAAAAAAACAGCATTTAACGTAGAAAACGGTCATTACGAATACGTTCGCATGCCGCTCGGACTAAAAAACGCACCGGCAACGTTTCAGCGAGTAATGGACAATGTCTTAAAAGAATTACAAGGAAAAATTTGTTTAGTATACATGGACGATATTATAATATTTAGTACATCTCTTCAAGAACATATAACCAACTTAAAACGAGTGTTTTCAAAATTACGTGAGTCTCGACTTAAAATACAATTAGACAAATCCGAATTCTTAAGAAAGGACGTGGAATTTTTAGGACACGTCATAACTTCCAACGGCATAAAACCAAATCCAAACAAAATAAAAGCCATCAGTAAATTCCCCATACCGCGAACAGCAAAAGAAATAAAATCTTTTCTCGGACTTTTGGGATATTACAGACGTTTCATAAAGAATTTTGCGCACATTACAAAACCTTTTACACAGTGCTTAAAGAAAGGTGAAAAGATAACACATTCGCCTCAGTTCATCGAAGCTTTTGAAAAATGTAAATCGATTCTAACGAATAGTCCTATATTGCAATATCCTGATTTCGAAAAGCCTTTTAATCTAACTACTGACGCGAGCAATATAGCTATAGGAGCAGTACTTTCACAAGGACCAATTGGCAGCGATTTACCAATTGCTTACGCTTCGCGCACATTGAACCCAGCTGAGCAAAACTACTCCACAATTGAAAGAGAACTTTTGGCTATAGTTATTATTGAACCCAGCTGAGCAAAACTACTCCACAATTGAAAGAGAACTTTTGGCTATAGTTAACTTTACGAAATACTTCAGACCGTATCTATTTGGACGAAAATTTAAGATAATAACGGATCACAAACCACTCCAGTGGCTATTTAACCTCAAAGAACCAAACTCGCGACTTGTAAGATGGCGCCTCAAACTCGAAGAGTATGAGTACGAAATTCATTACAAAAAGGGCAAAAACAACACGAATGCAGACGCATTATCACGCGTAGAAATCAATGCGGGCGAAAACGAATCCATTTTCCCAAACTTGGACGACACCGAAAGAAACAAAGTAGTTGACGATTTCTTAGAATCCATACCAGACAACGACATAGGCCCACCTACAGACGATACATCCACCCCAGCAGATAATGCCATTAAAATATTACAAGATATTGCTCTTAATTTAGACCTCAGCCAATCACATGACAAAAAAATATCTGATAACGATACACAACACTCGTCCCACGAAAATCCTATTTTAGCTTGCCCCATTTCAGAACAACCCCTCAATCAATATCTCAACCAAGTAGTGTTTTTTCTAAGCCAAGACGCCACAAAACCCTCCATTAGAAAAACGGAACTCTTTAAAGATAAAAACCCTAAGAGCCGACTATACATCACAATACCTAAAATAAATATGGACGAATATCTAATAGACACGATAAAGAACTACTTCGAGCCAAAAAAGACTTATGCACTATTTTTCAGAAATAACTTTTCCGAAATTGTAATAAACCTTATTCAAAACTTCTTTAAAAATTCTGCTTTTAAACTAATACAATGTAGCTCCATGTTAAAAGACATAGAAAATACAGACGAACGTAACGAAAAGATTAAATACCACCACGAAGGAAAAACATGCCACAAAGGTATAACAGAAACGAGAAACTCACTACGAAAAACTTATTACCGGCCAAACTTAACAGATGACGTAACAAATTATATAAATACTTGTCATATATGTCAAACAGCCAAATACGAAAGACACCCCAATGTTATTAAATTTAAACCAACTCCACAAGGGCTTAGACCATTCGAACATATTTATATCGACATTTTTCAAGTGAAAAAGAGTTGTTTCTTAACCATCTTAGATAGCTTCTCAAGATTTGGACAAGCATATCCAACGCAAATTAATTCAATTGACGTGCTAGATAGTCTCCTAAATTTCATTTCGCATTTTGGTATTCCTCATAAAATAACTTGTGACCAAGGGTCAGAATTCAAAAATAACCTTTTCGAAAATTTCTGTACGAAACATAAAATACAAGTACATTATACAACCGCTAAAAACTCTAATAGTAATAGTCCAGTCGAACGGTTCCATTCAACCCTACTAGAGGAATTAAGATGTTTAGAATTAGTCGACGCAAAAACTAACATAAACACTCAAATGAAATACGCGATTATAGGATATAACAATTCAATACACTCAGCCACTACATTTACTCCATTTTCGGTCATAAAAGGAAATATCGAACAAATTGATCCTTTCGACGTAACAGATAGTCGAATAGTTGAAACATACATAGATATACACACACAGAATATGCAAGCCATACACGAGGCTGTTAAACAAAATAATGCCAAAGCAAAAGATCTCAGTAAAATAAACGAGAATCGTGACGAGCCACCGGAAATTGATATTAAGAAAAACGTATACATAGCAACGAAAAACAGAAATAAAATAAAACCAAAATTTCGAAAAATAATACCGAAATCTACAACTAAAATAAAAGTATTAACTCAAAAAGGCGGTTATCATAAATCAAAAGTAAAGCCACAACGGCGAATTATATCGAGTGATATTGTTGCAGATGCTGCAAGCAATAACCATCCTACTCCTGGTCCCAGCGATCATCGGACAAGAGATAAAAATAGAAGAAATAATTAACCCCATACTACCATTCCCCTTAGGTAAAGCCTATACAACCAATAATCACCATACATTTCTCTATTTTCTTAATACTAACCAGTTAGAAAACTTAGCTCTTAATCTAAAAGATAACGTTAATAATCTCCCACATTTCATAGATTCCGCTCTTAACTTAAGCCAAATACACATAGTAAAAGACCTTGTCAATCACGCCACATATTTAATGGCCGAGACAAACAATAAACTAATTAATATCAAACCCAACTATAAGGAAAAACGAGGACTCCTTAACATAGTTGGCAAAGGATATAAATGGCTTTTTGGCACTCTAGACGCTTCAGATGGCGAACGCTATGACAAAGCCATATTAACATTAGACAAAAACCAGAGAACCCTGTACCATGACATGACGAAACAGCTGACATTAACTAAATTATTAACTCAGAAATATAACGAATCATTAACGACATTAATAAAAAATGAGAATATAATAAAAAATCGTTTAGAAGTTATATCTCGAGAAATAAAAGCATTTCACAGCCTTATGTCATTTCAAAACACAGTTGAACTAATAATACATACATGCAGAGATTTAATATCACTGTTAGACAATATTGAAAATGCAGTACTATTTGCTAGGTTGCACACTTTACACACAAATATAGTATCGGTCGAAGCGATGAAAATTCTTGTAACAAAAATCATAAAACTCTATGGTCAGTCTAAAGTACCAAATTTCAAAAACATTCAATCCTTCTATGAATTAGCAACTACTCAAATATTCTATCGAGACGACAAGATAATATTTTCCATACATTTTCCATTAGTAAGCCCTACCACTTATGACCTATTCCACTTATACCCGATTCCCAATAAAAACCTTACATTAATCCCAAAGAAATCCCATCTCCTTAAAAACTCAACTTATCTTATTTACGAAGACATCGAATGTCCAAAGATAGAAAATATTTGCCTATATCACACCAATCAGCCATCAACAGAAGTTGATTGTCTCTCACAGATGCTAGACGGCTACCAAAGAACATGCCCTCTTACTCCTACCTATCTCAATGAGCCAATAATTGAAATAATCAACGAAGCACACTTGATTGTTGTACCTATCAACAAGATGACGATTTCAAAAATTTGCAACAACGATGGAATTGCCGAAATATCCAAACCCAAGTTAATAACTATACCTCGAAACTGTACTGTCAAACTAAATGGTGAAACATTCACAAACCATCAAACTGAAAATCTCCAAAGTCAGTTTTCCCTACCAGAGATTAGTCATAATGTAGACGTACAGACTTTGAAGCCGATAAAACTAAAAAATATTCGACTAAGTGAAATATCTAAGTACAAACAAGAATTGGACAAAATGCAGGTCCATAAGTTAGAAGACATAACATACAGACAGACGGACAACAAAGCGTTATGGATTTTCCTTTCCTTAATTATTTTCGTTATTATACTTGCTGTAATGTACTTTTCATTTCAACGATATAAAACAAAAGGATCCAACACCAATATAATAATTACCAAATCGGACTTGGAAAATAACGAAAAGGAAAATGAAAAACAGTCATCCCTCCTGTTTTCCAGCTAAGAAGGGAGGAGTTATGTACGCAACAGGAATGTGACCACTTGATAAGGACTCTCACGGTCACGTGGTACCCCAACTGAACAAAACCACCGAACCCGCTTGCAGCGAGGCATTCGGTCTCCATATTTAGTCCTAGTACTATTGTAGTTAAGCTTAGACAACATTTTGTAATAAAATTAACTATTTTTGCACTTGTAAAATAAAATAAATATTTTTTAAAAACAGTTCTTCCGATTTCTAAATCAAAATTCGCGCTCTGGGTTCGACCCCCAGCCCCGGTATTGACAACACCGGTGGGTGTGGATGTATGTCTGCGTTTTTCCAAATGTGTAACCCCCTTCCACACAGCCTTGGCTATGGATTTGGGGGTTGTTTACTATCTGTGGTGTGTTTATGTTTATTTTTTTTTATTTACAATTACAACTTAATGCATTTTTTAGACCCTCGTGTCGCAACATGGACACTGATGGCTACCCCAGGACCCACACTATATATAACAGCCATATACTTAGCCTTGGTACTGCTGCTCCTACCCGCATATATGAAGAATAGGAAACCATACAAACTGACACAAATCATAAGGGTTTACAATATTCTCCAAATTGTATCTTGCTGCATTATTATTTATACGGTAAGTATATAAAAATTAGAGATATCATAAAACTAGCATGTATCGGGAATCTAGTTTCTCAAAAAGCTCCTAAATAGGGATTGCAATACCGGTTAACCGGTCAACCGGTTATCAGGACAAAAAACACGTGACGATAATTACCGGTTATTTTAATTTTTTACTGGTTATTTCGGTAAATTCTGAACTTACGATATGTCAGGTATTCAACGTTTCTATTTATGTCATTGACTAGTATTCACTAAATACACAGTGACTGTCCCAACAGTAAGCACTTTTAACAATAAATAAATAATATATAAAAAGTAAAATCCAAACACCAAGTCCTAAGAAATACAAGAGAGACATTGACAATATCTTGCGACAGGAAATTGAATATTTCACTGCCACAAATATCCGTGGAATACATTTAGAAGTATGTTATTACCAATTCTTATTAACTTATCGACCCACCAATATCGATTGAGGAAGGGCACCTTCAGCTGGTGGTATTCTATGCACAAATATCAGACTACTAAGCTTTGAAAAACTAACCCTTTCAACGGGATATTTTTAAAATATATTGTATTTTTAGATTAGGTATTCAGTAAATGCCCTATTTGAGTTTATGTTTGTAATTTTTGTTATTTACCGAATAATTATTTATTTAAATTTATTTCATTTAGATTTTTTCTTTTTGATAAAAAACCTTTTGTTTGTTCATTATATTAAATATACGTATATAAAAATGTTTTTTGTTAAATTTGGATAATTTTGTACATGGAAAAAGACAATTGCCATTTTAGCTACCCTAATCATTCATTCTAAATATTACCGGTAAATACCGGTTAACCGGTTATTTACATTTTTATTTACCGATTTACCGGTTATTAAAACTTCCGGTAAATTGCAATCCCCACTCCTAAAGTGCCAAATCTATGGCTTGGAGATAGTTTTGGAAAATTATATATATTATCTGGAATACATCTGCGCATCTAAAATAGAGGATACCATTCTGTCCACAATTATAAAAAAATGCAAATGTCAGAATTTTTTACGATAGATACATACTTCCATGATGAGAAATCTGCAGAAAGGAATGGAGCAATCTTCAGTGAAAGAATTATCTGCATTGTTATAAAAAATATGAATATCCTCTTATTTTCCGCTACCGTTTTTAGTTCATAAATGCTCGCCCCACGCGCTCTGGCGATCAGTCATTTGCACCACAATATGCTGTTATTGCAAAACGTTTATAGTGGCGTGTGTGAGTCGGACGAACATGTAAATATTTTGAGCCGGAACAAGATTACCCCCCCCCCCCCGTTTTCGAGGATGCTGAACACGATGGCGGCGTCAGAATTTCTCTTTGGGGTTGCGCAACCCCGCAAAACGGCCAAAAACCACCCCCGAGAGGGGTAAAACGCGCTTCACTCGATTTCCCTGCAGAAAATAACCTTCCCCCCGTTTTCGAGGATGCTGAGCACGATGGTGATGCTGGATATCGCCTTCGACCCCAACCAACTCCTCCACCGGCCAATACTCGCCCCCGAAAGGGGTGAATTTTTTTTTTCGTAATATCAGGCAAATTGCATTTCTATCCGTTTTCGAGGATGCTCAGCACGATGGTGGTGCTGGATATCGCGTTCGACCCCGACCAACCCCTCCACCGGCCAATACTCACCCCCTAGAGGGGTAAAACGCGCTTCACTCGATTTCCCTGGAGAAAAAAACCTTCCCCCAGTTTTCGAGGATGCTGAGCACGATGGTGGTGCTGGATATCGCATTCGACCCCGACCAACCCCTCCACCGGCCAATACTCGCCCCCGAAAGGGGTGAATTTTTTTTTGTAATATCAGCGGGAAACACATTTATTTCCCTTTTCGAGGATGTTAAGAAAATCGTACTTCTCTTCTTGGTTGCAATGCTCTTTCATTCCGGTCCAACTGAAAAATATCATCAAATACCGCAAGTGATACATACTTTGATTTTTACAAATAAATAATTGAGAACATTTATTACGATACATGACATTAAGCTTCAATAAAGTGCTACAGGTTCTTCTCTTACATTATAATAATTCATACTTAAAAATAATACGTTATACTACTTAAAGCATATAGCATATATATATACATATATATATATATATATATATATATATATAAAAAATTCACCCGTTTCGGGGGCGAGTATTGGCCGGTGGAGGGGTTGGTCGGGGTCGAACGCGATATCCAGCACCACCATCGTGCTCAGCATCCTCGAAAACGGATAGAAATGCAATTTGCCTGATATTACGAAAAAAAAAAATTCACCCCTTTCGGGGGCGAGTATTGGCCGGTGGAGGGGTTGGTTGGGGTCGAACGCGACATCCAGCACCACCATCGTGCTCAGCATCCTCGAAAACGGGGGGAAGGTTATTTTCTGCAAAGAAATCGAGTGAAGCGCGTTTTACCCCTCTCGGGGGTGGTTTTTGGCCGTTTTGAGGGGTTGCGCAACCCCAAAGAGAAATTCTTACACCGCCATCGTGTTCAGCATCCTCGAAAACGGGGGGGGGGGAGGTAATCTTGTTCCGGCTCAAAATATTTACAATTTTCGGTTTTTTTTCCGATTCACACACGCTACTATTACGCTAGGTTCTTATTACGCTTATTACTTATACGTAAATATTATCATTTACTATGATAAGAAACAGAAATTTAACCACTAACAATTTACTAACTAATAAAAATTATTATAATGTAATTTAAAACATTTGATGAAACACAGAAAACAAAGTGAAACTAAATGAACTTAAATTTACTTTGCATGAAAAATAACAATGTAGAAGTAATACACATCCAACATGCATTCTTAAACTAAATTAACACCTAATACTATCACCCTCACAAGGACAACCTATTATATCCAACCCAGCGTCGCTGTAACTATAGTTTCCAGTACATTTTTTACTTCCACATCCAGTTGGAAGTATGGTAACGACAAACAAAATTGAAAATTTTTATTGTTCAAATAGGTTCAAAATAGCTTAGAATATCATGAAACGTCGAGCTTTTAAGTTTGAGAGAAAAAAATCTATCTGTCTGTCTGTCTGTAACTTTTTTATACGCACGATTACTCTGGTATTATACATGATACCAAAAATTTCCCTCTTATTTCGGTGAAGGGTTGGGGGGTAAATTGGGGTAAATTGAGGTAAATAGATAAATCAAGCAGGTAAGAGTCCCAAGAGAAGCTATATGGTTTCAAATATTTTTTTTGCATTAGCCACCTCTGTTACCAATATTACAGGGAACCCAAAAACCTCAACCTCCGCTACTCCTACAGTTACTGGCACTTATTTCGATAGTTGTAAAAGTCGCCTGGACTCCGGAAATCGTAGTGGCTCAAGGCCCCGTTCTAATAATCGAAGTGGTACCCGCGTTAGATATAATCCTTCTAATGCTAAAGTTTGCTATTACCATCAACTTTATGATCGTAAAGCATTTAGATGTCTGGGAGATTGGTGCACTTTCGCCAAAGATGTCAAAGCCGACAATCAAAGATGACTAAAAGTCAATAATATTTTGACAACTGACGTTAATATTTTAGACAGTAAACGTCGTCTTTTTATATTTGATAATGCTAATAACTTAGAATTTCTTATTGACACAGGCGCTGATTTATCGATAGTACTTCGGAATCTCTTAACAGATACTAAAAGGAATCCCGATGTTGTACTGACAGCTGCTAATGGCTCAATTATAAATACCTTCGGAAAGAAATTTTTGAAAATTGATTTGAACTTACGTAGGTTATTTCCTTTCGTTTTTAATACAGCAGATATTAATGTCGCCATTATCGGAGCAGACTTTTTATCTCATTTTGGTTTAATTGTTGATTTGAAAAATAAATGTTTAATCGACAATATGACTAGTTTGTCAACATATTTATTTTCTAACAACGGTCCGTTACATTCTCCTAAGTTATTTAGCATATGAAATGAATTCACTGCATTACTTTTACAATTTCCTAGTTTAATTAGCTCCCCAAATTACAATTTGCCCGTTAAACATTCCGTAGAGCATCATATTGTTACAGAAGGTCATTTACCTTTCTCACGACCACGTAGGTTGGATAACATTAAATTTAAGATAGCTCAGAATGAATTCAATACTATGGTAGAATTAGGTATTTGTGTACCTTCTTCTTCTTCCGTATCCTCATCATTGCATATGGTAGCAAAAAAAGAAAGTAACGATTGGAGGCCTTGTGGAGACTATCGTCGTCTAAATTCAATTACTGTTCCTGACAGATACCCGTTACCGCACCTCCACGACTTTAACTCGCAATTGTATAATTGTGTTATTTTCTCAAAAATAGATTTGGTACGTGCTTATCACCAAATACCTGTCGCAAAAAGTGACGTTTTTAAAACAGCGATTACTACGCCGCGCCGTTCGGTTTGTTTGAATTTGAGCGTATGCCTTTCGGCTTACGTAACGCCGGTCAAACTTTCCAACGTTTCATGAATGAAGTTTTAGTAGGTTTGCCCTTCATTTTCGTCTATTTAGACGACATTCTGATTGCAAGTAAATCTAGTTCAGAACATTTAGAGCACTTGAGCACTTTTTCAGAGGTTAGAATTATATGGCATAAATATTAAACCGTCAAAATGCATATTAGGTGTCAGTCATTTGACATTTTTAGGACACAATATTTCTTCAGCCTTCTTCCGAACGTATTGATGTCATAAATAATTTTCCCTTACCTACTACAGTCAAGCAACTTCAGCGTTTCATAGGTATGGTTAACTTTTATCACCGTTTCATACCTTCTTTCGCTGAAATCTTAATTCCTTTACATGCACTTTGTACTAGCTTACTGCATGATAAAGTTAAAATAATAAATGATTGGCCCGCCGACTGTCTTCACAGTTTTTCCAAAGTCAAAGCTGCTATAGCTGATGCAACCATTTTAGCACATCCTCGTTGTGATAATAGCTCCTTTTTATCACTGACAGTTGATTGTTCAAATGTCTCTATGGGGGCAGTTCTTGAACAACGCGATGACAAAGGTGTACTTGCTCCATTAGCCTTTTTCTCACGAAAACTTACCTTAGCACAGACAAAATACAGTGCCTTTGACAAGGAACTTCTTTCTTTGTTTACAGCGAATAAACATTTCAGATTTTTACTTGAAGGTCGCACATTTATTTGCGTTACTGACCATAAACCTTTGGTCAAAGCATTATTCACTAAAACTGAAAGATCTCCCAGGCAAATTAGACATTTAGAATTCATTGCTCAATTTGCCTGCGAAATCAGACACATCAAAGGGAAAAATAATATTGTTGCTGACACTTTATCACGTGAACATGATATGTCTTCTTTACAACAATGCATTTTTTTACTTCTTAATTATAGTAATCGCGAAAAAATCACGTTTCGAAATGTTTTCGTATAATCATGTTTCAAATCATGCAGATACGAAAATAGGGTTTTTCCATCCCGTTAGTAGATACGTATGTCTGTCTGTCTGCTGGCGTCACATTTAAAACCCTATTTGATGGATAAAAATAATATCTGACAAGTAGTTCACGCTATTGCTAAGAAACCTGACAACTTTTAATAAAAAAATACAGGTTGGATACTTACTCGTTTTACCTCGTTTTTTATTTCGAGCCAACTCCCACCGTTTCGGAGATATCTGCGAAAAATAGCAAAAAACAGCTTATATTTCGGAGCCGAAAAAATTGCAAAAACATGCAATCTTGACACGTTCATATTTTTCGAAAAACACCTTTGACGACCATACGATGACGCGACGTAAAGAGGAAGTCTTCCAGATAAATCTGATCGTAAATTGCACGGCGAAATTCGAAAATTCGGCTCGACACGAACGAATCAAAAGTAGCATTTTGTGATATTTCAGAATATTGAAGATGTTTTTCCAACGAATACGTTTAAATTTTAGGAAGTTCACTGCTAGTTGTTGCTGACAAATGCGCATGCGCATGCTGAATCATCAAAGCCAAAGCAGAATCGGTGTCGCTTGACCCCGTCGTCCGACTTTCTCCATCTGACGTCACGTATCAGGAGTGGGTAAAATCCGGCAGATTTTAATCGCTTATATTTCTGGAAGAGATTTTTTTTTTAATTTTTTGTTGTCTATGGAGTTTTTAATGATGTTTTGAGATGAGATTTTTGCAAACAATTTTACAAATTCTTATACTCCTCGCTTACCCAAGAAAATGGGCTCATTTAGCACTTTTTTTAATTTGATTATCGGAAAGATCTTATAATTTTAAGACCCTGTGCAAAAAACTAAACTAAACGCGGTCGAGTATCGGCCGTGAAAACATTTTTTTCTTGCCTTATCTATTAATCGATTTTAATATTTTAAAAAACAAATTAAAGCCAAAGAATGTGTCTTTGATACGAATTTAAGAGACTATAATCAATTGTTTATTAGTATTGTAACAATTGACAATTTGCACGAAAGAAAGTTTGGTAAAAAGTGTCTAAATTGGTATCACTGTAATTCACTGCACATGTTGACCAAATCGTCTAATTCCAAACTTTACAACAATTAAATACCTATAATATAATAATTATAACATTGTCTTCATTATCTTTAATGTTAAACCTACTTCCATTGAATATAAATCATCTTTATTAGGTTGTTTCGTAGTCTACAGTGTTTAAAAAATGTCGAATTATGCAATTTGTCAATCACTGCTGCCAACTCTTCTAATAAACTGAGAATTGGAAACAGTGTTTGACAAATTGCATAATTCGACATTTTTTAAATATTGTAGACTACGAAACAACCTAATAAAGACTATTTATATTCAATGGAAGCAGGTTTAACATTAAAGATAATGAAAACGATGTTATGATTATTATATTATAGGTATTTAATTGTTGCAAAGTTTGGAAATTAGACGAGTTGGTCAACTTGTGCAGTGAATTAGAGTGAAACCAATCTAGACACTTTTTACCAAACTTTCTATCGTGCAAATCGTCAATTATAGTTAATAGTAAAAATTACTTTTTGAGGATTTGTATTTTTTCATTAAAAAAAATAGTCGCTCATCCTATGAAAATATTTTTTAAATAAATGTTGTAGGCCGTTAAAGGACAAACAATACTTTTTTTTTTTTTAATTTTTCTTTAGTTTAAAAAATAGCTGAGATATGAAATTTGTAATATTTAGGGGCGCACGCAAAGAGAGTGAAAGCTGTAAATATGTTTACAGAAATGTTCATATACCTATCGACTGTCACAAGCTGTTATGCTTAGATATATTTCTACACGTACATTTGCGCTGCATTGTTATTAATATAAATAAATTGCTAAGTTGGATTATCTCAAATCGAGTTTAGAATATATAAAATTTTTAAATATATTCTCATAGGTTTTTCAGGATATTGTTTTTATTTTTATATCGAATTTGTTTTCTTTTTATCTCGTTATTCTTTTACGAATTGTTTGATTTTTTTCTATTAGTATTTTGTTTCGTACAAGGATTGTTTTACTTTTATTATTATTTAGGTTTAGGTTTATTATTGTTTAAGGTTAATCAAGCCATTTCATTTCCACATTTTACCCGTCATTATGGAAGGTATTTGTATTTTTTGTCAAATTCCATTATCCGCGGAAGAAACGGTAGTCGTGAAAAGAGGATTACGCCGCAAACGCACTAAGCGACCGCGACCGCGACCAGTGCCAGTGGTTTACATTGGGTTAATTGTATCAGCACTCATTGCGAGACCGCGACCACGACCGCGACTGTGGTCTGCTGATACAATTAACCCAATGTAAACCACTGGTCGCGGTCGCAGTCGCGGTCGCGGTCGCTTAGTGCGTTCGCGGCGTTAGACACGATAATTTGAAAAAGTATACAACTTAATGACGATATTCATAAAAAAATTATTTCTGAAGAACTAATAGTTCACAAAAAATGTAGAAAAAATTACACTCGTAATAAAACCAAAACAGCCGCCTCTACTAGTAAAAATGATTTCACAGCAAAAAGATAAGGGCACACAGTGAATCATTTGACTTTAACAAAAATTGTGTTATTTGTGGAGATATAGCCGATGTAAAAAATGAAAACAAAAGACCAACAAATTTACGACGCCGTATTCAGTTAGTGCAAACTTTTGAATTTAAAGAATCTCTGATTTCTCACTGCCGAGAGCGTAATGATATTTTCTCTGAAAATGTTTTTGTTTTAAGGAATTTTGCCATAGTGTAAGCATATGCAATGAAGCTAACACATCAAGGAAGTTTTTGAAAAAAAAAAAAACGCAGGCCTCTACAACTTATACATTTCAAGTTATTGATATTTCAAATTAAGTTTCTGCGGGCAGGATACTTCATGAAGACTCATTCGCCCGGTTCTACTGTAGCTTTAATCAGTTTGATATGCGTGTTGTGGATACATACTGTAAAATATTATTTTTGACATATCTTTAATATAAATTTTATTTTCATAAGCACTTAGAAGGTTTTACTTATCAATATTTACGTTGCACATTATTTAAATCCATTATATTTATACATTTAAACAATGTAGGAATTTAAAAAATATGAGATAGTTATTTATTTTAAAATACATAAATAAAACGATATAAAAATATTTTAAAAATCCTCAACGTCGGAATCTAAAAAAAGCAGCAGACTTATTTTGACAACCTTTGATATTTCGTTTGCCTATTTACCTACAATAACAGCTTTTATGATATTTAGGATCATAGGCAAAGAGATCTTCGTAACCGGCTAATTTACAAAGCATGTCAATATTTTGTCGCTTTTGGGCAGCTTCGATTATTTTAGAGTACGTGTTTTTCCCAGTCCCTAAATAAGAATAAAAATTTTAATAATAGTCCTATACATTATTATTAAAAAGAGTTGAGCAAATTATAAGATATCAATGCCATCAAAAAATGCGTTTAATTAAAAAAAAAAACAATAAGGCAAAAAGTATTTTTTTGCTTAAATAGTGATGTGTGATGTCAATTTGTCAAATAATATTCAGTATTTTCAGTAAATAATTCATCACTATAAATAGATAAAATACGTAGCTATAGTGAGATTTTTTCCGCAGACGTAACTCGATTTCTCTCCTTTTTTAAATAAGTCCTATATTTATTAATCGTCCACCGACGAATTCTAAATCATATGCTAGCGTAGCCAACAATCCCAAAATCACACTTAGTCAAATGAATAAAGCAGTAAGTGAGGCAGTAGCGGTCACCCAGGTCACCGCGCCAAAGCGCCGGCCTGCTCCCACCAACCTCCGTAAACCTGTGATCGGTTCTAATGCTGACAGATCTATTAAAACTGTTCCTAAATGCGGGTACTTACATGTGTACCGCTTGGATCCCAACACCAATACTAGTGATCTACAAATCTTTTTAAAACAATCTGCCCCTGATATAAATTTCAGTTTTAAAGAATTAAACAAAACAGCCCAGGCAAGATCTTTTATCGTAAGCTTTCCAATTGAACACGTTAGAGATGTCTATGATCCTCAAATATGGCCTAAAGGCGCCCATATAAACAGGTACTATTTCCCCAAAGAATCGAAGAATGAAAATTTTCTGAAGGAAGCCTCGGAGACTCAAAAGGATTAACCGAAGCTGAACTGTGTAATTCACTCGATAATTCATTTAGATGTAAAAAGAGTATCAGTGATGACTGTGCAAACACTCAAAGTCATGAGGCAGGTCATTTGGTTGTCTGTCATATTAATGTAAGAAGTATCCGAAATAAGACTGATGATTTGATTCTACTGCTAAACACATTGGACTTGCCAGAGATTGTATGCATAACTGAAAGCTGGTGTAGTGAAGAAGAAATAGTGTGTATAAGTTTGCAGCCCTATATTCTCGCAGATTATTTTTGTAGGGAAAAGTCAAAAGGCGGAGGCGTCGCTATTTTCATTAGAAGTGATATTAATTACAAAATAAAACCTTGTACTTGTAAAAAAATTGAAATTCATTTTGAATATGCTCTTATTGAAATAAATATAAACAATCTCAGTTTTCTGATAGGCTGTTTTTATAGGTCTCCTTCTTCTGACTTTCCACTTTTTCTAATGTCCTTGGAGGACTTATTAAACAGGGTCTTACATCCTAATAGTTTTGCATTCATGTGCGGTGACTTTAATGTAAATTTCGATACGGCTGTGAGCAATAAGTGTGCTGAAGATCTAGTAAATATATTTTTATCTTTTGGTCTCCATAAAACAATAAATGAATATACTCGTGTATGTAATAAGTCAAAAAGCATTATAGATAATATTTTTTCCAATATTGATACCATACTACTCAGTTCAGAAATTATTTACTCCGATATATCAGATCACTTCATGCAATATGTTTCATTTAATTTCACAAGTTGTAATACTGTAGAAAATGTTAGATTTAAGAGATTCTTCAATAGGGATAAAAATCTAAACAAATTTAAACAATTGCTTTCCAACGTAGACTGGTCCTTCCTGGAAACCATGGATGAGTTCGAAGACAAATTTAGCACTTTTTTCACTCTCTTTATAGAGCTCTGTCACACAGCATTTCCTCTAGAAAAATCTGAATTAAAATCAAAACGTAAAAACCAGAAACCGTGGATTGATGACGATATAATCAACCAAGGAAGCTTCCTTAGAGATTTATTTAAAATTTACAAATTGACTAATGACAGCGTACTTTATGAAAGGTACAAAGTAATTAAAGCTAATCATGAGAAGAAAATAAAACTTGCAAAAAAAAACTATCACGATAACTTAATTTTTCATTCTCAAAACAAGTCAAAAGCAGCTTGGTCTATAATAAAAAATGAATCAAACATCAAACATAGAAAAAGTATCCCCGATCACTTTTCTGATAATGTCGGAAATGAAATACATGATTTTCACATTGCAGCTAATTCTTTTAATGAGTACTTTGCATCCTCCGTTCAGACGCAAAATGACGCCTCAGTTACCTATGGGACAATCAATAAGAATTACAGTAAGTCATTCTTTTTATCACCTGTTACTACTAATGAGGTTTATGATATAGTTCTGTCTATTTCAACAAAGGACTCTTCAGGTTTTGATGACATACCATGTTCTCTTTTAATAAAAGTTATTGATTATATCTTAGAGCCCCTTACTATGTTAATAAACATTTCTTTCCAGGAAGGAATTTTTCCATCTTTACTAAAGAAAGCCCTCATTGTCCCTATACACAAAAAGGGTGATATTCATGACATTACCAACTATAGAGGTATTGCACTGTTATCAGCTTTCTCAAAAGTCCTTGAAAGGGCATACTTCATCAGACTGTCTGACTTCCTAGAGAAAGAAAAAATTATCGCTAAACAGCAGTATGGGTTTAGGAAAGGTCTCTCAACCCAAGATGCGGTACTATACCTATATAATTTTATTTTATCAATTTTAAACAACAGTAAAATCACTGCTTGCATATTTTTCGACTTAAAACGCGCATTTGATACTGTGGATCATGCAATTCTTACAAACAAGTTATATAACTATGGTATACGCGGGACAGCACTAACTTGGATAAAATCTTATTTAAGTGACAGAAGCCAAAAAGTAACTTTAAGACAAAATGGCACAACTTACATATCTGATGCTCTTGCGATAAACATTGGCGTGCCTCAGGGGGGTATTTTGGGGCCGTTACTTTTTATAATTTTCATTAACGATATTACACAAAGTTTAAGCAATTGCTACATTTCGTTATTTGCAGATGATACCGCTGCTTCTGTTTCCGGAAAAGATTTCGGTGAGTTAAGCCAAAACGCAAATTGCATTGTTACTAGCATGCAAAAATATTGCCAAGATAATTGTTTAGTTCTCAATAATTTAAAAACTGAATTAATGGTTTTCACCACTCGTGAGCTAGAAAAAAGTCTATTAGTAAAAATGGATCATAACACCATCCAACAAACGAACATTACTAAATTTCTTGGGTTGCAGATTGATTCCAAACTATCTTGGAACCATCAGATAGAAATGATAGTAAAAAAACTTACCACACATTGCTTTGTCCTATGGCAACTTAGAACTAAAGTTAGTCTGAACATACTGAAATTGTACTACTTTGCTTATATTCATTCCTGTTTAAATTACGGTACCATATGCTGGGGAAACTCAGTTCGAATTAATGATATATTGGTCATGCAAAAGAAAATCATACGAACGATGACCTTTAAGGGACCTCAATTCTCATGCAGGCAACTTTTCAAAGAGCTTGGAATATTAACTATTACAGCTATTTATATTTTACACTGTGTTGTTTTTATAAAAACGAACCCTGACAAATTTGTACAAAGGCGGGATGGCTCTGAGCACTACAGTTTAAGAATAAATAATAATATAAACTTACCACAACACCGCTTAACCACGGTTGCCAAAGGACCTTTTATTATGTCCATAAAATTGTTTAATAAACTTCCAACTTCCGTCAAAGAAATAACGAATATTTATTTATTCAAGAAAACCGTAAAAAAATTACTATTAAATAACGTATTTTATTCTGTGTCAGAGTATCTTGATTGCTCAGATTTTTAGTGGATGTTTTATTGTAATAGTTTTATTATGATATATCATACATATATATGTTTTTATACGAAGATTTTTAAATATTGTGTTGCTGTTTTTCTTTTTTTTCAGCTTCTTTCTGTAGTTTTAGATATTGACAATATTCTGTATACTTGTTTGTACAAGTCTTATTGAAAATAAAGAGATATTATTATTATTATTATTATTATTAAGGATAGGATTTTACAGAGTGAGAGGGAAATATGCATTTATTTTCTGTTTATTATAGATATTTAAAAAATCATAAGTGGTAAAATAGTTTCAGATACTTCCCATTGTTTCAAGGAATACAACCATATACAGTTTTTATCATAAATTTTGTATCTGTTAAATGTCATGCTCTAATAATGAAATCAGGAACTATTTTCATTGACAAACTACAACATTCAAGTACAACAGAAATTTACAATAAAAGAAATATATAGTTGTAATCGTTAAAACAATAGCAAGTATCTAAAACAGTTTTAAAGATTATACTATGTTCGGTTTCTTAAATATTTACGATAAATCGAAAATAAACGCATACTTCCCTCTCATTCTCCAAAATCCCATCCAAAAATGTCGGGTCGGCCCCTCACATATCAAAGGAATTCCGTATAAAAATGCATCGGCCCCTTGTCAACAATATATCGGCTGGACTGATAATAAGGTAGCAAAGAAATAGAGAGATAAATCATGTCTACAGAGAAAAATCGTACTATACAGGGTGAGTCATGAGGAACTGTACGTACTTCTACCGTAAGTAGAGGCAGCTAAGACAAATACCAAGTGACCATTAAAAAGTGTTTGTTCCCTTTCTTTACTATCATACAAAGTGAGTTATGAATTTTGTCCAAAAATTGTTTTGGTCATAACATTTTAACGATTTGCCTCATTTTTTACAACGCTATAAAATGCACCGTCTGTTAACATATTTTTAACTTTAAGTTTGTATGAATTAAAATTGTTAATCATTTTTAAATCAAGAGGTAAAGAATTATACAATTTAATACACCAGTAGAATGGTGATTTTTCAAATAATGTAGAATTATGCGATGGTATTAGGAGGTCACTGCTTCTCGTGATATAATTATGACGACTTTATCAAAAAGTAAGTAAGTGTAAGTTTTTTTGACGAAACATAAGCATTTATAAATAAAAATTGATGGAGTTGTAAGTAATTTATTTGACTTAAAACTGTGTTTGCAGCTTTCCCCTGGTTTTAAGTTAAATATTAAACGTATGAGTTTTTTTTGGCAAATAAAAACTCTGTCTCTTTCAGTGGCCATACCCCAACATAATGTACTAAAACTTATATGCGAGTATGCAAGTGAATAATAAGTATTTAGTACTGCCTTAAGATCAAATATATTTTTTAGTTGTATAACTGCAAAATAAGCCTGGTTTAATTTCTTGCATACTATATCAATTTGGGATTTCCAGGATAGATCTGCGTCCAGAACAACGCCTAAGAATTTACTCTTGCAGCAAAATGTAAAATTCTGTATAATACAGGGTTTCCTATTGTAAAAATTCATGAAAGTTGTTTTGGACGAATTTAGTATAAGTTTATTACGGTCACACCGTACTTACTAAACCTAGGCACGAGGTATGTAGATATTATTTTCTTTTAGCTAAATTTTTGTATTAATTAATATTAGTATGCATTAAAATATTCCATTTTGTCAAACTTTTCATTTGACTTGAAAATTGATCGTTAGTAAAAAAAATTGTTGACAGTGTGACAAATATTTCAAATACTCAGGTTTTACTACCTATTTGTGTCCTATACAAATTTCATATCAAGTTTTAGATAAATCATATACAGGGTGAACTATCGTATAGGAAGCAATCCAACAATTCCTTTTGAAACCGTCCCTGGATTTTTTTAAATTTTGGATATGTATGATGGTTGTTAGGCAACAGTGTACATTGTTGTAAAAAATGAGGCAAATCGGATTAACCGTTAAAATGTTATGACCAAAAGAATTTTTGGACAAAATTCATAAATCACTCTGTATGATAGTAAAGAAAGGGAACAAACACTTTTTAATGGTCACTTGTTATTTGTCTTAGGTGCCTCTACTTACGGTAGAAATATGTACAGTTCCTCATGACTCACCCTGTATTACGCCTTTCTTTCCCGATGTATTACATATTAAACATATTGTCCGAATATTGAATTTCTCTTTATTGCATCTTACCGAAGACGAAGATACATTTTCAGTTTCACTGAACTGGGAAAGATTTTTAAGATTTTGCAAACTAATATAGATTTGTCTGCAGGCTATATGAAATTTCACTTTGACTTTTCCACTTAAAGTATTTTCCTCTTGTTGCAACATATTTTCGACACAAATGCCTCGCCTTTTTTCCGCGGCACATATAATTGTTTTTAATCCTTGCAATCTAGTATTTTGTGTCACTAATTTGTCATTTTCCTTCAAAGTTTGTCCACAGAATAAACATTCCATTGTTAAGCACTAAATAATATGTAAAAACCCAATAAAAATAAATAATACTCATTTGCATTCACATTATATAAAGAAAAGTTTGTTTCTAACTGGCATAATATAAGATTACTTGTATTGAATAGTCCACACTTGCGGGCACCGCGGTGAGGCGCATCTAGGATCGAAAAACTCATAGCTTTAAATAACAAAATTTCGAAAACTATAAGTCGTAGAGACCTGGTTTTCATTTTAAAAACTTCCTTGAGGTGTAGACTTTATTTCATACGCAGATGGTATGACAAAATTTCTTAAAATAAAAAAGGTTTTCGCTTACTGAAAAAAGTGCTGTAAGGGAAGTAAATATTCAAGTTTTATCTCGTTTTACAGGAAAATTAGATTTTCCATAAAAACTAAATTAAAGCAGTGACCTTCGCCCACATTTCCTTTATCAATTAAAAAAAAATACATATAATTATCTCAATTGGTTCTGGATATATCACGAGGGATGTGTGAAAAAGTAAGAAAAATTAATTTTGACAGATTTATGACATTTTTCGTCATAAAAAAAGTTTGATCTCCCAAAAAATGTTGTAATTGGCCATTACAGGTGGCCAAGGACCTAACCTATCATGCTGTGAAGGTCCCATGTGGTTGTACCTTAAAAAATTTTTTTTTTCAAGAAGGAAGGAAGCTACTTTTCTCCGTTATACGGTGCACTAAACTGAATCCCAGCGATATGTCAACCATTTATACGGCCTTAAGTTTTGCAAACAATGAATGCATAAAGCAAAATTATAATACTTGTTTTGTAACGTTTGATCAGCCGTTGTATCAAAAAGCTTTAGAAATTGTAAATTCATGTGAGGAACTATCTTCTGTTGTACTTCGATTAGGTGGTTTTTATTTGGTAATGTCTTTTTTGGTTTCTGTAGGTTTTATTGAACAGCATGTTTATAGGTGCAAACATGGCTTAATAAGGAAATTAATTCATCTGAGTGGGGCTGGGAATTGAAAAACGATATAACCAAACCCGTACCAACATCTTTGTCAATTGTACCCGACAATATATTAAAACTTCTATATTGCAACTGTAAAAATGACTGCAATAAAAATTGTCCTTGAAATTACACAAAGTGTTCTTTCTGATCTGTGCAGTAATTGCCGTGGCATAAGTCGTGTCAATTCAAACATTTTAATTATAACCGATAGCGATATTGAAGATGAAAATTAATTATTAATTTTTTTGTTTTACCTCATTATTATTATTATTTATCATTATTATTATTATAAACCATCTAATTCTGAAAACTGGGCTTGGTAATCATTTTTGTTCGGGGTTAATTGTGCTGTGACTAAAATTGCACATTTTAACTTTTGATTTTAATGCTAACATTATGATAATTAAAATATTCTATCTCCGTTATTTTTAAAGCTACAAAAGAGATTAAAAAAACGTTCTGTTTGTTTATTTATTAATTTTAATTTTCAGTTTAAGTCAGTTTTTTACCACACAAAGTTTAGTAAAATGTGTAAAATATATGTTAAAGCCACATTCTTTGGCTATTATTATCTGTTTAGAATATTAAAATCGGCTAATAAATAAGGCAAGGAAAACATTTTTTCTTCGTCTACGCGCGTGCCATTTTTTCAACATGGCGGCTAACGCTCAATTCGGATTCTTCGGGACTGTCAGTATGTTATTGCACGTATCGTAGGCTACATATTCTGAAAAATTCAAACAGATTGTGCCGCGACTAGTAGATATTTCTGAATTTATTGAAACTAAAATTTTCCGATTTTCAAGATAAGAAGTTCCATTTCACAATATTTCCATTCCTGCAGTTTGCAATTTGACCTCCAAAAATTTCGGATTAACTGAATCAAAAGCGACAGTTAGATCAAAGAAGAGACTAGCTAATTTGACAACACCCGAATCTAGAAAGAATGAGCTTTCCATTGGTTTGAAAATCATTAAGGAATGTAATAAAATAAGCTTGAAAATGCAGTGTAAGGATAATAACCAATCAATGAAAATACACAAATTTGCGGAAAATTCTTCTAGCACTCGCGGACAGAATGGCGGCCTTCACATGTAGATCCACAAGCGTGTGCGTGAGTCAAAAAATCCCGTGCGTGAGATAATATTCACGACGTGACACGACGCCCCATTTCTGATTTAAAACTTCAACCTGTCGTGTCGTGACAAGAATAAGAAGCGAAACGATAGACGGAAGACGGAACACGAGCGCGAGAAGGGAGGGAAAAGGACAGGAGACAGGATGAATGACGCAACATTCAAATCAAACTGCGTAATTGCAATCTCTCTCTACTGCATTCGCCAGTCCCCTAGCCCTCCTGGCCTGGTCTGGTCACTCTGGTCCAGAGATGGGCACGTGACGTGAATTTCACCGTGTCACGGCGTGAGCGTGTACATTTAAGGTACCAAATCACGGAAGATTTCGTGAGTGTGCGTGAGTCAAAAGATCCCGTGCGTGAGCGTGCGTGAGTTTGCCGTAACATATATCAGTCGTGCGTGAGTGTGCGTGAGCTAAAGGTTTAAAGTCGTGAGCGTGAGTCAAAGTCGACTCACGCGCCCATTTCTACTCCTGACTCCTAATTAATGCCCGTTCCTCACTCAGACAATTAAATCTCAACCTAAAACTGGTTTTTCTTACTAGTGTCATAAATATCTTGATCCGGGAGGAGGCTGGTACTTTTGATATGACGCTGCCTCTGAAAAAGTTTTCACAAACGCCAAACACTTGATTACTATTATTCGACGTTTCGTCAACCATAGGACACCATCTGGAGACGATTAAACCTGACAGTTCCAGTCGTCTCCAAATAACTAAAACTGACAATTTTAGTCGTCTCCTGATGATGCCAACATTGTTGGCGAAATGCATTTCGAGTAATAATATTCAAGTGTTTTGATGTCTGTGGAAACTACTTTAGAGTCAGAAGTAACTATTAAGTGTTTTCTAGATGCTCACTGCAGGATGGATAACAGGGGAATACAGCTTTGGATGTCAACCTGCTGATTATTCTGACAATCCCAATGCAGTACGACTACTTACGGGATTCTACTGGTTTTACCTCCTGAAGATGGTCGAGCTAATCGAAACAGTATTCTTTGTATTGAGAAAAAAGTTCAATCAGGTGTCCGCACTGCATCTGTATCACCACGTCTCTACGTTCCTACTTGGGTACATAAGTTGCAAGTTTATAGGAGGTAAAGATGGCTGAATAATTGCTTTTCTATATCATCTTGCGAATGCATCGACAAAATTCCAAGAACTCGGTTTTCTTGAATGCAAAGTGAGCCCATATGTGGTCAATGAAAATTACCAAATCTTTTTAGAATGCTCTATTTATCGAGTTTACCGAGGGGTAACTCACGGGAAAACTGCGGGACGAAATATCGCCTCTATGGTCAATATCGCTCCGGATCGCCTCAGATCTCCTTGGATTACCTCGGATCGCCTCAGATTGCCCCTGGATCACCTCAGATCGCTCGTGGATCACCTCGGATCTCCCTTTATTACATTATACCTATTATAATTCGTATCAGCGCTATTTCATCTGTTTATATAGACGTTCAACTGCGCCGACATTTAATCTTTACCGAACTCATTGTCGGCATATTTGAAATGGCATCTGTAAATTGGAAATAGAGGTAAGACGAACTATGCAACCCATATTTTACATCCACGTCAAGTTAAAGTATAGTAACGCAAAACAAAAATTGGAACATTTTTATTATTCAAATAGGCTTAGAACTCGGCTTCGAATGTCATGAAACGTCGAGATTTTAAGTTAGAGCAAAAAAAAATTCTGTCTGTAACTTTTTTGTGCGCGCGATTACTCGGAAACCGTTTAACAATGCAAAATGCAACAAGTTTCTTTCGTTATTTATTGGACGCAGAAAAGTGTAGTTGGATTTTGGAAGAAGGAAGACTGCAGCCACTTTGGGTTAGGAGGAAACCCAACATCTTTAGGGGTTGATGAAGATTTACGAAAAAATTAAAGGTGGGATTAACTTATAAGTTTAGAAGTTGTAAATATAAGAAAAATGTATAAAAGATTTAAAAATTCATACATGTCTCGCTGACACCTTTATTAAATAAAAAAACCGCTGCCTAAGGAATCACATTTCCACATCCACATTTCCTATCCAAGTATCTTACAACGAAAGAAATGTTGATACTATAGATTTGCACTCCACTACGTGAAAATAACTGTTCATTGTTCATTTAATAACATAATATTTGAAATCGTCTACCCCAAAAAGTTACAAACAATTTCATCAAAAGTCAAATCACATTAGGTTTGTGCGGGGTACTTTAAGTTCTAATGAGAAAATCTATTTTGTTCCTCTAAGTTTGTCCAATGGTGTACACTACACATATATAAATAAAATTACTTTGTGCATTTAAGTACTTAATTTTATTGAAACTAAAATGGAAACCTACTAATTTATATTTACCAATGTATGACAATCTCGATAACGGAAACTACTAACATTATCGCAATGATATCATGTCATCAGTTAGTAAAGTTTGTGAGTAGTGTAAAATGTGATTTTAATTTAAATTATTTAAATTTAATCGAAGTCCAAATTTCATTTTCAAATTATGAAATAAAAAAAAATGTCTTCCATCAATATATATTTTGTTATTAGACATAATAATGAATCCATCCAATATATTGAAAGATATAAATTATGGATTTAGACTTATTTTTGGCCATTTTGAATATGAGCACTCAAATTTGTAAATTTTCATGCGAATAACATTAAAACGCATAGAATTATCTGAATATTGTTTTTGAAAAAAAAAGGACATCCAAATGAACAATTTCCGCCAAGTTTGGTCAAGGAGCTCACTATTTTTTTGCCCTTTCTTAGAAATTCGACCGCGCGCGTGCGCCCACAGGTCTGCGGTGTCTTCCATTTATTTTTTCGTCATGTCAAATACGTATGTATAGTAAGTGCCACCAAGCATTTCGATCGGAAGTTAGTGAAAAAATTTGCCTTCTGCGTCCTCTGCCCCACCCCACGGCCCGTAGGACTAAGGGCCTAATAAAAAAATTGTGAATTTTGTCTATACTTTTAATCTACTGAGCAGAACTAAGGAGCTTTCTACCTTACCAAATTAATGTCAGCTTTTGGGCCTCAAAACGAAAAAAATTTTGATACTATATTTGCACTCCATTATGTGGAAATAATTGTTTATGTTATGTTTATTTAATATTATAATACTTGAAATAGTCTACCCAAATACCCATAAAACAATATGCCACATCGGTGGGGGTGGTGGTAGTGGATGATGTAAAAAAAACTGAGGCCTTTGGTTCCTGTCCACGCACTAAACCACAATTTTGTTTTGTTTCGCCCCTTTTAATGGGTATGTGGTAATGGGGGTGGCTAATGCCAAAATTTTTAGAGACCTTAGCTCGTATATATACTAAATACCAAATTTATGGACTCTTTTTTTTTCCTTATGGGTTGCGGTGCCGAAGTCCCGCTGTACTGAAGCTTGAGCTTATTGTACCCCATAGTCTCGTTATTCCATTAATCCCGTTCCTCTCCAAAACGAGAGTATACGGTCAATGGGAGCTCTGGCTATTTCTTCCGGGGTTACGGTTAGTCCCCCGAAGTGTGAGAATCTCCCAGCCACTAAGGCTGGGCATTCACATAGTATGTGGTGAGGAGTTTCTTCATCCTCACCACACATCCTACATTCTGGATTATCTTTCACACCTATGTTAGTTAGGTGTCTATTCAGTGTGCAGTGTCCTGTTAGGATTCCCACTGCATATCTCAGGGCCCTAATTCTCGAGTGTGAGAGAACGGGAACGTTCACATCACGGAAAGGATCATTCACATCCCTCGCTATTCTCTTGTGCTCTAAAATCGGTATTCTCGAACACGTGGGATGTCGATCACTCGAGGAACAGATGATTCAATGTTGCCACATATTTTACTGTAGAATCCACCAATAGAAGCCACGTATTTTTGGCGCTTAAAAGAGAACATTAGTTTCGTAACTAACCTAGTTTTTGTAAATGAATGCTGTTTATGCTATTATTTTATTGAAAATAAAATTGTATTATTTAAGTGCTACGATGAAAAGCGAAAGTATTTAATTTGTAAGGCCGAATATGAAAGGAGAAATTACAATGTTTAAAAAGATCTGTGGAAATGCAAGAAAATATTTTGCAGGAAGTTAAAGATGTGAAAGAATATTTATCATAATTATGATAAATATTCATTTATAACAATTTAATTATACCAAAGTACCTTTGGACTAATTCATTTTCAGTACCTGCCGTTTTCAGATGAAAAGAAGCATAGATTGCTCATATTTATAACCTCAAAATTAAAAACTTAACTATTTGCCGTTTGTAGGATGAGTTATTAAAAAAGTGAAACTTTTTCGTATTACCAATGTGTTTTCAACGATTTTGTTATTAGCATAACAGTTACTAGTTTATGCATAATGTTTGTTATTGTCGTGTAAGAGGTTATTTCTTGTTTTTAGGGTGGTTGTGGTCACCACACTAGAGAAATTCGTGCATAGAGTTTTCTATTATACTATACTCAAATTTACCAATGAACTGTAATTGTGATAATTCAGTGTACCTAGTTTAGTATTTTCATAAATTGTTCCCTTTTTATTATCTATTATTTTTTTATATATATAAAACTATAATATATAAAACTATAATAATAAAAGAAAACAGATATTCCATAATAAATTTTTTTTTGGGAAAAAATCATAGTATATAATAAACGTTTTAAAAAATCAAATCTGCATAAAGCACAAATACACAAATATTGAACATTTTATCATGATAAAAGTTGGTGCGTAGAAAAAAAAAATGCTTTTGACATGGACAAAATTTAGGTTGTGTGCTAGAAATACAAAGTTGTCACCTAATCAAAAAACATTTAAAATCAAAAAATCTTAAAACAACCAAATGAATTTCTGCTTGATACACATTTGAGAAAATCATTTTAAAAATTGAGAAAACCCAGTTTTCTCTTTCAATATTTAGGCATGTGATTTTCACAGAAAGTGTGCATCGGGCAATAAAACATCAGCGTTTTCTTTATATATATTTAACGCTTTTAATTCTGATCTCTAAATATTTTGATTTGAAATATTTTTGATTTGGTGCCATCACATTATTTTATTCTTTGCATATTACCCTGTACACGCAACCTAAATTTTGTTCATGTCAAAGTGTTTTTTCAAGAATAAAATTTTCTGACAAATCAGAATTGACTCTGTTGAGGCCTTTCTTCAACGTTTTGTTCTTGATATATCCCAAATTCTACCTGTTCGGCATTAACAGGTATATTTGCTTTTATACATGTTATGAAGCATGAAGCACACAACAAGCTTAATTGTTTTTGATGCTCTATTAGGGGTATAGTGTATGTATACCCTATGCTTGAGTAGACACTGAAACCTAAGACATATATTTCTATTCTAAACAGCAGCTCTTCCTTCGGCTTCATTAAATGAACTTATAGCATTAACTCAGCTAACGATAAAAAAATAGTCAATAAACTCTTTTCGTCTAATGATAATTATTGATAACCACATATTTTAAAAAACGAGGTTAAAAACGCACAAAACAGAATCATTGCGCAAACTCCAGCGATATTTTCCTAGGAGAATGCTCCGTTCCCTTGAAAAATAGCAAGAGAAGAGTATTCTCTTACAAACGTGTGATGTGAACGATCACTTTTGCTCCGGAATACCATTTAATGCTTTGTAAGAGAACTCCGCCCACTTTTCTCATGAGAACGCTGTTCCCCGATTTCGAGAATAGGGACCCAGCTGTTTTCTGCTCAGCTTTAGCAATTCGTTGGTCTTTGTCATGGATGGCCCGCCGGTGATGAACATGCCTGACTGCCTCATCCCCGGCGCGCCAGTCCAGTACAAGATATGTTTCTGACTCAATAGTTCCTTTACCATTCCTCTTGCGGTATTGTATGATATCCCGCAGGATGGCTCAGGTCGTAGCCTACGTAAATGATTTTATCAGGCCTCCGCATTGCACTCGAGTCCGCGTGTGACGTCACGAAAGGAGTCCTACGACTTTACAAAGTTACTGCGGCTACGGGTGGATTTAGCGCTCTTTTGCAAGATTAATATTTTATTTCTTCGTATAATTTGTTTAGTATTAAGTTGAGTATGGATTAGTGCCAACTAATTGGATTTCAATTTGTACTGGAGTCGAATGAAAAGGGAATTACTTAAATATTTAATGTGCCTAACACAGTAATAATTCACAAAATAGATCGTGAGAAATACTAGAAATAAATGATTCAGCCTCCTAATACTGAAATTAGATATTGATTTATTACTGTATCTTTATACTGTGAACATTATGAAAACGCCCTTAATTAATGAATGTCAATTAAAAGAATGTCCCGTCGATGGCGTCGATGTTGTGTGCCAGTGCAAATCAAATTACAATAAACAACGATATACTACTGTTTCGTTTTCCGTCGGAAAACCTGGCAAAAAATGGTCTCATAGCATTCACCGAAAACATTTTATCTCGAATAAAAATTCAGTAATCTGCGTTAATCACAAGTCTTGTAACGACAAAAAAATTAAAAAAAAAAAATTTATTGTTCATTTAGATTTAGAATGTCATGAAACGTCGAGATTTTAAGTTTGAGCAAAAAAATTCTGTGTGTCTATCACTTTCTTTGTGCGCACAATTACTCTGCAATCGTTTAAGATATTGACTGAAAATTTGGTACACGTATGTATTTTAACGAGATCTGGAACTAGATTATATTTTCATCTTATTCCGTTGAAGGGTAAATTTGAGTAAATGGGGGTAAAGAGGTAAATCAAGCAGGTAAGAGTCAAAAAAAATTGATATTTAGTATATATAAGAGAAGCTAATGTCTCAAAAAAAATTTGCCATTAGCCACACCCCCTCCTTACTACCCCCACCCCATTATAAAAGGAGGTGAAAAGAAATTGTTATTTAATGTGTGTACAAGAACCAAAGACCTCAAAATATTTTTTTACTTCATCCATCCCCAATACCACCCCCCTTCACTACCCCCACCCCACTACCGATGTGGGATATCGTTTTATGGGTTTTTGGAGGTAGATGATTTCAAATATTAATTAAAGTTCCATAAACAATTATTTCCACGTACAAAATTTTTTCGTTGTGAGAGACTTGATATACTTTTCTAATATATTGTTGAACAATTATTCTAAAGTGAAAAATAATCGTATCAGTGAGGAAAAAAATGAGGTGTAATAAGAAAAAAAATGACTAGCAATGAAGAGTTTAAAATAAAGTCTGATAAAGAAGCCGCTGCCCAAGGAATCATTACTTCCACATTTAAATTTTTTGTCCAAGTCACTCACAACGAAAAAACATTGTATGTGGAAATAATTGTTTATGGAACTTTAATAATATAATATTTGAAATCCTCTACCCCAAAAACCCATAAAACGATAACCCACATCGGTAGAGGGGTGGGGATGGTGATAGGGGGTGGTAGTGGGGGTGGATGAAGTAAAAAAATATTTTGAGGTTTCTGGTCCTTGTACACACACTAAATCACAATTTTTTTTCATCCCCTTTAATAATGAGGTGAGGGTGGTAATGGGGTGGCTATTGCCAAAAATTTTTTTGAAACCTTAGCTTCTCTTGTATATCCTAAATACCAATTTTAATGACTCTTACCTTGATTTACCTATTTATCCCAAATTTACCCCAATTTACCCCTTAACCCTTCGACGGAACAAGATGAAAATATAATCTAGTACCAAATTTCGTTAAAGTACATATTATGTGTACCAAATTTCAAGTCAATATCTTAAATGGTTCCAGAGTAAACTTGCGCAAAAAAAAAAAGTTACAGACCGACAGACAGAAATTTTTTTTTGCTCAAACTTAGAATCTCGACGTTTCATGATATTCTAAGCCTATTTGAACAATAAAAATTTTTTAAAATTTCGTGTAT
Organism: Rutpela maculata; assembly: GCA_936432065.2. Taxonomy (NCBI): domain Eukaryota; kingdom Metazoa; phylum Arthropoda; class Insecta; order Coleoptera; family Cerambycidae; genus Rutpela; species Rutpela maculata. The sequence continues at coordinate 215,702,875 of OW386287.2, forward strand.
GTACCGATCTTTTAATATTTATTACAATAACTGTTGTAACTTATTATTAGAGAGGCATTTTAAATTTTTGTTATCCACAATTTATTGCTGTTAGAGATTAAAGAAATAATTATTTTTTTCTTCAAGCGTATTAAAATGTTTAAATTATGTCACCAAAAACAGAAGTAGAAGTAGGACATTGTTTTACTAGTAACAAAATGTTAGTACCGAACGCCACCGTAGTGGACATTGTTTTACTAGTAACATAATGTTATTTCCGAAAGCGCCACCGCAGTGGGTATTGTTTTACTAGTAACATAATGTTAATACCGAAAGCCACCGGTGGCGCGCTATCCACTAGCCACTTGCCATATTGTGTCAACATGTAAGACTGTAGTTTGAATATTTATACATTTATGATAAATAAATGAATTTTTGCATTTTAATACGCTTGAAGAAAAAATAGTATATATTACACGGAGTAGAACGCCTTTTTTTGTGTTTCGCCCAGTTTGCGGCTTCGGCTTCGCCTCAGCCGCAAATCCTGGGCTCAACACAAGAAAAGAGTGCGTTCTACTCCTAGTAATATAATATACTATTTTTTTGTTTTCAACTATTATTAGAAGTGTTTATTTTATTCTGAATCAATAAGGTATCAAGTGTGTATTTTAGTTTTATAGATATATTTTATTTAATAGTATAATAATACTGATTCTTAATCATTTACATATTATTTATTTATTTTTAGAAAACTATTTATGTGTTTATAATATATTTTATTATTAATTATATAAAGTAAATCATTTTTAAGCATTCTTTGTTGTATTAGTTCATATAATTTTATTAGAAATATTCAAGAAAGCGTTAAGGGTTTCAGTATGCACCGGAATGCTAGGACTCCGACGGCCGCCACTGAAATCCAATGCGTAGGCCTGATAAATCATTTACGTAGGCCACGCTCAGGTCCCATCAAGGTTGTTTTTGCACCTTCTTTGGCCAGCTTATCTGCTTTTTCGTTGCCTTCATTGCCCTGGTGTCCTCGCGTCCACTCCAGTTGTATACTGTTGTGTTCCGCCAGTTTCGCCAGGGATTCAAGGCAGTCTTTTACAGTTTTGGAACTTATCTCTACTGCGTTCAGAGCTTTGAGAGCTGCTTGACTGTCAGTGATGATGCGGATTCTTTTGTCAGTATATGACCTCCGTATCATTTCTTGTGCACAGATTTCTATGGCTGTGACCTCTGCTTCGAACACCGTTGCGGTACTGCTTAGGTTCAGACTGCTGTCTGTCCCTGGTTGATCCCCCGTAACACCTGCTCCAGTACTACTTGACGTTTTTAATCCGTCAGTATACCATATGGTATCATTTGGATGTCTTCGCAGTTGCCTTGTTCCTTCCTCTTCCCTCTCGGCTATGTATACCCTGAAGGTCTTTGTGAAGTTGTGGCTTATGCTGATTCTGTCTGACTGCATATCTAGTAGTCGATTTTTTCCTATTTGTTGGAATATTTCGGTGTGGTATCCTATTCTTGGAATGGTCCCATGTCCGTTTATTTTCAGCCTGTACGCCGCCAACAGTGCCTCACTCTCCACCACTAACTGTAATGGGGGCAGGCAAAGTAGTGCTTCCATGGCTGCGGTAGGCGTTGTTGACATTGCTTCCGTTATGCCTAGACATGCTAGTCTTTGTACTTTCCGTAGTTTTCTCATTGCCGCCCCTTTTCCGGCTTTATGCCACCAGATCAGGGAGGCATAGGTTATTATTGGTACTACAACCCTTTGGTACAGCCAGTGCACCATTCTTGGTTGTAGTCCCCAGTTTTTACCTACCATTCTTCTGCTGGCCCATAAGGCCCGCGTAGCTTTGGTAGTCACTCTGTCTAGATGTGCATTGAAGTTTAATTTGGTATCTAGAATCAGTCCCAAATATTTCACTTCATTGCTCACCTGCAATTCGTTTCCCCGGAGATATAATCTTCCCAGGTTGAGTTTCCTCTTTCTTGTGAAGGCGACCACAGTGGTCTTCCTTGGATTCACGGAAAGACCTTCCTGGGTACACCATCTGTCTACCATAACGAGAGCTCGCTGCATCTTTTCTGATGCAGCGCCCTCGTGTTTTCCTGTTACCAGGATGGCGATATCATCTGCGTAGCCTTGCGCATATATTCCCCGTTATTCCAGTCAAGATAGGAGCTCGTCCGTGACCAGGCACCACAGGAGAGGAGATAAGACCCCCCCTGCGGGCACCCTCTGGTCACGGACACCTCCTCTGTCGTGGATCCTAGCATGGACTGAATTTTCCTAGTTCTGAGTGCTGAGTCGATCCATCTTGTTATTGACTTTTCGACTCCGCGTCTCTTCACTGCATCACTTAGTGAGTCGAATGAGGTATTATCAAAAGCACCTTCTATGTCTAAGAAGGTTCCTAAGGCAGTTTCCTTGCTGTCTAGGGCCCTTTCTATTTTTTGAGTCAGCTCATGTATTGCCAACACAAGATTTTCCTGTTTGGTAGGCATACTGGTTTCGATGTAGAGGTTCTGTACTCAGTTTATCGTCCCTGATATGCCTATCAACCAGCTTCTCCAGGGTTTTCAGGAGAAATGATGTTAGACTAATAGGTCGGAAGGATTTGGCCTGGGCGTAGGTGTCACGCCCTGGTTTTGGTATGAATACCACCTTTATCTTCCGCCAGCCGGTTGGCACATAACCCAGGGCCAGACTGGCCCTGAATAATGTGCACAGGGATGTTGCAAGTATTTCCACTCCCTGTTGCAGTAGAGCTGGAAATATTCCATCCAGCCCTGGTGACTTGTATGGTTCAAATGAATTGATTGCCTATACAAGTCTTGTTTTGTTTATTATTTTATTTGAAATTTTCCAGTCCTCCTTTGACGCCCTTCTTATTGGTATGTCTTCGGGTGGACCGCTTCTGTCTTGTAGGGCGGTTACACTGCCTGGGAATTGTGTCTCTAGTAATAAATCTAAAGTCTCCTTCTCAGTGTTTGTGTACTCGCCTTGTTGTCTTTGCAGTGATCCAATCTTGCCCTGATTGTCTCTCTGCAAGATTTTCTAGATCTAGTTCCAGGTCTCGTTAAAATACATACGCGTACCAAATTTCAAGTCAGTATCATAAACCGTTATAAAGTAATCGAGCGCACAAAAAAGTTACACAACGACAAACTTCAAATCTCGACGTTTCGGGGCATTCTAAGCCTATCTGAACAAAAAACTTTCAAAATGTTTTTTACCGTTGCTATACTCCCACGATGTGGAAGTAATATACTAGTTCTATTTAAGAAAAAGTTGTTTTTGCTTCTGTTAGTCCAAAAGTAGCTCAATTTTGTCTGTGTCTCAAAAACGAAATTGTAACACTCAAAACAAAAGAAAAATTGGGGCGTACATTGGTATATCCCAGAAAAAGTTGGCAACTAAGAGAATAACTTCGTTACACAATTTTATATAATCAAATCAATAATAGCAAAAATTAAAAAACTATTTTCTTTTTGCAGGTGGTATGGCATCGCCTCCAGTAATGATTAATACTTTCATCCACGTTCTGATGTACACTTATTATTATTTATCGTCGCTGGGACCAAAATGGCAACAGACTTTGGCGCCTTGGAAACCAAAATTAACTATGGCTCAAATGGTAAGAAACCTAAAAAACGGTTATACATTGAACTCGCAATATTTACATCATGTTGGGGGAAAGTTTCTAGTTTAAATAGAAATAATTTTCAGTTATAATGTCCCAAGGACGTTGATAATACGAAATAATTTTATCACAGTTTCGGAAAACACGTTGCATGGTAATATTACCCAAGTAACAATTTAAATTCCTTTTAGGTTTATTTAGGTTTTATCAGTGTTTTATAATGGTCACCTCATAAACTAGTGATTTATGTCAGATATAATAAATGTCAAATACTCTTAAAGATAGTCTTGTCTTAAAGAAAGTTTTGAAAAGGCCTTCAAGAATTTACATTAAAACTAATTTATCTTGTAGTCTCTATTGGTTTATGACTAACTTATCAAGGTATTTGCCAAGCCTTCAATAAAACTCTCTAGTTGTTAAGTCCAATTTAGGAGGATCGAGTTTTATTGAAGAATTTAGGAAATGTTGAGGTTTTATAATCGCTTTGTAAAATTATCTTGGGGTAGTTGTTAATGCTGACCTATAAATCTAATGTGCATTGAGATCACCAAGTTTCCAGTCGAAATGGGCAAAAACCTATAATAAGTCAGGCTTAACCATAAAAAGATTTGGTCTCAAAAGAGACAAACTAAATTCCCTAGAAGCATTAGCAATTTATAAACATAATAAATACAACAATAACATCTACTTAACGATCAATTAGAACTAGAGTCGTCTCTGTTATCTTACTTGCTATAGCAGGTAAAATATTTTAGGATATATTCCTTGCAATTATTGTAGTTTAAGTTCATCGTGTCTGATAATGTAGTGACGCTACGAAATCGCGGTCACACTCCATTTTTTCAAAATATAGTGACTTGTTTAACAAAGTAAAACAGTGTATTATTTCAATTTGATACAATGGTCACTTCGATAAACTACTGTTATGTGTTTCAACCCTTCAGACACATGTAGAAAAATCTAGAAGAGTACAGACATCCTCTGGAACATTGTAGAATGTGCTGGAATGTAGTGGAAAGATCCAGAACACATAACCTAGGGTATATAAAGGAATGAACAGTTCAGTTTAACGGACAGTTGAGTTAGTATTGTTCTAATGGTCTGTTGAATAAGCAGTCAAGTTTGAGTTTAGTTGATAGTCAGAAAGTGAGCAGAACAGATCAAGGGACTGAAGTAGTGAAATTGTAGTACCCAATGTAATACTAGTAAAGTACTTAATTAACTGTTGTAATTAGTAAGTTAATAAATTAGTGTTTAGTGTAACCCTGGTGTTATAATTTCCGAACTCAAGATACAGGGTGTTTACAAAAAGGGTGTAAACACGTATCACATCAGAAGCGGAATTATAACAGAAGATTTCTGGATTGTTCGAGAAGGTTTCTACAGTGTTCTCGGAAATTAGTGGTGACACTGAGAACTGACTTACGGGACATTGTTTAGGGACTATTTTTGGACACAAAACTGTGAAAAGTGCGTTTTCGAGAAAGTGACAGAGACACTGAAACAGACTTATTTTTGTTAGTTCGCGAAAATTTCTAGAACATTCTATTCGCAATCTAGTATAGATAATCGAATTCTTTCAACTGGAAAGTGATATAGACACTAATTTTCTAGAACATTCTATTTGAAAACTACTGGACTAGTGAAATTATTTCAACTGGATAGTGGTGACCTACAGCCTAAATAAGACTGTTTCGTGCCATTCCGAGATTTTTCTAGAAAGTTCATCGCAAATATCGACGAATGTATTATGCAATAAACTTGGTTAACTTCATCGTATGCCCATAACAACAAGTAGTGTGGCAGGAGAGAAGCAAATGAAGGACCTACTTGCGGAGTTTACGAGGATGATGGCACTGCAACGCCAGGAAGACAAAGAAGAGCAGGAGAAAAGACGCCAAGAGGAAAAAGAAGAACAAGAAAAGCGACGTCAAAAAGAAAAACAGTATCAAGAAAGAAGATGTCAAGATGAAGAAAATTGGCGTCAAAAAGAAAAAGAAGAGCAAGAAAGAAGATGTCAAGATGAAGGAAAGCGGCGTCAAGAAGAAAGAGACGAATTTAAGAAAATAGAAAATCTGGAAATAAAACGTCAAGAAGAAAAATCCGAACTGAGGAAAATGATGGAGGACTTGGAAATAAAACGCCAAGAATAGCAAGAAAGGCACCAGAAGGAATTAAGAAAAATTCTCTTTGAACAAGGGAAAATACAAAAGGACGCTATAAACAAGGTTGAAGATAAAGTAGATGTAGTCGAGACAGAAGTCAGTCTGATCAAAGGAAAGATGAGTGAGTTCGAAGTAGAAGTGGAGCGACTTAAACGACAATTAAGAGAGAAAGCAGGTCAGCTAGTAACATCATCAGGTCCACGGTTAAAACCTCCCTCCTTTGGCGGCCAAAGCGCATGGACAACCTACAAGAGACAATTTGAAGCAACTGCATCTGCAAATAACTGGGACAACGAGGAAAAGGCTATGGCATTAGCTCTAGCGCTAAGGGGCCAAGCATCGGAGTTACTTCAGACTATCCCAGTAGAGGAACAAAGGGACATTAAAGTTTTGGAAGCTGCATTGGACTTGAGATATGGCGACCAACACCTTGCCCAAGTATACCAGGCATAGCTAAAATCACGGACACAAAAGGCTGGAGAAAGTTTACAAGAATTCGAAGCTGCGATAGAGAGACTGGCACACCTGGCATATCCGAGTGCACCCAGAGAATTTCAGGAACAATTAGCAGTGGGAGCCTCTTTAGATGACATAAGGGACGAAGAGGTCAGGCGAGTTCTTAGGTTAATTCGACATCAAAGCATCAGTGAGGCTTTGGTGCGTGCTCTTGAAGTAGAGGCTGCCTTTAAAGTCATTCCTCGCTCAGAAGTGCGTGCTGTGACGGAAGAGGCACATTCAGATAAAAAGAATCTGGACACTAAGGACGTGCTTGAAATGTTTAGTAAATTATTGGCCAAACTAGATTCTTTGGGGAAACGGGACGAACAACAAGGTGGAGCAAAACCCAACGGAAGCATCAGATGCGATCAGTGCGGCAAGTTAGAGCATATTAAGCGAGATTGTCGACAGCAAAGCCCTGAGATGGTAAATGCCGTAGTTGTCGAAGAACCGTATCAGGACAAAAAGAACCTGGACACTATGGACTTACATGAAATGTTCGGTAAATTACTGGCCAAACTGGATTCTCTGGAAACAACAGGTTAAGCAACCAAGCAGTGGGAAGCCAAGTGGAGGTATTCAATGTTATAGCTGCGGAAACCTAGACCATCTTAGACGAGTTTGTCGACAGTGAACCCAGACGGGGTACATGCCACTGACTGGGGCGGTGCTGGCTAGTGAAAGCGATGCTCCCAGAGAAATAAAGGTTTGCCAGCTTCGAAGAATCACGACTAGTCTACCATCACAAGGCTGTGTACACGAAAGTAAAGAGATTCCACAGAATTGGACAAAGGAAGTTTTAAGACAAGAGCAATTGAGTGATGAAGAAATTGGACCTATATTGTGAGCAAAGGAAAAAGGAACTCGACCAGAAGGGAAGGATGTTTCAAATAAAGTGGTAGGATTGAAGGTTTTATGGTCACAATGGGATTCACTGAGAGTCTTAGATAGGCTGTTGAGGAGAGCATAGAAAAGCCCGGATGGGAAGCAGGTTGCCATGCGTCTAGTGATTCCCAGGTGTCGTGTACCAGAAGTACTCCAGGAAACGCATAATGAAACGTCCTGCAGACACTTTGGCGTAAACAAGACGTTAAGTAAAGTACGGGAACGGTTCTATTGGTTAATAGCCGCCAGGATGTAGAGGCCTGGTGTCGCAAGTGTAAGAATTGTGCTGCCAATGGGGAACCATTTTCCGTGAGCAACTATACGAACGAAAGTCGAGAACAACCGAAGAATAACCGAGAGCAGATTACCAAAGCTAGTGACTGAATGAAGGCTCGTTATGATTGGAATGCCAGTACAGGAGGATTCAAGGTGGGGGATCTGGTTTGGCTGTACAACCCACAGCGAAAGGAATGGAGATCCCCGAGTTTCAACCACCTTGGGAAGGACCGTTATTCAGTCATCATCCGGATTAATGACGTCGTCTATCGAATACAAAGAAGTAAAAAGTCGAAGATGAAAATCGTACACTTGGATAGACTAACGAAGTATGTGAAAGAGACTGAATTGCCTGACCGGGGCGTTCAGGCTTAAGGAGGGGGCAGTGTTATGTGTAGTGTTATGTGTTTCCAGAGACATGTAGAAAAATCTAGAAGAGTACCGACATCCTATGGGACATTGTAGATTGTGCTGGAATGTAGTGGAAAGATCCAGAACACATACAAGGAATGACAGTTTAGTTTAAGAGACAGTTGAGTACAGTTCTAATGGTCTGTTGAATAAGCAGTCAAGTTTGAGTTTAGTTGATGGTCAGAAAGTGAGCAGAACAGATCAAGGCACTAAAGTAGTGAATTGTAGTACTTAGTGTAATACTAGTAAAGTACTTAATTAATTGCTGTAATTAGTAAGTTAATAAATTAGTGTTTAGTGTTACCCTGGTGTTATAATTTCCGAACCCACGATACAGGGTGTTTACAAAAAGAGTGTAAACACGTAACAATAAATATAATTTTTATCTTTTAACATTTTTACGTAACTCCAAAAATAGCGAAGTTGAATATGGGGTTCTAATGTTCGCGTGACCACCCTGCACCTATAAAAAAAAGAATAAATTGAAACACTTCAGGTAATTTTGTTTTTTAAAGTGATTCCAGATACAATTTGTAATCCTCATCGCCCATTCAATGACAGCTCTGCAACCTGACTGCAAGGTACCTAAATACTTTTTACTCCTTTTCATCCCTAACGTCGCGTTGATTTTCAAAATGTTCTACGACTTTTACACGGAGAGCTACGATAAGAAACGGAAGTAAACTAGGATAAGAAACAAACAACAATAAGAAACGAAAAGTAGAAAACTGTATTTATTATTAAACGTATTTATTTATAAAACCTGAATTTTTATTTAGAAATCAGAATCACGTAAGTACCATATGATGTTTACCACCACGGTCATTTAATGACCGTGGTTTACCACTACCTTATCTTATTATACTAAATATTTTTTTTGCAAAGATATTATGTTGTAATAATTATTTCATAGTTAAAATTTACACGGGTCCCTTATTGATTGCTTATTAAAACTATAACCATTAAAGTGGGCATTTTGCATACACTCATCAATTTTAAAGTTCTTTGTTTATGCTTGAGCGGCTGTGAAGAAATAAGTGAAAATGGAAAGCATGTTAGTTTACTATAATAAGGTAATGCACGATAAATCTGGTAAGTAACAAACGAATAGATCTTAATATGCGAATTACGTCTAATAAAATCTATATTTTATTCTCCAATAAACTGACACTAATGCTGTCGATTCCGGACTAATGTTTCAATCCAGGGATTTCGGAACTAAAAAAATATACTCCCGAATCCCGAGACTGGATGTGGAAATATAATGCAATATCAATGTCATTTTAAGTGTTATTTAATTAAGCAGAAGCAGACTAATACAGGTAAACAATTTGTATTAATAAGTATTATTGAGTAATAAGTAGATAATTTATATATAATTTATTTTTTATCCATATTTTGGAAAAAAGATCGAAGGTTATTTCACCCATTAACGTGACAGCCAATGGAAGCCGGTTTTTGACAACATTGCACCAATCGGATGTCATTATTGGTGGTAAACTAACTTAGATTGGCTTTTAACAGGACCAACAGGAAAAATTTATCGCTGTAATTTTCTCTAAGACGCATCGACAGATTTATCGCAGTAATATTTTGACATATGTCATGCTTTATTTTGTAAAATATTTTCTGCAAATAAGCCCACATGTGCTCTTAATTTTATCTATAAATGTTTTTTCCCAGCCCAAAATTGACAATATTAATATAATTCGTGTAAATTATAGTAATAATATAAGTATATACAGTGTTTCCCAGGATAGATGTAACAAGAGGTGTATTGGACCAAAAATTTTGGAATTTTGGAATGGTATTTGGGGATGGAGTCCTGCTTTTTGTAAAACTAAAGTATGCCAAAAATGACTTGATTTGGTATTCTACAGGGTGTTTTATAAGCAAAGTTGTAAAAATCACCACTAATAAAGTACCTTTATTTTTCAAAATATGAAAAAATTCCACTAAGAAAAGTTATTTAGAATGCAATTTTATACCTCTATACCAAATTTCAGGAATATAAAATTGTTTTTTTGAAACTTATCATTTTTTGCGAATTAAGAGTTGAATTCATATTTAAAGTTGTCTAGGAGCAAATGTTAATCATCTCAAAAAGTAGGCTATTGGTAAACAAAAAATTGAATATACGAGATGTAAGAAGGTATAATGTTAATCGAACTAATTGTAAAACAAGAAACAATTACTAACATAAGATTAATGAGGTTTAAAAATTATAACAAATAATAAATGTCAAAAACATAACAGATTCACAAACAAATTAATTATTGACCAATACAAAACAATGTTTACAATTTTTTTATTATTCGACGTACATCCACACACATTTCGATCCTTCGCCTGAAGTCCTTAAAACTGTTTCGAATATGATCTAACGGTATGGAGTTTACGGCATTTGTCATTCTCTGCTTCAATACTGCTACATCGTTAGGAAGTGGTTCAGCGTAAACCAACTGCTTGAGGCGACCTCATAAAAAGAAATCCAATATTGATAGGTCTGGGGATCTCGCCGGCCACTTGATCGGTCCATTCCTGGCAATCCAATTTTTTCCAAAATTTAAATTCAACCACCGATTAACCATTTCTGTGGAGTGGCCAGGGCAACCAGCATGTTGAAAATGAACTAAAGGCATATCTCTTAAAATATTTAAATGTTCTTCAGAAAATCTTTCAAGAAGCTGTAAATAAGTGTGCTGGTTTAACCTTCCCTCAATGAAATAAGGTTCAATAACTCCAACGTGATAAGAAACGGCACACCACACATTCACTTTTTTATAATATTGTCTTCTACAATGAATTCTAAAATTTGGATTTTCAGAAGCCCAAAACCGACAATTCTGAGACGAAACAACACCATTGGTTGTGAATGTGGATTCATCTGAGAAAATTATGAAATGATGAAAAAATCTCTCTTCCATGATTTTTTCTCCAATGGTCAAACAAAAATACAACCTACGGCCGTCATCTCCCTCTTCAAGCGTATGTTTGTAATTTGCTTTATATGCCCTAATTTTCTTTACCTTGTAAATTCTTTGGAGTTCAGACTTGCTAATATTAATAAGAGCTGATCTCTCTCTTAGTGGCATCCCAGGATTTTCTATAACAGAGACATGAGCTATAATAGTCCCAACATTGTCTTCATCATATGCTTTTATTTTTCTTTTCATGTTAAGAACACTACCAGTAGCCAGAAACTTTTTAATTATTCTCATAGCCTGAGTACGTGACAAAGCAGTGTTTGGAAATTTCAAATTAAATTGGCTTACCACTTCTCTTAGCGAGTTTTCACCGTCAATTCCGTAGCATTGCACAATATAAATTTTTTCACGCACTGTGAGTACCATTTTCACTTAACTTTTTATGCTTGGTTCATTAATTTGAAACAGAAATTAAGGATAATATTGACTACGTTTGACAGATATGTCAATAATAAATGATAAATGTGTATCCACTGCTTTTCTCATAGCCTACTTTTTGCTTCTACATAACTTTAAATATTAATTCACAAAAAATAATTTCTATGCAGTTTTAATTGAATGGTTCAAAATAAAATACTAATTTATTGAAAAAATGGGAAGTTTCAAAAAAATAATTCCTGAAATTTGGTATAGAGGTATACCATTGCATTCTAAATAACTTTTCTTAGTGGAATTTTTTTCATATTTTGAAAAATAAAGGTACTTTATTAGTGGTGATTTTTACAACTTTGCTTATAAAACACCCTGTAGAACACCAAATCAAGTCATTTTTGGTATACTTTAGTTTTACAACAAGCATAATCCCCAAATACCATTCCAAAATTCCAAAATTTTTGGTCTATTACACCTCTTGTTACATCTATCCTGGGACACACTGTATATATAACGTTATACAGGCTGACATTTGACTATATCTGTAACTATTTCAATTTCTGTACTTTTATGCATGGTGTAATCAGTTTCATGTCATTAAAAAAAACTGGTGGTGGGGAACGACTATACGAACAAAAAACCTTATATAGCATAGTGTCTAAAACCTTTGGTTTTAGAAAAAAAATCAAAATTTTCAATAATATTGTTTGAGAACTGCTGGAATGTTGGGATAGGCTTTTATCTTCGCATATGTCGGCGCCTCTAACCATAAAATACGCTAATACGACTATATCAAAGTGTCGCGCTCCTTTGTTAGAGACCGCGCGTCGGCGAGGACACAAGTTGATGATCACACTTTTTTATGGCCTTTTAAAAGTAGGTAAGGTAAGGTCTTTAGCGGTGCAGTAAAGGTGAAAGACGTCGGCGTTTTCTGAGTGCTTAGTAGATCTGAAAAAAACTATACTCTCCCTTGTGCAATATTTTAATTTCTGTGGGCACTTCGTTAAGTAGACACGTCGAACCTGTTCGTTGTTTTGTATGTTGCTTTTGTTCTTTTTGAATTTTGGGCCGCGTATTTACAGTTAAGATTTATTTTATTGACTTACCGTTCAAGTCGTTAAGTTCTTAATTACGTACAGACACTACTTGTTCGTTCTGTTTGTGTTGCTTTTTGGACTTTGGACCAAGTTTTTATTTTTATTTCCTTTGTTGACAACGTTAGTGTGGTATTTTAAAACGCAGATTTTGAACGCTACGGGAGATTACACTTACCCAGAGCTCGCGGATAGGCACTTGATGTATGGAGAAGGTCGTGGAAATGCAGCAGCTGCTGAACAGCTTTATAACAATAATTTATTGGTAAGTTCTAGATTTATCGAATAATTTGGTTTTCGATACCTGATTGGCAATTGGTTAAATAAATCAGATTTTTTCCTAACTTAAAATACACATAATTGTTTTCTGTTATCGCATCTCAGACGTTTATCTTTACTTCCCAGTGTTTAAGCTTTTAAGCCAGGACACTCATTTAGGTTACAAATGTTAATACATCACATTTAAATCTGATAAATTATAAACAACAATAAAAGCTCCAATATTTTGTTTTAAATTAAAAAAACACACATGTAAAGAAATGCTGTGTTTAAACCTATACGCCCATCATTTGCTTGCAGTTCTGCAAAAAGAGATAACGAATTATTTACATTTTTATAATTGGTTCTGTTGAGGCGGCCATCAAAGGTGCTTTGAATCTTTGCACTTTTTTGTGACAATTTAAAAGTTGTATAATTGGGAAGTACACGTCCACTGACCCAGAAAGGCAGTGGCTCTCAAATGTTTCCTACCCTAATATTCAGATTGTTCAGGTCAGTTTTTTTTTCAAAGTGTCCCTAGAGGAAAAAGTCATAAAGGCATAGACTTAAGAATAAATAGACACCAAGATCCCTTATACGTTTACTTATATACCTGCCTCCAAAGTTTACATATGCGTTATTAGCTCTGTCGCCCTCATATACACTATAAACCATATCTTCTATCTCTCTTTGGGATTATCTTCAGCTGGAATGTGCTCCGACTTACGCGCTGGTGTATCCGCCAATAGGAGTCGGCGTTTTGTCAAGTTTGGGTGTCTGGTCAGAGAACTGGCTAGTCGCTGTCAAAAGTACAGACAACGAACTATTATTTAGTTTAGCTGTGGCGTGTTTGCTTTGAATTTAGTTAATATACATATTGTTATAACATTTTGAGATGGTCAAGTGTTGTGTTTGCGGTGCAACACCAAAAATAGTTCTAACTTATCATTCCATAAGTAAGTGTTTCAAGTTATATGGCATATGTAAACATAACCTATAATTTCAACGTGTTTAAAAAACTGTAATTTTATCGAGACTTTTGTTTTTGATCTGTTATTGCAGGCGCAATTAGTACTATGGATTAAATTACAAACGGCTTGGATTACTAAAAGAAGTGTTGCATAAATCATAAAAAAAATAAGTTCCCATCACTCCATTTTTTATAACGCAATCCGCTTTTATTCCAAATTGTGACTGGTATATGAGTACATTTTGAATCAAGAAAATATCGTATTATAAAAAATACTTTAAATATTTTATCGTGTATTTCTCATAGCATGTGTTTAAATTTACCTTTATGCATGTTGTCTTTTTAGTTGATTATGCTGCTACCGATGAAGTTGTGCGTGAGGAGAGTTTGCAACAGGAACTTGTGCTCCATAAGAAGCGTCCCTCTTTTGATGCCAGATTTATTAGAGAGAAACTAATGAAAATAATTATTGTTTTGTTTGCTATTCTATGTGCCATTTATTTTGTATGTATTATGTATATTTATTTTCATTTTTTATTTAAGACAACCAATATTTTATTTATTTTTTACTATATTGTATCCTTTTGACGTCTCAAAGCATAATTTCTGTATATATATATATATATATGACCAATAAAGATCTATCGAAGACTTTACAACGTTAAAAACATTAATAGTAGATTGAGTTTACATGTATTTCTAATAAGGATTATTATTTTTCGCACATTGGAATGGGTGAACCTTTTCTAGGCCTGTAAATGGAAAGAAATTGAAGTTATGACTGTAGCCAAGTATTCTTATGTATTCTCATATAGGCCATCCGTCATTTATATATGTCTTGGAACAGTACTAGGTACTAACTTTTTCTTTTCCGCTGTCGGTGGCGAGAATGCATAAATTCCTAGAAAGTGTTAAGCACCCCTTGGCTGCAGGCCTGACCTTTCCCTGGCTTGACTAAAATACATCGGTAAATTTGTGTCTTTCTCCAATCGTGCAGGAACATTACATTTCTCTTTTTATTTTCTCTAAAATTATATCTTCCTTTAACGAAGTCGGTGTCCAAATGTTTAGAGGTTAGAAGAAAAAAAGCTTTGACAACAACAAACATCAGTCATTTGATCATGTCTAATGCCAGTGCTAAACATAAAGCATTCTTTCGCGAGCTTACCACAACTAACTATAGTAAGGTGTAAAAGAGATGGCTATACATACATAACCAATCCACATCTTAATTATATATAGCCATCTCTTTTACATCTTACCACAGTTAGTTGTGGTAAGTTCGCGAAAAAATGCCTAAAGACAGTTTAATTGAAGTGAGAACGAAATAGAAGAGACAGTTGCTCAGAATCCCAAAGAGAGACGGCTTTATGTAACTGCTACAGTATGAAAGGAGAAGGAGAGAGAGCAGAACGTCGTAATTATTCTGGCCCCAAGGAAATGAATGGGCCTTTCCCGCATGACTGAATTTTACTATTTCACCACGACCAAACCATATAATAAACTGTAATATAATTTTATATTAATTTAGTTTCTTGAAATTTTGTATGTTCTACCAAATATTTACTTTACAAAATCAGTTTTATCACTTAATTTGAAACATGAGTTCTAAGGCGCGAGCTTGCAACGTCAGTCTGATTAGACCAATAAAAAGTCGTATTTTTAAAGGGAGTTGTCTATTGCCAGATGTATGTCTTCTTATGTGAACATCGTATTTCCGATATCAACTGTCTACTTTGAATAGTACATTTTTTTCATTACAACGTACTCTTCGTTAACCTGATAAATAAAAGCAAAAATTCTGTCAACCTTTCACTGTCTGAGTCTAAAATCCATACATCATGTTTATATTCTCTATTCTCTTTTGATCGTTTTGGTTCACATATGGTATAATATCAGTGTCATCTTGCAACGCTGTACTGAAATGCTCAAATCATATTCGATAACCTCACTTTCTATTGTTTATGTTTGATACGATATTTACGTAATTTTATTTTATAATTAGAAAACGCCGCTTACAAGGGTTTGTTTTGTACCAGTGTGTCCAAACACTAGTGAAAATACTACCAAGTTATTTTTGCGCGTTCCAACAAATTTGGAAATTCGAAAATTGTGGTGGAAAGTTGCAAAAGTTCCTAGTGTTGTTTATACTGCTCCTGGATTTTTCTGTTGTGAAGATCATTTTAACGTATGTGTATATTGTTACTGACTTCCTTTTAGTGGGCTTGATTTTATATTTTATTTGTCTCTTTAGATTGAAATCACAACATTTACGTTTACGCAATGTCAATCGGGATTATAAACGGACGTTCTCAATTAAACGTTAGCACTTTACTTTACGAGATTCTATTGGTGGTTCCTCATAAATGTACTTCAGGCACCAATAGAATTGCAAGATATGGAAAACAGAACGCAAGTGAGATTGTTTGGGAACTTGGTTTGGGAATTCACCTTTATAGCTAATTCTGGCAGCGGTTTAAGATCATATTTGATTGGTGTGGTTATGATGACGTCACATTGCCGCCCGAATGCTATCGTTTAAATCTGCTGTTGATTTAGGTAATATTTGAATATTTTCCGTAGTATTTTATGCGTTCAGAAAAAAAATTAAAATTCATTTTTAGTAACATTTTGATAGGATCCTTCCAATAACACAATAAAAAAAATAGCGGGAAAGGCCCATTGTCTTGGAGTCTATTTCTTCTAAGTCTATGCAATATGCATAAAGGTTTTTTGTTTGTCTAGTCGGTCCCCATTACCAGTTTTTTTTAATGACATGAAACTGATTACACCCTGTATTTCTAATTTATAAATTGTTAGCTAAACTCTTAGTATTTAATTAAACACAAGATCCTTTAAGTAAAAATTACATGTAAAGGTTGTAATATTCAGATTCAATGGCTTAAAAACGTATAATTACAAAGTAATTATAATTGAGAAATAGCAACGCCTAGCAGGCAGGTAAAACAATTATTACGGCACAAATGACAAAGCTACACACTCGGTGTAAAAAGGCAAAATTGTATTTACGGTAGAATTCACCACAAAGTAATAACATGTTAATAATTCGGAAAATAAAAACTATGCACTGCACATTATAATAATTTATAGCACTTATTCCAACTCAACTCTCAGAGATGCTGCTTCACTAAACAACCGTAACTTGATTTTTAAACTTCTTAAATTGAACATAATAATTAAATAGGTAAATATATATCAATAAATACTTTATATAAAAATTCTTGTATATTTCAGTCTTACGTGTGGTTCTATGTAGTATTTGGCATAACTGTTACTAGATGGCGGTATCAACACCATATTTTATTTCTGTTTCGTCAACTTAGAATAGAATATAAGGGCGGAATATTGGTAAAGGCAGCAGTGCTTTCTCTGTCTACCAGTTATGTGATTGGTCGAAGCATGCCCAAAAACTGTAAGACTTCTCAGCAATTTCGGACCAGTCTATGCATTAGAATACCTATGCTCCAACGTATTTTCTTCATTGTCATTATATTTAAAATATGGCGAAATAAGATTCTGCACCTGCGTTAATGAAATATTTATATCTACTTTATTTTTCAATGTTATTCTTATATTCGGAAATCTGTATGTATACGGGGATACTGGTAACTCGACGTATTCCTGTCAAGAGATGTTAGAGTACTTAATTTGCAATAATTTCAACTCACATGTGTTATATGCAAATGATTTTTAGTTTTCGAGATATTTCAGTTTTTCACTTTTTATTGAAAAATCCCGAATTTGCATATTCAAAATTAAATTTAAAAATTACCACTAATTCAGTGGTCCTGATTTAAATTTTTGTACCTCTCTCTCCTTCTCACATTTAATATTGCTAAAACTAATGTAATAGCGTTCGGTTGCAATTTAGAAGAGCTTTACCTGGGAAGTCACATTCTAGAAAATAAAACTCATACAAAGTTTCTTGGACTGATATCGACAATAAATTAAATTTTCAAGAACATATAAGGAATCTAAATAATAAATTAGCCTCTGGATGTTATGCTATTCGCACAATTTCTATCGAATTGGGATATTCTACGGCAAAAACAGCATACTTTTCCTTAATAGAGTCACACCTAAGATATGGTATCCCATTTTGGGGATTGTGCAGCCAACAACTATTAAATGGGGTGCTCATTTTGCAAAAACGAGCAGTAAGATATATGTGCAAAGCGCGTTTTAGAGACTCTTGCAAACCTCTATTTGTTGCTCACCAGATATTAACTGTAGTATCTATTTTTATCCACGAAACGGTGTGCTTATTTCATAAAAAACGAAATACTTTTGAACGTACAGAAAATCGCCGCATTACTCGCCAAGCAAATGACATTACTCTACCCATACCATCTACCAACTTTACAAAAAATTCTCTAATTTACAATAGTAAGAAAATTTACAATCGTATCCCAGTAGCATTGAAAAATATCTCCTCTGACAAACTATTTAGGAAGGTTGTAAAAAAATTCTTAATTGATAAACCCTATTATAACTTACAGGAGTACTATGACGATACATTTTAATGTGTTTAGTTCACTAGTTTATAAAATATACAACTTGTATGTTCGTGATTTTTGTATCTTTGTATTTTTTCTGTTTTTGTTTTATATTGTTTGTAAACCGACTAAACAAATATTGTTTGTGTTATACTTAAACTTTGTCAATGAGAATTATTTCTTTGGACAATAAAGTATCTCTCTCTCTCTCTCTCTCTCTCTCTCTCTCTCTCTCTTTCTCTTCAAACAATGTTTTGATAATAGTAAAATGTCTAAAAATACCCAATGGTCTAAAGGCGCAACCATTTTTTTTTCGATTTTTTTAATTTATATTGCAATGACGACGATTTATTACAAAAATTCATTAATACATAATCGTAAAAATCATTTAAATAACATCTCTTTTTTATTATAGCTTTCCAACGAGGTAAAGTGTTTTGAAAAAAAAAAAAAAAACTGGTTTCACGAAAAAGTTCAATAACAGGTGAGTAGGTAGAGCGCGTTCATTGTTTGATGTATTAGATAGAGAGTCCCATTTACCTGCTTTTAACGGTACTACGTGTAGTTAAATTCTTCGACAAGCTTCGGGATTAATCGGGACTGTGCTTTAATATTATGTCAAAAATCACTACAAGATAGATTCAGTTTTAATGCAGGACTACGTTATAAACTGACTAGTACGCAGTTCCCCCACTTTATTTTTTTTCATTGTTATTCAATTCTTCCACGATAAATTTAATTATTATTATTATTATTTTCAGATCATAATACGTCGGTGGCTGGATGTAGAGTATCCAAATAATTGGATCGGGAGGGGAGCACCAATTAGCCTGCGAGATGCCCTGACTGAACTCAATTGGATTTTCATGTCTGGGGGCACATGAAGAACTTGGTATACAAAACACCGGTGAACTCCAATTGAAGCAGAGGATAATCGATATAGTGGAGCAAATTAAAAATAATTTCACTTCAACAGTGATCAAAACAGAGGTGAGGAAGAGACTTCGCGTCTGTATACGGAACAGAGGTTTTCATTTTGAACAAGATTTGTAATTATAAATAAATTAGTTATCAACTTAAGACTATTGTTTCATTTAATTGTCAACATTAAGCTTCTTTGAGCTAACTGTTATTGAACTTTTTCGTGGAATTGGTATTTTTGTTTCAGAACATTTAGTACAGTAAGTGAAGCTTTTAAATCCCAGCCCGAAAACGATGAAATTAATTTTCAAATTTTTTTCTTCAACGTGTTTCATAAAGTATTTAGAAAAGAATCTATATTGTCATTTTTCCTGTTTTTTGGTTAGGGGTAGTCCCCACCCTTTCTTGAGGGTTGTCGCAAAAAAAACAAAAAACACACATAATCGATAGAGAATCAAATTATAAGGAAGAAAGGTCTTATACACTTTTTTGCTAAAATGCATATTTTTCGAGATATTGCGAACTGAAAATTGCAATTTTCACCACCTTAAATCAATGTTCCTAGACGTTTTTTTAAAATTACTCGAAAAATGTGGACTTTAAAAAAATGCAAGGGTACAAAATTAAAGCTTTTACGAAAACAAATCGAATGGTTTTTTCTTTTTTTTTTCTCTCTGATGTTGGGTATGGAAATTTTCTTTCGACCGAGACGTATTACGACCTTTTATAATGAAAATTAAAAGTTACAAACAAAAAAGTAGCGCATTTAAATATTTATGCGCCATTTTTGTCTTATTGCTCTAATTTCTTATTAATTCAAATTTTTCAAAAATCCATCTAGATATTGTTAATGCATATTATTACTAACGTGCTCAAATTTTTTAGAATTTCTAAAATAATTATTTTTCATTCTGTACCCATTTTCAATAATGAAAATTTTCACAATTTTAAAAAAAAAATCGGATTTTTGGAAATTGTTCAGAAAATATTTTTTTATAAAAAATGGCAAGAGTACAAAAATAAAGCATATAAAAAGAAAGAAAAGTTTGGGTTTTTCTTTGCTTTCCTACGACAAACTGTTCCAGAGATATAAAGGTTTAAAGATGGCGCTTGAGCGCATACTCAAGAAAATTATGTATTTAAAATTAAAATATCTCAAAAACTAGAAAATTGATAAAAACATGATATAAGAATGAAATGAAAAGCCTATAAAGAAACGAAGAGTTTGGGTTTTTATTTTTTTCCCTACGATAAACTGTTCCAGAGATATGACAGTTTGAAATAATGTTGAAACTTTTCAGTTTGTACGCGCATATTAAATGTCTATAGTAGTTGGCCAGTCGGGAATAGATTGAAAAAGGATCACTTTGCGAAATGTCGTTTGCAATTTTTTTTTCTTAAAGTATAGTTTGGGATTTAGAGAAACATATGCCAACTATCCGCACGCGTGACAGGTCGTCCATTTTTTGCCACTTTTCGCTTTATTTGCAATAAACCTCGTATATGAAACATTTTTTGAAAATATATCAAGAGATAGAAAAGTTGAAAAAATCGATTTTGAACATTTTATTATTCTTGACATTTTCCTAGAAAATTCTTCGTTTAAGAGCTACAGACGAAAGAAAAATGCTACTTTTCTATTTTTTGATTTTTTTAAAGCGATTATAATAAATATTAATACGAAATATATCATTGGCATAATGTGAATTATGTTTAAATAAAATATATTTACAGAACTATTTATAATTTACATGTTAAACAGAAAAAAAAATTAAACTTTTCAGGTATTGAGGTATTAAAGTGATGGGAAAATTAATAAACAAATATATATTTTCACAGACTTTTTATTTTATGCATAGTACAGCGTATATACGTTCCATGTATAACTTGATAGGATATAATAGAATAGAATAAGTTTATTTAACAAAGTGATCTACTACAATGTAATTGTTAAAAACTGAAACATTATGATAAATAAACAAAGCCCCCACATTAAGTGCTATTTAGAGCACTCGAGCGTGCATTGGACACACAAAAAAATAAATATAATACATATATACACATATAATACACACATATACACAACACATTATATATAACATAATAATACCTTAACAACACTAAAATTTCTAAAATGGTATACATTATAAAAAAACCGCTGCCCAAGGAATCACTACTTCCACATCCAAATTTTTTATCCAAGTCACTCACAACGAAAAAAATTTGTATGTGGAAATAATTGTTTATGGAACTTTAATGATATAATATTTGAAATCCTCTACCACAAAAACCCATAAAACGATACCCCACATCGGTAGCGGGGTGGGGGTGGTGATCGGGGGTAGTAGTAAAAAATATTTTGAGGTTTCTGGTTCTTGTACACACACTAAATCACATTTTTTTTTAATCTCCTTTAATAATGGGGTGGGGGTGGTAATGGGGGTGGCTTATGCCAAAACTTTTTTTGGGACCTTAGCTTCTCTTGTATATACTAAATACCAATTTTATGGACTCTTACCTGCTTGATTTACCTATTTTCCCCAAATTTACCCCAATTTACCCCCCAACCCTTCGACGGAACAAGATGAAAATATAATCTAGTTCTAGATCTCGTTAAAGTACATATGTGTACCAAATTTCAAGTCAATATCTCAAACGGTTCCAGAGTAAACGTGCGCACAAAAAAAGTTACAGACAGACCGACAGACAGACCGACAGACAGAAATTTTTTTTCGTTCAAACTTAAAATCTCGACGTTTCGTGACATTCTAAGCCTATTTGAACAATAAAAATTTTTAAAAATTTTTTTGTCGTTACTATACTTCCACTGGATGTGGAAGTAAAAGAAAATAAATATAACACTAAGTACTTTAACAATGATACACTGTGTGTAGTGGCGGACTAGGTATAGGGAGTAAGAATTACAACATCGCGTGTGCCAGCTGGCTGAAATGATATGACTGAGAGCTGAGATCTTCGCGGACGGCCGAGTTTGCTCTGCAGTGTTGTCATATCTCTCGCGCTACGTGAATGTACATACTTAATGGGCAATTACACGCACTGTATACAATATAAAACATAAGATAAGCATATACTGCTAAATTTCAGGTGATTAAAATGATCGTCTACTGTGAATTAATTATTTTTTAAATCTATTAAATCATAATTTTTTTTTTTCAGTTCTCATTACAAATTGTTTGGTGGAAACTATTTTAAATTTATGAACTGATTTTATGTTTTTAATTTCAGTGGGTAAAAAATTATATGCTTTCGATAGTTTTTCACATTCTTCTACAAAAAAACATAATTTTTATGTGTGGTTTTGTGTTTGTGATTTACCAAGTTCTTTTCTTCGGAGTATGTTTTTACTACTAAGGAGTGAAAGTATTGTTGGCGGATGTCCATTATTCTGGCATCTTTGTATAATATATATTACGATGGTTAAATTATTGGTTTTTTTATGTTTAATTTGTTTTTCTAGACTACTAAGGTTAGTTTTTAATAACCCTTCCAACCCTATTATGCCATATCGCAAGATAAGTTGTTCTAAGTTGATCAATATTTAGTCTTTCTCGAAGATTGAAATGAGAATCTATATAAATTATTATTATTATTATTCTATTCTATTATATTCTATTAAGTTATACATGAAACGTGTGTATACTGTACTATGACTAAAGTAAATAGTCTGTTTGTGAAAATATATATTTGTTTATTTATTTTCCCATAATTTTAATACCTCAATACCTGAAAAGTTTTATTATTTTTTTTCTGTTTAACATGTAAATTATAAATAGTTCTGTAAATATATTTTATTTAAACTGTAAATTGGACATTTAAACATAATTTACATTATACCGATGATATATTTCGTATTAATATCTATTATAATCACTTAAAAAGAAAAAAATCAAAAAATAGAAAAGTAGCATTCTTCTTTCGTCTGTAGCTCTTAAACGAAGAATTTTCTGAGAAAATGTCAAGAATAATAAAATGTTCAAAATCAATTTTCTCTTGATATATTTTCAAAAAATGCTTCATATACGAGGTATATTGCAAATAAAGCGAAAAATGGCAAAAAATTGACGATTTTTGAATTTTAAAGTGTGTTGCTCCACCTGTCTCGCGTGCGGATAGTTGACATATGTTTCTCTACATCCCAAACTACACTTTAAGAAAAAAAAATTGCGGGTAAACGACATTTCGCACAAAAAAGCTATTCCGACTTTCCTATAGGTAGAGAAACGAGCAATAGCCGTCTATTTTTTCGAAGAGTACGCAGAAAAAGCGGCTTACATTGCATTTTAGCATGTCTAGAGTGCAGATTAAAAATACTATTTAATTAGTTTACTTAATTGTATTAATTTGATTTATTTATAACAATCTGTATTTTTAATAAAATTAGACATTACTATATTCTTTTGTGACCATTTTTAATCCACCATTTTTTAAATAAATTTAGACCTCGAAATCATATTCAGCTATCTAAAAAACATAAGTATATGGATTTTCGTCAATTTATTTGTAACATTAAAAGAATTATTAATTTTTCAGTATTTAATATTTTCGTTTTTCCTATATTTTGACCTTATAATCATATTCAGCGACCTCAAAAACATAACTATATGTGGATTTTCGTGATTTTATTCGTAAAATTAGAAAACATTAATTTTTCTGTATTTAAGGGTGATTTCAACCCTTAATATTTTCGTCTCATAAGTTTTGACCTCACAGTCATATTCAGCGACCTCAAGAATATAAGCATATGAATTTTTGTTAATTTATTCGTAAAATTAGAAGTCATTAATTTTTCAGTTTCTAGGGGTGGTTTCCACCCTTAAAAATAAAAAGCAGGTATGCGATAATGTAGATTTTGATGTACGTATTTTATCAAGTATATTGCAAAAAAAATGAAGGCAATTCCTTTCATCGTTTTCGGGCCGGGAATTTTACCATTTTTCCTGCTTCGCTTACTGTACTATTTACCTCGTTGGAAAGCTAATACAATGATTGCAAACTAGGTCCTCTAACACCCCTTGTCAGCAATACGTCGAGTTAACAGTAACACTGTATGTATAGGTCACATTTAGTGATTAGACCCACTTGGTGGCCAATATGGCGGACGCACCAAGATGGCGGCTTACCTTTACGTAACGTCATTCTAAACCCCCATTGGCGGCTTACCCTTTTTTCTTTATAACCCCCTTGACATGGGTATCAAACGAAAAGGTTTGACGAGTAGAATACGATAAGCTACGTAGCGAAGACTAAAAAGTAGAAAATTAATAAATAATTTTTTTTTAAAAATAATGGTTTTCTTTTAAAACCAAATTGCATTAAAAAGTAGAAAATAATTTTTTTTTTCAGTGATTATAAGCTGATCAGAATAATTTTCAAGTTTGTAAATCGAAAACCATTGCTCTGATTAGACGAAGTAATATTTTATGAGCGCTTAGTGGTTTTCTATTCACAAAGTTGAAAATTATTCTGAACAGCTTATAATCACTGAAAAAAACATATTTTCTACTTTTTAGTGCAATTCGATTTTAAAAGAGTTAAAGTTTCATTTATTTATTTATTATTATTAAGAACGCGAGCGGATATCGATATCCGCAGTACTCAGGCCTGTCGGCCCATTTTATATTCGCGACGTATAAGATCCTTTAGAAGAGAGCAGTGCTTTCCACAAAGAACAGCAGTCTTTTCCTAGGTAGATCTCGTAGTTCCTCTGGATGCAAGAATTGCCTCTCGGGGTACTTATACCTTGACGCTCCTAGTGGAGTGCAACTGCATACGATATAAGTGATGCTTTCATCCTCCACTCCACACATCCGACAAATAGAATCATCTATCAACCTCATTGTATGTAGGGGTTCGTTCAGAGGACAGTGTCCTGTTGTTAGGCCCACCATCCGTCTCATTTTTTTCTCTATCGAGCCCAAGCAACCACTTTACAGTAGAGGCAGCCGAAGACCCCTTTATGTGGAACCTCGACTGCCTCATTCCCGGAGCCTGAGCCCAACTCTCGCAGTTCCGAATGAATCAGACTCCTTGGCAGACCGAAGGCTGGCTCAGGGCCAGGGAAGGGAGTTTTCCTCTCCGGCCAGACGATCTGCTTCTTCGTTGCCCTCCACACCACTGTGTCCGGGCACTCATATGAGTTTAACCGAGTTGCGCTCACAGAGTTCAGTCAAAATATTTCGACAGTTCAGCACTAGCCTAGAGGTCACCTCGTTTGATGCAAGGGACCTCAGAGCCGCCTGGTTGTCGCTACATATATAAATATGTTTGTCTGCGAAACCTCTGCTGAGATTTTCGCTTGCGCACTCAGGAAACGCGTTTTATCGCGTTTCCAAACATCTCGACTAAGGAACACGACAATATATTGTAAAAGAGTAGACGAGGAGAAATCGGTCATCACCTGATTGAGCGACAACCTGGTCCCTTGCCTTTGTGTGCCCTAGCCCTTGGCCAGTCATGTTCCACATTCCATTTTTGAACAGGCTGTTTGCTGCTTTCCTAGCTTCAAGCTCCACTTCAACATGCAAGGGAGTGCAAAAATGGCCTCCATCGCAATCGTTGGAGTGGTCCTGTGCATCTGTTATATCCAGACACGCTAGTCTTTGAACTTGGCATAGGCGAGTCCTGATTCTGGAGCGCTATTGGAAGGGTTGGAGGGGTTTTAACCATAACAGTATAAGCCCAGAGAGTAGCCTTTCGACTTATAACCCCACTTAAGACCGAAGATGCGTTTGCACATTCATAGAGATGCACACGCTTTCCTTGTTTGAGCTTCCACGTGGTCCTTCCATGACAGTTTGGAGTCCTAGATATTTCACTGTACGGAAAAGACACAGATGTGTGCCCATAAGAGGAGGAAGCGGGAAATCGCTTATTTTTCTCCTTTTAGTGAGCAACATTAGCTCCGTTTTGCCAGGGTTGACAGGGAGCCCATGTCTATTACACCATTCCTGAACTATGTTGAGAGCCCTTGATGATAGCCAAATCATCTGCATATGCTTGTGCATAGAAACATGCTTCGTTTAATTCGGTTAGTAGCCCGTCGAGCATAAGGTTCTACAATAGTGGGGACAATACTTCACCCTGAGGACACCCCCGCCCCACCTTGGCCCTAACCGTTTCATTACAAAGCGTAATTTCAATGTCGCGGATCCTCAGCATGGACGATATCCATCTATGGTATGGTACGGTCCACGCCGCGATCCGCAACTGCTTGACAGAGAGAATCGAAGGTAGGATTATCGAATGCTCCTTCGATATCCAGAAAGACTACCAAGGCTAGTTTTTTCTGCTCTAGCGCCTTCTCAGCTATTACAACGATACGATGAAGGGCCGTCTCTGCAGACTTCCCGGCTTGGTATGCATGTTGGTTGGGGTGAATTGGTGATCACACCAGTACATATACCTTTATATACCTTTCTATTAACCTCTCTAATATTTTTAAAAGAAAGGATGTCAGGCTTGTTGATCTAAATGCCGTTTTTTCTTTTACCCCATTTTGGAAAATTCACTTCCTTTAAACGTAGCAGTAAACAGGCGACTGCAGTTTATTTTACTGTTTCTTATCACTTTTGATAAGACAATAAATTCACTTAATTTTCAGTATATCATAAATTAATGTAAAAAATTAAATTGCAAAAAAATGCAGACATATAAATTTCAGCCGACTGCATTTATATCACTGTCAAATTGACAAGCAACGTTTGAAACAAGTGGCTGACACAATGAAATCATATAGGAGCGTATTTTTAATTGCATTTTTAATTAACTGTTAATAAAAACTCAGCAACGCCGTAATGACTGAAATGGTTTTTCCGACTTTTTATTATGACGTCGTTACACTTTTCAACTTCAGTCACACAATAAGATAATATAAACATTTCTGCCATCAGCTCCCTTGCTATGAGGAAACAATTACCTAATAAACAGCATGCGATGATAAAAAGTGCTTGCACAACGACTCCTGTCCCACTTGCCATGGTTCAGCCCCCATGTATTCTTTTAGTAATTTTCGACTTCTAGATACTGCTGCTTTTCATATGGATTCACAAAAAAACACAAGTTTCTACCTCTCTTGGAAGGCACCGAAGCGTGAGAAGCTGCCTTTTCATTAAGGCCGCCATATTGAATTTCCCGAATTTAAGATTCATCTTACCAACTTTAGGTGCCAAGAAATGTCTGTAAAGTATTTCAGGTTTCCAGGTGATCGGAAAGTACCAAAAAAAGCCTCGAGCATTTTCTGCTAACAGCTATATTACAACTTATAATTTACTGAAAAGTTTGGGTTCGAAATAAACTTATTCTAAAAAGTCAATCTAACATTTAGTGATGTGAAGAATAGTATATGACGCTCAACAAAAGGTAGGTTACGCTGACTGGAATGCACCCTGTATTTAGAATGCAAAAATTAAACATTACAACTACAACGATGACAAACAAAATCACCATGAATGGAATAATCTACGCCGAAACACGTTTTGCAATATCAACTCATTACCACGCGGTTAAATCAGGAATGTAGAAAACAATTCTTTTTAACGGATTAAAGTGCAGAGTAAGAATTTTAATAAATAAATTAAATATTGATCCATTAACATACAACAGTCGCCGTTTGACCTCTAAAAATCAAGAATAAAATTTAAAGTTGTTATATATTTTGCAGAAAAGTCATCGTCAAATCAGTTTTACTGGGGACCGGGTAGGGTAGGAAAAAATAGTAGACATTATAGTGATCAAAACGAAAGCCAAATCATGGCTGAAGTGGTAAAGTTTTATGAGAACTACATGGCAACGTATTCTGGTATGTTAATTGAGGGACACTGTATATTTGTACAGTTTGTGAAGGTATTTTTGTGCCAAATAACGGCAAAAATATATAGTCTAGTCACAGAAGGTAGAAAATAGTCCGGCTTTCCCTGAAATAGCAACTTCTGATTGGTGTGACCAAGAGCATGCACTAGTCTGATGTGATTAGTACCTTCCAGTATATGACTGTGTGAGGTAGCGCAACGAAACATGGACAGATCTCGGAATATTTTTCAATTCCTTAAATATCTGATGACAATCATCGAGCTACCTCACGTGGATGAACGCTAAATTCCTTTCCAGGGTTATTATTGATGATCCACCTTTTTCCTGTCGCGCTAGCATACAAATCACAATCACTGTCAGACCATTTTTCATATTGTGAAGAACGAAAATGTGATGAAAAATATGCTTCGAAATAACACAACATTGTATTTGTTTTAAGATATAGACAGTTCAAAAAGTGTATAAGACAGATAAAAAATGAAAATGGAAATATTAATAATCTTTTCTAGCTATCTACAATTTTTCAGTAGAAATAAACATGATTTATCTTCCGAGAAAAAGTAGTAGTAGTTATTTCTTCTTTAACTGGCAATATTTTTATTTGCAATTACAACTGAATGCATTTTTTAGACCCTCGTGTCGCGACATGGACACTGATGGCTACCCCAGGACCCACATTTTATATAATGGCCATATACTTAGCCTTGGTACTGTGGTTCCTACCTGCATATATGAAGAATAGGAAACCATACAAACTGATAGAAATCATAAGGCTTTACAATATTTTCCAAATTGTATCTTGCAGCATTATCATTTATACGGTAAGTGTCTACAAATTAGAGATATTATAAAACTAGCATATATCGGGAATCTAGTTTCTCAAAAAGCTCCTAAAATGCCAAACCTGGTTTGGAGATAGTTTTGGAAAAATATATACATTCTCTGGAATACCTCTGCGCACCCAAAGATAGAGGACACCATTTTGTCCAAAATTATAAAAAAGTGCAAAAATTCCTGATTTTTTTACGATAGATGCATACTTCCATGATGAGAAATCTGCAGAAGGGAGCAATTTTCAGTGAAAGAATTAGCTGCATTGTTATAAAAAAAAATCGGGAGCTACTGGAAGCGGCTGGAACCTCCCCACCCGGTGAATCTTTGAAGCCGAAAAGAGCACTAAACAATATGAACGACTCATTTAATTATATTTATTAAGTTGAAATATTTTTTCATATTAAATCAGAAAAAAAAGTCTTGCGTTCGGTGGGATTTGGACCTAAGAAACCTGTTCGTTGGTAATGGTATGGATGGCAGGGATGGCCATCTTTGGAAAAAACCATATAACTCTTGGTGGACACCTTCCCTGCCAGATGTAGCCAGGGTAGTGTTCATGGTGGATCGTTTAAGTTTGAGTTGGTATATTTTGGTTTATCTTCTGGCCTCGACCGATTTTTCACTAAATCGGTCGGGGAAGTGATAGCTGTCAAATTTTTGGTTCCAATGTTTCTCTGGGGAATTTGGTTTTTGAAAAATGTTTAGGTTGGTACCAATGTCTTAAATTGTTTTTAGGTTATGTAGTACTATTTTTAGGTGTTGCCGGAAGAATTTCCGGCGGGATGCCGGAAGTAGCGAAAATAGTTTTTAAAATATAATGTTTAAAGTTTTATTGGAAAAAACTCACCGAAAGCGTTCCGGTGGGTGTACTTACACTTGTAGGGCTTGTAAGCGGTTCAGGATGGCCTCTCACACCATCCATGGGCTTTATAAACGTCGAAAAAACTTGTAATCTCTCGATGCACTTAACACGTCAAAAATACTCAGCATACAGTCTGCATGTTTTAACACACTAGCAGAGAACTTATACCACAGATGGACCCGTAGTATTTTTTAGGAATTTTCCTTTGAGTTCATATAATAAAATTTGACATTTTTCTGAAAATTTGACATTTTTCCGAAAAGTGACATTTCTCCGAAAATTTGACATTTTTTCGAAAATTTGACATTTTTCTGAAGTGACATTACTCCGAAAATTTGACAATTTTCAAACATTTGACATTTTTCTGAAAGGTGACATTTCTTCGAAAATTTGACGTTTTTTCAAAAATTCGACATTTTTTCTGAAAAGTGACATTTTCCTGAAAATTAACATTTTTTCGAAAATTTGACATTTTTCCAAAAATTTGGCGTTTTCCTGGAAATTTGACATTTTTTTAAAAATTTGACATTTTCTGAAAAGTGACATTTCTCCGAAAATTTGATACTTCTTGAAAATTAAAAAAAAAATTTCGTGACCCGTCTTGTAGAAATATTTTTTTGATATCATCATCAGTTCGCCTGTTATAAGAATTTTATGTTTTTATGACGTCATCAGAACGTAGGTGTATTTTTAAGTCACTCGTATTCCATCCATCTACAATATTTCCACCTACGTTTCAAACTTTAATTAGATGTTTCCAATTGTTAAATCGATATCTACATCAGTTCGCCTTTTGTAAGAATTTTTCTTATTTGTGATGTCATGTGACGTAGGAGTATTATTAATTCACTTGTATTCCGTCCGTCTACAATATTTCCACCCACATTTCAAATTTTAATTGGATGTTTCCAATCGTTAAGTCGATATTTGTACCAGTTCACATGTAAGAATTTTTCTTCTTTGTGGCGTCCTGTAGACGTAGGTGTATATTAATTAATTTTTATTCCGTTCATTTACAATATTTCTACCTACGTTTCAAATTTCAATTCGATACCTCCAACCGTTAAGTCGATATTTGTACCAGTTCTTCTGCTGTAAGATTTTTTCTTATTTGTGATGTCATGTGACGTAAATGTATTTTTAATTCACTCGTATTCTGTCCATCTACAATATTTTCACCTACGTTTCAAACTTTAATTGGATGTTTCCAATAGTTAAGTCGATATCTGCACCAGTTTCTAAGAATTTTTCTTATTTGTGACGTCATGTGGACGTAGGTGTATTATTAATTCACTTGTATTCCGTCCGTCCACAATATTTCCACCCACATTTCAAATTTTAATTGGATGTTTCCAATCGTTAAGCCAATATCTGTACCAGTTCGCCTATTGTAAGAATTTGTCTTATTTGTGACGTCGTGTAGATGTAGGTAATTATTAATTCACTTTTATTCCGTCCATTTACAATATTTCCACCTATGTTTCAAATTTCAATTCAATAACTCCAACCGTTAAGTCGATATCTGTACCAGTTCGTCTGTTGTAATAATTTTTCATTTTTGTGACGTCATGTGACGTAGGTGTATTATTAATTCACTCGTAATCCGTCCGTCTACAATATTTGTACCTACGTTTCAAATTTCAGTTCGATATCTTCAACCGTTCCCGAGTTATCAGCCGAAATCACTGAACACCTCTGTCATTATTAGAATATCACCCTGTACATTGCACTGCTTTGAGGACAAAAAACTATAAATTTCACTTGGCGGAGATTTTAAAAATCAGTATCAAATATAATTTGGGCATATGGGAAAATCGAAATTTTGTGTTGAAACGTATATAGCAGCAAAACCATTAATCCTACATATATTTTTTGACAAAGCAAATTCATCATCATTTTATTGTCTTTCTAATAGATCCCTACTATTTTTTTGCCAAAATCAATATTTATCTAGATATTCGCAAGAGAAGAGAGAAAAACACGTTTCCTTGGAAAATGTAAAGATCCACTTGTTTCGTTCCTAACGTCCTTACTTTTTGTCTTATTTCAAAAAATAAAAAATAATTTTTTGTAGCATTAAATTCTCTACACATTCGTTAGAGCAAAGTATTTTGGCCTAGGGACCGCCATTTAAGAGTTATGGAGGTTTAAAGAGAAAAAATTCGAGATTTTAGACGAATTTCAAAAAAGTCTCCACTTTGGCCGACCGTATCTCGGTAATTTTTGGAGCAGCATAAAAATCCAAAAAAAGACTTTTAGGTAATTCAATTCTCTACAATTTCGTTAGGTCGAAGTTTTTTGCCGTAGGAGTCGCAGTTTAGAAGTTACGAACGATTTAATGAAAAAAGTGCCTGACACCGTCATCTTGAAAGGCCCGCCGGACCCAAACGAAAAGTCCCATTAAAATTTCGAGTGCGGCAAAACGTTCCTGACATTACGTAGTTTTCCTTACGGAGTTTTTATTTTTGAGCTATCTCTCACAGTTGCCGAGTTACAGATGAAAAACCGTTTTCAGAGTTGCGGCATCCGAGGGTAAATTTTGGACGAAAACACATCTAAATTTACTCGTATTTTAAAAAATAAGATACCGCGACGGCCGTACTATGTAGCGATGGAAAGAGAAAGACTTGTAGTTGATCCGCATCGTAAATTGCATGTCGAAATTCGAAAATTCAGCTCGGCACGAACGAATCAAAAGTGACATTTTTGCAATTTTTCGTTTGACGTTTCTCGATCGCGAATTTGTGGTTAGAAGAGTGTCCATCTTCCATCTCGTTCCGCCGCAAAAAAAGTCTTTGCGCGTTAATAACTAATTAACCGTAGATAATTAGTCGTTCGTATTGTCGCGTTGAGATGTAGAATTTACTTGCTCCTATGCAGTTGTTCAATATTATCGATATGGCAGCAACCCACCTTCGAGCGACTTTTAGGCAAAATTGAATTTTTGGTTTTTTATGCACAAGGCGTTTTCCTCTATAACTTTGTCATTTGGAAAGCCCCGCTACTGGCTTTTCTACCATCGCTTTGTCTGGACCACTCAACGCGCTCGACCAAATTGTGAACCGCTGAGTCAATCCAAACTCTTTCTATGCGAGAAACCGGCCTTGTACATGTGCATTGATTTTTATCAATTTTTGCTTGTCGGCACTACGCCGGCTTTGACAAAATCTTCTATTTTGCCTTTTGGATGCAGTGCATCGCTAAAATTTTATGCTCATACTTTAGAATTGGGCTTTCAATGACCGTGCATCAAAGGTCAATGTCTTTGGTGGAGGAATAAAAAAATAAAAAATATTTCAAAGTATATTTTCGTGGTACTTTTTAAACTGACTTTGTGGTACTTTGAAAAATCTATTTTCTAGCCAAATTTCAAGGTACTTTTGAAAAACTAATCTGCGAGTGAAATTTTGGCGTACTTTTGAAAAATCGATTTTCAAGCCAAATTTCAACGCAGTTTTGAAAAATTAGTCTGCAAGTGAAATTTTGGCGTACTTTCGATAAATCGATTCTTGAGCCAAATTTTGACGCCCTTTCAAAAATATTATTTTTCAAAGTCCAATTTGTGGTACCTTTGAAAAAGTATATTATTCATAAATCTTTGTCATTATATAGTTCTGCTCTCATATCCTGAACCAAAAACATTTTTCCTAAGTGAAAATTCGGTGTTTCTTCGAATTTTCACCTGGTCATTTCCAACGTCTTATAGAACCCAAAACGGTCCTTATGGACTGATCTGTGCCTCTGCAGGCTCTTAAAAAGTCTTTAAATGAAATTTTTGCCTAAGTCGAATTTTGATTCTGTCTTCAACTTAGGACGATTTTGGAGAATTCTACAACAGTATCACTGTGGATTATGACAGATGTGTCATCCGCGTACATAAATACCTCGCCTTCTGTGATAAAGTCTGGTAAATAATTGACGAAAATAAGAAATAAAAGTGGGCCAATAAGAGAACTCTGAACTACTTTGACGGTATTAGATATTTCTGAATTTATTGAAACTAAAATATTCCGATTTTCAACATAAGAAGTTAACCATTTCAGAATATTTCCATTCCTGCAGTTTGTAATTTGACCTCAAGAAATTTCGGATCAACTGAATCAAAAGCGGCATGGTAGTTAGATCAAAGAAGAGACTAACTAATTTGACAACACCCGAATATAGAAAGAATGAGCTTTCCATTGGTTTGAAAATCATTAAGGAATGTTATAAAATAAGCCTGCAAATGTATGGTACACTCAAAGAAATAGTATGGGTAAATTCAACAAAAAAAAATGGTTAACTAACAATATCGTTAATTTTGTTAAACCAAACTATATTGATGGTATTTTTAAACAAGAGGTGATTGTTATTTTAATTAATAAAAAGTTGTCGTACAACAAAACAAACATTAACTTAAAAAATAGATGAATAAGACTATTATTTTGTTCGTCTGACTATTATTTTGTTGAATTCTGTCAAATTAAACTAGATAATAGTAGATTTTATTTTTTAACTATTATCGAATTGTAATTCTAACCCAGTATTAGTTCGCTGTACTATTGTACTTGGTAGACAAACCAATATTATTGTCGTCTTCTAGAAGTTCTAAAAGAATTACCATAAAATTTGCTTGCTTACCACGTAGTCTATTACAGAAATTATTCCCAGATGACGCCACATACAAATCACTAACAATAATCCATCACGCATTATCTTGCACTCTTATGAATTTATAGAAAATTAATAACATGATTGCAGTGTTCAAATTCTCTCAGGGATCATCGATATATTTGGATGGATCTTATAAACGATCTCTAATCTTTGGTTTGGGTGGTCTGATGTCTCAATACTGAGATTTTGGCTAACCAAAAAAAACTTCATCATACAATAAAGTGTAGATCAACCTAAAAATTAGTTGGTGAACAAAAAACAAAGTCGCTGTACTATTTAATTGTAGACCAAATTGAAAATGGTTAGTGAACATAAAAAAATGTCATATTTAATTTGTTTCAAGAAGATATGATTATTAAACTACTATTTGTTTACGAAAACAAATAAAGTTGTATGACTATTCTTTACTGATTGATTTAACTATGAAACTAGATAGGCGCGATTTCATATGCTCTTTTTGGTTGAATTTACCTATCATTTTCTTTGAGTGTAAGCATAATAACTAATCGATGAAAATACAAACATTTTCGGAAAATTCTATTAGCAATCGCGGACAGAATGGCGCCCTTCACGTGTAGATCCGCAAAGTCGTTCCAGATATTGTACGTATTTTTTCAAAACTATATTTTCAAGTGCACACCCTGTGATCCAGTTTATCCTCCTGATTCCCGGCTAACAAACAAATGCCCGATTCCCACTCAGTCTGCAAAATCACAACCTAAAACATGATTTTTTTTATAGTCCCGGAGCCGGTGGCGGAATCGAAAAATGTTTATGTGAATTGATAGTTAAAAATTATACGAACAAAATAAGCTTGATATGCGTAGTTTTAAAAAGCCCAAAAAATGTTTAAAAAAATTTATTATTATAAAAACGCAATAATGTTTTACTGTCATCGCGGATATTGATTATTTGTAGTGTATTCGATAGAAAATCCCGTACGCTTTCAGAAAAAAATTACGCTTACACTTTATTTGGCCGGTCTGGTATACCTATTTGAAGTGTGTGGAAGGAGATAAAATTTCTCCATTATCACGTGCAGACTTTTTTTTTGTTCGCTTCGATGTGATCTTTAAAAATATCTTAGTATGCGGATCCAAAAACTGCCGGAAGTATCCGGCATTCCAGCTTTATTGCATGGTCTCGATTCACTTCTATTACAAAAACCGCTGCCCAAGGAATCACTACTTCCACATCCGGATTTTCTATCCAAGTCACACAATGAAAAAATTTTGTATCTGGAAATAATTGTTTATGGAACTTTAATAATATAATATTTGAAATCCTCTACCCCAAAAACCCATAAAATGATAGCGGTAGTGGGGTGGGGGTGGTGACAGTGGGTGGGAGTGGGGGATGGATAAAGTAAAAAAATATTTTGATGTTTCTGGTTCTTGTACACACACTGAATCACATTTTTTTTTCATTCCCTTTAATAATGGGGTGGGGGTGGCTAATGCCAAACTTTTTTTTGAGACCTTAGCTTCTCTTGTCTATACTAAATATCAATTTTATGAACTCTTACCTACTTTATTTACCTATTTACTCCAAATTTACCCCAATTTACCCCCCAACCCTTCGACGGAACAAGATGAAAATATAATCTAGTTCTAGATCTCGTTAAAGTACATATGTGTACCAAATTTCATGTCAATATCTCAAACGGTTCCAGAGTAAACGTACGCACAAAAAAAGTTACAGACCGACAGACATACAGAAATTTTTTTTCGCTCAAACTTGAAATCTCGACGTTTCATGACATTCTAGGCCTATTTGAACAATAAAAACATTTTTTGTCGTTACTATACTTCCACTGGATGTGGAAGTAAAAGAAGTACGTTAAATAAATTTGTGTTGGAGTTAATACTTCTTGTGAAACTATTGTTTTATAATTATTATAATCTCGTATATTACATCAATATCAGTCCTGTTTCTTGTAAAATTACTTTTGTTTCATGTTTTTTACTTCCACATCCAGTGTTACTTCCACATCCAGTGAAAGTACAGTAACGAAAAAAATTTTTTTTTTATTTTTATTGTTCAAATAGGCTTAAAATGTCATGAAACGTCGAGATTTTAAGTTTGAGCGAACAAAAAATTTCTGTCTGTCTGTCGGTCTGTCTGTCTGTAACTTTTTTTTGTGCGCACGTTTACTCTGGAACCGTTTAAGATATTGACTTGAAATTAGGTACACGGATGTACTTTAACGGGATCTGAAACTCGATTATATTTTCATGTTGTTCCGACGAAGGGTGGGGGGTAAATTGGGGTAAATTTGGGATAAATGGGTAAATCAAGCAGGTAAGTGTCGATAAAATTGGTATTTAGTATATGCAAGAGAAGCTATGGTCTCAAAAAAATTTTTGGCATTAGCCACCCCCATTACCACCCCCACCCCCTTATTAAAGCGGATGAAAAAAAATTGTGATTCAGTGTATGTACAAGAACCAGAAACTTCAAAATATTTTTTTACTTCATCCACCCCCACTACCACTCCCCTATCACCACCCCCATCCCACTACCGATGTGGGGTATCGTTTTATGGGTTTTTGGAGTAGAGGGTTTCAAATATTATATTATTAAAGTTCCATAAACAATTATTTCCACATACATTCGTTGTGAGTGACTTGGATAGACAATCTGGATGTGGAAGTAGTGATTCCTTGGGCAGCGGTTTTTATATACATAATACAGTTTAGTATCGAATACTACCTTATAGGTGAGTTTCAAGAGCTACAACAGTTTCCATAGTCCCTAAAAGAGTAAGTGAGAGAGATTTTTGGTTCAGGTTGAAACCCTACATAGGTCTTTCTCTTTCTATCTCCTATATAATTGAAATTTACCTTCATCTGCTATAGGACATACACAATACGTTAAGGCAGAGAAGAGTGAGAGTGAGAGCGAGAGAGAGAGAGTGAGAGTGAGAGAGAGAGAGAGAGAGAGAGAGAGAGAGAGAGAGAGAGAGAGAGAGAGAGAGAGAGAGAGAGAGAGAGAGAGAGAGAGAGAATTTTTTTACAGCCTTCCTAAATAGTTTGTCAGAGGAGATATTTTTCAATGCTACTGGGATACGATTGTAAATTTTCTTACTATTGTAAATTAGAGAATTTTTTGTGAAGTTGGTAGATGGTATGGGTAGAGTAATGTCATTTGCTTGGCGAGTAATGCGGCGATTTTCTGTACGTTCAAAAGTATTTCGTTTTTTATGAAGAGAGATATCTCTCTTCTCTGGTTAAGGTGATGTTGTCCTAGGGCATTTTTCAATGTTGAGGCCATCCTGTCCCTTTAGTCTGCTGTTTCTATAAGTGTCGAATGTTTCGCATTGAACGAGACAAATAACTGGAAGGGATGTGAAACAGCAAATAAGTGAGGCCAATTTCATAATCATGCCACCCGCCGTATGGACGTACCTCTGTCTCTTTTTATCCCCTTGGAACAAATAAGTGAAACTCTCTCTCACAACAAATAAAATTTATTTATTTTAATTTTATGCATCTTGAAATTTTGCAATGCGCTAAAATAGTGTTCGATATCAGTCTCTCTTGCTTACTTGTGCCCAGGGGCGGATACAGGATTGACTTCTGGGGGAGGGGGGCACCGGAAGTCTGGAATACCCCTCATATACGCTTTTTTAGCCTCATATCTATTAAAATTAATATTAATATATTTCACACTTCTGGGGGGAGGGGGAGGGGGTACGTGCCACGGTGCCCCCCCCCAGGTCCGCCACTGCCCGTGCCTGTTGCTTGCACGTAGGGCGGGCCATTTCAGTTGTTTGTCTAGTTCATTGACCTGATAAATTTCAATTCCAGTAATATTCCTCCATGCTGGAAAACCTTATCGGAAAAAATTTTGCGCACCATACTTATAAATTCAATGTGGCAAAATGCTACTGAACCGATTTGTATTTTATATGCACCAACCGAATGTGGATGGCAATTAAATGAAGACAATAAACTTGAACCATTGTGGTATAAAGGCCCAGCAGCCCCTTCAAAAGTTGAAGAAATTCTTAGTGTCCAACAAAATGAAGAAGAAAGTGAAGAATCAGATGATGAAAGATAATACTGATTACATTGACTGTGATGATTATTAATAAATATACTATGCTTGGAAATAAACTCTTGTTAATTACATCAACTTTATTTGATTGTTTGAATCATCTAAAATAAAAATTTTCCTATAATTCCTTTGATCATATTTATCCTCATATAATTTTAAATCTAAGAAAAGAATAAGACGTTTTATTCTAAAAAAACTTTTACTCCAAAACAAATTTAACGTACTACTTTTTGTAATAGATGTGAATCGAGACCATGCAATAAAGCTGGTATGCCGGATACTTCCGCCAGTTTTTGGGCTCGCATATCAAGATATTTTTAAAGATCATACCGAAACGAACAAAAAAATAAAGAGTTAATTATTGGAACGCTGGCCTTTTGAAACATAAAATTGTTTTTTTCCTACTTTCATTGAAGCTGCTTGACAAATCGAAGACACTTCACAGGAATACAGAATACTTTTTATAGTTGAGTACCCACGGGTACGTAGGTTTACAACACACTATTAAAACATTTTTATGTACAATTTTTACATACACAAGAATATTTTTATATTCTATTTCTCGAAAAAACAAACATAACCACTTGACTAATTCTTATTAACAAGAAATGGTTAATTGTACGAGACAAAAGACATATTAAAGATAGTATAATCAAGGTTTAGAAAGACTAAACCATACTAACACTGGAACTATTACTTTAGTTCCTCGAATTCAGTTGAAAAGGTAATGACTGTGGGCTCTCTTAAAGGCAGCTACTCACACGCCTGCCGCAGGGGCAACCTAGGTTGCAGGGCGGACGGGGAAATCTAGGAGGCTTCTCTACACACGTACCTGCCGTTCAGTGTTACAGTGAATGTCGCTTGAATCCGTGAAGATGGCTCCAACCCCTTTAAAAAATCAAAAGATCGGTATTGCCTTGGCTGTTTCCGTGGTGGTAACGCAAAAAAAAGAAAAAGGAAGTACTGGGTGAAGAAGTGGTTACAAAAACGAAAAGAATTGTGTCACATGAACGTTATGCTGGAGCTGATCTAGGAAACTAGGAAGGTCCGGCGCGGTCTGCCGCACAGCAAAGGAGACAATCTAGGAAATTGCCACTGCTTGCCTACACAAGTCACAAACATGGAAGCTATTAAGGGTCAACCCCACTTCTACACCCTAGATTGCCCTTGCGGCAGGCGTGTGAGTAGCTGCCGTGGAAGTGTTATGTCCGACATTTTCCTCGATATTTATAAGGGTGTGTGGGGAGCAACATTATGACGTAGCGTATTAATTGAAAAGACCAATCATTTGTCTAGTTCCCAAAATGTTACCTTATATGGAAGTAGACGTCGCGCTATTGCATGGCATCATCCTCCCATAGCGGTTAAAATAAGATTAACAAATATCCGACAGTAGCGGCGGTAATTTATTTTTTAAAGGGTAACAAAATAGGTAATTTATGCACGAAAAATATAAAATAATGTAATTTAAGGACTTTTATGACTGGCGATAAAAATGACCGTTACATTTTCTATCGAATACACTACAAATAAATCAATATCCGCGATGACAGTAAAACATTATTGCATTTTTATAATAATTTTTTTAAAATATTTTTTCGGCTTTTTAAATCTACGCATACCAAGCTTATTTTGTTCGTATAATTTTTAACTATCAATTCACATAAAAAATTTTCGATTCCGCTATGACGGGGCTTTCATTTTCAATGGCTCCTCGCCTATTACTAGTGTCATAAATATCTGAGTCCGGGAGGGGGCTGGAACTTTTGATGTGACGCTGCCTCTGAAAAAGTTTTCACAAACGCCAAACACCTGAATACTATTACTCGCCAACCATTCAGGCAACATCTGGAGACCTGACAGTTCCAGTCGTCTCCAGATGACTAAAACTGACAATTTTAATCGTCTCCAGATAATGCCAACATGGTTGGCGAAATGCGTGTCGAGTAACAGTATTCAAGTGTTTTGGTATTTGTGGAAACTACTTTAGAATCATAAGTATGTATTAACTGTTTTCTAGATGCTCACTGCAGGATGGATAACAGGGGAATACAGCTTTGGATGTCAACCTATTGATTATTCCGACAATCCCAACGCAGTACGACTACTTACGGGATTCTACTGGTTTTACCTCCTGAAGGTGGTCGAGCTAATCGAAACAGTATTCTTTGTATTGAGAAAAAAGTCCAATCAGGTGTCCGCACTGCATTTGTATCACCACGTTTCTACGCTCTTATTAGCGTACATGGCTTGCAAGTTCACAGGAGGTAAGGATGGCTGAATAACCGCCCGGGCGGACAATGGTACTTCGGTAACCTAGCCAATTTTCGATACGAAACTTGGTAGAGTTAAATATTTGGATATGCTAGTTTCAGTTTTGTTGCAGACATTTTTTTTTTTCAATATGGCGGCTTCAGAATTTGGGTCAGAAGAAGCAAAATACATGAAAAATTCAATAAAATAACCCAGCCACAAATAAAAGTCTTGATCCTGGAACTTGACCCAAGTAGTCCAATGTATTTCTCGACGCCGAATTCGAATCCAACCTCAGAAAAGCCCAAACACCCTCAAAATTTTGAGCTGGAGCGAAAAACACCCTTAGAATAGGGTAAAATCATCTCTCATATATGGTGACGATAGGTACATGCATAAAGTACTTCTAATGTACAATCCTAGGATTTTTGAGGTTGCTAATTTCAAATTTCATTCTTAGGGTGAAAATCGAGTAAAACAGGGTTTGAAAGGGGGTGTAAAATTGAAAATTTGGCAACATACGTAATTTTTATTCTAAACTTATATTTCAGAAGTTCTTGAGGTTGATGATTTCAAATTTCATTCTTGGGGTGAAAATCGAGTAAAATAGAGGTTGAAAGGGGTGTAAAAATGAAAATTTGACAAAATGCGTAATTTTAATTCTAAACTTATATTTCTATGGGTTTTTGAGGTTGATGATTTCAAATTTCGACATGCCAGAAGCCAAAAATTTATTCTTAGGGTGAAAATCGAGTAAAATAGGGGTTGAAAGGGGGTGTAAAATTGAAAATTTGGCAACATACGTAATTTTCATTCTAAACTTATATTTCAGAAGTTTTTGAGGTTGATGATTTCAAATTTCATTCTTAGGGTGAAAATCGAGTAAAATAGAGGTTGATAAGGGTGTAAAAATTAAAATTTGACAAAATGCGTAATTTTAATTCTAAACTTATATTTCTATGGATTTTTGAGGTTGATGATTTCAAATTTCAACATGCCAGAAGTCAAAAATTTATTCTTAGGGCGACAATCGAGTAAAATGGGGGTTGAAAATTTGATAAAATACGTAATTTTCATTCCAAAAGTATATTTCTAGAGGTTTTTGAGGTTGCTCAAATTTCAGCATGCCAAAAATCTAGAATTTATTCTTAGGATGAAAATGAGTGAATTAGTGGTTGAAAGGGGCGTAGAAATAAAAAGTTGAAAAAACACGTACTTAATTTAGATTCTGAAATTTTATTTTTAGGAACGAACTTGCTGAGTCCAAGTTTGAGTCCGATCTCAGAAAAGCCCATGTCCTCAAAATTTTGAGCCTTTAGCAAATAAACAACCCTAAATTAGGGTAAATCATCTATGCTATTAAATTAATTTTCATAATTCCGTTGTTATTATTATAGCGATATAATATATAACCTATATGTATGTAGGCTAGTACCCTACATATACCCCCCCCCCCCCCTCCATAACGAAGAAATCAACTCCCCAAGGTATCAATATTTTTTAAGATGACAATTAAAAAAGAAAAATCAGTTTTGACTGATAGATGACAAAATAACACAAGGAAACTTATTTTTGTAATAACATTATCCTTAATGCGAGTATGTTATATGTCATTGGCGAATTGAAATAAAATAGCATGTATATGACTGATGCTAAGTGGAATAAAAGTTCGCAATCATAATTGGATTGAGAGTCTTTAATAGGTAATTGATAAAAATAGCATGCATGTGTGGTGCTAAGTGAATGAAAGTTCACAATCTATAAATTGAGCGTCTTTCGGAATTGATTGAGTGCATTGAAGAAATTGAGGTAAGGGATAAAATAAAACGTATTTGACGATGCTAAGTGAATATGAAAGTTCACAACCGAGCATTGAGAGCGTCGAGATTGAGGGTCTTTCAATAAATTAAAATTGATCGATCGAATAGCATAGTTAATAGAAATGAATTGTGAATTAATTAAAATAGTAAATAATTGATACATTGATAAGCTGGTTTAAAAATGCAGGGAGCAATATAGAGTACCTACCCAATATGTGCATGATGAAATATATAATAAAAAGTCTTCTGAAAATTCAATCTGATTCGTTTCTCGGTACCATCTTCATGGAGAGACTGAGTAGCTGGCTGTCCTCGTTGTGGACGTCGTCCCCGTAGGCCGTTAAAGCTGCTAGCAGCACGAGCAGTTGCGCTCGGCCCCATATTCTTGTCGCGACTGACACAGCTGTCTAGAATATCCATGGGAGATTACTTTCAGCATAACTATTTAACAACACTGTCAAAAGCTTCAAACTTCAGTCTTCATTATGAATTTTTTGAAAACTACCTTGAATTCTCATGGACTTTTAGGAGGTATACGTGAATACGTTCGGGGTCACCAATATATGCTATTAAATAAAATATAAATAAACTTTTAAGATTTTAATTTGGATTTCAAAAAGTAATTTTCATAATTCCGTTGTTATTATTATATCCATAGCGATACAGGGTGTCCCGAATTGCATAGGCCAAACTTCACCAAGCAATACAACTTTTCAAAATAAGAAAAAAAGTTCCTATAAACATGGGTCGGGAAGTGCTTAGTTTCAGAGATACAGGGTGTTCAAGTAATTCTCCTGAAAATGTTTTTTTTATGAATATTTTCGAAACGTCTAAAGATAAACAAATAATAATTT
Organism: Rutpela maculata; assembly: GCA_936432065.2. Classification (NCBI taxonomy): domain Eukaryota; kingdom Metazoa; phylum Arthropoda; class Insecta; order Coleoptera; family Cerambycidae; genus Rutpela; species Rutpela maculata. The sequence continues at coordinate 215,746,028 of OW386287.2, forward strand.
ACATAGGAATTTAACTTTTTATGCTTTTTAAGACGAAATAACAACTATGTACGAAAATTATTCAGGGGCGGGTGAAACTAGGGGGGCCTAGGTATAATTTAGCCCCAACTTTATTGTGTGACACTTTTACATTAATTTATGAGCAGAACTTAAAAATTTGAAGTTTTCTATACAAAAAAAGTCTCTTGTGTTTTTTCTCTAAAATTATCAGTGTTTGAGTAAATCTTATCTGAACTTTATTCGAGAATAGTTTTTTATGAATATTTTAGCAGAACAGAAAAAACAATGACAGTAAAACAAAATTTGATTACATTATTTTTTATTAAACAATGAATTAGATTAAAGTAAGGTAAATTACAAATTACTAGAGTTGTTCAAAGTGCATTCCGCCAGCATCAACACATTTCTGACATCTGCGCCGTACAGAGTGTGTAGCTTTACGAATGAAATCAGGATTAACCCGCAAATTTTCACATTCTTCGAAAATTCTTTCTATTAACTCTTCTCTTGTGTAGGGTCGTTTATTTCGCTACAGGCTCAAAATTTTGAGGGTACATGGCTTTTCTGAGATCGGATTTGAACTTGAACTCAACAAGTTCAAAACGCCTAAAAATATAATTTCAGAATCTAAATTACGTATTTTTGCAACTTTTTATTTCTACACCAGTTTCAACCACCAATTTACTCTATTACTCCAGGCAACAGAGAATATTACCTGGAAAAAATAGGAGGATTTAGTTTTATAAGCTTACCTTATGTTTTTGAGTTGCTGATTCCGAATTTTTCACTTCCCATCTCAAATTTAGAAAAAAAAAAACAAAAAAATTGTATTTTTATTTTTTTTATCTATTTTTTTTTCGTTTTAGATAAAAAATATCTAGATATTCAGAAAGCAAACAACTCTATCAAGTTTCGTAAATTTTTATCGAAAATTTTTGACGTCTGTTCTATAAAAGCACCACTGTGGAGCGCTCGAAGCTTACATTTTTCCATATCAAAACCTTGCGAGTGCATCGACAAAATTCCAAGAACTCGGTTTTCTTGAATGCAAAGTGAGCCCATATGCGCTCGTTAAAAATTACCAAATCTGTTTAGAATGTTTTTAACGAGTTTACTTTGGATTACTTGCTAATGAAATAGGTATTATTAGTCCAAGAGCCCATGATACTGAAAGTCTCTGTCATAATCCAGAAGCACATTTGACGTGTTAAGTTTCAGTTCGACTTTGGTTGAATCCGAAATGACCCCGGAGGGAGGACATTTTCAGCCAGAAAAAAAAGAGTTAAGTTCGGTCCGCCAAAACAACGGTCATTAGAGTCTTGTAAAGACCAAATTAATGTCACCGAAGACATGAGTTTGGCGTCCCCCGCCTATGAAGTGGTTACCCCCACCATGGCCCAGAAGGTTGAAATTTACGCCAAATCAAAGTTTTCGACTTCCACTTGACATCCGCGTATAGTGGGCAGGCGGGGGTTAACCGCCAGGGAACTTTAAAAACATTTTTTTGGCGCTACTTGGAGTCCCCTTTTTTGCGCCATAGAAAAGCCCCTTCATTTATGAAAAGTATTTTTCACATGTGCATCGTTCTGTAACTCACCCGCGTATTTTTTTTTACAGGTACAAAAACCGTGAAGGTTCGGGTATACCTGTATTGGACCTTTATGTTCCCTTTCAGGTTTGTAGGAATCCGGTTTTCAAGTATAATCCTCTCTGGTCATTTGAATTTGAGGCAGCATAGTGTGAATATGGTAGTGCAACCTCGAGAAGACTAAATATTTTAGACTTCTCGTGTTTTCGAAATGGAAAACAAATTAAAAAAGTGTATTCTATGTGAGAAAAGTGGGAAGTTATCTGATTTCAAAGATGAGACTACCACCAAATACATCAATGTCATCAATTTTCGACGAATGAAAAATTTCAAATATGGTTATTTACAATTCACTGGTGATTCGCTCAAAAATTGTGGCTATGACCAACCGACAAAAATGCAACAAAAATGTTAGAAATATAATGAGTATATACAAAGGGAAATTCGAAGCGTTATGTGCAGCTAGAAATGTAAGTAAGAATATAACAAGTGTTTTATTTTGTATTATCAAATTACACATCGATACAAACTTAGTTGTAACTTTATTGTACAGCAGGAACTAATACACTGTATTAAAACTCGTGATACCAGGCAGCAAGATGTAGTTACAAAAAATGTCCCTTTTATGTACTACTCTTTAAACATTGTATATTACTTTTTATATTAATATTTGCATTGCGGTAATGTGGCAAAATGCAACAAGTTCCTTTCGTTATTTATTGGACGCAGAAAAGTGTGGTTGGGGTTTTGGATAAAGGAAGACTGCAGCCACTTTGGTTAGGAGGAAACCCAACAACTTTAGGCGTTGATGATTTGCTTTGCGAAAAAATAACGGTTTGAAGAGGAAAAACAAGATGAATCTGGAATTGGATGTGAATCCGATGATAAGAGGGATTAAGTTATAAGTTTATAAGTTGTAAATATAAGAAAAATTTATAAAAGATTTAAAAATTCATACACGTCTCGTTTACACCTTTATTCAATAAAAAAACGGCTGCCTAAGGAATCACATTTCCACATCCAGATTTCCTATCCAAGTCTCTTACAACGAAAGAAATGTTGATACTAGAGATTTGCACCCCACTACGTGAAAATAATAATTGTTCATAGACTTTAATAACATAATATTTGAAATCGTCTACCCCAAAAAGTTACAAAAAATTTCATCAAAAGTCAAATCTCATCAGGTTTGTGCGGAGACCTTTAGGTTCCAATGAGAAAATTTATTTTGTTCCTCTAGGTTTGTTCAATGGTGTACACTATACATATATAAATAAAATTACTTTGTGCCTCCGATTAAAGAACTTATATCTAGATACATAATGGCATTGATTTATTTGTCGCTGAAAGACTCACAATCTAAGGCACTTCTTCCCATAAGTTGCTGATTGGCCCATCGGCGTATTCGCGGCCGCTCGTGCACGATCGGCTTCAGTTCGATTATCATAATATCAGTTGACAGTTCGGCCATTAATGTCAATAAATGTTTTTCGTGTTCTCCGACCAAAAACTGGTGAAAAAGTAATTTTATTTTAAGTTGTGATTTGCTTAATACCTAAATAATATTCTCTATTCATATTTACACAGTTTAGTGACAATATATTTTGTGCAAATAAATAGTGTAGTGCTGTGCCGTTTGCAGAAAGCAGTTTAGAAAAGAAGAAAATCGATCGTTCCATAGTCGTAACATGATGAAGTTCAGTTTACAGTTATAAAGTAAATAGCAATTAAATTTTAATATCCTTTCAATACATATTTATCTTACTGTTTTATCTTACTGTAATATCGTATGCCTACATCACGTTATATAAAGAGCCGGTAATGCAGGAATTGCAATAATTCATTTTAATGAAAATATTTACCATTCTACACATTTTCTACACACACAACGCCACTGTTGCCTATGGGATGTGATGTTCATCTATCCATTTTAATGGACATATAATGTGACTATGTTAGGAGCAAACAAGGTATATAGTGAAAAGATAGCCTGTTATGTATCTAGATATAAGTTCTTTAATCGGAGCTTTGTGCATTTAAGTATTTAATTTTTTGAAACTAAATGGAAACCTACTAATTTATATTTACTAATGTATGACAGTCTCGATAATAGAAACTGCTGATATTATCGCAATGACATCATGTAATAGTACAGTACCTAGAGGTAAAAAATATGCAAAACTTCGGAATAATGTCATATTGAACGGATTTCGATCATTTTTGGCAGTATAATAGTAAATGCTTCACAGAAAAGTTTCTATATTGTGCGGGGGCTTGCTAATTTGGATACCACCCCCTCTCAGGGGGTGGCACTTAAAAAATATATATATTTATTGGAACTGAAGTAGAATCAAATGTTAAGAAGAAAATGTTCTATGCAATTTTTCACATGAATTGATAGTTTTTAAGTTATAACGACTTCAAAATTGCGATTTTTTCTTAAAAGAAAAAGGTATTTCCAAACGGCTTTCGTCAAGTATCTCGAAAAGTATTACTTTATCGAAAAAATGTTACAAACCAATTACAAAAAGTACAAACTGGGAATTAATTATATTTTTTGTTTATTGATGTAGGATTAAAAATTTCGGAGATATTTAAGTTTACATTTGACATCCACCTGTTCATAAGGTAATTATTTAGAGTGGGAGTTAAATATCTCAGAAACTGTGACACCTACGTCAAGGATGCTAATAGGTAAAATGATAGGTTATTAATTAAGCTTTCAACTGTTTTTTATTTGTTTCTGTAGCAAAGAAAACAAAAAAGTTATGACCGAAGCAATGTGCGTCTACACATTTTTTTAATAACAACGTCGCCATTTTGTTACTGTAATTAGCCAGTCATTAAAAAAAAGGAATTTCAAACACTGTTTCTCATTAATATGTAACATGACGTAGATGCTCAAATTTTTTGGTTTGTATACACTTTAAACTATAAAGGTATTTTCGATAAAACGTAATTTTTTTTCGTTTTCCAAATATCTCAATAAATATTAGTTTTATTGAAAAATGGGTAGAGACCAAAAATAAAGCCCATAAACTGATAATGAATTTCGCTTGTTTATTTATTTACATAGATTTAATAGTTTCGGAGATATGAAAGTTTACAAATGGCGTCCGAACGTTTATAAGACGAAAAATGCCGTTTAAATGTTAAATATCTCAGAAATCGTGACACCTACGTCACGCATGCTAAGAAATGAAATTAAAGACAGTTAATTGCGCTTTCACATTATTTTTTACTCGTTCCTGTACCATAAGAAATAAAGAAGTTATGACGGAAACATATGCGTATTTATATTTTTTTATATAAAAAGATCTCCATTTTGTTACTCACATTTTTCTTAGGTAAAGTATCAAGTGATGATTTTCAGGCCAAAATTGTGCTCGTTGCTAAGTGAAAAATTCTACATTAAATTCTTCACTAAAAACAGGGAGACCAGGTTACACGCGGAAAACAGCAACCGAGAAGATCATGAACAAACTACCAAACATAGGAAAATAAAATGAATTCCACAAAAAAAAATCGCAGTACTCTACCAGAACCAGAACCACCAAACCTACTGAGAAAGAAAAACGAGGGGAAAAATGAATTCCACAAAGAAATCGCAGCGATATATAGTCTACCAGAACCAGAAACCGAGGAATCAGAACACTTAGAAGAGGAAGAAGATTTGTAGAAGCAGAAATACAAAAAGAGGAGCACAAACATGCCACATCATGACACAATGCGGCTACGCATTTCACATATACCTACAGACATATACTCTACCAGAACCAGAAACGAAAGAATCAGAATACTCAGAAGAAGAAGAAAATCTGTAGAAGCAGAAACACAAAAAAGAGGAGCATAAACATTAAATATCACGAACACAACGCGGCAACGCATTTCAAAAACAACTACACTACCCACCCCACACTTCTGTACTATGCGTCATGTGGCTCTCGCTGCTGATAACAAGCATGACTCAAATCTAACCCAGCATCGGAAATCGAGGAATCAGAAGACTTAGAAGAAGAAGGCGAACCAAAAACACAAAAAGGGAGCTTAAACGCTCCCTCACGACACAATGCGGTAACGCATCTCACAAATACCTACACCTCCCATCTAGGGTTGCCAGGCGTCCGGCTTTAGCCGGACATGTTTGGCTTTTTACGATTTTGTCCAGCTAAAAATTAACATGTCCGGCCTGTCCGGCTTTTTGCCTTAACTTTCTGGAAAATACGGAATTTTACTCCGAATTATTAATATTGGAAGAGTGTTATGTTGCTATTTCAGGACACAATGCCAATAACGAAAGAAAATATTCGTTAATAAATGCCCAATGGTCGAAAGAACGAAATAAACTACATATAGATATGATAGCCAAAATAATGTTCCTACAGTGCAATTTAAAAATAAGTTGCAAAGAATTCTACCATATGATCTGTGAAGCAAAAACCTTACTTGATAAAATAGGCTCAAATGATAAATGCACATAATTTCTGCTTTTAAGTTTTAAAAACACATTTTTTTTATTAATAAAAATTATTTTATTTTATAAGATTAGAATGAATTATTCAGTTTTTTTATGTGATACACTTCCCAGTTTCATTTGATATTGTATGAATTAGTTTCATACGCGATTTTTAGTCGCTTTTTTATTGATATATTTTATTGTTTTGCGATGAATTTTCTGTTTCCACGTAACAAATATTCATTATTAAATTAAGTTTAATAAAAACATTAAAAGACTGATTTTGTGGTTTAGTAATTTTTTTATGGCGAACGAATGTTGTCGGGCTTTTTGTACCAAATGTCCGGCTAAATTTATAAATAAAGTCCGGCTTTTCGAAGTTTAGGCCTGGCAACCCTACTCCCATTCCACATTCCTTTACCATGTGCCATGTGGCACTCGCTGCTGGCAACAAGCATGACCTTAGTCCAACCCAGCGTGGACGTAGCAGGCCCAGCTGTATACTCCTTGGGAGTGGCAGAAATGCCTACCGCACGCTGGTAAATCAATCAATCAATCAACCCCACATTCCTTTACCATGCGCCATGTGGCACTCGCTGCTGGCAACAAGCATGACCTTAGTCCAACCCAGCGTGGACGTAGCAGGCCCAGCTGTATACTCCTTGGGAGTGGCAGAAATGCCTACCGCACGCTGGTAAATCAATCAATCTAATTAGCCAGCAATTTAAAAAAATTATCTCAAATACAGTTTTTCGTTAAGATGTAGCATTATCTAGATGCTCAAATTTTTTTGCTCATTTAAAGCACTTGCTTTAGAGAAAAATGCATTTTAAACTTTAACCCTTTAGCTACTGGAATATATTTACAAATGTGTCTGGTTAAACGCAAAACAAATAAAAAAGAAAAGTTGTACAAATGACTACTATTGAAAAAAAAAAGAAATCCGAGTGAATCAAAAATAAACCTACGTCACAAAAATGAAAAATTGTTACAACATACGACTGGGTACAGATACTGACTTCATATTTGAAACTTAGGTGGCACTATTGAAAAAACAAAAAGAAATCCGAGTGAATCAAAAATAAACATACGTCACAAAAATGAAAAATTGTTACAACATACGACTGGGTACAGATACTGACTTCATATTTGAAACTTAGGTGGCACTATTGAAAAAAAACAAAAGAAATCCGAGTGAATCAAAAATAAACCTACTTCACAAAAATGAAAAATTGTTACAACATACGACTGGGTACAGATACTGACTTCATATTTGAAACATAGGTGGCACTATTGAAAAAAAAAGAAATCCGAGTGAATCAAAAATAAACCTACATCACAAAAATGAAAAATTGTTACAATATGCGACTGGGTACAGATACTCACTTCATATTTGAAACATAGGTGGCACTATTGAAAAAAAAAAGAAATCCGAGTGAATCAAAAATAAACCTACATCACAAAAATGAAAAATTGTTACAACATACGACTGGGTACAGATACTGACTTCATATTTGAAACTTAGGTGGCACTATTGAAAAAAACAAAAAGAAATCCGAGTGAATCAAAAATAAACCTACTTCACAAAAATGAAAAATTGTTACAACATACGACTGGGTACAGATACTGACTTCATATTTGAAACTTAGGTGGCACTATTGAAAAAAAAAAGAAATCCGAGTGAATCAAAAATAAACCTACATCACAAAAATGAAAAATTGTTACAACATACGACTGGGTACAGATACTGACTTCATATTTGAAACTTAGGTGGCACTATTGAAAAAAACAAAAAGAAATCCGAGTGAATCAAAAATAAACCTACGTCACAAAAATGAAAAATTGTTACAACATACGACTGGGTACAGATACTGACTTCATATTTGAACTTAGGTGGCACTATTGAAAAAAACAAAAAGAAATCCGAGTGAATCAAAAATAAACATACGTCACAAAAATGAAAAATTGTTACAACATACGACTGGGTACAGATACTGACTTCATATTTGAAACTTAGGTGGCACTATTGAAAAAAACAAAAGAAATCTGAGTGAATCAAAAATAAACCTACTTCACAAAAATTAAAAATTGTTACAACATACGACTGGGTACAGATACTGACTTCATATTTGAAACTTAGGTGGCACTATTGAAAAAAACAAAAAGAAATCCGAGTGAATGAAAAATAAACCTACGTCACAAAAATGAAAAATTGTTACAACATACGACTGGGTACAGATACTGACTTCATATTTGAAACTTAGGTGGCACTATTGAAAAAAACAAAAAGAAATCCGAGTGAATCAAAAATAAACCTACGTCACAAAAATGAAAAATTGTTACAACATACGACTGGGTACAGATACTGACTTCATATTTGAAACTTAGGTGGCACTATTGAAAAAAACAAAAGAAATCCGAGTGAATCAAAAATAAACCTACTTCACAAAAATTAAAAATTGTTACAACATACGACTGGGTACAGATACTGACTTCATATTTGAAACTTAGGTGGCACTATTGAAAAAAACAAAAAGAAATCCGAGTGAATGAAAAATAAACCTACGTCACAAAAATGAAAAATTGTTACAACATACGACTGGGTACAGATACTGACTTCATATTTGAAACTTAGGTGGCACTATTGAAAAAAACAAAAAGAAATCCGAGTGAATCAAAAATAAACCTACGTCACAAAAATGAAAAATTGTTACAACATACGACTGGGTACAGATACTGACTTCATATTTGAAACTTAGGTGGCACTATTGAAAAAAACAAAAGAAATCCGAGTGAATCAAAAATAAACCTACTTCACAAAAATTAAAAATTGTTACAACATACGACTGGGTACAGATACTGACTTCATATTTGAAACTTAGGTGGCACTATTGAAAAAAACAAAAAGAAATCCGAGTGAATGAAAAATAAACCTACGTCACAAAAATGAAAAATTGTTACAACATACGACTGGGTACAGATACTGACTTCATATTTGAAACTTAGGTGGCACTATTGAAAAAAACAAAAGAAATCCGAGTGAATCAAAAATAAACCTACTTCACAAAAATGAAAAATTGTTACAACATACGACTGGGTACAGATACTGACTTCATATTTGAAACTTAGGTGGCACTATTGAAAAAAACGAAAAGAAATCCGAGTGAATGAAAAATAAACCTACGTCACAAAAATGAAAAATTGTTACAACATACGACTGGGTACAGATACTGACTTCATATTTGAAACTTAGGTGGCACTATTGAAAAAACAAAAAGAAATCCGAGTGAATCAAAAATAAACATACGTCACAAAAATGAAAAATTGTTACAACATACGACTGGGTACAGATACTGACTTCATATTTGAAACTTAGGTGGCACTATTGAAAAAAAACAAAAGAAATCCGAGTGAATCAAAAATAAACCTACTTCACAAAAATGAAAAATTGTTACAACATACGACTGGGTACAGATACTGACTTCATATTTGAAACATAGGTGGCACTATTGAAAAAAAAAGAAATCCGAGTGAATCAAAAATAAACCTACATCACAAAAATGAAAAATTGTTACAATATGCGACTGGGTGCAGATACTCACTTCATATTTGAAACATAGGTGGCACTATTGAAAAAAAAAGAAATCCGAGTGAATCAAAAATAAACCTACATCACAAAAATGAAAAATTGTTACAACATACGACTGGGTACAGATACTGACTTCATATTTGAAATTTAGGTGGCACTATCGAAAAAAACAAAAAGAAATCCGAGTGAATGAAAAATAAACCTACGTCACAAAAATGAAAAATTGTTACAACATACGACTGGGTACAGATACTGACTTCATATTTGAAACTTAGGTGGCACTATTGAAAAAAACAAAAAGAAATCCGAGTGAATGAAAAATAAACCTACGTCACAAAAATGAAAAATTGTTACAACATACGACTGGGTACAGATACTGACTTCATATTTGAAACTTAGGTGGCACTATTGAAAAAAACAAAAAGAAATCCGAGTAAATGAAAAATAAACCTACGTCACAAAAATGAAAAATTGTTACAACATACGACTGGGTACAGATACTGACTTCATATTTGAAACTTAGGTGGCACTATTGAAAAAAACAAAAAGAAATCCGAGTGAATCAAAAATTAACCTACGTCACAAAAATGAAAAATTGTTATAACATACGACTGGGTACAGATACTGACTTCATATTTGAAACTTAGGTGGCACTATTGAAAAAAAAAAGAAATCCGAGTGAATCAAAAATAAACCTACATCACAAAAATGAAAAATTGTTACAACATACGACTGGGTACAGATACTGACTTCATATTTGAAACTTAGGTGGCACTATTGAAAAAAACAAAAAGAAATCCGAGTGAATCAAAAATAAACCTACGTCACAAAAATGAAAAATTGTTACAACATACGACTGGGTACAGATACTGACTTCATATTTGAACTTAGGTGGCACTATTGAAAAAAACAAAAAGAAATCCGAGTGAATCAAAAATAAACATACGTCACAAAAATGAAAAATTGTTACAACATACGACTGGGTACAGATACTGACTTCATATTTGAAACTTAGGTGGCACTATTGAAAAAAACAAAAGAAATCCGAGTGAATCAAAAATAAACCTACTTCACAAAAATTAAAAATTGTTACAACATACGACTGGGTACAGATACTGACTTCATATTTGAAACTTAGGTGGCACTATTGAAAAAAACAAAAAGAAATCCGAGTGAATGAAAAATAAACCTACGTCACAAAAATGAAAAATTGTTACAACATACGACTGGGTACAGATACTGACTTCATATTTGAAACTTAGGTGGCACTATTGAAAAAAACAAAAGAAATCCGAGTGAATCAAAAATAAACCTACTTCACAAAAATTAAAAATTGTTACAACATACGACTGGGTACAGATACTGACTTCATATTTGAAACTTAAGTGGCACTATTGAAAAAAACAAAAAGAAATCCGAGTGAATGAAAAATAAACCTACGTCACAAAAATGAAAAATTGTTACAACATACGACTGGGTACAGATACTGACTTCATATTTGAAACTTAGGTGGCACTATTGAAAAAAACAAAAAGAAATCCGAGTGAATGAAAAATAAACCTACGTCACAAAAATGAAAAATTGTTACAACATACGACTGGGTACAGATACTGACTTCATATTTGAAACATAGGTGGCACTATTGAAAAAAAAAGAAATCCGAGTGAATCAAAAATTAACCTACGTCACAAAAATGAAAAATTGTTATAACATACGACTGGGTACAGATACTGATTTCATATTTGAAACTTAGGTGGCACTATTGAAAAAAAAAAAGAAATCCGAGTGAATCAAAAATAAACCTACATCACAAAAATGAAAAATTGTTACAACATACGACTGGGTACAGATACTGACTTCATATTTGAAACTTAGGTGGCACTATTGAAAAAAACAAAAAGAAATCCGAGTGAATCAAAAATAAACCTACGTCACAAAAATGAAAAATTGTTACAACATACGACTGGGTACAGATACTGACTTCATATTTGAACTTAGGTGGCACTATTGAAAAAAACAAAAAGAAATCCGAGTGAATCAAAAATAAACCTACGTCACAAAAATGAAAAATTGTTACAACATACGACTGGGTACAGATACTGACTTCATATTTGAAACTTAGGTGGCACTATTGAAAAAACAAAAAGAAATCCGAGTGAATCAAAAATAAACATACGTCACAAAAATGAAAAATTGTTACAACATACGACTGGGTACAGATACTGACTTCATATTTGAAACTTAGGTGGCACTATTGAAAAAAACAAACAGAAATCCGAGTGAATCAAAACTAAACCTACGTCACAAAAATGAAAAATTGTTACAACATACGACTGGGTACAGATACTGACTTCATATTTGAAACTTAGGTGGCACTATTGAAAAAAACAAAAAGAAATCCGAGTGAATCAAAAATAAACCTACGTCACAAAAATGAAAAATTGTTACAACATACGACTGGGTACAGATACTGACTTCATATTTGAAACTTAGGTGGCACTATTGAAAAAACAAAAAGAAATCCGAGTGAATCAAAAATAAACATACGTCACAAAAATGAAAAATTGTTACAACATACGACTGGGTACAGATACTGACTTCATATTTGAAACTTAGGTGGCACTATTGAAAAAAAACAAAAGAAATCCGAGTGAATCAAAAATAAACCTACTTCACAAAAATTAAAAATTGTTACAACATACGACTGGGTACAGATACTGACTTCATATTTGAAACATAGGTGGCACTATTGAAAAAAAAAGAAATCCGAGTGAATCAAAAATAAACCTACATCACAAAAATGAAAAATTGTTACAACATACGACTGGGTACAGATACTGACTTCAAGTACTATTTTATTGTTTTTTAGAAACTTTTTATATGTAATATTATTACTGCCATATCAACAAATTGTAAATATTACAGGAGTCACGAACAAACCTTTTACTAGGTTTCTGTGACTTAACTGTTTATTTTTGTACAATTTCTATACATTTTTGCACAAATAAAACTTATTCTATTCTATTCTATTCTATTCTATATTTGAAACTTAGGTGGCACTATTGAAAAAAACAAACAGAAATCCGAGTGAATCAAAACTAAACCTACGTCACAAAAATGAAAAATTGTTACAACATACGACTGGGTACAGATACTGACTTCATATTTGAAACTTAGGTGGCACTATTGAAAAAAACAAAAAGAAATCCGAGTGAATCAAAAATAAACCTACGTCACAAAAATGAAAAATTGTTACAACATACGACTGGGTACAGATACTGACTTCATATTTGAAACTTAGGTGGCACTATTGAAAAAAACAAAAAGAAATCCGAGTGAATCAAAACTAAACCTACGTCACAAAAATGAAAAATTGTTACAATATGCGACTGGGTACAGATACTCACTTCATATTTGAAACATAGGTGGCACTATTGAAAAAAACAAAAAGAAATCCGAGTGAATCAAAAATAAACCTACATCACAAAAATGAAAAATTGTTACAACATACGACTGGGTACAGATACTGACTTCATATTTGAAACTTAGGTGGCACTATTGAAAAAAAAAAAAAGAAATCCGAGTGAATCAAAAATAAACCTACATCACAAAAATGAAAAATTGTTACAACATACGACTGGGTACAGATACTGACTTCATATTTGAAACTTAGGTGGCACTATTAAAAAACAAAAAGAAATCCGAGTGAATCAAAAATAAACCTACGTCACAAAAATGAAAAATTGTTACAACATGCGACTGGGTACAGATACTTACTTCATATTTGAAACTTAGGTGGCACTATTGAAAAAAAAAAAGAAATCCGAGTGAATCAAAAATAAACCTACATCACAAAAATGAAAAATTGTTACAACATACGACTGGGTACAGATACTGACTTCATATTTGAAACTTAGGTGGCACTATTGAAAAAAAAAAAAGAAATCCGAGTGAATCAAAAATAAACCTACGTCACAAAAATGAAAAATTGTTACAACACACGACTGGGTACAGATACTGACTTCATATTTGAAACTTAGGTGGCACTATTGAAAAAAAAATAAAGAAATCCGAGTGAATCAAAAATAAGCCTACATCACAAAAATTAAAAATTGTTACAACATACGACTGGGTACAGATACTGACTTCATATTTGAAACGGGGATAGATGTCAAGATCATACTTGACACGAAGGTGGTATTATTGAAAAAAGACTGAATTCAAGTGAATCAAAAATAGGCCTACGTCTTGATGACGTCACAAAAACGTAAAATTCTTATAACGGGCGAAAAGTCGAGTCATGAAAAAAATTTTTTAGCTACTAGAATATATTCACAAATGTGTCTGGCTAAACGCAAAACAAATAAAAAAGAAAAGTTGTACAAATGCTGATACAATCATGAAGTCAAAAAGGAATTAGAAATATATTGAACTTTATTATACTCCAAAATTTATACCTACAAATAACAATACATAGAAAAAAGAATGTTTTGCCAAAAATAAATGTATTATTATTATAAAATATTTTTTTACAAAAGATCCCTATAAGTAAACAAACTAAAAGTCATACCTAAATAAAGGACCTCGCACGTTCCTTATGGAAATTAGCCCTCGGCCAACCTCCGATATCTGGAAAACTGTCCATTTTCCGACCTTGTGTCCATGAGAACTTCTGATCGGGAGTTCGAGAGGAATAACATATATCGATTCCAGCGAATTTACGAGGGCCAATTTCCATAAGGAACGTGCGAGGTTCTTTATAACAAAAAAACATCAAATTGAAACGAAATTATGTAACTTTTTTTTTCATCAAAAATTTTTCGACGCTTTGAACTGCGAGTACTACGAGATGTTGACGGTAAATCCAATTTCAATATTATAATGCAACAAATAAAAAATATCTTTTTTAGATAATAAAATATAAAATGAAGCTAGACACACCAAATATTACTGCTAAACTGACACTTCATTCAAAAAAACTGTTTTTGCAAATACCTCGCTCCCTATGCTTAGTCCCGGGACTAAGCATAGGGAGCGAGGTATTTGCAAAAACCGTTTACATTTTGACCTTGATTATCTCGAAAAGGGCGAGGTTTTGGGAAAAAATGCAAAACACCAATCTTGTAGATAATTGAATTCTCTACAATTTTCATGTCAACTTTATTGCTGTCCGATTTTTTATGTGTGAGATATTCGCGAAAAAACTTGTTTTTGAAACTTTGACCTTGAATATCTCGAAAAGGTGGGGGGGGGGGGGGTTAGTAAAAAATAAAAAAGACAACTTGTAGATAATTTAATTCTCCACAACTTTCATATTGACCTCATAGACATCCGATGCATAGGACGCGCGATATTTGCAAAAAACTTTGACCTTCAATATCCTGGGTAGCCATGCTGAGATTTTTGTTATTTTTATGGATTGGGGTTTGGGACACCTCAAAGAACGTCTGTGCAAAAATTCAGATTTTTACTAATTTTGTCTAGGTCAAATGCTCATTTCCCTGGACTATTATGCGTCTCCGCCGGGTAGTGCATAAAAGCGCTCATATAGAACAATGTGTTTAGAAAACGCGACCGCATTTGCAGTCGCGTTACGGGCGACACAAAACGCCCGCATAAAAGCGCTCTAACCGTTCGAGAGGGAGGAAATGTAAAGTAAACAAATACATGAGTCATATAAAGCGGCGTTTATGCGTCTGATGCGTACCGAACGAAACATAACGCTTTATACACTTCTTTCATCAACTCGGTCTCCATAAAATAAATAAAAGTCGATAAGCGACGTCCGTTCCCGGCGTAATTCATCAAATCGCTTATTGACGACGGCCGCATCTCACGAAAGTTTCATACTGTCGTCTATTGACGACAGCCGTAGTTAAAGGGTTAAAGGTAATTTCGAAACACTTGGATACCAAATATAAACTTGAATATTTCCGAAATTTTCCTACATCCATAAACAAAAAATATAATTAATTCCCAGTTTGTACTTTCTGTAATTGGTCTATAACATTTTTTCGATAAAGTAATACTTTTCGAGATACTTGACGAAAGCCGTTTGGAAATACCTTTTTTTTAAGCTAAAATCGCAATTTTGAAGTCGTTATAACTTAAAAACTATCAATTTATGTGAAAAATTGCATATGACCTTTTCTTCTTAAAATTTGATTCTATATCAGCTCCAATAAATATGTATATATATTTTAAGTGCCACCTCTTGAGAGGGGGTGGCATCCACCCCCTATAAATTAGCAAGTCCCCGCACAATATAGAAACTTTTCTGTGAAGCATTTACTATAATACTGCCAAAAATGAACGAAATACGTTCAATATGACATTATTCCGAAGTTAAAACCTCTAGTTACTGTACTATAATTGGTAGTTTGTGAGTAGTGTAAAATAGTATATGTAATGAAGCATTTTTTGAGGAGTTTTTTGTAAATATTTCGTGCAAAGACAAGATTACCTTCTCCCCCCGTTTTCGAGCACGGTGGAAGTGGTGGGAGAACTTTTTGACCACCGCAACCCCCTGAAACGGCTAAGAACCACCCCCGTTAGGGGGTTCCCTTTATATTTTCATATATGGGGAGTGATTGATCGACAGGTTATACTTGAAATAACATGGAAGGGGGTTATAGAGTAAGTGGAATCCAGACAACAGGCCTAGGGGGTTGATTAAACCCTTCCAGGTGTGGAAAATCATTTTTTTTTAAATGATCCGGTTCAAACACGTATCCTCTCGTTTCGGGGTCGCTGATCACGGAAAAAACATTCATTTTCAGCTCCAACCCCTCTTCATCCCTCAAACGGGCAGAAATCACCCCACACTCACCAGAAAGCATGCTATCCAGGATTTACAGGTTTTTCGACACATTATCGTTATTCCTGTGCATATGAAAAGAAGGTAGTAGCCACCTCGGGGGTTGCTTCAATCCTTCCGTAAAATTCATTAATTACACGTTGGATCGTCAATACGCCCTCCCCCGTGTTCACAAGCGCTGATCACGAAAAATATTCACCTTCATCTCCGATTCTCCTTAACCCCTATAATGGACAGAAACTTACCCTCATCCATCAGTTATCGCTGGGGCGATGATTGTGAAGATTGCTGAGTAGGGTATAATGATTTCTTCATCGGGGAGTAATGAATAATAAATTTTGTCGTCAATGGCAATGTTGTTTATTCAAAGAATTACATGAAAATATTTTTGTGACAAAATAAACTATTTGCTTATAATTAATTAAAAAACCGCTGCCCAAGGAATCACTACTTCCACATCCAGATTCTCTATCCAAGTCACTCACAACGAAAAAACTTTGTATGTGAAAATAATTGTTTATGGAACTTTAATAATATAACATTTGAAATCTTTTACCTCAAAAACCCATAAAACGATACCCCACATCGGTAGTGGAGTGGGGGTGGTGATATGGGGGTGGTAGTGGGGGGTGGATGAATAAAAAAATATTTTGAGGTTTCTGGTTCCTGTACATACACTAAATCACAATTTTTTTTCATCCCCTTTAATAAGAGGGTGGGGGAGCTAATGGGGGTGGCTAATGCCAAAATTTTTTTTTGAGACCTTAGTTTCTCTTATATATATTAAATACCAATTTCGTGGACTCTTACCTGCTTGATTTACCCATTTACCCCAAATTTACCCCAAATTTATCCCAATTTTCACCCCAACCCTTCGACAGAACAAGATGAAAATATAATCTAGTTCTAGATCTCGTTAAAGTACATATGTGTACCAAATTTCAAGTCAATATCTTAAACAGTTCCAGAGTAAACGTGCGCACAAAAAAAGTTACAGACAGACCGACAGACAGAATTTTTTTTTTCGCTCAAACTTAAAATCTCGACGTTTCATGACATTTTAAGCCTATTTGGACAATAAAAATTTTAAAAAATTTTTTTATCGTTACTATACTTCCACTGGACGTGGAAGTAAAAACCTAGGTCGCTTATTTACAAATAGCATAACAATCCTCATATTCCTCAAAATGCACATCGCACGCGATCTCTTTTTCTTTTTCATTCACTCACTGAAACAGCTTCACTGAGCGAATCTGAATCGGAATCGCTTAAACCAATTTCAGGGATTAAAAAAATCGTCATCATTATCGTCATCGTCATCTGCTCTCTCTTCTGTACATACATCTTTATCATTATAGGATACGAGAGTCGGAGATGAAGGTGAATATTTTTATAGTGATCAGCGCCTGCGAAAACGAGGGAGGACGTATCGACGATCCAACGTGTAATTAATGAGTTTTACACCAGTTTTACACCCCTTGGAAGGGTTAAAGCAACCCCCGATGTCGCTACCACCTTCTCTTCCATGAAAAATGAAGGAATATGCACAGAAATAACGATCGTGTGCCGAAAAACCTGTAAATCCTGGATAGCATGCTTTTTGGTGGATGAGGTGGTTTCTGCCCGTTTGAGGAATGAAGAGGGATTGGAGCTAGAAATGAATATGTTTCCCGTGATCAGCGACCCCGAAAACGAGGGATACGCGATTGAACCGATTCATTAAAAAAAAAAAGATTTTCCACCCCCAAGGAGGGTTTAATCAACCCCCTAGGCCTGCTGTCTGGATTCACTCACTGTATAACCCCCTTCCATGTTATTTTAAATACATATAACCAATTGATAAATCACTCCCAGTATATATGAAAACATAAAGGGATCAGCATAAAAGGGGTGGTTTTTGGCCATTTCAGGGGGTTGCGGAGGTCAAAAAGTTCTCCCACGACTTCCATCGTGTTCAGCATCCTCGAAAACAATTGGGTGGAAGGTCATCTCGTCTTTGCACGAAATATTTACATTATTTTTTCCTTCATTACATAGACTAAAATGTGATTTTAATTTAAATTCTTTAAATTTAATCGAAGCCCAAATTTCATTTTAGAACAATTTATTTTCAAATTATGAAATGAAAAAAATTGTTTTCCATCAATATATATTATTATTAGACATATTAATAAACCCATCCAATAGATTGGAAGACAGAAATTACGAATTTAGACCTATTTTTGGCCATTTTGAATTTGAGCACTCAAATTTGGAAATTTTCATGTGAATAACATTAAAATGGCTGCATAGAATTGTTTGAATGTTGTTTTTGAAAAAAAGGACATCCAAACGAACAATTTCCGCCAAGTTTGGTCAAGGAGCTCGCTAATTTTTTTTACCCTTTATTTAGAAATTTGCTGTGCGCGCGTGCTCGCCACGTGTCTGCGGTATCTTCCATTTGTTTTTTCGCCATGTTAAATAGTAAGTGCTACAGAGCATTTCGATCGGGAGTTCGTTAAAAAAGTTGCCCTCTGCAGCTTCTGCTCTACCTTATGACCATCTGCCCGTCGGGCTAGGGATGAGCGATATTCATCGATGATAAAGGACTTTTCAACATAGATGAAAAACTGTATTCATTATCGGAACATCGATGAATAAGGACCAAAAAATTGAGGCATTTGGTTCTTGTACACACACTAAATCACAATTTTACTTTTTCACCAGTGGAGGTGGCTAATGCCAAAAATTTCTTTGAGACCTTAGCTTCTCGTATATATATTAAATACCAATTTTATGAACTCTTACTTGCTTGATTTCCTTATTTATGCTCCCCCCCAACTCTTCAACGGAATAAGATCAAGATATAATCTAGTTCCAGATCTCGTTAAAATACATACGTGTACCCAAGTCAACATCACACCGTTACAGAGTAATCGTGTGCACAAAAAAAGTTACAGAACGACAGACAAACAGAATTTTTTTTTTTGCCCAAACTTGAAATCTCGATTTTTCAGGACATTCTAATAGCACGAGAGCCTACCGGTAATAATGGAACACATAAGCTGGAGAGTCACAAATTGGAGGGGATGCTTATCAAGTCATTCTCTGAACGACATGGGAAACGTCATGCAACCCGGATTGCTATGACCGACTACGCACGTTCAGAGAATGACTTGATAAGCATCCCCTCCAATTTTTGACTCTCCAGCTTATGTGTTCCATTATTGTCGGTGATCTCTCGTGCTATAAGCCTATTTGAACAAAACAAATTTTCAAAATGTTTTTTACCGTTGCTATATTCCCACAATGTGTGTGAATATACTAGTTCTATTAAAGAAAAAAGTTGTTTTTGCTTCTGTTAGTCTAAAAGTAGCAATTTTGTCTAAGTTGTGTCTAAAAACGAAATTCTAACACTCGAAACAACCGGGGCATAAATTGCCTAGTGATCGCCCAGTTGCAAATAATAAACTTCGATACACAATTTTATATAAAGAAATCAATAATAATGGCAAAAATTAAAAAAATATTTTCATTTTGCAGGTGGTATGGTATCGGTTGCACCAATGATTAATTCTTTCATCCACGTCCTCATGTACACTTATTACTATTTATCGTCACTGGGACCAAAATGGCAGAAGGCTTTGGCACCTTGGAAACCGAAATTAACTATTGCTCAAATGGTAAGAAACAGTTAATAAACCATTCTAGAAAATGGCGAAATAGCAATGAAATATAAATATGTTGATACGTTGAGATGAAAAGAATCATCTATTACCTATCGGTATAGAAGTTCAGTCGGCTAAAGCGTATTGCGTGGCGATTATACTGGTCACACTGTCCATCGTGTGCTGGGTTCGAGCCCCATTCTCGGCACTGACAATGTCCGTGGGTATGGATGTATGTCTGCGTTGTTCCAAATGTCCCTTCAGAACAACCTTGATTTTGGGTTTGGGGGTTGTCTATTATATATTTATTGGTAGATTTACCAGCGTACCGCAGGCATTGCTGCCACTCCCGGAAAACACCGCCGCACAGTATTATTTTTTGGACCTTTTTGGAACAGAAATCTGCCTACTCAATAAATCTTAAGGGATTCGAGAGGATGTTTTTTTATAACTAGTGAAGTATTATATTTTAACGGAGTACTGCCAAAATTTCGCGAGCATTGACAATAACTTAAAAAAATGGACGAACTACATCGAACTCGCAATATCTACATCATGTTGGAGTGAAGACGTACCTTTCGCTATGGTTTAAGATACGTCCACTTGGAACACTGCAGCGATCACCCACTTTTTGTGACTGAGAATTAGAACACCCGTATATTAAAGTTTGTAGGGTTGGAACAATTTTAAAACAAGGACTTGGGTTTAAGAAAGTAAATTAGTTTCACGTTCTCACAATAAATAAACTTAATACGAATTATTAATTAGACGACATTAATTAGAACATTCATTAACACTTAATAGTATAAATTTACTTCTGTAATAGTGGTTTGCGTATTTCAGCCATTTGTCGGTAGTATTCTCTCTCATATTAATGCTAAAGTAGCTTTTAAACCGTCTCGAAAACTATCAAATCTATTGTTAAACGCTAAAGATAAACCGCCAAAATTTAAAAAATGTAAAGAATACAATAGCTATTATATAGACCAGACCGGAAGAAATTTTTAAACTAGATTTAAAGAACATATGTCATCATTTCAGCATAACAAAACTCTAACTTTGCAAATCTGCAAATCACTTTTTATAAAACAGGACACACATTTTCACATAATAACTATATCTCTCAAAAGAGTCGTAAACTAAATTCCCTAGAAGCAATAGAAATTTATAAACATAATAAATACAACAATGTACATCTATTTAACGATCAATTAGAACTAGAGTCGTCTCCGTTATTAAACCTGCTCCAGCAGGTAACTTATTTTAGGATATATTCCTTGCAATTATTGTAGTTTAAGTTCATCGAGTCTGATAATGTAGTGACGCTACGAAACCGCGGTCACACTCCTGTTTTTCAAAATATAGTGACTTGTTTAAAAAAGAAGACTATTATTTCAATTTGTTATAATATAGTCACAGAGTAACGGACACTTCAGTAAAATTCTTACAACTTTCATCTGGTAAAATTTTTACGTAACTCCAAAAATGGGGTTCTAATGTTCGCGTGGGGACAAGTACGTCGTAAGACTGGCCGAAAGTGAATGATAAAATCACGATCACCTTTAAGCTATTTATAAGCGATCCAAAATTTTTTAAGTAAAATATTTTTATATTATTTTCAGTCAGCAATAATTACCAAAAATACAAAATTTTTAAATTATTTTTAAAAGGCTTGCATTAAATTCTGAGGAAGTTAAATGAATGTTTTCTAACAAATCGATTGTTAGCGTACGCTCTCACTTGTTTGGTTAAAAAGTCATTTGCCTTAGTTGGGGAGGCGTGATGCTTTCACAGAATACTGTATTATTTTACACTTATTAAATAAACGGTATTCTTTGAACTAATTGCATTTTATTGATGTAAGGACTTGTTGCTAGGAGTTTTCGTTTGGAAGACCTAGACAACTGAGTTAATCGGGATCTCATGATTCCCTAAGTTTGATACTCAGTGTTCTGGTCGCCTTACGGGAGCTTGATAGGGTTTTTTTTATGCGATTTCTCCAGAGACCATTATTAGTAGGTAAATATATACAAATCACGTAAAATTCCAATCCCATCGGAGAGAAATGTTCGGTAGGGATTTTTTTTATGCAAAAATCGCAATAATCTAAAGACGTAAACGCCCTCGTCAGAGAATAATTGAAATCACGTCTTGAGAGAGCGTCGTTAATGATCTGAGGTAGTGCAGCCTTGACCCATTACTCGTCTATCGAAGCATATCTTATCTGGAACCCGCTTGGGAGTGGAAGAACGGGACAGAACGCGACTGGCGCCCTTCTAAATATAAATTGGTGTCGCGTCAATTTAACGCCTGGTAGTGTGTTCTTCTACATTTAGAAGGGCGCCAGTCGCGTTCTGCCCCGTTCTTCCACTCTCTTGACGCGACACCAATTTATATTTAGAAGGGCGCCAGTCGCGTTCTACCCCGTTCTTCCACTCCCAGGCGGGTTCGAGATAAGATATGCTTCGATAGACGAGTAATGGGTCAAGGCTGCACTACTAGACCAGTTCACAAGTTCAAAGCCGTGTTAATTTTTGATAAAGCTCGTAAAAAATATGAGTGAGGGCTCATTGGATTCGGAATGACGTCTAGAAAAATGTTCAAAATTTTCAAACCCGCACATAAACAATTGCAAAAGTTATAAACAAATGAAGATTGAAGAAATAATGAGTTTCGTTTTCTGCAAATAACTCGATAACTCGATTTAAGAAATTTTAAAGAATGATTCTTAAAGAGGAAGAAATTTCCAATAAAAAAGTCCCGACTCCCGAAACTCTATCTCTATTATTAATAATTTTAATTTAATGTTGAAAATAGAGCTCGGCGTGGCTAACACTAAGCCGTTACGATGCTCTGAAACCGGCCGTAATAAGTAAAAATGTTTTTAATGTTACTAAATATCACTTTAAAAATTAAAAAACATTATGGTATTATTTAGACACTTAAAGGAACAATATCCCGTTGTAAAAAAAAATTTTCACTGATTTTTTATAAAATGAGCCTATTGTTAATTAACAAATTTTTTTAGTTTGGGTTTATATTTCAAGTTGGATACTTGTTAAACAAAAGCCACTAAAATTATTTCGCTTCCTGGAGACCCTATGTCAACTCTACTTTATGGGATTATGACATTACGATATTTTTAATTGTTATAGTCTATTAGTTGTTAATTATTTAACCTAACAAAAAACTAAAAAATGAAAAAGAGATGTTGAAATTTTTTTTTATTAATTTTAATTATTATTACTCTTTTTATATTCAAAAGTAATATAAGATCACATAAACTTTAAATTTTCATTGCTAATTGTTTAAACGAATTTTATAAACAAATAGATAAATTACGTATTTTTGAAAAAAAAATTTGCCATTTTATTGGTTATAAAATATTATGATTAAAAGGAAAAAAAATTCTTAAAAAATGAAAAATTTTGTTTTTAATTTATTTGTTTAGTTAATAAACAATTTGTTACCAACAATCGCCTAATGTGTTTATATTTTTTTTAGATAGAAAAAAAATAACAAAAACAACTGTATACATAAACATGTCAAAAAAATTTTTTAATATTTTTTATAGAATTTTAAATTTAATTTTTTTTTTGACGTGTTTATGTATACAGTTGTTTTTATTATTTCTTTTCTATATAAAAAAAATATAAACACATTGGACAATACAGAGCTTCTCTCCTTTCAAATCACCAGGCATTGACGGCATCTATCCCGCCCTACTGCAATGGGGACTGGATGAACTATTGCCGCACCTGGTCGGAGTATTTAGGGCGAGTTTGGCGCACCTTCATATTCCAGAGATATGGAGAGAAGTGAAAGTTGTGTTCATTCCAAAGACAGGGCGGATGGATTATACCACCCCCAAAGCATATAGGCCTGTCAGCCTAACCTCGTGTCTCCTCAAGACGATGGAGAAGCTATGTGAACGATACTTAAGGGATGTCGTAGTGAAAGACAACCCTTTGCATCCCAACCAACACGCATACACATTGGGAAGATCCACCGACACCGCCCTCCATGTGGTCGCGAGTCGGATTGAGAAATCCTTGGACAATAAAGAGTCCACCCTAGGTGTATTCATAGACATAGAAGGTGCGTTTGATAAAACCACCTTCCCAAAAATCACGGCAGCCCTATTGGAGAGAAACGTCCCCACGATTATGGGAAGCTGGATATCCAACATGCTCTCCAAAAGAGCTGTACAAATCAGTGTGGGAGACGCTTCTGTGCGAGGAATGGTCGCGAGAGGCTGCCCGCAGGGAGGTGTAATATCACCACTGCTATGGAACTTAGTTCTCGACAGCCTCATGCGCCACCTCAACTCAGAGGGTTTCCACACAATCGCCTACACAGATGATGTAACAATACTGTTCAACGGAAAATTTGAAGGAGTCCTCTGTGAAAAGATGCAGGGGGGCTCTAAGAATAATTGAAAAATGGTGCAGAGAACACTCGCTGTCTGTTAATCCCAGGAAGACGGAAATGGTTCTCTTCACAAGAAAAAGGAAACCAGGAGCACTGAAAGCACCAGTTCTCCTGGACACAACACTAAGTTTCGCATCAGAAGTGAAATACCTTGGGGTAACCTTTGACGCCAAACTAACATGGAAACTTCACTTAGACAGAAGACTAAAAAAGGCTTACATTTCTTATGAGCAGTGTCGCAGGACCGTGGGGAAAACCTGTGGTCATGTGGATATACACTGCCATCATAAGACCAATGATAACCTATGGAGCTGTGGTCTGGTGGCCTAAGAGTAAACAGACTACAGCGAGAGCCAAGCTCAGCCAAGTGCAGAGAGTTGCCTGCCTAAGCATAACAGGAGCTATGCGAACAACGCCAACGAGAGCAATGGAGGTAATGCTGTGTTTGCCACCACTGGATTTACATCTAGGAGAAATGGCCTTAATAACAATGGCACGCCTCAAGTCCGCTGGCCTACAAGTCCGTTGGCCTACAACCAAATGTAGGCTGTGGGGAGACCAGAAGACGCCTCTTCTACAGGCATGCACAGATGGTATCTCTCCCCGATTTGTCTTTGATAGACCCTACACAATACAGACAAACAGTGAAAATGAGACCGCTGGTGAAGGTGTGATTAACATTTTCACAGACGGATCAAGGAAGAAGGAGGGGGCAGGATGTGGAATATATTCCAGAAGCATGCAAATCCAATATAAATGGACTATGGATGAGCGAGCCAGCATAGTACAAACTGAACTGGCGGGCATAAACATAGCCGCAAAAGAGATTGTCCGCAGACAAACTACGGGCAAAACAATCAGGATCTACACAGACTGTAGACAATCACTACTAGCCCTGAGAAGTTACAAAATAACCACAGGAGCAGTATGGGAATGTCATCAAGCACTTGTGGGTGCCTCCAGTACGAACAACATCTCGGTATGCTGGGTGAAAGGACACGCACAGTGCAGTGGCAACAAAAAAGCCGACAAACTGGCCAAGAAGGCAGCAGGCCAACTTATTTTTGGACCAGGCCCGGCCAGTCTGTTACCGATTACGGCGATAATACAATTAATTAAGGAGAACACCCACAACGAATTTAAGAAGCTGTGGGATGAAACAAGCAGCTGTCAGCTTGCTAGGGAACTACTCACGTATCCCAACAAGAAAACAGCAATGGACTACCTGGCAATGACCAGAAGGAATCTACGTTTTATAACAGGAATCCAGACTGGACACTGTCCGCTAAGGAAACATCTATACAATATGAGATTAAGCGAAACACCTCTTTGCAGAGGTTGTGAACAAGAAGATGAGACGGTTCAACACGTACTCTGTGACTGTTCAGCCGTCTCATCAATTAGAGAATCCATCTTGGGAGAGCGTTGGCCTACCTTGGCCAATGTAAGGGAGATGCCCCTAGGCAACATCACCACCTACTTCGAAAGAATAGGTTGGTTGGAGGCCTAGGCGAGTGTCTGCTTAGAGGGAGGATGTACAAGGGGTCCAATGGGGCCTAAGTGCTGTGGTTTTTGACCACCCTCCTGCTAATTCCATACTCCATAGGCGATTGTTACTAACAAATTGTTTATTAAATAAACAAATAAATTAACAACAAAAATTTTTCGTTTTTCCAGCTTGTAGAAAATTGCAAATAATAAATTTCAAGAATAAATTTTTTTCTTAATAATTTGTTTAAATATTGAAAAAAGGAAAAACATGATTAGACAATTAAAAAAAAAGTTTAAGAATTTTTTTTTCCTTTAATCATAATATTTTCTAACCAATAAAATGGCAAAAAAAAATTTTCAAAAATACGTAATTTATCTATTTGTTCATAAAATGTATTTAAACAATTAGCAATGGGATTATGACATTGCGATGTTTTTAATTGTTCTATTAATTATTAATTATTTAACCTAACAAAAAACTAAAAAATGAAAAAGAGAGGTTGAAATTTTTTTTTAAATTTTAATTAATTATTATTACTGTTTTTATATTCAAAAGTACTACATAAAATTTAACTTTTTAAAGTTTATGTAGTACTTTTGAATATAAAAACAGTAATAATAAGTAATAATAAAGAAAATTTACCTTTAATTTTTCCAAGAATAAATTTTTTTCTCATAGTTGTAGTTTTTGAGTAATTTTATATTTTAACGTCGTATATTTTTTCTGAACGATTCGGCGCCATTTTGAAAATGCCATGTTTCCAAAAACTGATCATCGGAGAAAAAAAAGAAAAAACTATTCGATTTGCTTTCGAAAAAGCTTTTAATTTTGTACCCTTGCATTTTTTTTTATTAAAGTCCACATTTTTCGAGTAATTTACAAAATAACGTCTAGGAATACTGATTTTAGGTGGTGAAAATTGCAATTTTCAGTTCGCAATAATTTTGTTTAATTTTGTTCTTTAACGTGTTTCCTCTTTTCCAGATACAATTCGTAATCTTCATCGGCTATTCATTGACATCTCTGCAACCTGGCTGTGATATACCTAGACACTATTTACTCCTTTTCATCCCTAACGTCGTGTTGATTTTTAAAATGTTTTACGACTTTTACACGGAGAGCTACGATAAGAAAAGGAAACAAACTACGATAAGAAACAAGCTACAATAAGAAAAGAAACGAAAAGTATAAAATTGTATTTATTATTAAACGTTTTTATTTATAAAATATGAATTTTTATTTAGAAATTAGAATCATATAAGTACTATATGATATTTATCACTACCTTACACTAAATATTTTTTTCGGTAAGACATTATATTGCAATAATTAATTCATGGATAAACTATTCTATCATTGTCTTGACAGCATTTTTTAAGCAAAAAATATTTTAAACCTAACTTGATTTTACTACTAACGAAATGTTATAGTTTTTTTATCTAATAAAACGAAAATGATTTTCAATTATATTTTTATTGAAAAATGGATTCACTTAAACATTTAAATGTCAATGGCAAAATTCCCTACTTCTATATAGTTCAGTATCCGGAACGCTTTTTCGGCGCTCTTTTTTTTCCAAAAATTTTGTCACAGCTGGTCATAGATCAAAATGGAGACGCGGTTCCTGCACTATAGTCCAGTCACCAGGGATTTCCATAGTGCAAAGTTAGACAAAAATTGCAAAAGTTTTTAAATTTGTGACAACATTGGGGGAGGTAAAAAAATTAAAAATCCGGTTTTTGCACCCTTTTCCGCCTCCCGGAACATTGTTAAATTAACAAAAAATGTTTTGTAATAACTTTTTGAAAAAAATTAGGAAACTTATGCAAACTTAGAGAATATTTTAATAATTATTTGACATTTCCTCAGATTTGCACCCTGTTACGATGATCGGATCATTACAAATAGTTTTTTATTAACTTTGTTTTGATATATTTAGTCGATTAAAAATTGCAAAAGTTATGCAAATGATCGTTTATACGACAGAATAGGGTCACAAACCCGCTTGTAATTTTGCATAACTTTTTCTACCCCGGAAGTTTTTTTTTACAATTTTTTTATCTGGCTCTGCCACGATTTTGACGGTTTAAACAATATATGGGGATCTAAACAATTACGAAAGTCTTAAAATTGGGTTGAAAATGTTTGCAACATTAATAACTGACATAATCTGAATTTGCAACCTCGTAAATGTACCGGAACTTAATTAAATTACCTATTATTTGTTTGGTTGACAAAAAAAAAAAAAAATTGGAAAAAGGTGCAAATTTCATAGAACATTCAAATAATGTATTGAAATACTCCTGTGAATTTTCAACCTCGCAAAACATCCGGAATGTATTTTATCTGTTTTCGCTATCCTTGCCAGATATTTTGCAGTTTATTTAAAATTCATTCATTTAAAAAAAATTCGGAAGGAGTTGCAAATTTACTATTATAGCTTCAGATCAATTTGCAACCCATTTCCCTAATAGCACACGATGTCTGCCGGACGTCCATTTAATGTGCTGACGTCCATGGACATAAATTGGACGTCTACCGGACGTTTACCATCGGACTTACTTTGAAATTGTAAGGAATGGACGTCCTCTGAATGTTCATTTTATGTACGGGAAGTATGTACATTTTATGTCCATATAGGGACAGGAGATGGACGTCAATTTCGTGTCCGTTGATTTAAATCTTATATTTTTGTAATAAATGATAATATCTCCATACCGCTTTCTCTCCAACACGTTTCCGAAATATGTATACATACCAGCGAATACCACACTGAACGTCCAACATATGTGCCGCAACGGATTTAGGTCCCATAGGAAGAGCAGTAGGACGTCTATTTAACATAAAAACAAAAAAACGTTAACAAAATTGTTTTTTCAATTTTACAATGTTTTTGTTTATATTTGACCGTTATTTCTGTAAAATTTGTAGTTTATTTTTTATAGTAATTTGTAATTTATCATTAATTATTTAATTTTAACCTATTTTGTAAATTATTAATGATATTATTTGATACTAAACATTTATTAAACATTCAACTACTTTCTAAATATTGAAATAAATAGCTATATTAGTCTAAGACTTACTTCCAACTGTACAGTCTTTAAGTAAGCACTAATAAGCTAGAGGTTAGTGGCCAAGTGAGTTAAAGCGTCGGCGGTTCGATCCCTACTTATTAAATATTGGGGGGTAGTTTTATTCATACAAAATATTGTCACGTGTTTCCTCCCTTAGGAAACCACCCTCGCAAATTCCGTGGGTTCCAAAAATTATAACAAGAGATGTCCGCTAACACACTTTATTAAATATTTACTGGATACTTCACAATACTATTATTAATTTAAATACACTTTTACTGACTAAAATCACAATGTTTATCACTTTGTTTATCCTTGAAGTCTTAACCTCACTTTCTATACTTTTTGAACTTTCTGAACTACTCGCCGAGAATGCGGTTGGTCTTTTATACCTAAAAATGACAGATCTCGATTGTTCTGTGATGACGCCACCATTCTCTAGAGAATTCCAGATGTCACTTTGGAATCTTCTGGTAGGTTCTTTTTCGAGTAGGTGCAAATACACTACATTCATTCAGACATTCGATCTGTTGAAGTCTGCCTACTTTTTAGTAACATAACCTTAAATTTTAAGGGGTGCAACATATTACACTGCCCCCTCCTTAAGCCTGAACGTCCCGGTCAGGCAATTCAGCCTCTTTCACATACTTCGCCAGTCTATCCAAGTGTACGATCTTCATCTTGGACTTTTTGTTTCGTTGAATACGATAGACGACATCATGAATTCGGGTAATAACAGTATACGGTCCATCCCAAGGAGGTTGAAGTTTCGGGGATCTCCATTCCTTCCGCTGTGGGTTGTATAGCCAAACCAGATCCCCCACCTTGAATCCCCCTGTACTGGCATTCTGATCATAACGAGCCTTCAAGCGGTTACTAGTTCTGTTCATCTGCTCTCGATCATTCTTCGGCTGTTCTCGGCTTCCATTTCTGTAGTTGCTCATCGAAAATGGTTCTCCACGGGCAGCACAATTTTTACACTTGCGACACCAGGCCTCCACATCCTGGCGACTATTAACCCAATAGAACTGTTCCCGTGCTCTACTCAATGTCTTGTTTATGCCGAAGTGTCTGCTGGATGTTTCATTATGTGCTTCCTGGAGTACTTCTGGTACACGACACCTGGGAATCACTAGACGCATGGCAACCTGCTTCCCATCTGGGCTTTCCCATGCTCTCCTCAAAAGCCCATCTACGACCATAAGTGAATCCCATTGTGACCATAAAGCCTTCAGTCCCACTTCTTTGTTGGAAACATCCTTCCATGCTGGACGCGTTCCCTCTTCTTTTGCTCTCAACATGGGTCCGATTTCTACATCGCGCAATTGCTCTTGCCTCAGAGTTTTCTTTGTCCAACTGTCTGGAAGATCGACCTTGACAATGTTGACTTCAACCATGTTCGGCAATTTTCCCACCTGAGGGTAGCGCTTGCAATCTTCCTTGTCTGGTTTTCTGGATAATGCAGGAGTTTTGACTGCCTGCGTTGTCAACAGCCTGGTTTTCTCACATTGGTCGTTCACTTTTGACAAAATAAATTGTTCGTTCCCAATCCTTAACATTCGCTTTCCTACGTCAACAATAAATCCATACTGTTCCATAATGTCCAGTCCCAAAATGAAGTCATCCGTAATGTCAGCCACGATGACCCTGTGGTCGAACCTCAAATGCCCAATCTGCAAACCCAGGTCTACTTCTCCATGAACCGTAGCCCTGTCCCCCGTAGCTGTCCGGACGATCACTTCTTCATTTTGCCTCTTGGTAATCTTTATGCCCGATATAAATCCTGGCCGTACTATTGATGACGTAGTACCTGTGTCGATGGTAAACAAACATTTTCTTCCGTCCACATATCCATGCAACAACAGTCTGCTTGCGATTCTTCGAAGCTGGGAAATCTTAATTTCTCTGGGGGCACTGCATTCCCTAGCCAGAACAACCCCCCTGGTACTGTTTTCCTGCTCCTCTTCAAGATTCACAGCATTTACTCGACTCTCCGAATTCTGCTGTCGACAGTCTCGCTTCATGTGTCCTACCTTGCCGCAGTTGTAACATTTAATACCACCACTCGGCTTTCCTTTGTTTTTCTGTTTTTCCTGCTTTCCAAGGTCATCTAATTTATCCAATAGTTTGGTAAACATTTTCTGCATCTCAGTCAACATAAGGTTCTGGTTCATTTCTGGTTGCGATTCTTCGAGAGTGACAGCTCGCACTCTCGACCTTGGCGTATCTCTGTAGGCGGCTTCTACTTCAAGTGCACGCACCAAAGCTTCGCTACTACTTTGGTGTCTTGTCAGCCTCAGAACTCGCCTGACCTCTTCGTCCCTTATGCCATCTAAAAAGGCCCCTACGGCTAATTGTTCCTGAAATTCTCTAGGTGCACTCGGATACGCCAGGTGTGCCAGTCTCTCTATCGCAGCTTCGAATTCCTGTAAACTCTCTCCAGCCTTTTGTGTTCGTGATTTTAGCTGGGCCTGGTATACTTGGGCGAGATGTTGGTCGCCATATCTCAAGTCCAATGCAGCTTCCAAGACTTTGAAGTCCCTTTGTTTCTCAACTGGGATGGTTTGGAGCAACTCTGAGGCCTGGCCCCTTAATGCTAGAACTAATGCCATGGCCATTTCCTCATTATCCCAATTGTTCGCACACGCTGCTGCCTCAAACTGCCTCTTGTACGTCGTCCAGGAACTTTGGCCATCAAAAGAAGGAGGTTTTAGTCGCTGTCCTGATGATACCACTTGCTGGCTTCCTCTACCTCTCAACTGTCGTTTAAGCCGGTCTATTTCTCCTTTGACTTCTTCTTCGAACTTGTTTACTTTCTCTTTAACTTCAGTTACTTCTCCTTTTACTTGACTGACTTCTGTCTCGACTTCACCTACTTTTTCTTCTACCTTGTTTATCTCTTCTTTGACTTGACTCTTTAATTCTTCGTTGGCAGAAATGATCGCGTCCTGCTGTATTTTCATTTGTTCATTCAGAATTTTCTTTAATTCTTCTTGGCGTCTTTCTTGTTCCTCTTTTTCCTCTTGACGTCTTCTTTCTTGTTCCTCTTTCTCCTCTTGACGTCGTCTTTCTTGTTCCTTCCTTTTCTTCTTGACGTTTTCTCTCCTGTTCTTCTTTGTCTTCTTGACGCCGTTTTTCCTCCTCCTGGCGCTGCTGTGCCATCATTTTTTGGATTTGTTCAAATAAGTCCTGTATTTGTTTATCGGATGCCATACTTCTTGTTGTTACGGGCATACGATGAAATTAAAATAAAATAAATTTAACTGTCACGTCAATTTCGGTAATGGAACTTTCTAGACAAATCTCGAAATAGCACGAAAAAGTCTTATCCAGAGTCTTTTGTCACTATCCAGTTCAGAGAATTTAATAATCTCCACTAATGTCCAAATAGAAAAGTTCTAGAAATTTTCACGCACTAAATGAGTCTTTTTCAGTGTCTCTATCACTTCTCAGTTCAAAGGAATTAATTATCACACTAATGTCCTAATAAAATGTTCTACAATGTCTCAAAAAATGCACTTAACACTATTTTCCTGTTCGAAAATAACCCTCGAACAATGTCCAGTAAATGAGTCCTCCGTGTTAGCACTAACCCTCGAGAATACTTCTCGAACACTCCAGCACAACTTCAGAGCTCCTCTTGTCATAAAATTCCGCTTTCTGACACCAATTTGTCACGTGTTTCCTCCCTTAGGAAACCACCCTCGCAAATTCCGTGGGTTCCAAAAATTATAACAAGAGATGTCCGCTAACACACTTTATTAAATATTTACTGGATACTTCACAATACTATTATTAATTTAAATACACTTTTACTGACTAAAATCACAATGTTTATCACTTTGTTTATCCTTGAAGTCTTAACCTCACTTTCTATACTTTTTGAACTTTCTGAACTACTCGCCGAGAATGCGGTTGGTCTTTTATACCTAAAAATGACAGATCTCGATTGTTCTGTGATGACGCCACCATTCTCTAGAGAATTCCAGATGTCACTTTGGAATCTTCTGGTAGGTTCTTTTTCGAGTAGGTGCAAATACACTACATTCATTCAGACATTCGATCTGTTGAAGTCTGCCTACTTTTTAGTAACATAACCTTAAATTTTAAGGGGTGCAACATATTACAATATATATATATTTTTAGATAAAGTATTGTCTTATGTAAATAATAGGTAATTTAATTAAGTTCCGGGATATATTCAGATTATGTCATTTATTGGCATCACAAACATTTGTAACCCAATTTTAAGACTTTCGCAATTATTTAGACACCCACTTATTGTTTAAAATGTCAAAATCGTGTCAGTACCAGACAAAAAAAATTGTGAAAAAATCTTCCGGGGTAAAGAAAGTTATGCAAAATTACAAGCGAGTTTGTGACCCTACTCTGTTGCATAAACAATCATTTGCATAACTTTCGCAATTTTTTTCCACAAAATATTTCATTATAAAGTTAAAAAACAACTATTTGCAATGATCCGGTCATCGTAGCAGGGTGCAAACTTGATAGAATATGTCTAATAATTATTAAAATGTTCTCCAAAGTTTGCATATATTTCGAAATTTCTTTCAAAAAGTTATTGCAAATTTACATTTTTTGTTAATTTAACAATGTTCCGTGGGCGGAAAAGGGTGCAAACACCGAATTCATTATTTTTTCACCTCCTCCAATATTGCCTCAAAGATTAAAGACTTTCGCAATTTTTCATACCTATTTTGCTTTAATGACTGACCTACTATTAATAGTTGATCACACGGCAGCAGATTCGATTTTTTGCTGTCTATTTGTCAGTAGGTGCAGGGGGAAGGTGTAAAGCAGGGGTTGGTGGTCGGAGCGGTCATGTGACTTGTAAAATTCAAATTGAAATTTGACATAGGATTTTTAATGAAATTTTCTTGCTGTCCATTTGATACATGTTCTAAGAGACCCTAAAAAATTCAAAAATGTCCTTGACACCATTTTCGTGGTCAGGTCTGGCGTAAAAGTAAAACTTCCGGAAATTTCGAAAAAACGGCTCTTGGTACCATGATGGAACGTGGCGATTTTTTTTTGTTCAAAAATCGAGATATTGCTTAAACTCGGTTTTTATGAAGGTACTACTGACAGCATTTTTTTTTTTTGTATCACAGAAAGGGTTAGTATGCCAAAATAGGTTTTGCTACGTCGCACAGTGCTGTGAATATAAGACAATATTCGAATTTCGGCTTATTTGATACAGGAAATCTAAGTAGACGTAATTAAAGAGTGACAACCAATGCACACGTTACAACCAATTACAATGTAGGTATATCACTACCGACCCCACTACTGACGTGACTAATACCGCCTGTTGAGACCTGTTGCGATACGGTAGTTATATGCACAAGTTAAAAAGGTGCGTGTGTACAGATTTAGAGGACTTTTGTTGTTGGAAATGGCATGTAATTGTAAAGGTATGAATCCTTATACAACTTTCAAAACAGTAGGAAGCGGAAACAACATATCAAAACTGTGGTTTACGACAATTGTCTATATATTGACACAAATTTAAGGTTTTTAAACTTCACGATGCATTTTCTCAAAAAGCTGAAAAATGCTTATTTCATATTTAACACTGTATGATAGTATGGAGTTTCCTCTTGTTACTGATATATAATTTACTGAACGCAGGTGAGCGCCAAGTCATGTTTTTTGTTATTAGATATTGGGTTGTCAATTAAAAATGGTGACCTTTTCGACACTTGGATTTCCAATGACAGACGTGAAGCCCAGGCTAAAATTTCAGAAAAGCTTATGAGTTTTTTCGAGGCTTCAACTCTTCCAGAAAATGCTACAAACGATTTTAATACAGCGGCACATTTCTTTTGTTTAAAAATCAATGACTTTTGGGTAAAATCTCAACGAAAACGTGAACGTCTTTTAAAAGATTATGACAACTGGTTTAACAAAGAAATCTATATGATGGATCAATTAAGGGGTTATACTAGTGTTAATAATAATAACATCTCGAATACAGCAGTGCCTGAATGTTCTCGTAGTCGTGGTCGTCCTCGTAAGAATCTCGAAGAGTGCAGTTTAAAAACCAAGAGAAGAAAGTTTACTTGCTGACTACACTTATGAAGAACTTTTATTTGCTGCGGAGGAATCGAAGCGCATTTTTGGTTTAGATATGCCTACAAACACCGACTGTAACGTTTTATCACCAGAACAAGCTTTGAGTTTATATTTAGACCTTGATCTGTCCGAAAGAAAATACAATCATTTGCGTTCTATTGTAAATTCTTTACACAAAGACTGTTTCCCAAGTATGTATAAGCTCAGAGAGTGTAAAAATAGGCTTTTACCAAAAAGTATTAACGTGACTGAGATAGGTGCAGAAGTGAATTTGCAAGAGTTATTAAATGTCACTGCCCACAGTGTTTTAAAAGTTCTTGACGATCCTTTTGAACTACGATGTAATGCATCCTTAACCTTACTCTGTAAATATGGCTTTGATGGGAGTTCAGGTCATAGCACATATAAGCAGGTATTTCAAAACCCCAATATCCATACGACTGACGAGTATTTTTTTTTAATTGCAATGTCTCCCTTGCAACTGACTGACAATGAGAATAAAAAAGTGCTTTGGAATAATCCCCGTCCCTCTTCAACTTATTTTTGT
Organism: Rutpela maculata; assembly: GCA_936432065.2. Taxonomy (NCBI): domain Eukaryota; kingdom Metazoa; phylum Arthropoda; class Insecta; order Coleoptera; family Cerambycidae; genus Rutpela; species Rutpela maculata. The sequence continues at coordinate 215,781,768 of OW386287.2, forward strand.
AGGCCAATAAAATTTATGTTTATAAAAGAATCATCACTATTACTTACTACAGAAGAATCCAAACTTAAATCCAGTGTTACTGAACTTCAGCATTTTGCCACCACTTCTCACGGAAAGAACGTCACTGTAAATTATACCTTATTGTTTACAATGCTGGATGGAAGTGCAATAAATACTTTATCCGAAACCAATAGTACCCAGACTTGTTTTCTTTGTGGCGCTTCCCCAAAAGAAATGAACCTAGAATCGGTTGCGAATAAGCCAGTAAACCAAGAAAATCTTAGGTTTGGTCTTTCATCATTACATTTGTGGATTCGTAGTTTTGAATGCTTACTACATATTTCTTATCGACTACCACTCCAATGTTGGCAAGTTAGAGGGCCAGAAAAGAAGGTTATCTTCAAGCAGCGTAAAAGCCATATACAAAATGAGTTTAAGAACCGCATGGGATTGGTAGTCGATAAACCCAAGCCGGGCTACGGGTCCACAAATGACGGCAATACAGCACGAAGATTTTTCAGCAATCCGCCACTTGCCTCTTCAATAACAGGTATAGATGAAAAATTGATCAGTCAGTTTTCTATAATTTTACGCACTATTGCTAGTGGTCAGAAAATAAATTTAGAAACATTTGTGCCGTTTCTTAAGAGCACTAAAAAGTTATATTTAGATCTTTATAAATGGTACTACATGCCTGTTACCGTTCATAAACTTCTAATGCATTGCACTGATATAGTAAACAATTTTGATTTACCATTAGGCCAGTTATCGGAAGATGCATTAGAGGCCAGGCATAAGGAAGTTCGGAAACAACGTTTGAATCACACAAGAAAGTCATCAAGAACGAATACAAATAAAGATTTAATGACAGCACTTTTAATAACTTCTGATCCGTATGTATCATCATTAAGAAAAACATCGACTTCTCGCACTACTGATCTCAGTGACATAAAGGACTATATCATTTTAAATAATACTTGGGATTCTACTTCAACAGAGAGTGACGCCTTGTATAATTTTGAACAGTTTTCCTTCAGCTCTAGCGATGAATCAGAATAAAATATTTGTTTATAAATTAAACTATTCGTATAACACCCTGTATTATTTTAAGACAAACGGTTTAATGTTTAATATTATTTTAAGACAAATTTTATGATAAACTGTGTCATATAAAGTTGAAAATATATAAATACGACGTACATCTCTACAGTTATGATTTTTGTCCAAAATTCACATATACTCGCAGCACTGTGCGTCGCGTCGTCCAAAGAGAATAGTCCAATACAATTAGGTTTATACCTCGGATCCCAGCTATAGTGAATGGATTTGAATGATTTTTTATTGTTGCCATATAATGCCATAAACTAAAAAGTTTACCCATTGAAAATTACCGCTATTTCGAAAATCCGTAAATTAAAAAAAAAAATTAAAATTTTTAGAAATTTCAACAAAAAAAACAATTATCGGAATTTTTAAATATTTCTTTTAAGAAAATAATGATTCTTACAGTTTTCGAGGTTGTTTATAAAGAATTTGTAAAAAAATTAAACTTTAATCTGAAATTTTTAAAATCTATATTGTCGCATTACCAGCTTTTTATTTTTAAGGGTGGAAACCAACCCTAAAAACTGAAAAATTAATTACTCTTCTAATTTTACGAATAAATTAACGAAAATCCATAGACTTATGTTTTTGAGAATATGACTGTGAGATCAAAACTTATAGAGATGAAAATATTAAGGGTTGAAATCACCCTTAAATACTGAAAAATTAACAATTCTTCTAATATTACAAATAAATTCACGAAAATCCATATAGGTACTTATGATTCTTAGGTCGCTGATTTATGATTATAAAGTCCAAATTTATAAAAAAAAAGAGTATAGTAATATGTTTAATTTTATTAAAAATACAGATTGTTATAAATTAGTCAAAATAATACAATTAAGTAAACTAATTAAATAACATTTTTAATCTGGACTCTAAACATGCATTATTTTCTTAAAAAATATATTAAAAAATTCAGATAATTGTATTTTTCGTTGAGATTTCTAAAAATTTCATTTTTTTTTTAATTTACGGATTTTCGAAATTGCAGTAATTTTCAATGGGTAAACTTTTTAGTATACCTTTAATTTAATTAACCTCTGTAATAATTGAATTAATACCGGTTAATTTAGTCTCATTTAACACTTAATTTATTATCTCATTCATCACATGTTTTATTATCTTTATCATAAATTTACCTTACAACTAATATGATTGGTAAGCAGCGTTGGGTTTCTTCTCATTGCAAAATAAAAAAAGGAGATGTAGGTCGCAAAAAGGTATTAAACTTGGTTTCTACATAGAGAACATTATAGGCATTAGCTGGCCTGAAAATACTGTATTTTTTAGAAGATATTAATTTAAACAAAACCATTGGGGTAAAAGACTTTCTTACTTCTTTTATATTATAATATATTATCACGCAAAACATTTCTGCGTTGGAAAAAAAAATAGTTTATTTTCATTTTAAATAAAAAAACTGTTTTTTTTTTTTTTTTAATTTTAAACAGTTTTTTTTTGTCTTAAGCAGTTTTTTCAATGTTTTGAATGGGATGTTTAAAACAGGTTTAAAACGTTTAAAATTCTATTAAACTAAAATTAAATGGTACCAAGTTACTGTGTCCGCTACTACCATGGGCGGATACAGGATTGACTTCTGAAGGGGGGCACCAGAAGTCTGTTATATACGCTTTTTAGCCATATATTACTATTAAAAATTAAAATTAGGTATATTTTACACTTCTGAGGTGCACCGGGGCACATGCCCCCTAGATCCGCCACTGGCTACTACTACTTGATGCCAGATAACGCTCTTAAACGGATTTTACAGCTCTCTGCAAGTAAAACGTTCAATTTAGTACTAGTCAACCATCCTAACTCAAGCAGCATTCAACGTGATGGGAACTGGCATCTGAGGCATCGGAACTTTAATATAGTAGGAATGGCATAACTGTTACTAATTTTGCGACTTCAAGGTAATATTCACTTTGTAGTATGCATTTGTAGTGACAATTATGTAGATTCTACTGAATTTAGGCATTGCATAGTTATAACACTTTCAAGTAACTGCTGGAGAATCTGCAACGTCGCGGATACTACTCTGCATTACTCTGAAGCATCCTCAACTGCAAAGTGAAAATTGGTAGTAATGCCGACTGCACGGCTTTACCAAAGGACCACTTCAAAGTAACGATAACTTCAAGTGTGCAATTTTAAGCCCCCGGCACGTTGCGCGTTGTTGGGAAATTTTCTGGAACTTCAAAGTTGTCTAACTTATTAGTGATATCTCGAGTAAAAATGAGGTTATTCCTACGAACATACGAGCTTTGAAGTTATTTTTACTACTCCCCACTAATTGAAAATGACTTAAAAGTTACATATACCTTGAAAATCTACTATAAAGTAATATTAACTTTTAAGACAATTTATATAATTATTGGCATTGAATAAAATGGCGGCATCTGAAATGCTCAGTAAAAGCGAAATAAAGTGTATCGGCACTCATCCACGTTTTATAGAAAACTGAAGAAACAGTTAAACAGTAGTAAAAATAGTGATTCTTCAGAATATGATGCAAACATGAAAGATTATTTCGCCACAGCAAAACCATCATCTTTGGCAACAAGTGCAAAAGTGTTTCCATCAACACAAGGAGAAAAGTAATCGAAAACTATAACGGTCTGCAGTGATATTAGTGATACTGTGTACTGCACGAAAGTTACAAATTGTCTTTAAAACACAGATTGACCCATATATTCAGTTAGTGATCCACTGAGCATATTAAATGAATTTGCAGATTAAAAATTCCAAATTTAATAAATTGTGTCGATGGGGAACGGACAATTTCTTTATAAACGGCATAAGACATTGTTTGTATAGTTTACAACACCATTATCCAACCTTATTTCGATTACTGTGCCAGTCTATTATATTCCTTTGATTTAAATAAAATAACTTCCCTTCAAAAACTACAGAATAGAGGAATGAGAGTGATTTTGAAATGCAGCCGATATACCTACCTCAATCCAACATATGCTTTCTTCTCTTCAGTGGCTGTCTGTAAAATATAGATTGCTTTCCATGGCTATGGTATTTATTTTCAAAATTTTAAATAACTTAATAAGTACCCAAGTATTTAAATAAGTTTATATTTTATGCAAACCAAATACATCAACACCACACAAGAAATAACAACAAATTTTATATACCAAGGCAAAATCTAAGTCAAACTAGGAAAATTATGTTATATAAAGGTCTCGATCAATATAACAAGTTGCCAGAGGATGAAAGGAATCTATCTCTCTACCTGTATTCAAACGTAAAATTGTGAGCTATATAAAGTCGATTGATTAACTCCACTTGTTTTATACATTTTTTCCTCGTTATTTTTTAATTTATTTTTATATGAATTAGTCGAGTGTGTAAGTGCGTGTATTATTTACTTATGTATAAATTATGATTCTTTGTAAGTAATTACATTAGAAAAGTGAATTTGTATATTAGGATTTTCCTATTCAAATAAATACTTACTATTTTTTGAATGAAATTAAATGTATACTGATCACTAAAATATGAAAACTCATATATTTTTTCCATTATTATTATTACACACCTTACGTTAATAAATATATTTACAAGACATACATTGTACATCGTTTTCAGTAAAAAAAAAAACAAATATTTTATTTGCATAAATTTATTAACAACTTAATTAATATCAGATAATAAAAAGTACTTGATAAAAATATAATAATTGTTATTTTTAATCCACATTCGTGTCCTTGTCCACATCACACACAGTGACACTTTAACAGTTATTACCACCGTGTTGCCAATTAAAAAAAAAATTACCTATCTCGTATCTGCCAATTGTACCAACATGAAAATGAGTTGATAGCAATAGTTACCAAGATCTTATACCGTCATTGGTCCCATTTGCTACATCTAGGTAAATATAACTACACAGTGAAATTGCTGTATTACTTTATAATATATAAAATTAAAAAAAACGTTTTCCTTAAAAAATTTTGCAGTTTTGCTTGTACACATAATTTTTGCAAAAAAATTTTTTCCGACAAAACCATTTTCTCGAGGGGGCGTCTTTTTTATCGAAGCATCATGATAACATTTTACAGAAAACAAGTGGCGGTTTTAATATCCACACCCAGGGTAAATGCAAAACATCATGATTTATAAAAAAAATATGCTTATGCATTACGTAACAATCCTCAGTTCCGGAAACCTTTAAAGTTCCACTAATGGTAACTACTACGTAGAAACTACTAAAATTTCTGCTTGGGAAGTTGGTACTTAGCCGCGCAGAGAAAGAAGAAATATCGTCACTGTTGGACAGAGACAAACAAGCTTTTTTAAGCTAGCTAGCTTGTAGCTTAAGAAGCTTAAAAAGCTGGTAGTCAACCATCCTAAGTTTGCACTTAGCCGCGCAGAGAAAGAAGAAGTATCGTTACTGTTGGGCAGAGACAAACAAGCTTTTTAAGCTTCTTAAGCTAGCTAGCTAGCTAGGATGGTTGACTAGTGCAAGTGACCACTGACCATTTGACTCATAAGAGTAAGACTACAGAGGCTTTTTTTGTGAGTGTTTTTACTGTTTATATTGGAATTATTTATCGGAATGGACCATCATCGGCACTTTTCCTGCTTTTCCACAATCACCAAAATAATACATTTGTTTAAAACGTCGCACAGTGGTTCAGAAAGCGGATTTAGCTTATCAAAAATATTCGGTATGAATAAAATTACCTTAATTCTATGTTAGTATACTTTATTGAACTGTTCTGTGTTCCTGGGATTCCAAACCATGATTGAAATGAAAAAATAAACGGCCACTGTTATTAAAAGCAATTAAAATTAATGAACAAAATTTTTCTGTTAATAAATAAACATTGATTCATAATAATTGTAATTAATATCTGATATACAATAAAACGGGAAAAGTATCCAATAACATTAATTAGAAAATATTATTTAGGTACTAAACAAATCACAACTTACACACTTTTTTTATTTATTATGAAATTAGCTACTGTATATACTATATACAGAAAGTAGCTAATTTCATAATAAATAAAAAACCGTTGCCCAAGGAATCACTACTTCCACATCCAAGTCTCTTACAACAAAATACTATATTTGCATTCCACTATGTGGAAAGAATTGTTTATGGAACTTTAATGATATAATATTTGAAATCATGTACCCCAAAAACCCATAAAATTATATGCCACATCTGTAATAAAGGTGGGGGTGAATGAAGTGAAAAAAATTCTTGATGACTTTGGCTCTTGTACACACACTAAATCTCACTATTTTTTCACCACCTTTTGTAGTTTAATAATAGGGTGGGGGTGGTATTAGGGATGGCTAATGCCATTTTTTTTGAGGTCTTAGCTCCTCTTATATTTACTAAATACCAATTTCATGGAGTCTTAATTGCTTGATTTACCTATTTACCCCCATTTACCTAAATTTACCCTCCAACTCCGCAACGGAATAAGATCAAAATATAATCTATTTCCAGACCTCGTTAAGAAACATACGTGTGCCATATGTTAAGTGAATATCTTAAACGGTTCCAGAGTAATCGTGAGCACCAAAACGATACAAGACTAACAGACAGACCGACGCAACAGACACATTTATTTTGCTCAGACTTAAAATATTGACGTTTCCTGATACTTTAAGCCTATTTAAACAATGAAAATTTCCAAAAATTTTTTTTGCGTTAATATACTTCAACTGAATGTCGAACTAATACGCAGAAAATGGCAAGACAAAGACATAAAAAATCGTTGTGTGCCGTAAACTACACGATATAAGTAAAGCCTCTACTTCAAGCATTTTCTTCAAGGAAACCTACTACGCATTCATACTACTCAAAGTAACCCACTGTGCATCCAATTTACTCGAGGAAAGCCACTGCGCATTCATACTTCTTGAAGTAACCCACTCGCATCCATTTTACTCGAGGAAACCCACTGCGCATCCATATCACTTGAGGTAACCTACTGCGCATCTATAGCATTTGAGAAAAGCTACTGCGCATCCATTGTACTCGAGGAAAGCCACTGCGCACTGCTTAAAGTTACCCACTGCGCATCCATACTACATGAGGTAACCTACTGCCATCTATAACTCGAAAAAAGTCACTGCGCATCCAAAATATTCGAGGAAAGCCACTGCGCATCCATAATACTCGGGAAAACCTACTGCGCATCCATAGTAGTCGAGGAAAGCCACTGCGCATCCATACTACACAAGGTAACTTTAACAACATAATATTTGAAATCGTCTACCCCAAAAACCCATAAAGCGATATGCTACATCGGTAGTGGGGGTGGGGGTGGTGGTAGAGGGTTGGTAGTGGGGGTGGATGAAGTAAATAGATATTTTTAAGCTTTTGGTTCTTGTACACACACTAAATCACATTTTTTTTTTCAGCCCCTTTAATAAGGGGGTGGGGGTGGTAATGGGGATGGCTAATGCCAAAAATTTTTTTGAGACCTTAGCTTCTCTTGTATATACTAAATACCAATTTTATGGACTTTTACCTGCTTGATTTACCCATTTACCCCAAATTTACCCCAATTTACCCCCAACCCTTCGACGGAACAAGATGAAAATATAATCTAGTTCCAGATCTCGTTAAAGTACATATGTGTACCAAATTTCAAGTCAATACCTTAAACGGTTCCAGAGTAAACATGAGCACAAAAAAAAGTTACAGACAGACCGACAGACAAATTTTTTTTTCGCTCAAACTTAAAATCTCGACGTTTCATGACATTTTAAGCCCATTTGAACAATAAAAATTTTTAAAAATTTTGTAAAAACATTAATTAGTAATGAAATGAAATTTGTTTACCTACAAGAAGTACCCACTTTGTTATACAATAAGTTTTTTTTTGCGAATAATAAGCTAAAATTATGATCGTATGTACATATTGTCTTTTTTGTCTCATGTGTAGGATTATGCCTTAATCAAAGCAGATACTTTGAAACTTATCAATTTTGAGCAAATCAACTTCCTGGGAAAATGATCCTTTAGGTTTTTTCGGCAATGTTCTGAAAAAATTGATCAATGGATCGCTTGTTACCAATAACACGTGTATTAAATCTTTTATGGTGTTAATTCGAGATGCCTTCCGAGTACTATGTTTTCTGAATCTTTTCCCATCTTTATGGCGGGATTCTTGAGCCTCCTTAAACATTCTTCTTATAGGCACAATAGAAGATTTAATGATTTCCAATCCATGGATAAATACTTTATGTAAAGCGATTGGCATATAATACCAGTTATATTTTTCTATGTACAATTTTGCAGTATCAGTAAAATAGTTAATGTTGGCGTGACATTACTTCCATCTGCAGATATTACCAGATTTCTCAAGTAATTTTTCTCCAACATTTTTTTTAGTATCCACTAAGTGTAATTTAGTAATTATATATTGACAGCAAACGTTTTTTCACTGTGTTGCGTTTCTACATGCCAAACTTCAAACAACTCTGTCGGGCTCTGTTGCTGGCACCAACTAAAATAAAGATAACAGGAAGAGTTGTAAAAAGTAGAGCATCTTACTTTTGAAATCTAAAGGACTGTGGACTAATATGCATATGAAATTAGAAGGTTCCATGAAGTGCCACAAAATATAAGCTTTGTCAAACTTTTCATTTTTATTATTTTTTTTTCCGATTAATTATTGTCCAACAGCCGAGAAAAACGATAATGATTTCAACAAATAATATACAGTGTACTAGTACATACCGTGACTAGTAGGCTCCATAATAAAAAGTTTTCACTTTTCTCTTTAAACATATGTAACAACAGCAGTCAAAAACAAGTGTCTGATACGAGTTGAAAATGGGTGATTTTAATTAGTTGTTTTTATTCGGCCACTACTTATGTATCGAATACAAGCAAATACTTCTACCTGTGTACGTCTATCGTCTTCGAAAGGCTTATAGTGGGCAATGACGTCATCCGGCGCGATATGAGTCGAGCACTTTTGATAAGCTAAATCCGCTCTCTGAACCACTGTGCGTCGCACTGTGTTTTAAACAGTTGTTTAAAACATCGAATTGTGTATTAAATATGTTTTAAACATTTATTTAAAATATGGTGCGACGTTTTAAACATGCCAACCCTGGCGTTTACTCCAGACATAGAGTACAGTACTAGAAGTTTAATAAAAGTTTGGGTTGGAAATGAACTTATTCTAAAAAGTCAATCTAACATTTAGTGACGCGAAGAATAGTATATGACACTCAAAAAGAGACATCACGAGGTAGGCTACGATGACTGGAATGCACCCTGTATTCAGGATGCAAAAATTAAATATTACAACTACAACGATGACAAATAAAATTGCCATGAATGGAATAATCAACGTCGAAATACGTTTTGCAATACTAACTCCTCATTACCACACAACAACAATATAGAAAACAATTCTTTTTAACGGAAAGTGCAAAGTCAGAATTTTAATACAAAATTTCAGCATACTGAAGGAGATAGTGATGGCAGCAATGCATGCAGCAATAAATATAGTTGCTTACGCATATGAATTAAATATTGATGCATTAACATACAACAGTCGCCTTTTGACCTCTAAAGGGAAATAATATAATATAATTTTAAGTTGTTATATATTTTGCAGAAAAGTCACCGTCAAATCAGTTTTACTGGGGACTGGGTAGGGTAGGAAAAAATAGTAGACATTACAGTGATCAAAACGAAAGCCAAATCATGGCACAAGTGGTAAAGTTTTATGAGAACTTCATGGCAACGTATTCTGGTATGTTAATTAAAGGACACTATACTTGTACAGTTTGTGAAGTTATTTTTGTGCCAAATAACGGCAAAAATATAGTGGAGCATCGCCTCAAGCCTCGACTGAGGTTTCGACTTAATAGTGTGGCAGCATATGTAATCCCGTGTGCTGCTTAGTGTTACAAGCAAATAGTAAATTTTATTTTATTTTATGATCCCCTGGAACATGAAACAAGTTGATGGACATCTGGAAATCGTGTCTGATTGGTGCAATGCCCCACCATCATAATCACTCTAGTAAGGGAGGTTATCTTATAACCGTAATCCATAAAATGGGTATAGAAGGTCCCAAAATTACACATATTACATTACAAGCAGTAGAAATCACAAAATGGTCGTCAGAAAGGATGTCGGGGGGCAGGAGGGGTTGGGGAGGGAGGGGGTGCCAAATTTACTTGAACCGCGTTAAAATTTACATTTTTCTACAAATAGTACAGCAAATTGGCACAGTACCACAGAACGACTCATTTACTTAATTAACCCCCCCCCCCCCTCTCTGGGAATACTAACACAAACTGAAGTACATAAACTAGCTGATACATAATATCAAAAATATAAGGAAATCAAATTGTAGCTGAAAATTTTTTTAATACATAGAAATTTTGATATAAATAATAGCTTTATCGAATATATCTCTCACGCGATGAGTGTCAGTTTTAGAAGGCTAATTGTAGCATAAAGTAACGAACATATATATAATATCGATGAGCTATTTTGTAAATTTTCCAATTGTTAATTGGTTGGTTTTGGAAGCATAGAGTGAGGTTGTTTGTCTCTATACTATTCCATGGCTTAATAGTGCACTCAAAGAAATAGTAGGTATGGGTAAATTCAACAAAAAAAATGGTTAACTAACAATATCGTTAATTTTGTTAAACCAAACTATATTGATGGTATTTTTAAACAAGAGGTGATTGTTATTTTAATTAATAAAAAGTTGTCGTATAACAAAACAAACATTAACTTAAAAAATAGATGAGTAAGACTATTATTTTGTTGAATTCTGTCAAATTAAACTAGATAATAGTATATTTTATTTTTAACTATTATCGAATTGTAATTCTAACCCAGTATTAGTTCGCTGTATTATTGTACTTGGTAGACAAACCAATATTATTGTCGTCTTCTAGAAGTTCTAAAAGAATTACCATAAAATTTGCTTGCTTACCACGTAGTCTATTAAAGAAATTATTCCCAGATGACGCCACATACAAGTCACTGACAATAATCAATCATGCATTATCTTATACTCTTATGAATTTATAGAAAATTAATAACATGATTGCAATGTTCAAATTCTCTCACGGATCATCGATATATTTGGATGGATCTTATAAACGATCTCTAATCTTTGGTTTGGGTGGTCTGACGTCTCAATACTGAGATTTTGGCTAACCAAAAAAAACTTCATCATACAATAAAGTGTAGATCAACCTAAAAATTAGTTGGTGAACAAAAAACAAAGTCGTACTATTTAATTGTAGATCAAATTGAAAATGGTTAGTGAACATAAAAAAATGTCATTGTACTATTTAATTTAGAGAATATTATTTAGGTATTATGCAAATCACAACTTACACTTTATTTATTATGAAAATACCTACTCGTGGCCTACGTAAATGATTTATCAGGCCTACGCATTGGATTTCAATGGCGGCCGTCGGAGTCCTAGCATTCCGGTGCATACTGAAACCCCTAACGCTTTCTTGAATATTTCTAATAAAATTATATGAACTAATACAACAAAGAATGCTTAAAAATGATTTACTTTATATAATTAATAATAAAATATATTATAAACACATAAATAGTTTTCTAAAAATAAATAAATAATATGTAAATGATTAAGAATCAGTATTATTGTACTATTAAATAAAATATATCTATAAAACTAAAATACACACTTGATACCTTATTGATTCAGAATAAAATAAACACTTCTAATAATAGTTGAAAACAAAACAAAAAATAATTCTTTCTTTAATCTCTAACAGCAATAAATTGTGGATAACAAAAATTTAAAATGCCTCTCTAATAATAAGTTACAACAGTTATTGTAATAAATATTAAAAGATCGGTACATACACGAGTATGTACAACATATTTATTTTAAATTTAATTCCTATCACAGAGATTGCAACTTGTCAACTTTTCTTTTACTTCCACAATTCCACATCCAGTGGAAGTATGGTAACGACAAAAAAATTTAAAAAAATTTTTATTGTTCAAATAGGCTTAGAATATCATGAAACGTCGAGATTCTAAGTTTGAGCGAAAAAAAATTTCTGTCTGTCGGTCTGTAACTTTTTTTTTTTTTGCGCAAGTTTACTCTGGAACCATTTAAGATATTGACTTGAAATTTGGTACACATAATATGTACTTTAACGAAATCTGGTACTAGATTATATTTTCATCTTGTTCCGTCGAAGGGTTAAGGGGTAAATTGGGGTAAATTTGGGATAAATAGGTAAATCAAGCAGGTAAGAGTCCATAAAATTGGTATTTAGGATATACAAGAGAAGCTAAGGTTTCAAAAAAATTTTTGGCAATAGCCACCCCATTACCACCCTCACCTCATTATTAAAGGGGATGAAAAAAAATTGTGATTTAATGTGGGTACAAGGACCAGAAACCTCAAAATATTTTTTTACTTCATCCACCCCCACTACCACCCCCTATCACCATCCCCACCCCTCTACCGATGTGGGTTATCGTTTTATAGGTTTTTGGGGTAGAGGATTTCAAATATTATATTATTAAAGTTCCATAAACAATTATTTCCACATACAATGTTTTTTCGTTGTGAGTGACTTGGACCAAAAATTTAAATGTGGAAGTAATGATTCCTTGGGCAGCGGCTTCTTTATCAGACTTTATTTTAAACTCTTCATTGCTAGTCATTTTTTTTCTTATTACACCTCATTTTTTTCCTCACTGATACGATTATTTTTCACTTTAGAATAATTGTTCAACAATATATTAGAAAAGTATATCAAGTCTCTCACAACGAAAACATTTTGTACGTGGAAATAATTGTTTATGGAACTTATATGATTTAAATATTTTCAATATATTTTTTGTCTTTAAAATGCTAAGAATCCTATCATGTAATTCAATACTTCGTCAGTATTAGCTAGAAGAGTAGTTGTTTTGATTGGTTCTCCAATAATGAGTGTTTTAAAGTATTTACCTAACTAGTATATTAGCGTGCCCAGATTAGGGCAACAATATACAGAAAGTAGGTATTTTCATAATAAATAAAAAAGTGTGTAAGTTGTGATTTGCATAATACCTAAATAATATGATAAAAGCAAATAAATAAAAAATAATTAATTGTAAAAAACTATTTAATTTGTTACAAGAAGATATGATTATTAAATTACTATTTGTTTACGAAAACAAATAAAGTTGTATGACTATTCTTTTCTGATTGATTTAACTATGAAACTAGATAGGCGCGATTTCATATGCTCTTTTTGGTTGAATTTACCTATCATTTTCTTTGAGTGTGTGCCAGAAAAATTGCAGTAGGTTTTCTCCTGCAACTTGCTTCTTTTTAAATAAGGACCAACATCACCTAGGTATATTATCAAGCTTGGTCTGTGGTGTATACAACTGGCAAATACACTTTTCAACTGGTAAAATAATGTCACAAGCTTTTTAAATGCTAACAGTACGTCCTGCTTGAGATGACAATATCTTCTAACAAGACACTTCTTTCTTTGAAAAACTGCCTGTTGTAGTTGACATTTAAGAGTAGGGGATTTATGTTTTCCTAATTTATTGACGAGATTAATTGACAGATATCTGACAGCTTTTCCAGAAACCCATATAACAAGTATCGTGGCAAAGGTGTGAAAATTTTATGATCAATATGATAATGCCCGTGTCGACAAAATATATGTGTATTTAAGTAGCTGCACAAGCTGTAGTAACAACAGCATGCAGCAGCATTTTTTCGTCTGCCTTCTCATGTAAACTTGAGAGATAGTCAATATTCATATGAAGTAAAACATTTAAATAGGGTTTATAGTCCTATGGACCTATAAAACATGAAACAATAATAATAAGATATTCTCACTTAGGGCAATTTGACAATATGCTTTGAACCTGTTGAAATTCTTACAATAGAGTATCTTTACCCTGAATATCAGTCCTCTAATCCCAATAATTCTTCAGAAATGTCTGATTGATTGAAGAAATCTCGCCACTAACTATATTTGTAATGACACTAAATAAGGATTTAAATTTGATTGGGTTTAGTCCGGCTAGATAAGAGTTGACGCCTGATACATTCCAGGAGAAATTTCAAATTTAGTGTCTTGAAAGCGTATATTGAATTAATGAAATTTCCAAATATTATCCAATTTTAGAATTTTATATCATATGATGATAATCGATATATTAACCATAAATGAGAAATACAGAGGTAATTTTAGAGGTAGAAGAAAAAACGGCAACAGACATAATGCTTGAAAGAATAGTGATATTCCAAGTAGATACTGGGACACCCAATAAATATAGAATTATAGAAAAAAGTTTGGGTTTATCTTATAAGTAACTAAAGAAAACGATGTCAAAATCGGTCTTGAAGGTTATTTACCATTCTATTTACGTCATTACAAGCTCACTTCAGCCACGATGCTTTAATATCTACTTATTCTACTTCATGACTCGTGATTGGCAACAGATCTTTGTTAAACTTAAAAAACCAATTAGAAGTCGGCGGGCACGATATATGAAGAGAACCTAATTCATAAAATAGAGGGACCAATGGCAATGTATTCCGGTACTCAAATTAACCGTAGACCAATCAATTGGTTGGTACGTCATATTAAGAATTTGAATTTCTTCTAATTTTTTATGGGCTTCTACTGTGATTTTGAGAAAAGTGAAAAAGTATATGTCCTTTGTTTTTTATTTAAATTCAAATCACTTATATTTGCGTAAATATCATATTTTTATAGGTGTAGCATATTGTTGTTAATATTAAGTACTGTGTGTATTAAGTTAATCGAATAAATTTAAACTTAAATGTGTACAGTGTGTCCGAGGATGGATAATGCCAAGTGGAGTTCGAACATAAAGTTTCATCCGTTTAATCAATAACTCGGTCGATAATGAATAGCCTGTGAATTTCATTTAATAATTACATACTTATTTTAAGAAATAAAAAATTTCAAGAAAATTAATTATTGACTATGTGGATGAAACTTCGTATTCAGATTGTACTTGGCATTATTTACAATTTTTCTTCGTAAGATTTGATTATATTATTTAGAAGAAAGGTGCCTTGCTCTTGATAAAATTTTATATTTCTTTTTAATTTCAACACCCTGAATAGCAAATCGTTTGTAATCCTGAGAATGGCTAAGATCTTTTCAGAATCATCAAGTTTTTATGAAAAATGACTATATAAAAAAATAAAAATAGAAAAGTTTAAAAATTACAAGTATAGTTAAGACCATCCGTGGACACACTGTATATTTTTTTACACACATCTATACACTAACACTCTTACCTAATATAGCCAAATTTACTCCCACACAACTCTATATACGTAAAACTATTGAAAGCACTTGTAATATACCGTGCGTGTAATTTCCCATTAGGCATGTACATTCACGTAGCGCGATAGAAATGACAACACAGCTGCCGTAAATTCCTCCGTCGAGCGGAGCATCCCAGCTCTGTTATTTCATTTCAGCCAGCTGGCACGCGCGATGTTGTAATTTTACTCCCTATGCCTAGCGCTCCGTTACACGCACGGTACCACGCTAATATAGTGGCAACACGCCCCACTCCTAATTACGTTACAGAATCAAACGGTAACATTTTTGAAGTGTCCATCAAACATATTTGTGACAAGAACACTTTATTATATCAAAATTTATTTGCCGTTTGCTTGTAACACTAAGAAGCAAACGGAATACAAATTTTTGACCGTACGCTGCCGCACTATAAGCAGAGACTAAACACTTGCAGTACAGCCACAGTAGAGAAAAGACCAGTAGTTTCACTTGCAGCGGTTCCTTTGATATTTGTTGTACTCGATTTTATTTTTTTTAATCCACTGCGCATCTACTCTTTGTATCCCACGCGCATTTCGTCGACAGTGGCGACTGTTTAGAAACGTAAACGTAAACAAAAATAAACATCCGCCCCACCCTATATCATCATTACCGTCCACTGTCGTCGTGCCGTCCACTGCGCATCGAATAGTTTAAGCCCACGCGCATCGCATGCCCACTGAAAATCTTATACAACTGTTCCGGCTGAGTCGGACTACTGGTCTTTTCTCTACTGTGGTACAGCGCTTGAGACATATCTAGCAGCTGTTATTGGACGTGATTGGTAGATTTGTTAATAGTAGTAGGGAACGAGCAATGTCTAAGATGCACCCTCTATAACACTCGCGAACAACCACCTAAAAAAATTGATTCTTATGTAAATCGACCTGGCGTATCCGATTTTGGAGTTCACCAGACGATCCGGAAATGTAAAACTGGTCAAAATCGGCAATTTCCGAAAAATCTCTTTTGTTGAAATTTTTTAATTTTTACTTATCACCCTAGATCTCCCTTAGTTTAAGTTCGATTAAATTGAAATTTTTAGGAGAGCAAATTTAGACCTTTGTTATGATGACCGACAGAATTGCAAAAAAATTTACGTGTCACCAGTAATATTTTTTTTAAAAGTTGATGACACGAAATTTGTTAAAAATGCAGCAACAAATACTCGATCGAGAAAACATTTTTGTTTTTAAAGATAGATGTATATAGTAAGCTACAAAGTTGTAGCCAAAGAACCACAGAAACTTGTTTATTTTGGTGATTTTTTTGGATAACTTACTTAGTTTTCAAGAAAACGGTGCTGCAATATAACACTGGCCAAGGCGTCGCGTTGCAAGATAAAAGATTGGGTTGGCTTATACCGCGGCTTTGTTTCTCGCCTTTTAGAACGCCCCGCCTGGCAACCAGATTATATATTGACTTAGGAATCAAATTGGAAGCACAAGTTTTAGTAATACTTACAGGATCTTCATTTTGACACGCCATAAGTTTAGCTCTCAGGTATTTTGCAAACTTATATACATTTGCTTGCAATTTATAAGGCTAATTTTGGACCGTACCTAATACGGTTTCAAAATCGGAAGACGATTGAGCACTTTTTAGAGAATCTACTCCATTGGGAACTGTTTTTGTAGAACACACGTAGCTTGATAATTTATCGCTGCGGGGCAATACCATAACTTTATCAATAAATTGTTGCTTCAATTTGTTAATTATTTCGTCTGAATGAAGATAGGATGGGTACCACTCGACGTTTCGCTTCTTTCTGTAACATGGTCCTAATATCAGCAATGATAACAACTGTATTTCGAATAAGCAATGCATTTTCCAAACTTGGCAACACTTTTAGAAAAATTTCATTTAATGTTAAAGTTACCGATTTATTGGGTGTAGTCTTTATTTTTAAATAATTTAAAGTACACACATTGTGATAAGAATTTTCATTAGCAATCATGTCGATATAAGAGTCTCCAAAACCTTGTATCCTGTAAAAAAGGTTTTCATCATTTTTTTCCTTGGCTTTCGCCCAAATTTCATTTTGCATATTAAATGTTGTCCTTGCTTCAATTTTCTGGACCCTTTAGTATCCCGATTTTTATTGCAAATTATTCAACGTTTTGGACTTTCAACGGTCTTCCTTTTTTTGTTACCAGTATTAGCCACATCTGTGCTTTCTGCTTTTGGTTTATAAGCTTTTCAGGTGTAATTTCTTCTGCATCTTGCATGATAGACAGGACATTTTGACAAAAATAAATCCCTTTTTCGGTGTAATATTTCAACTTAATAGAAACTGCTTTAAATACAGAGTCCAGTGCTTCTTCTGCAACACCCTGTACAGTTTTTTTACTATTTTGTTAGCAAAATATGCATTTCATAAAGTTTAACTGAGAAGTCATTGTTAAAAGAAAAGTTAAAAACGTGCACAAAACTCGTGACGTTAAAAAAATTGCTTAAAAGTTGTTCTTTGCTCAAATTAAATATCAAAACTAGTTTAAAATGTCTGGAAAAGAAATTTCGTTACTTTAATACGCACTTTACCCTCTATAGCACTTTCCTAACACAATACTTATTATTATTACAGCTGCAACTCATCAATTTTCAATAAGAATAAGCGTCATAAACCACACAGACGACAACTACTCCCGTTAAAAACAACAAACTAAACGTTTTATAAACCAATATTCACAACTACGCATTATTTTATCCACATTATTTTATTCAATCTATTTTAGATTCTCTAAAAAATGTTCAATTCTCTTTCGATTCTGAAACAGTATTATTCCTCTTTTCAAAAATGGTGATCCTAAGCATATCTCAAACTATCGTCCAATTTCACTTTTATCTGTATTTTCAAAAATATTTGAAAAAGTATTATATAAACGAATTATTTCATTTCTCGAAAAAAATAACATTTTATCACCAAATCAACACGGTTTTAGGAAAAAGAAGTCTACAATATCGGCTCTGATACAAATTTTGGATACCGTATATAAACAATTGGACGAAAATAATAAAGTTATGGCTCTTTTTGTGGATCTTTCTAAGGCGTTTGATTGCGTGAATCATGAAATTCTTTTGGAGAAAATTGAACATTTTGGCTTGCGAGGAAATTGTAAAAAATTAATTAGCGACTATTTGAACAACAGAAAACAATTTGTAGACTATTTTGGTAAAACTTCAAATAAAATAGATATAAGTTTAGGTGTTCCACAAGGAAGTGTTCTAGGCCCTCTATTATTTTTATTATATTGTAATGATATAGACAACTATATATCTATATTTCACACTGCTTTTGCAGATGACACCACACTATTATCATTTCATAAAGACCAACAAGAAATGACATCTCTAATGAATAATAATATTAAATATATAAATGAATACTTCTGTTCAAATCACTTAGTAATGAATCCAACTAAAACACACACCCTACAATTTCATCTACATGCAGCAAATTATCTATCTAGTCCATTAATTAAACTAAATAATAAATCCATAGTACAAGTAACAAACTTTAAATTACTGGGGGTGTATATAGATTTATCCTTAAATTGGAAGTGCCATGTAGATTACTTATCAAAACAATGCGCAAAAAATTGTTTTGCATTGAAAAGATTACACGAAATAACTAGTAAAGAAACATCGAAAATATTTTATCATTCAAGTTTTGAATCCATTATTAGGTACGGCATAATTGTTTGGGGGAACTCAACTGCAGCAAACAGAATATTCATATTGCAAAAGAGAGCAATTAGATGTATGTTTGGATTAAAATTTCGAGAAACATGTAAAACGATATTTATTGAGGAAAAAATACTAACGTTACCATGTATCTATATACTAGATGTGTTGAAATTTGTTAAGCATAATATTATGAATTTTAATTTTCAAAATAAATTTCACAATTATCCAACTAGACATGGAAATGATTTACAATATAACTTGCACAGATTAGAATTATATAAGTCAAATCCTTATTATCTAGGTGTAACTCTGTACAACAAATTACCTGAAACTATTAAACTTGCAAGCACAACAAAGTTTGCTACATGTATCAAAAATATTTTATTGGAAAATGCTTTCTACTCTATAGACGAATATTTATCCCACGTATTTTCGTAATAATTTTTTTTCTAGTATTTTGTCCTACTGACCAATTATATATTTTATTTATGTTTATAAAATTATCATGAAACTGTCCTTTTTGATTTCATTTTGGATTCTTCCTGTATTTTTTTGTGTTTTTTGAATTTTTGTATTTTTATATCTTTGTATTTTTGCAGTTGTGTCTTTTTGTATTTTACATTTGTGTTTTTTGTATTTTTTTTTATATGCTTACTTCTAATCACATTTTGAAAGCATGTGCTTTTTTTTTGCCGACTTGTCCTATATCCTTTTATGTGATCGTTTGGATGAATAAAGATATATTATATTATATTATATATTATATTATTATATTAGGTACGGTCCAAAATTCGCCTTATAAATTGCAAGCAAATTTATATAAGTTTGCAAAATACCTGAGAGCTGAACTTATTAAAGGTATGGGTAAATAAAACACCTAGATTAAGTGATGCCGTTTAATTATTGTCTATTAAGTTCGTATGCTTCACAAAGGAGAGTAAAAATACTATTGAGTTATATTATATCTTGAAACAACTATATAGCTCTACATCAGCAATTTTAAAGTCCTACATTCTGTTAACTATAAACATTCAATAAATGATGTCATTCAGTTACATTGTAGAATCGAGTGATTATTGTTTATGATTCGTGGAATCCAACACTCCCACTCAAAAATTAATCGATTATTAAAAAAAATAAAAGTAAAAAGTTTTCACGGCATTAAATCTGGGTAGAAGTTTATGGTCCAGCATTTGCTGCATGGAAATGGGGAAAACCCAGTTAAAAACCCTTTCAGACCATTTGTATATTCTTTGTCAATCCAGCCCAACGTTTCTTCGAAGTTCCAGGAACCGAGGCCCTGGTAGTGGTTTGGTAAACTTTACCTGTTGGAATATATTCAAGTATTACTGTTTTTTGTTCAACTTGTTCTCTTGAAAAATGATATTTAATGTCGATGTGTTTCGGCCTTTTGTGACATGTAGGATTATTGGCAATACTTATACAACCAGTGTTATCCACATACATTGTTATAGGCTCTGAAATTTTTCTAAGAACTCTTTCTAAATTTTGCCAAAGTTCATGATTATTTTTATTTTGGTATCTACTTAAAATATTGACAGCTGTCGACAAATCTAGTCAAGTACACATCATGGCATAAAATAAACATCCAATCAGTCTCCTTGACGGAGCTCCATAATTTATTTCAGAATTTAAGGTTGTATAATTTAAGTTCACATTCAAATGCGTGCTTACAGGTTTACAGTCAATCATATTGTTTAGTTAACACTGTTTTTCATTTTTAACGGTAAACACCTATCTACAACCTATTATATTTTATTTGGAGGTTTTGGTACTAGAAACCAAGTGTTATTAGTTTTAAGCGAATTTAATTCGTCCTTTATTGCTTGCTCCCACTTAAGACGATCCCTACTATCTTTAATTTTATTGTAATTGCTAGGTATATTTATTTTTATTGCACTAGCATACATTAACTGCATACTTAATTCGTCAAAAACATAATTGAGATTATCATTCTAATTAGGTCTAAGACGTTTTTGAAGCCGTTCGCTTTTGCTAATTTCTAGTTTGTTATTTTTACTAGTAGGTAAGCATTCATTATTTTGCACATCAAGCTTATTATCTGCTTTGGTTAAGACAGATTTATTTTCACCAAACTCATTATCTGCTTTGGTTAAGACAGATTTATTTTGATTGATCTGCTTTGGTTAAGACAGATTTATTTTTTTTTTAATTGAGTGGTGGCACCAGTTTAACTGCTTTTATTAAGTCAGCTTTATTAGGAATTTTATTTATTTCTGGTGACTGAGAGGTTTCCATTGTCCCAGCTTTATTTGCCTTGGTTAGGTCAATTTTTATTTATATGTTGTGGGATTACTAAGTTTTCTGCTGAGGCAGAGATATTAGTTTGTATTGTTTGTGTTGGATTGACCTCTTTATATTTTAAAGGCGGTCGAAATATTTTATAGTTTATTTCGTCAATTATTACATCCCGAGCTTTAATAAATTTCTCGGTTTCGTCGACCCATATCTTCTAACCATTAGCTTCATAGCCAACAAGAATGCCTTTATATGATTTTGAATCAAATTTACTGTCCCGTGTTTTATTATAAATATACACGGTGGAGCCAAAAACTTTTAAATATTTTATTACAGGTTTTTTATTATGCCACAGCTCGTACGGAGTTTTGTCCGTTTACAAGGCTCTGGTAGGTGAACGATTTATGAGATATGCTGCAGTTAAAACAGCTTCACCCCAGAAAACTTTGGGTAAATCTGCTATAACAATTGGGGTTCGGGCCATTTCAGTGATTGTTCTATTCACACGTTCAGCTACTGAATTTTGCTGAGGTGTATAGCTAATGGTAAGATGATATGTTATGCCTCGTTGTGCACAAAAATCCTTAAATTCGTTCGATAAATATTCTCCCCCATTGTCGCAATAAAAATTAGCAATTTTAGAATTAAAATGTGCTTCACTTTTAGCCACAAAATCTTTAAAACTATTGGGGACATCAGATTTATATGTTATTAAATAAACAACTGTATACCTCCTGTGTAGTCATTTTGTAAGGGTTCTGTTGATTAAATATGTAGCATCATTCACATAATACTCGACATGGTAATACTCTGTACATTCCAAGTCACACAACCACTTCTTTTCAACACTCTCCACTCCACAGATGTATTACTATGTATAATAGGTTACCAAACCATATAAAAAATATTCAAAATGAAAATAAATTCAAGAGGGTAACTAAAGATTTTTTAATTGACAATGTTTATTTACTATTCTATAAACGATTATTTAGATAGTTAGTTATCGTTTCTGTCGTTTTATTCATTTTCTGTTGATTATTTATCTGTGTTGTATATTATATGTTTTATACATTTTTTGTAGATTGCTTATTTTTGTTGTATATTATGTTTCTATGTATTTTAATAACATATTTAACTTGTCACGTGTACAAAATCATGTATTACTTTTAGTGACCAATAAATATTTATCTATCTATCTATCTAAAACTGTCTCACCCCAAAATGATTTAGTTAAATCAGCACTGTTGATCATTGCACGACCTTTTTCTGTGATCGTTCCTATCATTCTTTCTGCTACACCATTTTGTGCTGGAGTGTGGGGTACTGTTATATTTCTTAATCCACATCTGTACACAAAAATCTTTAAATTCATTTGAAAGATATTCACCCCCATTATCACAATATAAATGAACCATTTTGAGATTGAAATGCGCCTGACTTTTTGTGACAAAATCTTTGAAAACTGCAAAAACTTCAGATTTGAGAGTAATAAGATAAGTTACTGTATGTGTGTATGAATCAATAAATATGACAAATAATTTTTGTCGTCATATTAGTTAAAACCTTTAACATACACACATCGCTAATAATAAATAACGGTCTTTTAATAGAATTCCTGTCTTTACTTTTAGAAAAGGTAATTTGGATTATTTTCCATAAATACAGCTTTCACAAATATCATTATTCGGATAGATTTGTTTAATCAAATTAACATCGTCGGTCATTTCATTATTTTTTTTTTTTTTTTTAATTCAAGAAATTTTGTTTTTCCAATGTGACCGAAACGTTCGTGCCAAATTTTATATTTTGATGATGGTATTTTATTAAATATCAAATGACTTTGATTCGAAATATCCTTTTTATTAATTTTAAAAGTAACAGCTATTAAGTCATTTAAAGACTTACCTGTTAAGAGAGTCTTACCACCCTTTTGTATTTTAACTCCACCAGTTTCATTAAATATTATTGACATCCCAGCTTGTTGAATCCGACGAACAGTAGATTGTATGGCACTTCAGGGCTGTACAGAACATCTTCTAAAACACCTTCTTCTCCCAAGTTTGTGATTACAGGGATGGAACCTCTTTTTGTTGCCATAATGAACACGTAATTTATTTTTTGCAATGGAAATTTTAACGGGGGCACTAAATCCACCATTTCCTTGAAAATTCCAAGTGTGTTGACGAGATGATCTGAGGGACCGCTGTCCACTAAGAAAATTATTTCATCTCTCGTGGGTTGAGTGTCAAAGTTTCCTGCCATAAATGCAAAGCTACTCCCACTGTTTGAAGTAATTTGCACTGTTTGAAGTAATTTGCACTGTTTGAATTGTTCGGGGTCTTCCTGGTTATCATCTTTATTTTGTATCATCCTTTTATAGTAGAAACAATTGCTTTTCATGTTGTTCTTTCTGCCACAGTGGTTACATTTTATGTTTGAGAACCTTTTATTTTGTTTATTTCCATAATTTTGCGATTTCTACTGACGACTTCTATTTTGTGGTTGGTTGAAGTTTCCATTCCATGGCTTACGTGAGGTTCTCCAATTTGTTCTGGTTTGTTGATTGTTAGGTTTTTGTCCAAAGTTTGTTTTGGAAGTCTCGACGTGTAGCACTTTTAAACTTGTCTTTGTATTTTTTAGCTTAACTTCCTGGTCTAATAGACGGGTTTTAACAAATGCAAGAGTTATGTTTTCTTCTGCTAACATCTCCAATGCTGTAATTAGGCCATTATAGTCAGCTGGCAAGGTTAATAACAAATGAGCAATTTTATCAGTCTCGATTAATTGTGCACCAGCTAATAAAAGCTCAATCATAAAATCTTCAAATAGAGTGAAGTGGGTTATTAAAGGAGTGTCACCTTTAATTTCATCTCAAATAATTGTTTTCTTATTGCGAGTTGAGATGGAAGGCTCTTACGTTCATAAAGAGTGTCAAGTTGTTGCACAATTTCTTTAGCTGTAATGTGCTCCTCAGCAAAACTGAGCAATGAATCACATAGGTATTGTATTATGACACCTTTTGCCGCTCGTTCGGCTTTAGCCCACTCGTCATCAACCATCTCAGGAGGATCTTCATCAATTAATTGCAACACATTTGACTCATTTAATAACGCACGTATTAGACGACTCCAAATGCTGTATCTTTGTTCATTAAATGGCACTATGTTTTTAGTTTTGAGTATTTCCATTTTATTGCCACTTTTGCAATTAACCACTTAAAATCAACTCACTGTAATTGTCTGTCACTTTCACTAGACTATTTTTTATTTAGTTTTATTTGTCTATTTTGATTTTTAATTTAATTAGTTCACACGTTATCTGGGCCCATAACCTAAAGGTATGGGTAAATAAAACACCTAGATTAAGTGATGCCGTTTAATTATTGTCTATTAAGTTCGTATGCTTCACAAAGAAGAGTAAAAATACTATTGAGTTATATTATATCTTGAAACAACTATATAGCTCTACATCAGCAATTTTAAAGTCCTACATTCTGTTAACTATAAACATTCAATAAATGATGTCATTCAGTTACATTGTAGAATCGAGTGATTATTGTTTATGATTCGTGGAATCCAACACTTATGGCGTGTCAAAATGAAGATCCTGTAAATATTACTAAAACTTGTGCTTTCAATTTGATTCCTAAGTCAATATATAATCTGTTTGCCATGCGGGGCGTTCTGAAAGGCGAGAAACAAAGCCGCGGTATAAGCCAACCTAATCTTTGATCCTGCGACGCGACGGGGCGGTCAAAGTGTTATATTGCAGCACCGTTTTCTTGAAAACTAAGAAAGTTATCAAAAAAATCACCAAAATAAAAAAAATTCTCTGGTTCTTTGGTTACAACTTTGTAGCTTACTATATACATCTATCTTTAAAAACAAAAAAGTTTTCTCGATCCAGTATTTGTTGCTGCATTTTTAACAAATTTCGTGTCACCAACTTTTTAAAAAAATATTACCGATGACACGTAATTTTTTGCATGTCTGTCATGTCAGTCATGATAACAAAGGTCTAAATTGGCTCTCCTGAAAATTTCCATTTAATCGGACTTAAACTAAGGGAGATATAGGGTGATAAGTAAAAATTTAAAAATTTCCATAAAACTTGAGATTTTTCGGAAATTGCCGATTTTGACCAGTTTCGCAATTCCGGATTGTCTGACGAACTTCAAAATCGGATCCGCCAGGTCGATTTACATAAGAATCAATTTTTTTTAGGTGGTTGTTCGCGAGTGTTATAGAGGGTCCTTAAAATGCATCGTAGAGATCCCTCGTTCTCGGACGTAACGAATATGACCATATATTTTTTTATTGTAAATTTCTGTACTTGAATTTTGTAGTTTGTCAATAAAAATAGTTCCCAATTTCATTATTAGAGCATGGCATTTAACATATACAAAATTTATGATAAAAACTGTATATGGTTGTATTCCTTAGTGCATTGGGAAGTATCTGAAACTATTTTAAAGATTATACCATTTATGATTTTTTAAATATTTGTAATAAACCGCAAATAATATTTCCCTCACTCTGCAAAATCTTATCTTTAAGTTCAATATATGTGGAAATTGAATAAAACTATATTTTAAAGATTCATTTTGTCAACAAAATATTTCTACGGCATACTTGATAAGGGCATTTTCCCGATTTTTAAATTATCATATGCCAAAGAACTTGTGTATTTGAAGCTATCAGTGGATTTATCGTAAAAATTAGTGTTCAACTAAAAGTCTAGGGTGTCTAAAAGATGTCATAATTTGAAATAGCCATTTTTGAGGTATATATGGATAATGTTTATTGATAAGGAACCAACCGCCAAATCATCATTTAGAGTAATTAGGCATCATAGTGTAAGCCTACCTGTAAAATAGATCCTTAACTATATGACAAATCTTTTGACGCTGTCAATAAGAAAAGGTTGAAATATTAAAGTAGACATTATATGATAGTCATACTGGCTCTACTTATTTAAGTTTTTTGCATTTTTTGGTGGATGGTTCTTTTAGAGTAATTATGAATCATGCGTTATAAAAATGTCGCTTGAGTTATTGCTCCATAGATGGCTCAAAATATAAGACTAGAGTTTGGATCTTTTTATACAAAGTAAATTACATCTTGCTTTACGAATTGGTACCCTTTATAGAATTTCTTCAATTTGGCGCTTGGTTCCTTTTCGATAAACATTATCCATATAGTCCCTGCCAAGTTTGAGTCTAATACCTTGAAAATTCCGGAAACTATAAGTTGACACCTGGTATACCAACTGATAAAACTAACAATTCTGCGCAAGCCAAGCCGCAGGTACACCTTAGTGTTTATATATAGTGCACCATAAAGTATTACAATTATTATTATCATAGTAAAGATCTACAAGTGCCTTTATCGATTCACCATTAAAACTATAACATTTAAAGTAGGCATTTTGCATACACTCATCAATTTTAAAGTTCTTTGTTTATACCTGAGCGGCTGTCAAGAAATAAGTGAAAATGGAAAGTATGTTAGTTTATTATAATAAGTTGGTGCACGAAAAATCTGGTAAGTAACAAGTAGATCTTATAGTTCACAGTACAGCGCGCTTTTTTTTTACTGATTAGTAACAGGCTGAATTTTCGTGAGTAGCTTCGTTTTGACGAGACGCTCAATTTTTCTCTCTGCGAAAATTCT
The DNA here is from genome assembly GCA_936432065.2 of Rutpela maculata. NCBI lineage: Eukaryota > Metazoa > Arthropoda > Insecta > Coleoptera > Cerambycidae > Rutpela > Rutpela maculata. The sequence continues at coordinate 215,808,872 of OW386287.2, forward strand.
CGGTAGTGGTAGCTAATAACTGCGCTTGGGTGTATATATGTCGATTGGGTGATTGTTCAAATTTTATTAGTAACAGTTAGTTTTTTAGTTAAATCTTGAGATAATTTGATAAAAAACACGGAAAAACGTTTGTCCTACAAAATCGATGGTTTGACCGAAGCATCCCCCACCACCAACATGTTCAAATGACGAGGTCACAAAAATGATTAGTAACAGCTGATTTTTTACTATTGCTTAATAAATGTTTTTAAAATTAAATGGCCACATTATCCTACAAATTGAATGGTATGTTTTTCCAGTCCTACGAGCGGAAATTGTCAGTTCCACGGTAACACTTTTCTCATTAGTAACAACATAACTTTCGTTTTTTTCTCTTGGGAATAAAGTGTGGAACACGATTTTACTAATATCCTACAAAAAAGTGCCTCAGTTATTAGTCATCCAATTTCACCAAATTTGGATCGGTATCAAAGACTATTACTATATTCTTTTTGAGTAAGACAAAACTTATTTCAGTCATTGGCGAGCATTTTTATTAAGAAAAAAAGGGTCTATTTTTCGAGAAATCATATTAGGCATTTTTTTGTTGAAAAACTAATGCAATATTATTGATCGACATGCTGTGGAAACCTTATATTCAGAATTTAACAACGTTTTGATTTTTGGTTTACGAATTACAACCCACTTAAAATTGCCTATTTTAAACATTAAATAATATAAACAATAAATTGGTAACGAATCTTTTTTCGAAAGAAAGTCATTCTTTATTTTCTCTTTAAATTCATTTTTTCTACCACCCTATATCATCAATACCTTCAAATTCGGTAATCCTTATAGCCCGAATAATTTACTGGTCTGATTACCCAAAATTTTTCAATGAAAACTCGTGGCCTTCGAAAATTGAAAGTTTCGATAATATGGGATAGTGGAAAAAGTGAATTTAAAGAGACAATGAAGAATGACTTTTTTTCGAAAAAAATTTCGTTACCAATTTATTGTCCAGTCCGTGTCATTTTTTAAATTATAATTTTTTTTAAACTGTAGAAACTTGTTCAGAATTGTCCAAAAACCGTAAGTCCAAAATTGAATCGAAATAAAACGATATTGAAATTTTGATTAAAATAATGTCCAAGTTGAAAAATGTAATTTTAATGGGTTTTTTGTTTAGAAAACTGTACTATGACAATCTTGTTTTGAAATTTAACCCAAGCTGGCAGGTAGTTGTCAAGCAATTTGCAGTTTTTTTTTTAATAATTATTTTGAAAATTAAAATTCTAATTTTTCACTTTTTTGCTTTGATTACATTTTGGACATGATGTTTTTGGATAATTCTGAAGAAGTTTCATTAACGATATTTTCCGATAAAAAAATGCCTAATATGATTAGATAGGTGGCTTTGCATTTATAGGAAGCGAATGTTTTTCTGGTCATAATTAGATCCTAATTTATTCTATACTTTAGTAAAATTCGATTCAAATCGAAAAGAAATAAAAAAGTTATAAGGTGTCTTCATAAACTTTTCATATAAATTATGTTATTTTCGAATTAAACAAACACTTAAACATTAAAAATAACAATTGTAAAGAAAAGTTTTCGGTCTTGTATTCGAACATTTAATAAAACATATAAAAGTGCATGAAAAATTCAAACATTCGCAACGAATGTAAATATGCAAATTAGGGTTTAAAATCAAGGGAAATGTTGTTTTTTGATGATCTGAATGTATGTGCTAAAGGTAGATATCAGAATTCCGCTTAAGTAATAAAAGTATAATAATTTACCAAAACCGCAATTATAAAATAATTCGTTACTTAAAATAATTTTTGTCGGACTAGCGATACATACCAATTTTACTTCCACATCCGGTGGAAGTATAGTAACGACAAAAAATTTTAAAAAATTTTTATTTTCCAAATGGGCTTAGAATGTCATGAAACGTCCAGATTTTAAGTTTGAGCGAAAAAAAATTCTGTCTGTCGGTCTGTCTGTCTGTCTGTAACTTTTTTTTTGTGCGCACGTTTACTCTGGAACCGTTTAAGATATTGACTTGAAATTTGGTACACATATGTACTTTAATGAGATCTGGAACTAGATTATATTTTCATCTTGTTCCGTCGAAGGGTTGGGAGGTAAATTGGGGTAAATTTGGGGTAAATAGGTAAATCAAGCAGGCAAGAGTCTTTAAAATTGGTATTTAGTATCTACAAGAGAAGGTAAGGTCTCAAAAAAATTTTTGGAATTAGCCACCCCCATTACCCATTATTGAAAGAGATGAAAAAAAATTGTGATTTAGTGTGTGTACAAGAACTAGAAACCTCAAAATATTTTTTTACTTCATCCACCCCCACTACCACCCCCACCCCACTACCGATGTGGGGTATCGTTTTATGGGTTTTTGAGGTAGAGGATTTCAAATATTATATTATTAAAGTTCCATAAACCATTATTTCCACATACAAAATTTTGCCGTTGTGAATGACTTGGGTAGAAAATCCGGATGTGGAAGTAGTGAAACTTTGGGCAGCGGTTTTTTGTAGGACACTATTTTATTTGGGCAGAGAATACACTAAGCTATCATATGTTATCTTTGTAATACAGTTACTAATGATGAAAGTGTTACCGTGGAACTGACAATTTCCGAGCGTAGGACTGGAAAAACATACCATTCAATTTGTAGGACAATCTGGCCATTTAATTTTAAAAACATTTATTAAGTAATAGTAAAAAAATCAGCTGGTTACTAATCATTTTTGTGACCTCGTAATTTGGACATGTTGGGGGTGGGGGACGCTTCGGTCAAACCATCGATTTTGTAGGACAAAATTTTTTTCCTGTTTTTTATTAACTTATCTCAAGATTTAACTAAAAAACTAACTATTACTTATAAAATTTGAACCATCACCCAATCGATATATGTACACAGAAGTGCAGTTATTAGCTACCACTACCGAGAATTTTCGCAGAGAGAAAAGTTGGGCGTCTCGTCAAAACGAAGCTACTCACGAAAATTCAGACTGTTACTAATCATTAAAAAAAAAAGGGCGCTGTACTGTGGACTATTAGCATACGATTTACGTTTTATAAAATCTAGGTGAGGACCTATTAGATATTATTGTCCAATAAATTGACACTAATGCTGTCGATCCCGGACTAATCTTTCAATCCGAATTCGGGACTAAAAAAATATAATCCCGCATTCTGGGATTGGTCGCTGTGGAAATATAATGCAATATCAATGTCATTTTAAGAGTTATTTAATTAAGCAGAAGTATAGTAATACACATACAAAATTTGTATTAATAAGTATTATTGAGTAATAATAATTTATACAGGGTCCGCCACTTAAAACTCCCAGGCTTGTAACTTTCTTATTTTTAAAGCGATGACCATGTTGGGCACATCAATTTGTAGATATTTTTAAGGCATTTAAACATATGTACAGAGTGATTTTATTTTTTTTTCTTTAAATTGTTAAAAAATGAAACTTAATTTCTTTGAATATTTTTTTTACCTCACGCTGTACATGAACTGCGTTAATGTGTTCTTATAAACGTTTTAATTAGCTTCAATTTATGTTATTACGTCATATTAGAATTTTTTTTGGTTTTAGAGAAATAAATTAAAAACACTTTCCGATTCCAAACTGAATTTTTTTAAAATAACTTTGAAAAGAATGTAAATAATAATTTTGTGCTTTATTTGTATCACAAACAATATTCAACGTAAAAAAACAGCAACAAGAAACAAAAGAAATAAATATTTTTAAAAACAACGTATATTAAAATGTACTAAATAGGAAATTGCAAAATTTGTATTAATTTTTTTTTTTTTTTAATAACATAAATTAAAGCTAATTAAAACCTTTTAGTTTTAATCACTTTGTACGCACGTTTAAAGGCTTTAAAAATGTCTACAATTTGATGTGCCCGACATGGTCATCGCTTCAAAAATAAGAAAGTTACAAGCGTGGAGAGTTTTAAGTGGCGGACCCTGTATATAATTAATTTTTTATTCATATTTTGGATGAAAATATCAAAGATCGAAGATAATTTCACTCACTGATAGTCAATGAGAGCCCGTTTTTGACAACATTCCACCAATCAAATGTCATTATTGGTGGTAAATTAACCTAGATTGGCTTTTGACAGGACTAACACGAAAAATTCATCGCTGTAATTTTCGCTATAGGCACGCATCGACAGATTTATCTCGGTAATATTTTGATATGTCATGTTTTATTTCGTGAAATATTTTTCGCAAATAAGCCCACTTGTGCTTTTAATATCATCTACAGTGTGTCTCACTTTTCACCACTCCACCTCTATTATTATTATGGATGTTCTTATAGCTATTATAAAATAATTAGTGTTAGTTAGGGTCTTCTTCAAGCCACAACAAAAACATCGATGAGAAATAATTTTAAATCCATCACTGCTGCATTTTCCAATTCCTTATTTTATACATCGAAAAATTTTCCGACTAGAAACGGAAAACTGAAAGTTTAACTAGATGAAAATGGCCAATTGGCAGATTTTGTGTTATTGCCAAAACACCTTGTATAGTAATTATCATCATATTAGTTATACATTATGCATTCCGAATTGGAACAGCAATATTTAAGGTACCCGTTACATATATTAACCCAAATTTATAGAGTGCATTGTTTAGTTTAGACGGGAGTGATCATCAGTACGAACGAATTAAATTAAAATGGAGAGAATTTTGGTTTATTATAATACAGTAGTGCGTGAAAAATCTGGTAAGTAATAAGGAGGGAAGACCCTTAATATCCGATTTTGTCCATATAATAAAAGTGTGCAGATTGGTATGCAGAGATGAAAAAACGGACAAAATAAAATAAAAACTATAGCAAGGTAACGGCATAAATCGGCCTCTGTTGGAGTTTCGCTAATTTATTTGGTATTTTCTTTGAAGTGAATGTTTTCATGCCTTTATTAACGTCCAGTAGCTAGCAGTTGTTCAAATTGTTTTTTTAATTTTCCCAGTTTTTTTGTCTAAGAAAAATTACCCTGGATTAGTTTCAAACTATAATATATTGTAGAAGTTGAAATGTTGCATATCAGGTAATATTTTCAAGAGGCCGTACTTACGCTATCAGTCAAAAATTATTTTTTGCAATTTAAAAAATATATTTATTGGGTTGCAGCTGAGGGACAACTACAGGTATTTCATGAAATAATCTTCATACTGTAGTAATACACACTAAAAAGCCTCAGAAGGATCGAAGTAATAGAATATACGTAAAAAAAAAATAAAAATCAATGTCAGCATTAGTGCCTTAACTTAAAGCTTAATTACAAAAAAAAAAGAATCAATTCAAATATGAATCTAACTATTTAAGATGACTGTCCCAATCACTCGCTTCATGCAAACAAACATAGTTGTACAAATAGTGCATTAAAATTAAGCCTAAATGTACGCGAACCTTGAAAAAATTAGTACAGGGTATTTGGTGAAGATGTTGCAGTTATCATCTTATTGAATATACTAAATCCCCTAAAATTTAAGCTGTGCTACACCCGCCAACTGAAAAGTGGCGGCCCATTTTCAGATTCTTGTATATTAATCCTTTACCGTTGCAGATAGGAAAAAAGTTTCAAATAAAAAATGTAGGCAATAATAAAACAAACAATTTTTTATATTAACATTTTTTCTCTAAATCGAACGGTTTCAAAAATGTTCTGACATTTCTTCCTACACTTCAGAACAACACGTTGAAGAAAGATCAAGTCGACAAGCTAGAGATACCCGCGATAAACAAACTTTTATAAACTGGATGCAACAGCATAATCCCTTTAACCAGGGTTGTGAAAATTTGGTTAGCTTATCTTCAGGCTTAGTAGCTGATCATACTATAGACTGAGATCAAGCACTTCAAAAGAGCCTACGTTCAATGTCGTCAATGGTTGGGAACAATTTTTGTGAGATCATAATTCGAAGAAATAGTAAAGTAAAGGCTATATCGTCAATGAACTCATCAATCAAAGTGAGAGAAAATATTGTTGCTGTGAACCCACAACAGTTATTCAACCGAATTTTGGGTCTAGTTAAAGGAACAAAGGAGCTAAAAGAATGTTTCAAATATGAACTCGCACCTTCTCCTACTTCTCTTTTCAATGAGGTTGATATGAGGAAAAGCAAGAAATCATCACTTGTCGCAGCTTTTAAAATGGGGAAAAATAGGCAATTGTGTTTACGTCCTAGTATTGTTGTCTGGCTCAGGCCCGCAACCTATCAAGACATCATTAACAATTACACCTCACACATCATTAACCGGTATGGCGGTAATTGCGTTGTTGTATTTGATGGTTATCCTGTATATCCAACAACGAAGGGGAACAAACAAGAAAGAAGAGTGGCAGAAAGGACATCAGCAGATGTAAACATAAGTGAGAATACTTTGAATACTGTCACCACAACAACGCAAGCGGAATTCTTGCAAACAGTGCAAATAAAAAACTTTATAAAATATCTAGCCGTCCAGTTAAGAAGTCGGGGTATCCAGGTAGAAGAGGCCGAAGCTGATGCTAATGTGTCGATTGTAGCAGCAGCTATTAAGAAAGCAAGGCATGGTTCTCGAGTAGTTGTTGTTAGCCAGGTCACCGACACGATTAGTCCTCCTAATTACTTTGTCAACAGATGAGATGCATATTTGGTTCCTTCGACCAGGCCCAGGGAATAAAAAAAGGTCAATTTTTTACATTCTAAAGCAACGAAATTTGCACAGGAATACATTACACTGTCTGATGTTTATACATGCTGTTACAGGTTGTAACACAACCTCCACGCCCTTTAGAAAGAGCAAGATTAAAGGCTTACTCCTTTTAGAACAAAACCCGAATCTGCGACAGACTGTTGCATTAATTACGGAGGATGCTGTATCCCAAGTTGACATTGCAGCTGCGGGGGACAAATTTCTGCTTGCCTTTTATGGTTCAACAAAGTCCCAGACGCTTAATGAGTATAGATATTGTTCATACAATCGTCTGATCAGTAAGCAGCAATTAGATTCTAAATTTAACTTGGCAGTGTTGCCTCCTACAAGTGTAGCAGCTGCCAATCACTCATATTGCACATACCTCCAAGTCCGGCAGTGGATGGTTACCGACTGCCTGGGGTTGGCAGTTAAGCCATGGGGCTTTGAAATCAGTTTTGACATGTTTAGATCCAACCCCAGCAATTTACTGAAGCTCATATCCTGTGGTTGCAAATCGGGATGCACAAAACGTTGTGAGTGCTCATCAGCAGTGTTCTGCCATATGTGGATATTGCCAGGGATTATCTTGCAGCAACTCAGAAGATATGTTACCTGACGACGATATTGATAATGACGAACTAATGTTATAACGTATTTTCGTATTTTATTCTATTTGTTATAGGCTTCATAATTACAGTATATTTTTCTTCCGTAAAGGTAGTATACCTAAAATGTTTTTTGTTTTACTTACAACCTAATATATAAACACACATTTTACAGTGTATTTTATACACAATTGGGATTTTTGAGAATTCAATAACATTCTGCACCTCATAATTCAAAAACCGTTCGATTTAGAGAAAAAAATGCTAATATCAAAAAATGTTTGTTTTATTATTGCCTACATTTTTTATTTTTCAATATGGCGGGCGAAGCACAGCTTCGATTTTAGAGGACTTTTAATGTATTCATTAGGATGGCAAGTGGAACATCTCCACTAAATTCCTTGCTTGTACTAATTTTTTCGAGGTCAAAATTTATTTTTCCTGCAGTAAAACCCATAAACATTTTTTTATTTAGACTTTTCAAAAAAATTTAAAAAATGTTTAAACATTTCCATTCAAAACGTTAAATATTTTTTAATATGAAGAGAAAACCCTACAGCCAAAAAAATTATCACATTTGTAAATAACTGTAAATATGTATGAACCGAGAGATATTAGTGATCACTGTAAGGGAGAGTTGTCCGAATTCAGTTCAAGCCAAGTCAGCTTGATCCAAGATCAAAAGCCAAGGTTACGACTGTTACAACAATCATATGTTCTAAACTTATTCTTGGACCTTCCAATTAACACATTTTGTTAACAAATATGTAATCATAACACGGTAAAAATTTGAGATTAATTCGTTGTCCCGTTTTTGAGTTAGAGCGAGTTCAACGAAAAAATAACTGTACCAATTATTTCTCACATTTTTGGCTCTATCTTTTGTCTCGACCAACCAAAAGAGCCGTAATTTTTTATTTCATCGAAGGATAAGCTTCTAAACACTTCGGTTAAGGTAGGTAATTTTAGTTACTAACGTCTAGCCACTGAACATCACTACATGCCCAGCGCGCGTATGCTAAAATTCAATGGCTTGCCAGCAACTTAAACCAGCAGCACGTCAAACAGCTGCTTGTTAGTCTGTCTGATAAACTTTAGGTATCTCGGATTTTGCAAATTTTCTTTTTTTTTTTTTCTCCTTGTTTGGCTTTGAGTTCAATGACAAACTCATACACCACAAATTGTTCTAATAGAAATTAAAAATTGTTTATGACAAGACACTAACCTACTACGATCTTGTGTTAGTATACAAAAGGATGGACACGGGTATAACATTTTCTTCCCGCCCAGGGGTCTATCAGGGCTTTTTTACAGATAGGTTGGACCACGGTTTGAAGGATAAAATAACAATACGATAAATAACAAAGGTAAACGAAAGCTATCCCCATCAAAACGAAATTTAACGGAAAAGAAATACTCGAGTAGAACAATATATATTCGTACACACGTATGTATATGTTATCACATACGAAAACTGATCCTTAATTATAGGTTCATATTGATGTCCTTCAAAAATTCTACGAGAATATTAAATATTTGCCTGTTATTTTCACATAATAAAGATGTAATACAAGTAGGTAGATGTAAAATTCAGTGCACATAATCTTAAGAGAAATTTTGTCGTTGCTCGAGTGTGATGTTTACAGTTAAAGAACATATGATTCAAATCTCCAACATAATTAGGATCGCATGTGCACAACGGACTGTTTCTCAGTCCTATTCGATATAAATGTGCAGGGAAAGATCCATGATTCAATTTTAACCTTGTGATGGACGTGGAATAAAATCTGGATACTTTATATGTGTTGATGTGGGGTATTGTGTTGGGCAGTGTTGGATGTATTTTTGCATAATGGTTCGTTGTTGTTGCTACGTACGAGTCCCACAAGGATTCCCATTTTTTTCGTATTCTGTTTTTATACACATTATATAGGTCGGATATTGGGAGAAATGGTTGTATTACTCCATATTCTTCTACAGACTGTTTGGCTAGTTTGTCAGCGATATTATTTCCGGTAATGTTTGAGTGACCCTTAACCCAGATATAATTTAATTGTAGCCCTTTGGCTCTAATCATTGAGTGGTAATGCAGGATTTTGCATATTATTGCGTTTCTGTATTGTTTCATGTTAAAGTTTTTTATTGTGAGTAATACAGATTTCGAGTCCGAAAGAATAGTAATAACCGTATGATGCAACCTAGTTGACTTCAAATAACAATCAACGATCCATACCAGAGCTTGGTATATTGCAAAAGCTTCTGCGCTATATATGGTACAATCACTAAATAATTTAAAAGTTGCTTGTACGTCTTGACTGGGGATACAGAAAGCGCATCCGGTGCCACTTTGTGTTTTAGAGCCATCTGTGTATATTTCGAGAGTTGGGGTATTTTTAATAATACTGTTTAGGATTTTAGAGTTTAATTCATAATTATCTGTATATTCTGGCATTATAACGTTACATTTAAGTTGTGTTAGGCCGAAGTCATAAGTAAAGATTGAATTATTAATTTGAGTAGTCACAGCTTCGGCATATGGTTGACATTCCAGAAAAGCATCAGCTAATGGAGGACTGTTACGATTTGACCAAAAAGGATGAGTTAAAATTTCGATTCCTAAGCTGGTTACTTTACTGAATAAAGTATCATTACATTCCTGTATTTTGAGGAAGTACTTATTCGCCTGAAATTGACGTCTTAAATAAAGTGGTGGTTCTTGTGCTTCAGCCATGATAGCTTCACATGGTGACGATTTCATTGCTCCAATGGAGATACGTATTGCGCTATATTGTACTCTATCCAGAATCTTTAAATTGGTGTTAGAGGCTGACCCGTATAAAATAGAACCATATTCCAGGATTGAAAGAATATAAGCTTTGTAAAACATTAGTGATACTTTGGGGTCACAGCCCCATTTAACTTTACTTACTGCCTTTAAAATATTTATTCCCTTTTCGCATTTTGCTTTTACATAATTTATGTGTTTCGTCCAGAGCATTTTAGACAAAAAACTGCAAATTTTCTAAAAAGCAATGAATAAAATATGGTAAACAGAGCACATTTACGAAAAAAAAAATTACAAATGAACCATACAATTAAGGGAAAAAGAAATTAAAAGTGGATTGTAATCATGCAAATGAAAGTAAGTAGTATTTAAAATGTGCTTACGTAAACTGAAACTAACAATAAAAGTATATAAAATTATGCATTTATTTACTATTACCCACTGTTTTGACGAGCGGCTAATACTGCCCTCCTATCCTACATTTGAGGTTAGGTTAGGTTAAGGTTGAGTTATATTACTTTATCTACTCTTATTAGATTATATACTAATTAATGAACTGCTTTTGATCAATTAATAGTAAACAAACAGCATGAGTTATACTGCGTGAGTTATTATAACTCACTAGGTACAGAGCCAATCACCTGCGTAGCCTGTCCAATCGACGTAACGCGCGACATACGAAGGTGGAGCCAGGGAGGTAGTGACAGATTATTCGCGTTAATATCTATAAAGATTTTCTGAAATGTCACAAAATGCTACTTTTGATTCGTTCGTGCCGAGCCGAATTTTCGAATTTCGCCGTGCAATTTACGGTCCTCTTTACGTCGCGACATCGTACAGCCGTCCCAATGGTGTTTTTCGAAAAAGATGAACGTGTCAAGATTGCATGTTATTGCAAGTTTTTCGGCTCCGAAATGTAAGCTGTTTTTTATTATTTTTCGCAGATATCCCGAAATGGTGGGAGTTAGCACGAAATAAAAAACAAAGTCAAACGAGTATTTTCCAATACGAATCTTTTGCTACTATCAGAATTTTGATTTTTTTTTTTTCATTTCGGAGATAACTACTGAAATGATGGCCATGTACGGCAAAAAATCGCAAATTTTGAACTTCTACAGTTGGTAACTTTTTAATCTTAGCTCCTACGCCAAAAGACGACTCTAGTTAACTTAAATGGAATTAAATTTGCTAAAACTCCTTTTTTTATTGCGACAAAAATGAAGGAATTAGAGTGGGCGGGATTTGGGACTTTTTTTTTCGGTAAAATTTCTCCATTTTGTCACCGTAATTAATCGGTAATTAACTGAAATCGATCTCATATACGATGTTCACTTAATATCATGTACTTTTTGACGCTCCGTTAATCTTGGCCATTCGAAACATAGGTTTCTGAGAAAAAATATTTTTTTAAGATTTACATATACTCTACAGGAAAACGTGTAATTTCTTACATTCAATTCAAATTCAATTCAATTTCAATTCAATTTCAATTCAATTTCAATTCAATTTCAATTCAATTTCAATTCAATTTCAATTCAATTTCAATTCAATTTCAATTCAATTTCAATTCAATTTCAATTCAATTTCAATTCAATTTCAATTCAATTTCAATTCAATTTCAATTCAATTTCAATTCAATTTCAATTCAATTTCAATTCAATTTCAATTCAATTTCAATTCAATTTCAATTCAATTTCAATTCAATTTCAATTCAATTTCAATTCAATTTCAATTCAATTTCAATTCAATTTCAATTCAATTTCAATTCAATTTCAATTCAATTTCAATTCAATTTCAATTCAATTTCAATTCAATTTCAATTCAATTTCAATTCAATTTCAATTCAATTTCAATTCAATTTCAATTCAATTTCAATTCAATTTCAATTCAATTTCAATTCAATTTCAATTCAATTTCAATTCAATTTCAATTCAATTTCAATTCAATTTCAATTCAATTTCAATTCAATTTCAATTCAATTTCAATTCAATTTCAATTCAATTTCAATTCAATTTCAATTCAATTTCAATTCAATTTCAATTCAATTTCAATTCAATTTCAATTCAATTTCAATTCAATTTCAATTCAATTTCAATTCAATTTCAATTCAATTTCAATTCAATTTCAATTCAATTTCAATTCAATTTCAATTCAATTTCAATTCAATTTCAATTCAATTTCAATTCAATTTCAATTCAATTTCAATTCAATTTCAATTCAATTTCAATTCAATTTCAATTCAATTTCAATTCAATTTCAATTCAATTTCAATTCAATTTCAATTCAATTTCAATTCAATTTCAATTCAATTTCAATTCAATTTCAATTCAATTTCAATTCAATTTCAATTCAATTTCAATTCAATTTCAATTCAATTTCAATTCAATTTCAATTCAATTTCAATTCAATTTCAATTCAATTTCAATTCAATTTCAATTCAATTTCAATTCAATTTCAATTCAATTTCAATTCAATTTCAATTCAATTTCAATTCAATTTCAATTCAATTTCAATTCAATTTCAATTCAATTTCAATTCAATTTCAATTCAATTTCAATTCAATTTCAATTCAATTTCAATTCAATTTCAATTCAATTTCAATTCAATTTCAATTCAATTTCAATTCAATTTCAATTCAATTTCAATTCAATTTCAATTCAATTTCAATTCAATTTCAATTCAATTTCAATTCAATTTCAATTCAATTTCAATTCAATTTCAATTCAATTTCAATTCAATTTCAATTCAATTTCAATTCAATTTCAATTCAATTTCAATTCAATTTCAATTCAATTTCAATTCAATTTCAATTCAATTTCAATTCAATTTCAATTCAATTTCAATTCAATTTCAATTCAATTTCAATTCAATTTCAATTCAATTTCAATTCAATTTCAATTCAATTTCAATTCAATTTCAATTCAATTTCAATTCAATTTCAATTCAATTTCAATTCAATTTCAATTCAATTTCAATTCAATTTCAATTCAATTTCAATTCAATTTCAATTCAATTTCAATTCAATTTCAATTCAATTTCAATTCAATTTCAATTCAATTTCAATTCAATTTCAATTCAATTTCAATTCAATTTCAATTCAATTTCAATTCAATTTCAATTCAATTTCAATTCAATTTCAATTCAATTTCAATTCAATTTCAATTCAATTTCAATTCAATTTCAATTCAATTTCAATTCAATTTCAATTCAATTTCAATTCAATTTCAATTCAATTTCAATTCAATTTCAATTCAATTTCAATTCAATTTCAATTCAATTTCAATTCAATTTCAATTCAATTTCAATTCAATTTCAATTCAATTTCAATTCAATTTCAATTCAATTTCAATTCAATTTCAATTCAATTTCAATTCAATTTCAATTCAATTTCAATTCAATTTCAATTCAATTTCAATTCAATTTCAATTCAATTTCAATTCAATTTCAATTCAATTTCAATTCAATTTCAATTCAATTTCAATTCAATTTCAATTCAATTTCAATTCAATTTCAATTCAATTTCAATTCAATTTCAATTCAATTTCAATTCAATTTCAATTCAATTTCAATTCAATTTCAATTCAATTTCAATTCAATTTCAATTCAATTTCAATTCAATTTCAATTCAATTTCAATTCAATTTCAATTCAATTTCAATTCAATTTCAATTCAATTTCAATTCAATTTCAATTCAATTTCAATTCAATTTCAATTCAATTTCAATTCAATTTCAATTCAATTTCAATTCAATTTCAATTCAATTTCAATTCAATTTCAATTCAATTTCAATTCAATTTCAATTCAATTTCAATTCAATTTCAATTCAATTTCAATTCAATTTCAATTCAATTTCAATTCAATTTCAATTCAATTTCAATTCAATTTCAATTCAATTTCAATTCAATTTCAATTCAATTTCAATTCAATTTCAATTCAATTTCAATTCAATTTCAATTCAATTTCAATTCAATTTCAATTCAATTTCAATTCAATTTCAATTCAATTTCAATTCAATTTCAATTCAATTTCAATTCAATTTCAATTCAATTTCAATTCAATTTCAATTCAATTTCAATTCAATTTCAATTCAATTTCAATTCAATTTCAATTCAATTTCAATTCAATTTCAATTCAATTTCAATTCAATTTCAATTCAATTTCAATTCAATTTCAATTCAATTTCAATTCAATTTCAATTCAATTTCAATTCAATTTCAATTCAATTTCAATTCAATTTCAATTCAATTTCAATTCAATTTCAATTCAATTTCAATTCAATTTCAATTCAATTTCAATTCAATTTCAATTCAATTTCAATTCAATTTCAATTCAAAGAAATTACAGTTACAATTTATAAACAAATAATAACATCTCATCTAAGCTGTGAGGCCTGTATTTGAGATGTATATATTTTGTATACAAGTATTTAATATGTAATTATATATAAGTTCTTAACGTAACTCTATTCTATTCTATTCTTAACAGTAATTTTGTTATTGAGGAGAAGTTAAAATACTTTAAAATGTATGATAATTTTTCTGAAGGGTAAGTTCGTAAAGTTTTCTTAAATTTAGATTTTTTTTTAATGTTTTTTAAATTAACTGGTAGGAGATTGTATAGTCTGGGATCAAGGAAATTTATTTATTGCTGGGTGTGAGACTTATGCATTGCAGGAATTCTTATGTTTTGGTTGGAGACTGCTCTGGTGTTGTACGGTATATCCATTTGGGTATCTATTTGACGTGCATTTATCATCCACTGAATGGTTTGAAAAGTGTAGAGTAATCTTATACCGGGCGTGTAGCGGAACGCTAGGCATAGGGAGTAAAATTACAACATCGCGCGTGCCAGCTGGCTGAAATGAAATAACAGAGCTGGGATATTCCGCTCGACGGAGGAATTTACGGCAGCTGTGTTGTCATATCTATCGCGCTACGTGAATTTACATGCCTAATGGGAAATTACACGCACGGTATTAAATAAACCCGTTTCTGTGTATAAGAGTTCTGTTGAGTACCTTTGATTTTTTTTAAATAAAATTTTTATAATTGTATTTTGTATGACCTGTAGATTTTTTAAGGCATTTTTGTATAAACCACCATAAACTGTTATGCAATATCTTAACATTGGCTCAACCAGGGCATTGTATATAATTACTAGATTTTTTTAATTTAGTTATGTCTCTTAACTGAGCATTTCCTCGAATATCTAGAAATTATCGTTTTTTTTTTCGAAAAATTTGTAGATAGCTTATGTAAAGAGAATTAATTGAGCTTTCCGACGCTTTTTTAATTTTTTCTCGAACATAAAAAACAAGACTTTTGACCGAATATGCGCTCCGGGCTCTTGCAGTTCGCGGAGAAGTTTTTCCATTTTCCGCCGCGTAATATTAATCAGCTTTGTAGAAAAGCTGATTTTTTGTCTACAAGCAGTTTATGCACTATTTCGATTAAAAATCACATTCTACCTCCGCTTAAAGATGGCTAAATCTTTGAAGACAACAAATATAAAAGGGTGAACAAAAATTAAATTTTACAGTTAATTTTATTAATAAACAAACTGAGTAATTTACACAAAATTTTCTCAATTTAATATTTATTGTTATAATCGTAGATAAAGTATAGTATTCAACGAGCGGTAATGTAGGTAATAACTCACGCAGATGAAAGTTCAAGTTCATCAAGTGAGTTATTACCATTACCGCAATATACTATTTTTATGTTACAATACTTCATTGTAGTACTGCTCACGTTCATTTGCATGATTTACAGTCCACTGTTAGCCCACCCAGCTCTCCTTTTCGGTCCTCGGTCCCGTTAACTTTCTCTTCTTTTCCCTTAATTGTATGGTTCATCCGCAAATTTGTTTTCATAAATGCTCTATTTATGATATACTATTCATTACTATTTAGAAAATTTGCAAAACTCGAGATACCTAAACTTTACCAGACCCTTTTTTGTTGTGTAATTGCTTCATTGAAACAGGGAAGTAATTAAATAATTTAATTCCTGAATAAGTGACAAATCTTAAATATGTCGTGTTGTTAGCTTTCAAGATACATATTTCATTATCTCTATTTGATCTTGGCTATATCCGTGGCATAAGTTCTTCAATTGGGCATTATTTTTTAAAAAGTATAAAGCTGCTAACATACAATGTATGCTATTTAAGGGTGCCGGTGCCGTGCTTAAGAAAATGATTCCGTAGTTCGAGAATTTTTCTTACATCCCTGAACCAATTCAAAAAATTTTTTGATAGGCCTTTAGAGACAACGTTATAGAATGGTACCAGACTATTGAAAAGTAAAAAAAAATTTTTTTTTGATTTTCGCACAAGTAATAAAAGAATATCAAACAATTTTTTCAATCGGTTCAGGGATGCAGGAGAAATTCTCGAATTATGTTCACGAAACCGCCCACCTTAATACCGCAACACCCCGTTATTTTGGATTTAAGTGACGGCATAGTGCCTAAAGTTATGGTTTCATATACCAGCATCGTACTGAATATAATTCATGCTGGGTCACTTGACCCTTAAAAATTACGATGGGCTTGTAGTCTATTACGTCACGTAACAGCGGGGACTGCGGTAAGGGGAGGTGCGTGAGAACGTATCTCTCTTTCATAGTATCTTGGACTTTCATTATAAAAAAAATCATACAACTTCTACTCGTTTGAAATTGTAAACGAATACGTTTTTCAGATCCTCGCGTCAAAACATGGAAACTTATGGACTCTCCAACGCCAACTTTATATATAATAGGTATATACTTGGCTGTGGTACTACTGTTTCTACCGGCATTTATGAAGAACAGGAAACCATACGATCTAATGAAAGTAATAAGATTCTACAATATTTTTCAAATTGCGTCCTGCTCCCTTGTGATTTATATGGTAAGTGAAAAAAGACTGGAAAAAAATAAATCACTTTTTAAATATAATTTACTAGCAGCTCTCTTCGTACGGATATGATATTGAATTAATATATTACAAATCTAAATTCTGACGATTAAAAAATTGTAATCATCTCCAGATCATGCCATTAGTGCCACACCAAAATATCCCCCCCACCCCAATCACTTCAGACTATATATGGGGCCATTCACAAATACGTTTCCAAAAATGGGCTATTTTTAACCCTCTCCCTTTACAACATCATGTAACGCTGTCACATTTTATATAAGTTTCACAAAGACTCTTCTTCAATGGCCCCACAGGATAAAGTCGAGCGGAGTTAAATCTGGAGATTTGCTCGGCCATTCCATATCACCTCCCCGTCCAATTCATTGTTCAGGAAACGTTCACTCCTAACAGCCAGTGCATTATGTAAAGGGGCTCCGTTTTGTTGCAACATCAAAATGCAGGAGTCCCAGCACTCTTTAGGGTTTTTTTTTATAATTTTATGACATAATTTTCCAAATTGTATGGCAACATTTATGGCAGATGAGCTTATGTATGAGAAATCCCCCATCAATAACCAAATTAAATTTTGGTGTATGTACGTTTTTGGCGCCGATCCCATGCATATTTTAGAATGTTATTAAATATTAATTAAAAAATTTAAAAAAATTATGGTATTATTTAGACACTTAAAGGAACAATATCCCGTTGTGAACAAAATTTTTCACCGATTTTTTATAAAATGAGCCTATTGTTAACTAACAAATTTTTTTAGAGTTTGCGTTTATATTTCAAGTCGGATAATTGTTAAACAAAAGCCACTAAAATTATTTCGCTTCGTGGAGACCCTATGTTAACTATACTTTATGGGATTCTGTCTGTCTGTAACTTTTTTTTGTGCGCACGTTTACTCTGGAACCGTTTAAGATATTGACTTGAAATTTGGTACACATATGTACTTTAACGAGATCTAGAACTAGATTATATTTTGATCTTGTTCCGTCGAAGGGTTGGGGTGTAAATTGGGGTAAATTTGGGGTAAATGGGTAAATCAAGCAGGTAAGAGTCCACGAAATTGGTATTTAGTATATACAAGAGAAGCTAAGGTCTCAAAAAAAAAATTTTGGCATTAGCCACCCCCATTACCACCCCCACCCCCTTATTAAAGGGGATGAAAAAAATTGTGATTTAGTGTATGTACAGGAACCAGAAACCTCAAAATATTTTTTTACTTCATCCACCCCCCACTACCACCCCCTATCACCACCCCCACCCCACTACCGATGTGGGGTATCGTTTTATGGGTTTTTGGGGTCGAAGATTTCACAAAGTTTTTTCGTTGTGACTTGGATAGAGAATCTGGATGTGGAAGTAGTGATTCCTTGGGCAGCGGTTTTTTTAACATTAAATTAAAATTATTATTCAAATTCAAATTCTTTTTTTGCCTTTTCAGTGTAATTACACAATCAGACACGTCAATATAATATACAATGTTTAAAAATTAAAAAAATTGGTACATACATACATTGAGATATATATATATATATATATATATAAAACTTAAAATATAAAACATAAAATCTAGAAAACAGGTGCATAATTACGAACAAAAAATATACGTACTTGGTTACATATTATACAAAAGATACACTGTCATAGGAAATTAAAATTAATAATTTATGTCAGCATTTAAGAACTCATCAAAATTATAAAATGCATTTTCTATAAGAATTCCTTTTATCTTTTGTTTGAATCTCTTAAAATCTAGATTTATAATTGTCTTTGGTAGTTTATTAAAAGATAATGGTCCGTAATAATTTTTGGCACCTCGACTGTGGTTTAGTCTTATATAATTTATTTTAATGTGACCATTATTTCTGATATTATGCGAATGTATATCACTTACAAGACTATATTGATTTAAGTTCATTTTAACAAAGAAAGACATTCATAAATACACATAGAGGGCAAAGTTAAAATTTTTAAATCCTTAAATTTCTTTCTAACATCCTCTCTAAAACCCATAAAACACATCGATCGAATGGCATGGCGCTGTATAGAAAATATTCGACCAGTATGTGCCGAATGACCCCAACTGATGATAGCATAACTGATTACCGAATGAAAAAGACTGAAGTAGGCTGTTTTTACTACTTGCATTGGTAAGACATGTACAAGATTTCTTATTAAGTATAAAGTCTTATTAAGTTTTTTAACCATAAAATCTATTTGGTGCTCCCAGGTAAGGAGGGGATCTAAGTACACTCCAAGAAATTTCGTACAGTCCGGGTTTTTTACGCCGTCTAAATTACGATTAATAATAGAGATAGAGTTTCGGGAGTCCAGAGTTTTTTATTGGAAATTTCTTCCTCTTTAAGAACCTTTCTTTAAAATTTCTTAAATAGGTACTAATAGTTTTCGAGTTATTTACAAAAAACAAAACTCGTTATTTTTTCAATTTTCATTTGTTTATAACTTTTGCAATTGTTTATGTGCGGGTTTGAAAATTTTGAACATTTTTCTAGACGTCATTCCGTATCCATTGAGTCCTCACTCATATTTTTACGAGCTCTATCAAGAGTTAACACGGCTTTGAACTTGTGAACTATTCCATGTAATACTGTTCTCAGCATGCAATAGCGTCGACTTTTATATTTTTCTGGCCAGCTTTTATGGCATTTTTTATGTGCCCTAGACAGTTGTACACAACCATACCTTCACCCCCAGTTTGATGAACACCGCGCCTCGGCTAATAGGCCTGCGACCAAAACAATCTCGATAGACTTTTCTATCAAGCATTGCCTAAATTTATTTAATTCTTTTGTAGATGGCCACCTCAGGATGGACGACGGGCGATTACAGCTTTGGATGTCAACCCGTTGATTACTCCGATGATCCTAAAGCAACAAGGTTACTTGGCGCATTCTACTGGGTTTACTTCCTGAAGATGATCGAGTTAATCGAAACCGTTTTCTTCATATTGAGGAAAAAATTTAATCAAGTATCGGCATTGCACATATACCACCACGTATCCACGTTCCTGTTATCGTACATCGGTTGTAAATTTGTCGGAGGTAACACTAGAATGGGGTATTTTTCACTTTTTTTTTTAATTCAGTTTTGATGATATACAGTGTGTCCCAGGATAGATGTAACAAGAGGTGTAATGGACCAAAAATTTTAATATTTTGGAATGGTATTTGGGGATTGAGTCCTGCTTGTTGTAAAACTAAGGTATACCAAAAATGACTTAATTTGGTGTTCTACACGGTGTTTTATAAGCAAAGTTGTAAAAATCACCACTAATAAAGTACCTTTATTTTTCAAAATATGAAAAAATTCCACTAAGAAAAGTTATTTAAAATGCAATTTTATACCAAAGTTCAGGAATATACAATTATTTTTTTGAAACTTCTCATTTTTTCAATAAATTAGTATTTTATTTTGAACCATTCAATTAAAACTGCATAGAAATTATTTGTTGTGAATTAATATTTAAAGTTATGTAGAAGCTAAAAGTAGGCTATGAGAAAAGCAGTGGATACACATTTATCATTTATTATTTGACATATCTGTCAAACGTAGTCAATATTATCCTTAATTTCTGTTTCAAATTAAGGAACCAAGCATAAAAAATTAAGTGAAAATGGTACTCACAGTGCGTGAAAAAATTTATATTGTGCAATGCTACGGAATTGGCGGTGAAAACTCGCTAAGAGAAGTGGTAAGCCAATTTAATTTGCAATTTCCATACACTGCCTTGTCACGTACTCAGGCTATGAGAATAGTTAAAAAGTTTCTGGCTACTGGTAGTGTTCTTAACATGAAAAGAAAAATAAAAGCATATGATGAAGACAATGTTGGGGCTATTATAGCTCATGCCTCTGTTATAGAAAATCCTAGGATGCTACTAATATTAATATTAGCAAAGAATTACCAAAGAATTTACAAGGCAAAGAAAATTAGGGCATATAAAGCAAATTATAAACATACGCTTGAAGAGGGAGATGATGGCCGTAGGTTGGATTTTTGTTTGACCATTGGAGAAAAAATCATGGAAGAGAGATTCTTTCATCATTTCATAATTTTCTCAGACGAATCCACATTCACAACCAATGGTGTTGTTTCATCTCAGAATTGTCGGTTTTGGGCTTCTGAAAATCCAAATTTTAGAATTCATTGTAGAAGACAATATTATAAAAAAGTGAATGTGTGGTGTGCCGTTTCTTATCGCGTTGGAGTTATTGGACCTTATTTCATTGAGGGAAGGTTAAACCAGCACACTTATTTATAGCTTTTTGAAAGATTTTCTGAAGAACATTTAAATATTTTAAGAGATATGCCTTTAGTTCATTTTCAACATGATGGCTGCCCTGGCCACTCTACAGAAATGGTTAATCGGTGGTTGAATTCAAATTTTGGAGAAAATTGGATTGCCAGGAATGGACCGATCAAGTGGCCGGCGAGATCCCCAGACCATCAATATTGGATTTCTTTTTATGGGGTCGCCTCAAGCAGTTGGTTTACGCTGAACCACTTCCTAACGATGTAGCAGTATTGAAGCAGAGAATTACAAATGCCGTAAACTCCATACCGTTAGATCATATTCGAAACAGTTTTAAGGACTTCAGGCGAAGGATCGAAATGTGTGTGGATGTGGGTGGTAGCTACGTCGAATAATAAAAAAATTGTAAACATTGTTTTGTATTGGTCCATAATTAATTTGTTTGTGAATCTGTTATGTTTTTGACATTTATTACTTGTAATAATTTTTAAACCTCATTAATCTTCTGTTAGTAATTGTTTCTTGTTTTACAATTAGTTCGATTAACATTATACCTTCTTACATCTCGTATATTCAATTTTTTATTTACCAATAGCCTACTTTTTGAGATGATTAACATTTGCTCCTACACAACTTTAAATATGAATTCAACTCTTAATTCGCAAAAATGGGAAGTTTCAAAAAAATAATTTTATATTCCTGAAATTTGGTATAGAGGTATAAAATTGCATTCGAAATAACTTTTCTTAGTGGAATTTTTTCATATTTTGAAAAATAAAGGTACTTTATTAGTGGTGATTTTTACAACTGTGCTTATAAAACACCCTGTAGAACACCAAATCAAGTCATTTTTGGTATACTGTAGTTTTACAACAAGCAGGACTCAATCCCCAAATACCATTCCAAAATTCCAAAATTTTTGATCCATTACACCTCTTGTTACATCTATCCTGGGACACACTGTACATAGTAATGTTATTTTAACAATTACTGCATAATCAATTTAAACCAAAACAATAGTTTCTTAAATAAAAATAAGAAATAAGAATACGCCCGTCTAGACACAGATTTCAAATAATTTTATTTGGAGGGAAATAATTTAACCAATAATCGACAATTTTCGCTTAGACTGTAACTATCTTATATGAATGCCAAATTGTGTATTTACTTTACATTATTTTACCTATAACACTTCTATTTTGCTCAATATCTTGAAAATCAATAAATATTATATACATGTATTTAGAAGGAATTATTTTTATGTCTGTTATTATTTAGAAGTTATCTTAAAAATGTAAACAAAAATCACGGCGGGGACTATGTGGCAACATTGTATAAAAACGGCTCTCCCTCTCTTCCAACTTTGCCTGCGTGCTATCAGTTGTCACTTCTTGTCACAATACAAGTGAATGAGACATATTGGTCATATTTATTTGTTGTTTGTTCATGTGGCGTTTGAGTTTATTGTTTTATATTTTATCAAAAAATTATGATAAAGTTGAATTTTGTGAAAGGAGATTCATCCAAATTGCCCAAAGTTGATCATAACTTTCTTTCTATAAACAAAATTTGGATATTTTGTCAGCAAAAGTGAAAAATCAACACGACGTTATCTGTCATTTGACTAGCCGTTGACGTTGTTGCCATATACTGCTAAATATGTTTTTAAAAATCTAATCGGCAATAAAAATTATTTAAAATGTTTAATAATTCACGCCTATTATTATTTTTTACATCACAAAATTAAATTTCGTGGATAAATATATTAAGATTGATTTAACAAAGAAGCTTTATACTCCTGTTTTCTTCAATTATCTTTACTAGAAGTAGAGAAGAAATTTCAGCTTGGCAACACCACACTGTTTTATATAAAACCATTCTATTAATAAATCAACACAGATTACCTACGTCACCAATTCAAAGCGCTTTTCGCGCCACTTATTTTCAGTCTTGTTTTCTCAAAAAATTGATAATTATTTTCGCGGAAATCTGTACTGGAAGGCTTGTTTATACATATTCTATGACATTATTCAATAAAAAAAAAATAGGAAAATATCCCATTCAGATAAAAGAAATAGTAAATCTTGCGTACCATAGATGGTGCACTAGACTGCTCTTACTTCGCAGTCTCTGAGATGACTAAAAATAGTCTAAGTTTGTAAAACATTTACTTCTGAACAACCTTTACCATCTTGCATAGATGGCAACCGTTAATGCTTGGTGGTCACACTCTACAAGGAACTTATGAAGTACTGGTTGAAGCGTTTGCATTTTCATTCTTTCTCTACCGTGTAGCACTGATGAGCCTGAGAAAGCGAAACACGTCTACCACTGTTGAGAAGTGAATGGCTATGGAATGGGCTTCAACCAGCTCTTAACACTGTCAATGTTAAAAGAAATTAAAAGGAATTGGCGCTATATACAACGTGCTGCCACTTCTACTCGTCACTGATTCTATGCACAATTACATTATAATATATTTAAATTTATATACAATTAAAGATATTTCTTTGCAGGTGGTATGTCATCGCTTCCAGTAATGGTTAATTCTTTTATCCACGTCCTCATGTACACTTATTATTATTTGTCGTCACTCGGACCGAAATGGCAGAAGAATTTGGCGCCTTGGAAATCAAAATTAACCACGGCTCAAATGGTAAGAAATATACTAAGAAAATAAAGTAACGATGAACTTGCTAATTATAAAAAGCACACATTTGACATAAAAAAGTGACTTTTGTTTTGAAGACGGTTTATTTAAAAAAAAAATGTCTTAAAATTTGAACTGTGTATTGCATAGTGTCCAATTTATTGTATCAAATAACATAAATTTTGGCCAATACATTTAGGCGTCATTTAAAACATCGTAGGTCGCAAAAAATTGCACTGTTCTGATTTTTTTGGGATATTGTTAGAATAGATACTAGTAGTGTAAAACCAAATCTGCAGCTTCGAAAGATCTGTGCTCACTGCGTGGTGCTCGAAAAACTTGGAAATATTCGGACTTTTTTCAATTTTTGGCTTATACCTTCTGAAAGGTGCATCCTACGGAACATCCTGTACACTTTTAAAGTAGACAAAATTTGCTACAATTTGAGCGCAACCGCAGCTCTGCAGGTCCAATAGGTCCTGAGATACACCACTTCAAAAATTGTCCATTTTTTGAAAAATTTTTCAAGATTTTTCAAGAAATGAAGCTCCCAATGTAAATTGTTATTAATATTGCACAGTTACCTATAGAATGTTATAAAAATGACTATATTTATAAATTTGATGAATTTATTGTATCACAGCTACATATTTATATGAGTCGTAGTTGTGACCGACCCGCTCTCGGCCATTTTCGTGAATTCCGCCTCTATCCTCCCCTCTATACTCCCCGGCCGCTATCTACTCTACAATTTAGTACGCAATAACGCAATGCGATGTGCTTGTTGAAACGGCCGTGTTCGGATTAAACTGTTCGAATTGTGACTTTTGAATCAAAAAAATCTTATTTTACGTCGAATTTATTGAAGTGTTCTTTGTTTGTTTTTTATTCTTCTTATAGACTGGCGGTACATGACAAGTCAGGTGCAACGTTTTTAAAATGCTTGCCAATCATATAAAATAAGTTTACGAGGATTTCTCGGTAGAAGAAAACTGCAATATTGGACTAACTTCTTTATTAGAACAGCTTACAACACTTTCTGATGGCTGCGAGTTTGGTACGGATATTTATATGTCCGGTTTATCAAACTTGTGGCCATTTGATAATATTTATAACTATATTTATTAGACGTTTAATAATCAAAATAAAATAATGGGTAAACAAGTGATAGCGTAAAACTATCAATATTATTTATAACTATATTTATTATGACATTTACTAGTATCGTTATCAAAATAAAAATAACGAGTAAACAAGTGATAACGTATAACTCCTCCCTTCTTAAAATGGATTCATATCCTTTACATGAAGGTTTGAATCTAGGAGTTCAATAGGTTCATTGGGCGGTTTGCCTTTATTTATAATTTTTATGTTAAATGGCTTTGTCTTGAAATATTTAAAGAAAACGTAAATTAAAATTACAAAGATAATCAAAAAAATAAGAAAGTAGAGAATCCAAGTGTGATGAGTAGGAGTCTTGAAGTCTTCAATTTCTAGTGGTTGGAGTTGCTTCAGTGATTCAGACATTTTGCTTAAGTCTGCGGGAAATTCTTCTAAGTGAAGGTCTGGTAGTTGGGACATAGTATATCTTTCAATTTTCGGTAGATAGAATGGACGTCCTTCAAGTCTAGTACTATCTATCGAGTAGGTAGTGTTTTTAATAATAATGCTACAGTTGTGTTCGAGTGTAACTTCGCTGAGAGTATTTAGTTGAATTATTTCTTGTTCTGGGCATGAGCTTTTAATAACAACTTCTTCTCGAGGGAAGCAAATAATTTTATCTTTGGAAATCCTTAATAGAAGATCGGTATTTACTTTGATCTTTTGTAGGACACAGTCGTTAGGTTGTTTTCCTTCTAACAAGTTAAAGAAGCAATTGGAAGTCCAAGGTAGAGGTTCTCCATCACAAATATGGTATTTGTTGATCGTTTGGCAGGCAGTGTCTTTCCATAAATGGGCAGAATGATCAATACTCAGTACTAGGTAGGGTTTTGGTGGTATGAGGATAGTGTTATTTAAGGGAATAGGAATTAACTGGACTAATTGAAAGTCTCTGATGTCAAAGAGTGGGATAGTTAATTGAACATAAATCAAATTCTTGTTAACTTTAGTCTGAATGTGAAATAATCTGTAATATTCATCAGTGTCCATTTTTAAGAGGTTTCTAGAGTTATAAAGAGTTACTAAAGTCTTCAAAATATGTATTAAGTCTGAGTGAGACATGAAGAAATGATGTATAATTCCTGAATAGGAGTTTACTAGTGCATTTTCTAAAGTTTCTAAGTGATTTAAAATGAGTAGAAAGTTCTGTGATATTTGGTTTGCTAAGCTTTGGCAATATACGTTTTTTCCTAAATTATTAAGTTGGTTTATTGTCGTGTTCAAGTGAAACATGATTGATTTTTCATTTGTTTCAATGACCCCTAAAGTTTTGTTTATTCTATCCATTAGTTGCGTATACAGAGAGGTTCTTAGGTTTAGTTGAGCCGTTAAAGAATGTTGATTCCTCATAAGAGTATTTAACTTTGAATTTATGTCTTCTAAGTCATCTGCGTCAGGAGTACCGTATAAGAATTTATTAATTTTTCCAATAGCATTAACTAGTCCTCGTTTTTTTCGATTCATGGGTTGAAAGTTTAGGAATTTTGAATATACTAGTTTCGAGAGTTGGGTTAAACGCGTGTTTGAATAATTAGTACATATATTCGGGAAATCTAACATATTTTCGGTAGTCTGTTGGATTTGATTTTCGACTATGTTTAAGTCGATGATGTAAGAGAATGAGTGATAGTTATTAATAAGTCGGGTTGGTTGGTAAGTCATTAGGTAGATGGGGTTATGAATGGACTTGATTTTTAGGCAATATGTCCTCAAAATCAACAGTAGTACTAATAGGAGTGGTGACATGTTTGTTGATCTTGTCCTGGATTAGTCTCTGTTTCACCTGAAACAAGGGTTCATCGTCAGAATCATTGTCTGGGGTTTGTTCGAGTGTATTGTCACGTACTTGATTTTTTGTAAATCGTCCTCTATTAGTAATGATAACGGGTCCTTCGTCTTTTATTACTGTTGCTGATATAAATTTAGGGAGATTCTTTGCGCGTGTAGCTTGGGAATTTCTAATATAAACTATATCGTTCGGATTATAAATTTTTGGTTCTTTGCGATTTTTATTGATTTTTGCTATTATGTTTTCTTTGTCTAGAACTTGGTTTATTCTGAGATGTTCGTATAGCTCTTGAGTAAGGTTTTTGTGTTCCTGTATATAGTCTGAGGTGATAATTTCGTCTGAGATTTCAAACGGAGAGGGTTTGTCTAAATGTCCAAAAAGAACTTCGAAAGGGGTGTGTTTAGTAAGGGAGTGTATCGACTCGTTGTATCCGATAGTAGCCAGTTTCATTAGGTAGTAGTTGGGGAAATTAGGATTTTCTGAGGTTAGGCATCGCATGCTATCTATTAATGAACTATGGAAGCGTTCAACAGGACTGTTGGATGTATGACTGTCGGTACTGGTAAAATGTAAAGATATTTTATGCAGGTCACAGTAGTCAATGATCATGGTGTTATTGAATTCTTTTCCTTTGTCACAAATTATTTTGTAAGGTTTTCCGTAGTGTTGAATAAAGGTTAAGAGGTTTTGTTGTACTTCCATTCCTGTTTTAGACTTTAAGGGATAGCTTTGTCCGATTTTCGAGAAAGGGTCGAAGATAGTAAGGTAACATTCATTTGAAAAGTGAAAAAGGTCTATGTGAATAACATCTAGAGGTTTCTTGGGTATTGGTGTATTTTGGAATTTAATTTTCTGTGGGTGCCTGTCGTATTTACAAGTGTTACACGTGTGACAATTTTTTATATATTGGGCAACTTGATAGTTGATATTAGGCCAATAGTATTTTCTCATTATTAAACTAGTTGTGACTTTGGTTCCGCGGTGTACAGTTTTTCCTTCGTGCATATATTTTATTATTTGATTCTGTTTATCTTCTTGAGAAATATCTTCAAGAACTTTATTTGAAATTATACAACTCATTGAGTCGTTGGAGTTTAAGAACCTTTGAAATATTCTAATTATTTTGTGTTTGATAGATTCGTCGTTAAAATTAAAACAATTTTGAGTATTTTGAGTGGAACGTAAGAACTGTTTTACAAATTTAAATACCTCCTCATCGGATGTCCGTGATTTTAGTACAATTCTGTGTCTCTTGTATCCGGGGAAAGGTGTTTCTAAGATATGGGTGTTAGTGACTGCATTGTCGCTTTCTTTTATAAAAATCTGGTTTTTATAAATATTGATGGCTGATTTTGAGTAAGGCATTGTGAATGTGGAACTTGAAAGAGCTGTATGTACAGTGTTGTTGTCGAAAGTATGTTCGTCAATGTCTTTTATTAAATTGTCTGCGATTTCTGGGTCTACTTCTGGTAATTCATCTAGAATTGATTGTAGATCTGGAGAATTTACAATCATCGAATTAGTGTCATCATTGTTGATGGCATTAAGTTCTTGTATAGGGGGTCGTGAGAGACAGTCTGCGTTTACATTGTGTTTCCCTTTTTTATATTTGATGGTGTAATCGTATTCGTCGAGGCGTAATCTCCATCCAATCAGTCGAGAGTTTGGGTTTTTCAAGTGATACAACCATTGTAGTGGTTGGTGATCTGTGATGATAGTAAAGTGGTGTCCAAAGAGGTAGGGACGAAAGAATTTGCAACTGTCGGCTACGCTCAATAATTCTTTCTCGATAACGCTGTAGTTGATTTCTGCGGGGTTTAAGGTTCTGGAATAATATGAGATAGGATGTCCGTCTTGACCGAGTATAGAGCCAATGGCATATTTGCTAGCGTCACATTCTAGGGTAAAGGGTTTCGAAAAATCAGGGTAAGCTAAAACTGGTTCATTGCAAAGAAGGTTTTTGCATTCCTTAAAGCAGGAGACGTATTCTTCGGTAAGGGTAATTTTCTGATCCTTTTTTAAACATTGAGTGAGGGGTTTTGTAACTTTGGCGAAATTTGGAATGAAACGACGATAGTAGCCAAGGAGTCCTAGAAAAGATTTAATTTCCTTAGGTGTTCTAGGGATAGGGAAAGATTTAATAGCTTCTATCTTCTTTGGGTTTGGCCTTATGCCGTCAGTGGTTATTACATGTCCTAGAAATTCGACTGACTTACATAGAAATTCGGATTTATCAAGTTGTATCTTGAGATTTGAATTCTCGAGAGCCGTGAAGACAAGGTGTAAATTTTGAATATGTTCTTGAAGGGAAGTAGAAAAGATGATTATATCATCCATGTATACAAGACAAATTTTATTTTGGAGGTCTCTTAGGACATTGTCCATGACTCTTTGGAAGGTACTGGGGGCATTCTTTAGACCAAATGGCATGCGTACATACTCATAGTGTCCTTTTTCGACATTAAAAGCAGTTTTTTCGATACTGTTTGGGTGCATCTCGATCTGATGGAAACCTGATGCAAGGTCAAGTGTGGTAAAATATTGGCATCTACCGAGTTTGTCTAAGATGTCAGTAATGTTTGGTAGGGGGTACCTGTCGGTGATGGTTTTCTCGTTAACCTTACGGTAATCAACGACTATGCGCCATTTCTTTTTTCCAGAGGCATCTAGTTTTTTAGGGACGATCCATATGGGGGAACTCCAAGGGGAGACTGAGGGTCTTATGATTCCGTCTTTTAACATTTTGTCTATTTGGGTTTGTACCTCTTGCTTGTGTATGAAAGGATATCTATATGATTTGGTATAGACAGGGGTCTCGTCGCTGGTGCGAATTTCATGCTTTACATGGTTAGTGAAAGAAAGTTTGTCATCAGGAAAGTAAAGTATGTTGGGATGTTTCTTTAGAACTGAAAAGAGCGCATTCTTTTCTTCGGAATTTAAATGCTCTGTGCGGATAGTTTTACTTAGATCAATTTTATGTTTAGAGTTTTCTAGGGGACGTATATAAGGGGTAAAAGTTTCGAAATCTTGAAACGGTTAAAACATTTAAGGGCTGGTCAAAGGTAGCTTGTGTAGAAAATTCATTCATATTATGAAGTTCTACTGTAGCTAACCTATTTTTCGCAATGGTTAGGGTTTCCGGGATACTAACTGTGCCGTTTGAGAATGCTGGGACTAGAATTTCTCCATTGTTAATATCTACAGGTATTTGCTTTATAACCACTTCATTTGAGTTTAAATCATAGGTGCGTGATGTGTCGTTAGGGGTTCTTAATAATAGTGGTATGCAAACATCATGGTTAAAGAGAGCTTTATTTTCGAAATCTAATAGAAAATTAAATTTAGATAGGTCTTCAAAACCTATTAAACCGTCGTAAAATTCGTGAAAGTTATATACTAATACGTCGAGAGTGTTGTCTGAATTAAATTCGTCGAAGGCGGGGATTTCAGCATGAAATTGTATGTCTGTCTCTCCGTGACATGTTTTAATTTTTGTAGAGTTAGTGTACATACAATCAGAATAGAAGTTCTCAATTATGTGGGGTCTAATGATAGTTTTGGAGCAACCTGTATCTATGAGAAGTTTCATTGGGGGGTTTTGGATTTGTATATATGGTAAACTACAAGGGGCGGTTACTGAATTCAATTCGACGATTGATCGTTGAGAAAATTTACGTCCTCATTGCATTCTTCATTTTGATTTTGGAACTCTTCTGGCTCTTCTGGAGTAAGATCGAAATTTTCGGAAATATTTAAGTCTGCAAATCTGGGATTAGGAATCTCAGGAGATTCTTCTGGATAATAGTAGTATCCTACTGTTGGATCAAGTTCAGCTGTGTGTAGTTCTTGGGCTACAAAGTTTTGGGGACTAGATTGTTTGAACCATGGGAATTGTCGTTTAATTTGGGAGTTCGTGTGTGGTCGAAATTGGGGCGAAAAATTCTGTTTGCTTGTTGAAGGGTTGGCAAAATTTTGTCTAGGTTGGACAGAAACACCAGACATTGGAGTGGGCTTATATGACTGAGTGTTTTGTGGTCTTGGTTTAAAGACGTTTTGATTTTGATTTGTATTCTGTCTTCCGAATACTTGTTGGTTAGTAGGGAAATGTGTTTGAATAGTTTGACGTGGGGGTAAATTCATTGGTTGAGATGGAAATTGAGGTTTAAAGCTATGATTTTGGTTGACATGGAAGTTACATTTATGAAATTTTGCGACGATGTCTGTCTTGATGTTTTGTTGAATTGTTCTTCTCGAGCTACCAGATTTATAGCTTCCTCTAGTTTTGTGAAGGGGCTTAAACGTATCATAACCTGGTAGTTTTGTGGTAAGGAATGGGTAGTTTAGTAGTTTTTCGTATATTTTGGTATAAGCTGTTTTTTCTGCAGCTCCGTCGTTTGACTGCGAAAGTTTTGCTAATAGTAAACTTTGTAAGTTTTGCAATCTTAACCCAAAGTCATGTCGTGATTCATTATTGTGTCGGGTCGTTTGTCTTAGGTCGTGTTCAAGATTTGCAATTGATCTTGGGTCTGAGAAATGGTCTATTAACGTTTTGCGGATGTCCGCCCAAGAATTTAGGTCAAAGCGGCAACCGACTATGGTGAGAGCTTGCCCGTGTAATTTTGATTTAATTGATTGAAGTAAAAAGTTGTTTAAATTGATGTTATCAGGAGTATCGTTTGGTTTCGCGTAGTTAACTTCGAGTGCGTTACAGGCTGTGACAAAGTCATTGAGGGCGAAAACATTGCCGTCAAATGGTCTTATGGTATCAACATACATTCGTAATAATTGATAATTAACCTGAGCCATGTCTGTATTTTGAGTACTAACAGAAAGAATAGGATTTAATTTACTGGGTCTTAATTTTGCTTGGATAGGTGTATAAGTATTATTTTCTGGTTCGTTACTTGTGCCAGGAGATGCAATAGCTTCCTCTAGGCTTTCGAGTAAATCAGTGAATGACATATGAGTGGTCTACTTAATTATAGGGTCGAGGATCTGACTCTTCCCTGTCTGTAAATTACAGAATGTAATAAACAGCAACTTAATTCTTTAGTTGTCTACGATAGACTGACTTAGCAACTAATAGTTTTTTCCAAATATCACACAAATTCTATTAAGAGATAGTAAGTGAATTTAGAAAAAATTTAATTTCAAGACCGAAAGGATCACAAGAGTTTGAAAATTAAACAATTAAGTGACTTTCAATTTGAATTTGAGAAAGGGAAGCGTTCTAAGGAGCTGAGTATTGACTTACGTTTTTCTTCTCCTCCACGTAGGTTGTTTGGATAGGCCTCAACAATAAAGATTGACTTCTGGCGTCGTACCTCTGGGACTTCTCGCTCGATGCAGGATTTTTCTGAGGGGGTGACTCGATGCACTGAACAACTTGCCAAAAGGGCACTATCCTACCGACTGCGCCAAATAAGTTTACGAGGATTTCTCGGTAGAAGAAAACTGCAATATTGGACTAACTTCTTTATTAGAACAGCTTACAACACTTTCTGATGGCTGCGAGTTTGGTACGGATATTTATATGTCCGGTTTATCAAACTTGTGGCCATTTGATAATATTTATAACTATATTTATTAGACGTTTAATAATCAAAATAAAATAATGGGTAAACAAGTGATAGCGTAAAACTATCAATATTATTTATAACTATATTTATTATGACATTTACTAGTATCGTTATCAAAATAAAAATAACGAGTAAACAAGTGATAACGTATAACTTATATATGAATGAAATTACCATGAATAGATATGCCAGAAACGCAAATTTTAGGCAGTCGTCGCGTGAAGAAGGGTGTGCAAATCGATTTTTTTTTTGTTTCTTTTTATGTTTTTTTTTAATTTTAAAATGGATGCCAATAGTGCCAAACGAAAAGCCGTGAAAAAGAATTTGATGCGCACATTAAATCGTAAAATTTTTTTTCAAAATCATTTTGGATGATTTTGATTTTGGATTTTTTTTTCAAGGCTTTTCGTTTGGCACTATTGGCATCCATTTTAAAATTAAAAAAAAAACAAAAAAAATCGATTTGCACACCCTTCTGCACGCGACGACTGCCTAAAATTTGCGTTTCTGGCATATTCATGGTAATTTCATTCATATATATGATTAGCATGCATTTTAAAAACGTTACACCTGACTTGTCGTTACTATACTTCCAATGGATGTAATTATTCTTCTATTAATGTCCGATGGAAAATCACAAGGTTTATTCATCACAATTTAACTATCCGATAGTCGTACAAGTTTAGTAAGTACCAGTTATCAATAGTTTCCAAGAAATAACGTTTATAAAAATCAGGGCATGTTAATATTAATAACTTCTGTAATGATGAGATAGAAAACTCTAATTGTATGACGATAGTGTATAGGTATTAATCCCCGGGTAGAAACGTCAGAAACCACCTCTCACTCACCGTTTGAGGGAAATTAATATTTTTCCCGTGATCAGCGACCCCGAAAACGGGGGGATACGCGTTTGAACCGAATCATTTGAAAAAAAAATGATTTTCCACCCCTCTGGAGGGTTTAATCAACTCTAGGCCTGCACTTGCATCGTGTTCAGCAGCCTCGAAAATGAGGGTAAAGGTAATCTCGTCTTTGCACGAAATATTTACACTATTTTTGCCTTCATTACATAGACTAACATGCGTCCAAATGATAGTGAGGCGCGTATAAGAGAACGGTCGGTAATGCAGTTTTTCGTTTTTTTAACTATCTTTCACATCTTTTAAAAATATGAAAAAATTTGGGAAAAGGCATTGATAAATGAGTAATTTACGATGAAAAATTCAGAGTGGCCCTCTTTCTTAAAGTGCCAAAAAATTGTGTTAAAAAATTTGCAAAATTTTTTTGCATATGAAATTTGGATTTAAAAATTTTGAAAAAAAATTGGGTAAATAGTCCAACATGTAAGTAACAACTGTGAATTTTTTCGTACAAGGGTATCCGAGGAAATTTTAAAAAACGAAATTCAAAAAACCCCCCACCACTCCTCCAATATGGCAGCTGCAGGCTTGAAATTTTGGGAAAATCATATTTGGGGTAAGCCTCTTCAAATAGTTGATAACAAACAAAATTTTGTTTGGGGGCAGACATGCTTATTCTGCTATGCCCTTTTGTCTACTTTAAAAGTGTACAGGACGAAGGTATAAGCCAAAAACTGAAAAAAGTCCGAAAATTTCAAAGTTCTTCGAGCACCACGCAGTGAGCACAGGTCTTTCGAAGCTGCAAACTTGGTTTTACACTACTGGTATCTATCCTTACAATATCCCAAAAAATCAAAACAGTGCAATTTTTTGCGACCTAACGCGATTTTTGTGTCTACGGTGACTGGTCTAATTGTAAAGTTAAAATTTATTGATGGCATAAATAAATTTACTTTTTAAATATTTCAAGCTTTTTATTTTAAACGCATAGGTAGGCCTTTGTCAGGGCGAACAAAGCATATTGTATAGTAAATGTATGTATTATTTGCAAAACCACGTAATCATTATAAAAGATTTAGAAAATATTACGAAATTATGCATTATATGGAAATTGCGATTTGACCTCTATATGAAATTTGATTATTTTTGGAATGTTAATTATTAAGTTTACAATGACTGACCGATGGTCAGTCAGTGCTAATTTTGGCATTGCTTTTATTCACCTGTTTACAATTTCATTGACCTATTATCTATTAATAATTATTCTAATGAATCAAAATTTTTGCCTCCTCTTCTAAGGGAATATTTCAATTAAGTTTTAAAATAACTTTTTTCATCGAGGGTAGGCTTTCTCATTTGGTGCGAACCATTTTTACGGCTTATAATTTTTGGTGATATTTTTTAGCGAGAATCCGCTTTTCTAAAAATTATCATTTTTTTTACTATTAACTCATTTTTGTAGCCTGGAAATTTTCAGGAGGTATAATTAATGTAAGGCTAAATAGTTGTGCGACTGGACTGAAAGACATGTACTCCACCGTTTTCGAGGGCGGGGAACACGATGGTGACAATATTTTCCAACCTACCCTGAAACGACTACCCCTAAACCGATTTTTCCGATTTTCCGGTGCTAGGCATTTTTTATCGGAAAATTTTATTAATGAAATTTGTTCGGAATTGTCCAAAAACCCTAAACCCAATATTTCAACAAAATAAAAAAATTGAAAAATTGAAAAAATTGATAAATTTAAAAATATGAAAAAAAACTAGTAATTACTACAAAGTACCTGACAGTTTGGGTTTAATGTCAAACAAAATTGTCATGAATTTTTTTAACAAAGAAAACCCATTTAAATGATATTTTCGGACTTGGACATTATTTTAAACAACATTTCAATATTTTTTTATATTAATAAAA
This sequence comes from Rutpela maculata, assembly GCA_936432065.2. Taxonomy (NCBI): domain Eukaryota; kingdom Metazoa; phylum Arthropoda; class Insecta; order Coleoptera; family Cerambycidae; genus Rutpela; species Rutpela maculata. The sequence goes on from OW386287.2 coordinate 215,844,124, forward strand.
TTTTGGATATAGGGTTTTTGGATAATTCTGAACAACTTTCGTTAATAAAATGTTTCGATAAAAAAATGCCTAGCACCAGAAAATCGGAATAAGGGTTTTTCCGGTTTAGAGGTAGTAGTTGGAGGGTAGGTAGGAAAATATTGTCACCATCGTGTTCCCCGTCCTCGAAAATGGGGGGGGGGAGATGTCTTGCGGTCCAGTCGCAGAACTTTAGGCTTTTTGCCTTTTTCTGATTTAACTCAAGGTACTAAACTGTTGTGTTTCAGATACAATTTGTGATCATGATTGTTCATGGATTGGTAAATCTGCAACCCGGCTGCAAAGCACCTAAAGCATTTGTACTTTCTTACATACCCAACGTCATTCTTCTTTTCAAAATGTTCTACGATTTTTACACGAAAAGCTATGACAAGAAAAGGAAACAAAAGTAGCAAATCTTATTTAATGTATTTATTAATAAATGTATTTATTTATAACGACATTTTTATTTCTGAAACCTGAATAAGTACCATTTCATGTTAACATCTTTTTTTTTGTAAAATATATGATATATGTCTTTTTATAAATATATCGTAGGCTCTTTGATGTTTAAATGTACCAGAAAGGGCTATTTCTTTGTTTTAATATTTTTGGCGTCCAAAAACCGAGAAGGCGACTAAATTGCTACCAAAAATATTAAATAAAGAGTCATGTAAATTGAGATGCAGTGTGTCCCACTTAAGAACTTGCCACCCCCGTAAAAAAATTATTTATGAACCGATTTTTGTTTTTTTTTTAATTATTAGTCCTGTCAATGAATGGTTTCTAGAGGGAAATGCCGAGATCTCAATTTTTGACCCCGAACATAGCAGGTGCGGGAGGTGCAGGGGGGGGCCCGAAGAAGGTCCCGGTTTTTGGTTTTTCGCTCATATCTCGAAAACGGTTAGCCATAATCAAAAGTGGCTATATGCAAAATTAAAGCTGACTAAACCCTCTACAATAACGTTTCCATCAATTTTTGTCGTATCTATTATGGTTCAATAATGGATTGTATATCTTTTAACTGTATTCCAACTATATTAGAAATTTATTATAAATTGAAAAAAAAATATATGAAAACAATTGTGGAAAAAAAATGTGTTGTACAAATATCCGTTTCATAGCAGACTGAACTCAAATATCGAATAAAAAATGTCTTTGTGTCTATAAGTGCGTGTGTGCGTGTATATGTATGTGTGTGTGTATATCGTTTCTTGTAAACACGATAACTTCTGTTAGACTTAAAATATTTAATTACAAATTGGAATATATGTAAAACAGCATAGTACAATAATCCTTATTGAAATTGGGCCATATCTGTAACACATGGTGATAACCAGAGGCCTACAAACTCTCACAACATAATAATCTTATTAAAAACACCATGTTCGGATAACATTGATATATCATCTAATTTAAATAAAGTTGGTTTGAATCTAACATACACCCGCTATATTGCGGTTTATAAATCTTATACATCTTCATACTTTTGTATGCTTAATCAAAAAAACGCATTTTGCTCTGAAATTAAAATAAAACCTATTTTACGTAAGAGTGAGAGTTTGTAGGCTTCTGGTTATGATCATGTGTTACAGATATAGCCCAATTTCAATAGGGATTATTGTACTATGCTGTTTTACATATGTTCCCAATTGTAATTAGTCTAACAGTCTAACAGAAGTTATCGTGTTTGCAAGAAACACACACACGCGCACGCATGCACGCACGCACATATACATATACATATACATATACACGCACATACATATTTACAGACACAAAGGCATTTTTTTTATTCGATATTTGAGTTCAGTCTGCTATGAAACGGATATCTGTATGACAAATTTTTTTCCACGATTATTAAAAATTTTTGCATATAACCACTTTTTGATTATGAGCGAAAGACCAAAAACCGGGACCTTCTTCGCGCCCCCCCTGCAGCCCCCGCAACTCCTATGTTCGGAGACTGGTATGTTTACCTCCTAAATAGTCCAAACACAGCTCTCAAGTCAAAAATTGTGATCTCGGAATTTCCTTCTAGACCTCCTTATTGAACGTTCATTCACAGGGCTATACAGATCTCGCAAAAAAGCATTAGAAGTATCGTCCACTCATTCCGGAACCCAAAATCACGACCAACTAAGATCACTATTTAAGTGCGAAATATTGAGAAGTAGTTAGGGATTTTCTTTTTTTTAGGATATTGGAACGGACTCTTATTCAGGGCCAACTAAATACCTGATGTAACAATTTTTGCTGTGATAGAATACAGGGTGGCTCAAAACAATAAAAATAAGTTTTTAAAACACCGAAATTTACAGTAAAAGAACACATTACTTTCTGTATTATTTTTATTGGTTAGAAATTAAACTAAATTTTATGCATCTCAATTAGACGACCACTATCCACTATGCACTTTTCAATTCATCGTCGATTATTATTAATTACTTCCTTCAGGGTTTGTCTGGTAATATTTCGGCACTCTAATGCGATCGCAAAGTTCGTCCCTTGTTTGTGGTCTTATTTATAAACTTTATTTTTAATTGTCCCCTTATAGAAATGAATCAAGCGACGTAAGGTCTGGGGAATGCGGCGGTCAATATGTTAAAGGGCTATTTTGCCCTATCCAATAATTAAGAAAATTTAAATTTTTCGAAGGAAAGTTTCCAGGAAGTTTTCCTTCTAACTTTTCATTGGGTATATTGATAGCCTATTTTATGGTGAAATCTGATTCGTGATGATGCAAGCAACTTTCAAATGCTAAATGGAAACCGTCATTTTTTATTATTCGTGAAAAATGTTTAATTTTTAAGAAACATTTTTTTCGCCAAAACGTAATTTTTGTTTTTTTTTTTTTGAATGAAATTGAATTGTTTGTTCACCAGACTCTACATCCGCCAATAAAAAATATGGGATTCCGTTTAAGATTTTAAGGTGCCCACCACTTCCCCCTTCATGGTGGTGGTATAGGGGGAAGGGGGGTAATAAATTTAACACCATTGAATGGCTTTTTCAAGAAAATGAACTCGTACTTTATTATTTTTCATTCTTCTGTAGAATTTTTTAGAAATTACGAAAAGAAATATTTTTGCGATTACAGCGCCATCTGTCACGAATCGAAAAAAACGTTTCAGACAAACTTGACGTAGTTTTTGCCGTAGAATATGATTTTGCATTTTAAGATTTTAAAGTTGCCCCCCGCCTCACTCCAAATTATTAAGCACGTTTTTTATTTTTTGGATCCAATGTGTATTTATCGAGATATTTGACCGTTTCCAGACTTTTGGACACCCGGTATATTACCCCCGCCAAATAGACTTATATCTTGAAAACTCTGGAGTGTCTCCTCTAATGATTCCGTTGACACTCGGTATATTTTCAAAATATACCTCCTTCTAATCGTATCACAGGCAAAACTGTTTGCAAATCACCTTGCATGTGACACAAGCGTGATGTTCAAATTCCCTGCATATTATAACGAATAGGCACAGAAGAACCACTGAAGTAAATAACTCGCTATACGCACAATTTAATTACTCACATTGGGTTATTGTTATTGTTATTATCTCCATGTTGAATACGTTCCTAGTTTTTGTTTTAAAAATAGATAGGTGAATAGGTACGTATTTTATGGCGAATTTTTATGTTATTACGCTTAATGATAATGAAACGTTGTCAACAAAAATTTAAAAATAGATAAACAATAATGACTGAAATACGGTTTGTAAATAAAGAACCAGCCGCAACACGATAATAGAAAATTATTATTTATAAATTTCATGCTGCAATAAGTGGCCTCATAAATTAAAGTTTGTACACAATTTGGATGTCATTAAAATATTAAAATACAGGAGTATATGTATTCGATCATCTAATGTATTTCCAAATTAAAAAAAAAATATTAAAGGGGAGGTCTACAATCTATACCGGGTGGCCACGAGTTAATGTACGCCCCTAATGAGCAAGATGCATTTTAAAAATGCGTCAATTTGTTATTTTTTTCATTATACATAATAAGTATATAAGCCAAGTATACAGTGTGTCCCAGGATAGATGTAACAAGACCAAAAATTTTGGAATTTTGGAATGGTATTTGGGGATTGAGTCCTGCTTGTTGTAAAACTAAAGTATACCAAAAATGACTTGATTTGGTGTCCTACAGGGGGGTTTTATAAGCAAAGTTGTAAAAATCACCACTAATAAAGTACCTTTATTTTTCAAAATATGAAAAAATTTCACTAAGAAATGTTATTTAGAATGCAATTTTATATACCAAATTTCAGGAATATAAAATTATTTTTTTGAAACTTCCCATTTTTTGCGAATTAAGAGTTGAATTCATATTTAAAGTTGTGTAGGGGCAAATGTTAATCATCTCAAAAAGTAGGCTATTGGTAAAAAAAAAATAATTGAATATACGAGATGTAAGAAGGTATAAAATAATTTCTATACAGTTTTAATTTAATGGTTCAAAATAAAATACTAATTTATTGAAAAAATGGGAAGTTTCAAAAAAATAATTTTATATTCCTGCAATTTGGTATAGAGGTATAAAATTGCATTTTAAATAACTTTTCTTAGTGGAATTTTTTCATATTTTGAAAAATAAAGGTACTTTATTAGTTGTGATTTATACAACTTTGCTTATAAAACACCCTGTAGAACACCAAATCAAGTCATTTTTGGTATACTTTAGTTTTACAACAAGCAGGACTCAATCCCCAAATACCACTCCAAAATTCCAAAATGTTTGGTCCATTACACCTCTTGTTACATCTATCCTGGGACACACTGTATAATAAAAAAAAACTATAGAAAAGAGTTATTGTGTAAAAAAAATCATTTTAAAATTCAAATTTTATTGGAACAAAACCACGTGACTATAAACGGTACGCCTTCGGTCTGACGTCATCTGGCATAACGTTTTGGTTTGATCCATAGATTTCTAAATTCACCGGTGGAGCGCACCGGTAAACAATAACATTATATGATTGGCTAATTTGAAAAATATAGCCAATCAGCTTCGTATTTTATGCTCCGTTGCCGCCCAGCGGTGAATTTAGAAAAGTGCGGAGACAAGTTTGAGAGCTTTGACAGTTTACATCTGCTAGTGCTGAAATATTAAATTGTGTGTTAATTAAATATTAAATTGTAGTCTGCTGACCTTCAAATCTCGGTTTGTTTATTTTTGAAAAAATCATTAGTGTATTAATTTATCCAAGTGGTAAAAATGACGGACAGTGACTTTGTGCAAGCTCAAAGTAACAATTTGCCGAAAATCGACGTGTTTATGATGAGCACTTTTTTTTGCTAATAATACCGATTATATCAGTGCAGAAATCAGAGGTGGAAAAGCGACAAGGATGATGTATAATTCATTGTTTCATTAACAATAAATTTGTTTACGATCACTTTTATCCTTTTACTGCAGTTAGATCTAGATACCTAACCTCAAAATATGTAAACATCATGTTTTAATATTCTTTTCAGCATATTTTGGTACCACAGGAGGCTATGCCTTTGTAGCAGGCGAATGTTTTTCTGGTTATAAGTAGATCCTAATTTGTTCTATACTTGAGTCAAATTTGATTCAAATCGGAAACAAAATAAAAGGAAATGCATAGATTTCGACAAAATATTACGTTAGTAAATACGTCGAGTGTTGTAAAATAAAGATTGTTTTGTGACTGTGATTTATCAGCAGACCACGGTAAACCGCTTTGATAGAAATATTCAAGGTTCCTAATACTTTTTTTTTTAATTATCTATTTTGGCTGGCGAATATCTCGTAAACTATAACACAGGAAGAAAATGAATATAGACATTCTTGTAGGAAATTTAATTATGTTTAATTTTGCACAGACTACCTTTTTTTCCATACGACGCATAGTTCCGAGATATAAGCGAAAAACCAAAAAATGGGACCTTTAAAGTGCTCCCCCCCCTCCCCCGCTCACACCTAGGAGTGGGAACTTTTGATATGTTCATCTCCAGACTAGTCCAAACAAAGTTCCGAAGTCAAATTTTCTGTCCCAAAAATTTCCCTCTACACCTTTTTTTTGAGCATTCGTTGCCTGGCGTATTAGTGATAGGTACGACTATTTGTAGGTTTTTCTCAAAAGACAGAATTTCATTTTCATTTTCGTAGGAGTCCTATGGAAAATTTCCTAATGGGACCGTGCTCTTATCCTTTATTAATCAGAAATAATGATTCATAAACTTTAATTTTCTTCGCCATTAATCATTTCTTAACAATATCCTTAGTAATAATAAAAGTATTTTTAACAGGTAAGCGCCAACAGATAATTTTAATAAAGTGCCTATCTACATTTAAATCCAAAATTGCAGATAGCCATGAAAATGACAGACATTCGCAACAAAGAATTATTCTTGACATTACTCGCTGATTATCTGACGTAAGTGTATTGAATTTGTTATGAACAAGTAAATTAATATAATGGCTGAAAAATATTCAAGAGAAAAAGGTGAAATTATGATTACTTATGGAGAGACTCAAAGTAATACTAGAGCACAAACTCTGTATGGAGATATCCAGAATCCAGAAAGAAGACAACCTCCGAGAAACTACTATGCCCGGTTGGAGCATGACACTATTAGTACGGGAGGCAGCGCTGATTTGAACAAGTCATTTCATACCGACTGAAAATCATGACAATAATAGTTTTCCCCTAATACATCAGCAATCTGAACGTCAGCTACTCTGATAGCGGTGGAGCTAATGGTGAGAGCATGTTAAAGTTGTTAAAAAATCGTTTTCCATCGGTTTCTTTGAATATCTCGAAATCTATGGAAAACAACAAAAAGAAAGAAAATGTTCGTTGTGAGCTGTACCATAAAAGTACATAAACTATAATTCATTCCAATTGTTATCATTATTTAAAAAAATAAAATAAATAAATCACCAAGTATGTCATATTATGTTCTTACAAACTGGGCCAAACCGGGCCTCAGTCGCCAGATAGCGGAGTGGGTAAGGTAACTGACACTATTTTTTCAGGGGACGTCTCGGGTTCAAATCCTGCTCGCGAAATATTTTTTTTGTATTGTATCAGTGATATTAAAAGTTTTACAAAGCTGTATATATGAACATAAAGATAGTTGTTCAAGGTAGGTTGGTTTTTCGAGTATGAAAATACTAGGTAGCATAATTTTTTTTTTTCAACTTTAACATGCTGTCACCTCTAGCTCCACCGCGGGTGCGGCGACTGACGCTCATTTTGCTGATTATTGAATATTAATCAACTGATAAAAATGAAATTTATTCGGTATAAAATTCCTCGAAAAAATGCAGCGCTGTTTCCCGTACTATATGAAATTCATAGTATCATGCGTTTGGAGCATCAATTTAGAACTAAACCTGATATATAAATTGAAACAGCGTTGCCACATTTTATTGGTGCCAATCTACTAAATTTCTTGTTTAAATCTACTAAAATAATTTTTTAATGAGGGTGCATTTGAAAAATTGAGTCTACACGCAGGGGCGGCTTAAGGACCGGGCAACCCGGGCGGTCGCCCGGGGCGCCGGCTCGGAGGGGCGCCAAACTGAGGGTAAAGGAGGGACGCCAGAGGGCAAAAAAGTATTTGTTACTTTTTCAAGGTGACAAATTTTTTTTTTCGATTATTATTTGCACTCCCTCCGTGTGAGGCGATACAAAATTTTTTCGGATTTCTAATAGCACCCCCCCACCCCCATGAGGCGATACATTTTTTTTCAGATTTCCCTCCCCCCATGAGGCGATAAAAAGGGCGCCAAAAAGTACTCCCACCCGGGTGGAAAATTTTACCTTGAGCCGCCCCTGTCTACGCGACTGCTCCAACCACAAGGCAAGACCTGGAAGAGAGAGTTAGACACGAAATTGCACAAAAAATAACACCTCACAACTAGATACAGAATGTTAAACGTGCAGCAATAAGTCGCGCTACTCTGTGTATTAATCAAAACAGGGAACAATTTTTATGATGATTTATTCTTATTTAGATTTTAAATAATTTTCTTGATCGTTGTTACATTATTAACATTATTTCTTGTTTAATTTGTATTTACTTTTTAAAAATACTTTTATTATTATGAAGGATATTGTTAAGAAATGATTAATGGCCAAAAAACCGCTGCCCAAGGAATCACTACTTCCAGATCCAGATTCTCTATCCAAGTCACTCACAACGAAAAAACTTTGTATGTGAAAATAATTGTTTATGGAACTTTAATAATATAATATTTGAAATCCTCTGCCCCAAAAACCCATAAAACGATACCCCACATCGGTAGTGGGGGGGGGGGGGGGGGTGCTAGAGGGGTGATAGTGGGGGTGGATGAAGTAAAAAAATATTTTGGGGTTTCTGGTTCCTGTACATACGCTAAATCACAATTTTTTTTCATCCCCTTTAATAAGGGGGTGGGGGTGGTAATGGGGGTGGCTAATGCCAAAAATTTTTTTGAGACCTTAGCTTCTCTTGTAATACTAAATACCAATTTTATGGACTCTTACCTGCTTGATTGACCTATTTACCCCAATTTACCCCCCAACCCTTCGACGGAACAAGATGAAAATATAATCTAGTTCTAGATCTCGTTAAAGTACATATGTGTACCAAATTTCAAGTCAATATCTTAAACGGTTCCAGAGTAAACGTGCGCACAAAAAAAAGTTACAGACAGACCGACAGACAGACAGAAATTTTTTTTCGCTCAAACTTAAAATCTCGACGTTTCATGACATTTTAAGACTATTTGGATAATAAAAATTTTTAAAAATTTTTTTGTCGTTACTATACTTCCACTGGACGTGGAAGTAAAATTAAAGTTTATGACTCATTATTTCTGAATAAAAGAAAATAGCACGGACCCATTAAAAAATTGAAAATTCCGTCTTTTGACAAAAACTTAAAAATAGTCGTACATATCAGTACTTAATTCTAATAACTATTTTGTTCTTCAGAGACAAATTTCCATAGCCTACTTAGTAATTTTCTTACGTCGCGTTCATCTGATGCGGCCATTTTGAAAAAAATAAAAAATAGTTCGTAACTCACTTTTTGGAATTTTTTAAATCGAGTAAAAACTGTTGTACTTAGAATTTTATGCCTAATCCAATAAATATAGTCATTCTATTTAAGAAACAAAATTGTGTGCTAGCATCCTCGGCGTGCGTGAAGTCACATTTAAATGTACAGGTTTATTTTACAAATTGATGGCTTCGATGCATCAACTGAAACTGCAACCCGAACTTCTAGCTGCGTTGCATCTTCGGCATGTTTTTACCCTTTAAGCTCAGTTGTATAAAGACAGTTTAAACATAAAACCTAGTTTAACCTAATTTTTCCGTCGTACCAAATTCGATTAATAATTTAAAGTTAATTAATATTGATATTCTGTTACCCTGATATTAAGCCCCACAATAAACTCCGCGCCGTTCTAATTAGGGGTTATTCGTGTAACTATATCACAAGAGTTAGAAATCTTAATCAAAAGAGGCGTGTCTACGTTTATTTCTTATCTTAATCATGCCAGAACATACTTTGCATGATGGTTTATCTAAGTAACACATTCTATTTATTATTTAATATAGTGTAGAAAAATAAAGCATGCCCCGGTCTCCCCTTATATTAATTCGGTCTGGAGCTTTGAGTTCTTTATGTGCCCAATACAATTGTAGACAACTATATGCGTGATTCGAGGAGTGGTTCTTTGGATGCATGTCACTACTAATGGTTATTTAAATTAAAGAAATTATTAATGCTGAGGTCATCTAGGAAATTTCTCATTAGCGTTTTGATGCAACTGTAATTTATTTTTTAAATTACATGTACTAAGGTTGCCAAAGTTTAACAAGATTTTCATTCATGAATGACGTGTTATTTAAATTTATACATGAACCACATGGAATATCGTTTTATTTACTTAAGTAATTATTCATTTACATAATATTTTAATCTCCAAGCGGCAGATATCCGAATGAGATAATGATATTTTGAATCTGTACATAAACAGCAAACAGTTTTTTGAAAGACTGCCTAGTAAAAATTCTGATAAAATTTATTAATAATACCACTGCAAGTCAGTTATTGATTATGCAAAATTAACAAACGTCGGAACAGCGAAGCAGAAATTTTTTCAAAATTCAAGAAGCTTTTCAAATTTCAAGCTATAGTACAGTCAGCAAAGCAATAAAAATGGTAAAATTCCCGGCCCGAAAATGACGAAAGGAATTTCCTTATTTTTTTTGCAATATGTTTTATAAAATACGTACATCAAAATCTATATTGTTGCTTTTTATTTTTAAATTAAATACTGAAAAATTAATAACTTCTAATTTTACCCTTAAATACTGAAAAATTAATGTCTTCTAACTTTACGAATATAATCACGATAATCATATACTTATGTTTTTGAGGTCGCGGAATATGATTATGAGGTAAAAACATAGGAAAGACGAAAATATTAAGGCTTAAATACTAAAAATTAATATTCTTCTAATGTTACAAATAAATTCACGAAAATCCATATACTTATGTTTTTTAGGTTGCTGAATATGATTATCAGGTCTAAATTTATTAAAAATAAATGGTGGATTAAAAATGGCCGCAAGGGAGTATAGTACAGCTCACAGAAAGTAGCTCTGCGGCTGGCTATTAGATGCGCAGTAGCAACCATTTAATTTAAAGCCGGAGCTCAGTTGAGGTCTAGTTTCCGTTGAGAACATATATCAGTAAACTCCGTCAAAAAGCATTTCTTCTAATAGTGGTTTTATATTGTGTATAACAATTATTCTATTTTGAATATAATAAATTTAAACTTTAGGCCCAAGTAAGAATCGATTCCAAACCGGAAAAATAGCTGTTTTGCTGTAACTATGAATAAGCTTTTGAAACTCATACACGGCTTCTCGTTTGGCACTATTGGCATCCATTTTAAAATTAAAAAAAAAACACAAAAAAAACAAAAAAATCGATTTGTACACCCTTCTGCACGCGACGACTGCCTAAAATTTGCGTTTCTGGCATATTCATGGTAATTTCATTCATATACAGTGTGTTCCAGGTTCCAGGATGTAACACGAGGTGTAATGGACCAAAAATTTTGGAATTTTGGAATGGTATTTGGGGATTGAGTCCTGCTTGTTGTAAAACTAAAGTATACCAAAAATGACTTGATTTGGTGTTCTACAGGGTGTTTTATAAGCAAAGTTGTAAAAATCACCACTTATAAAGTACCTTTATTTTTCAAAATATGAAAAAATTCCACTAAGAAAAGTTATTTAGAATGCAATTTTATACCTCCATACCAAAGTTCAGGAATATAAAATTATTTTTTTTGAAACTTCCCATTTTTTCAATAAATTAGTATTTTATTTTGAACCATTCAATTAAAACTGCATAGAAATGATTTTTTGTGAATTAATATTTAAAGTTATGAATGGATATGGATACACATTTATCATTTATTATTGACATATCTGTCAAACGTAGTCAATATTATCCTTAATTTCTGTTTCAAATTAACGAACCAAGCATAAAAAATTAAGTGAAAATGGTACTCACAGTGCGTGAAAAAATTTATATTGTGCAATGCTACGGAATTGGCGATGAAAACTCTAAGAGAAGTGGTAAGCCAATTTAAATTGAAATTTCCAAACACTGCTTTGTCACGTACTCAGGCTATGAGAATAATTAAAAAGTTTCTGGCTACTGGTAGCGTTCTTAACATGAAAAGAAAAATAAAAGCATATGATGAAGACAATGTTGGGGCTATTATAGCTCATGCCTCTGTTATAGAAAATCCTAGGATGCCACTAAGAGAGAGATTAGCTCTTATTAATATTAGCAAGTCTGAACTCCAAAGAATTTACAAGGCAAAGAAAATTAGGGCATATAAAGCAAATTATAAACATAAGCTTGAAGAGGGAGATGACGGCCGTAGGTTGGATTTTTGTTTGGCCATTGGAGAAAAAATCATGGAAGAGAGATTTTTTCATCATTTCATAATTTTCTCAGATGAATCCCAATGGTGTTGTTTCATCTCAGAATTGTCGGTTTTGGGCTTCTGAAAATCCAAATTTTAGAATTCATTGTAGAAGACAATATTATAAAAAAGTGAATGTGTGGTGTGCCGTTTCTTATCACGTTGGAGTTATTGGACCTTATTTCAACGAGGGAAGGTTAAACCAGCACACTTATTTTCAGCTTCTTGAAAGATTTTCTGAAGAACATTTAAATATTTTCAGAGATATGCCTTTAGTTCATTTTCAACCTGATGGTTGCCCTGGCCACTCCACAGAAATGGTTAATCGGTGGTTGAATTTAAATTTTGGAGAAAATTGGATTGCCAGGAATGGACCGATCAAGTGGCCGGCGAGATCCCCAGACCCTTTTTATGTGTTGGTTTACGCTGAACCACTTCCTAACGATGTAGCAGTATTGAAGCAGAGAATTACAAATGCCGTAAACTCTATACCGTTAGATCATATTCGAAACAGTTTTAAGGACTTCAGGTGAAGGATTGAAATGTGTGTGGATGTGGGTGGTAGCTGCGTCGAAAAATAAAAAAATTGTAAACATTGTTTTGTATTAGTCAATAATTAATTTGTTTGTGAATCTGTTATGTTTTTGATATGTATTACTTGTTATAATTTTTAAACCTCATTAATCTTGTGTTAGTAATTGTTTCTTGTTTTACAATTAGTTCGATTAATATTATACCTTCTTACATCTCGTATAGGTATTCAATTTTTTATTTACCAATAGCCTACTTTTTGGGACGATTAACATTTTCTCCTACACAACTTTAAATATGAATTCAACTCTTAATTCGCAAAAAATGGGAAGTTTCAAAAAAATAATTTTATATTCCTGAAAGGACCCCGCACACAGTACATGGGTTTTGCGGCTCCGATCAAATTTCGTGAAACTCTGGGAAATGGTAGTTCTCAGTGAGTAGAAAAAAAGTCTAAATGGGCGCGAAGCTCCAAACCCCATTGGTTCCGAGATAAGACCAGCTGAAGCTCTAGAAACCACCCCTACCAAACCACAAGCGGGCTAATCCACCTAACCCTGGGAACAGCGAGTTTAGTCGCTTATTTTCCTTGAAATTATTGAATTCCATACCACAAGCGGCATAACCCACCTATTCCCTAGAAACCACTCCTTCTAAACCACAAGAAGGCTAACCCACCTGACCCTGGGAATAGCGAGTTTCATCGCTTACTTTTCTTGAGATAATTGAATTCCACACTACTATAAGGCTAAACCACCTAACCACCAACCCCCCTAACCCACTTAATCCCTAGAAACCACCTCTTCCAAACCACGAGTAGGCCAACCCTCCTGACCCTGGGAACGGCGAGTTCAATCGCTTATTTTTCTTGAAAGAATTAAATTCCACACCCTCGTCCACACCACAAGCGGGCTAAACCACCAAGCCTCTAACCCACCTAACCCCTAGAACCACCCCTACCAAACCACCAGTAGGCTAATCCACATGACTCTTGGAATAGTAGTTCAAAAGTCTGAATGGGCGCCAAGCTCAAAAATATACTCTGGTTTTGAGCTAGAGCTGCTTGAACGCTGCGACCTGCTATTGGGTTTCTAGGACTTCAGCTGGTTTTATCACGGAACCAATGAGGTTTGGAGCTTCGCGCCCATTTAGACTTTTTTTCTACTCACTGAGAACTACTGTTTCCCAGAGTTTCACGAAATTTGACTGGAGCCGCAAAACCCATGTATTGTGTGCGGGGTCCTTTGGTATAGAGGTATAAAATTGCATTCTAAATAACTTTTCTTAGTGGTGATTTTTACAACTTTGCTTATAAAACACCCTGTAGAACACCAAATCAAGTCATTTTTGGTATACTTTAGTTTTACAAGTTGCTACATCTATCCTGGGACACACTGTAGATTAATTTAAAATATACGGCGCATGCAAGAGGCCTATTCTAAATTGACTATAGAACAAAACTGTTTAAACAACAGTTTTGGAAAATTTTATGATCTACAATATTGATAATAACTAATCACTACGTAGTAACAATGGGGACAGAGATAATTGCAAAAATCTGCAGCGAAGCACAAATTTTACCATCATGGCGACTGTAAAACATAAATATTAACAATAGAGAAAAATAGTTAACAAAAGATGTTTCATTTTCTACAATATTGATAGATAATAATCTAACTTTAAGTTAGAACTAACAGGAAGGGAGATAATTGAGGAAAACCTATTTTTAGACCATCATTTTTTCAACATAGCGGTCGTAGCGGTAACGATATTTTTGCGGAAATCATTAATTAATGATTCCAGCAGCCCCTTCTACATTATATAAATAAAAAATTTCTTGTAGGAATTATTCAAGGGACAAATGACAGATTGACTAGACTACAAAGCAATACAAAATTATCAACTCCAAGTCGAAAACATCTAGAATCTATCAGTGGCGCAGCCAGAAAATTCATCTGGGGGGGGGGGGGCAATAGAACCGGCCTCCCCAGAGGATGAGGAAAATTTTTCAGAAAATGGTTGAAAACGAATGTGTATGTAGATTCCTCTATTAGATAATATTGGCATTAATTACAAAATATTTATTTCAAGGAATAATTTAGATACTGATTTGTACTGCTTCTTTTTTTTTTGGCTCATGGAAGACGGCTTGGGGGGGGGGGGCATGGCTCCCCCCCTGGCTGCGCCCATGGAATCTATTATACCTAGCTGTTTATGTTCGCGACATTTTTACTGTATTTTAAACGAGCATAAACGAAGTTGTAAATTTTAAATTGTTTTTGAGTTAACCAGGTACGTACCCTATATTTTATTATACCAATGTTCCTCAAGATTAATTTTACTGATAGAAAGACAAATGTATCAAACATCAAACCGTTTAGTGCAGGTACCTGCAAATTTTGTTTAGTATTAAATTTGTATTTAATAAACAAAACTCATATTAACAATAACACAACCTTGCGTCATGTCATGTGTCTCATGCTTATAAATATACCTAGGAAGGTATAGAATTTTACAAGAATTAATCAAGACATTTTTCACTTATAATAATAATTATAAAATGATGTGACTACCTATTAAAGTTTAATTGCTTTCTAACGTCTTTAGTTTGATTCTAGGAATTTGTTTAAGAAAATGCCTAGGGTTAAAAGCATTTTAAAAACCGGTTAAAACAATATAATCCCATCAATTCCTTACAGCCAAGCTTACAGTCCAATGTCATTTTTGACAGATTTTTCTCTTTCAGGCTGACATTGATTTCAGAAACGCAATAATGATGTTGCAATAAACCACTTATTTACTTACTTACAGCTTACAATTACAAATAATTGTACACATCCTTTCTGGTTATCTAGGTACCTACTCGTATATAAAACTTCCTATAAGCTACCTTATCCCACTATTCGACGAATACCTACGTTTTATCAAATCGTGTTGAGATAATGTTTATTTATTTATTATTAAGAGAGCAATTGCTTCTTGACGTTAATTACCCAATTAATAAAAAAAAGTTACACCCACATAACATTGTTTACAAAACGTTTGTACGATCCACCAACTTGCGGGCTGATAATTTGGGTTAGGTTTTAGGTTTGTTGAGATGCTGACAAAACTTGTACTCACCGTGTAGTAAGAAAGTAGCCCGGAGTTGTCGTCGAGGACGAACCATCTGTATTGCCATCCTTTCATAACGTTAGTCCATTTACTTAAGGATCCTTCCATTACGGCCATATTATTAAAAACCGCACTAAACTACGTACACTGACATTACAACGATTGTTTAGTGACTAATTTGACGTTTTATTCCCTAGACGTTGACACTTGCGCGTTAGACTTTTGATTATGCAACCACCCATGCGCTCTCTCAAATAGTAGGTTGCTTAGTCTTTCATCCTTCGATCAGACACGTTCCCATTAAATTTTATTTAGATTAGACATTATTCTGTTATAATAACTATATATATACAAAGTTTATTTGATATATTTGGGAAAATAACTGTAGGTGGTAAGGAGGGAATACTGAACTAGATTCTACCGTGCATTTAATATGGGAAATTTAAGTTTAAATTCTAACGATAGATGGCATGTCGATCGATGTTATCGGTTCGCTAGTTATGTACAGGGTGTTACGTTCATTGACGTCCAGAACGAGCGAGGTGAAGGAGAGTCCCAAGAACAACAATATTAAACTGTTACATACAATGTGTCCACGGCAAAGCGGTATTATAGGTGTAAATGACAATTTTTTTTGAAATACAATTTTTTGTATTTCTGCTCTTGCTTCACTCAAACACTATTTTTAGTATTTTGGACTTTAAAAAATTTATAGAGGGCGCTGGTAACAGCTTAAAAATAAAAATCGCATCAGGTAAAGTGCTTTTTCTGTGCAAAATATTGAGAAATTTTATTAGAAAAACTTGCTCAGAATTAAAAAATATGACTGTATACCAAATTACAGTACTAAAAACATTTTTTTTAATTTATAAATTTTAATATTTTTTAATATTATAAATATAATGATAATTTAAATTCATTTATTCTACCCATGTTCCTCCATTTTCAGCACACATCTCAACTCTGTTCTTAAATTCTTTATAGCTATTTTGAATGGCTTGAAGGTCAATTGAATTTATAGCATTTGTAATTCTCTCTTTCAATACATTTACATCCGTTGTTAAATCACAGGAATAAACAACTTGCTTCAGATGACCCCATAAATAAAAATCGCAAATAGTCAAATCAGGTGATCTGGGTGGATCCGGAAAGGATCCAAATCTCCCAATAGGCTTTTCTGCGAAATTACTATTCAGCCAATTCCTTACTATTTGTGTGCTGTGGACTGAACAACCATCTTGCTGAAAATACAAACGTGCTCTTTCATCCAGTGGCAAGGTATGTAAATATTCATAAAAAAATGTTTCCAGTGAATTTAAATATTTATTCTGATTCAATTTACCATCAACGAAGTATGGTCCGATTATACCATTTTAGGATATTGCACACCAAACATTAACTTTTTTAGAATATTGACTACCTGTAACAATAGGGTTTTCCCACTAATTTTATTTTAACATTTTATGTTGTGAAAATGATATAATAAAACATTATATTAATTTACAACAATTTACTTTTCTAATAAGAATTACTTCTAAGAAAATATCGTTAAAACAACTTGCTGATAATTTCAGGGCTTTTTAAAACGGGCATTTTTACGCGCCAGAATTACGTATCTACCCGGAAAACCAATAAGATTATAAATATAACTTTGTGTTAAAGGAAGCTTTCCTCTAAAATTCTCAGAATTTCCTCTTTTATTGTTTGTACTGCGATTGGTCTAAAGCAGTGGACTTATAAATAATGGCCAATCAGAATCCAGATAAAAAATGCCACACAAATTATTCGTAAAAGCGTCGGACGTTGATATTTTGTAGTTTGGGATTAACCTTCACCCGCTTTTGCACTGACGGTACACATCAGATGACAGATGACTAACCTAAAACTTTATTTATATTTTGATGAAATATTTGTTTAGATTTTACAGCAGAAAACCACTGTTTTCGTCTTTCAATATTAAGTGGTACTGTCAAAAATAATATTGAGGAAGCATTTTCACTAGTATTATTACACAAAGGTACAAAACAAACTTTTTTCTTCAAGCGTATTAAAATGTTTAAATTATGTCACCAAAAACAGAAGTAGAAGTAGGACATTATTTTACTAGTAACAAAATGTTAGTACCGAACGCCACCGTAGTGGACATTGTTTTACTAGTAACATAATGTTAGTTCCGAAAGCGCCGCCGTAGTGGGTATTGTTTTACTAATAACATAATGTTAATACCGTAAGCCACCGGTGGCGCGCTATCCACTAGCCACTTGTCATATTGTGTCAACATGTAAGACTGTAGTTTGAATATTTGTACATTTATGATAAATAAATGAATTTTTGCATTTTAATACGCTTGAAGAAAAAATAGTATATATTACACGGAGTAGAACGCCTTTTTTTCGTGTTTCGCCCAGTTTGCTTCTTCGGCTTCGCCTCAGCCGCAAATCCTGGGCTCAACACAAAAAAAGAGTGCGTTCTACTCCTAGTAATATAATATACTATTTTAGGCATTTTAATTATCCATTACAACTCATAATAATTAAAAAGTGCTGTCAATAAATAGATGTTATGTTTTATATTTTTCACGGCTATCTTATACAACAATGTAACCGACTTTTTATTGGATTTCAGGGCGTTGACGTCACAACGCGCTAATTTATGGCTGTTTAAAATGAACTCAGTATTTTTCAAACTTTAAGTTTTGTTTTTGTCATTATTAGTAAAATTAAAAAGATAATAAATATGCCATAAATCATTTTTTTACGTGAATTAAGTACTTCAGCAATACATTTTTTTTCTGAGAAAACCCTATTTTAAAATTTGGGTTTGTATCGCTCCAGTAGCGGCAATTCTGACTAGACACAACACCATTGGTGGTAAAAGTTGCTTCATCAGAGAAAATGATATGCCGATGAAAAAACCGGTCTTCTGCAAATTCCCCCCCCCCAAGCGCTTATCTTCATCACCATACTCAAGATTATGTCGAAATCTTGGTTTGAATGCCAAGACTTTGTTTTCTTTGAATATTTTTCAAATTAACGATTTACTAAAGATAATCTTGGATTCTCTCTGAGAGAATCCATCGCTAATACTGTTGCTGCATCATCTTCATTGTACTGTTTCTTTGGCCTAGTCTGCTTATTTACATTTCCGGTTTTCTTGAATCTTTTTACAATTCTCCATGCCTTTTTGTATCGTTAGGACGATATTCGGAAATTTTTCATTAAACTTCGAAATCACATTTTTCATGCTGGATTCGCCGGTGCCATAGCATGGTACTAAATAAACTTTTTCTTGTAAAGTTAACATTTTTAATACAAACAATAAATTATTCCGACACAAAGATGGATCACTTTTATTTTGTTTCCATGGCATATTTGACACAACGTCATATTTTTTAATTCTGAGCAAGTTTTTCTAATAAAATTTCTCAATATTTCGCACAGAAAAGTCACTTTACCTAATGCGATTTTTATTTTAAAGCTGTTAACTATATAAATTTTTGAAAAGTCTAAGATACTAAAAATAGTTTTTGGGTGAAGCAAGAGCAGAATACAAAAAATTGTGTTTGTAATCCAAAAAAAAATGTCATTTACACCTATAATACCGCTTTGCCGTGGACACATACTTTTATTTTTGTTTCCAAGGCATATTTGGTGCAACGTCATATTTTTTAATTCTGAGCAAGTTTTTCTAATAAAATTTTTCAATATTTCGCACAGAAAAGGCACTTTACCTGATGCGATTTTTATTTTTAAGCTGTTACCAGCGCCCTCTATAAATTTTTTAAAGTCTAAGATACTAAAAATAGTTTTTGGGTGAAGCAAGAGAAGAATACAAAAAATTGTGTTTGTAATCCAAAAAAAATTGTCATTTACAACTATAATACTGCTTTGCCGTGGACACATTGTATAAGCTTCGATTTTGGAGGGTTTAAAAGTTGCAGTGCACATAATTTTCATGTTTATTATTTAATATTTTTGTTAGTAAGCAGTGCAATTCGTTGTATGTTTAGGTTTTTTGCGTTAAGTTTAGTTGTCAAGGGGTTCGTGATGCGATTTTACAGTTGGCAGTTGCTAAAAATAATGAATCTGGATTTACTCGTCATATTACGAGTGTGATGAAAGTAACTTTCGAAAACAAAAATTTTGAAAATTTTTATTGTTCAAATGGGCTTAAAATGTCATGATACGTCGAGATTTTAAGTTTGAGCGAAAAAAAATTCTGTCTGTTGGTCTGTCTGTCGGTCTGTCAGTAACTATTTTTGTGCGACCGATTACCCTGGAACCGTTTAAGATATTGACTTGAAATTTGGTACACATATATACTTTAACGGGATCTGGAACTAGATTATATTTTCATCTTATTCCGTCGAAGGGTTGGGGGGTAAATTGGGATAAATGGGGAGTAAATAGGTAAATCAAGCAGATAAGACTCCATAAAATTGGCATTTAGTATATACAAGAGAAGTTAAGGTCTCAAAAAATTTTTTGGCATTTGCCACCTCCATTACCACCCCCACCCCATTATTTAAGGAGATGAAAAAAAATTGTGATTTAGTGTATGTACAAGAACCAAAAACTTCAAAATATTTTTTTACTTCATCCACTCCCACTACCACCCCCTATCACCACCCCAGTGCCGATGTGGGATATCGTTTTATGGGTTTTTGGGGTAGACGATTTCAAATATTATATTATTAATGTTCCATAAGCAATTATTTAGACATATAAATTTTCTCGTTGTGAGAGACTTGGATAGAAAATCTAGATGTGGAAGTAGTGATTCCTTGGGCAGCAGTTTTTGTAAAAGTGATGAACAATTAGAGTCGTAAGTAGATCGACTCTATTAAAGAAATTATTATGAAAATTTCTGGCTTTGCAGATTTGAAAGTAAAAGTTTCAATTTATATTAAAAATTGCAATAACCTTTTTTCCCCAAATTTGATTCTCTTTCAGTTTCAGTGGTTACTTTTTTGGGGTGCTGAAAAGGGGTGGCAATGGTGGCATCCCCCCTCTTCAAAATGGTAAATTTCTGCATAAGACAGAAACGATACTTTTGTGTATCTACCATTAAACACGTTAAAAATACGTTTGATTTCGTTATTTGCTCACTTTGACACCGACCCAGGGCCGGCGAAAGAGGTGGGTACGGTGGATAGTACTACCCACCTGAAAAATCTGTAGGTGGGGAATTACCCACCTGAAAATTTGAGCGAAAAGGATTTTTTAACGTGTTTTTAAAAATTAATAATCATAATTCATAATTAATAATTACGAGACACCCCCCCCCCCCCTCTACACTACCTACACTACCCACCTGGATTGATCACGTTTCGCCGTGCCTGCACCGACCTCAATGTCAATATTAGGTGATAAGATTCAAATAACTGGGAAACGGAGGTTATATTTTATAATTTTAAGGGCCGTTACTTTCTGTCAAAGTTAAACGTGGTTAAACTTTAACCGTCGGCCAAATCATTGAAAGTACAATTGTTTCCATGGTAACTGAATTGGTTTGACCCACCGTTAACGTTTAATCGGGACCGAAAGTAACGGCCCTAAGAGATGATAATTGAAGGTTAACATTTTTATGTCAATTACATTAAACTATTACATGCATATCTAACTGAAAACATAACAAAATATACAGTATTGGAAGATTTTGGATTTGGGTGGCAGGCATAGTTTCAACGGCTTGACAGACCGCCTACAATGAAGGCGTGTACCAGTGCTCTAGTAGAGGGAGCAAATAATGACGCGCGATCAGGAAAACACGTACATCATTGCTATTAAAAATTTCAGTACCATTTATTGTAGATGGCTCTGTTCAGTATAGGTAATATTATTACGTATTTTAATAACTAAAATTATTTAACTCGTTATACTTTCAAAACGAGTCAAATAATTCTTTACATTTCCCGCAGACAGAGCTGCCCACGTACATGTGGTGGGGAAAGCAGGTGACACGGTAGGATGTACATATTATACGATAAAAAAGAATAGCCTAGTTGCTTCGTTCTCGCTTGCTCTCATTGCCGACCCAAATAAAACATTTTCTGACACTGTATCTACTTAAGGTGGGCGGTTCCGTGGACGTAATTTCTCCTATATACCTGAACCAACCGAAAAAATTTTTTGATAGGCTTTTAGAGACAGCTTTATAGAATGGTACTAGGCTATTTAAAATTAAAGAATTAATTTTTTTTTACTTTTCAATAGTCTAGTATCATTCTATAATGTTGTCTCTAAAGGCCTATCAAAAATTTTTTTGAATCTGTTCGCCGATATAGGAGAAATTTTCGAACTACGAAATCATTTTCTTAAGCACGGCACCGCCACCCTCAAGAAATTATTTATTATCCTTTGATACTCCTAAGAAGAATCAACATGAAACTTACGAAAAATATAAAGAAAGGCCTATATTGTAACAAAAACAAATAATTATAATATATACTTTATACTAGTATCTATCTAAGTAATAAATAACATTTATAATATACATAATTCAAAGGGCATTTATACCTACAATTCAACGCTTTCGTAGCCCTTTCGAGCTGTTTATGTGTTCACTGACTTTAGACTCTTTAACAGTTTTAGTTTCAAACAATTCGACATTGAGTTTTCAAATTTCCTTTCTTAATTTATGGATCATCGTAGTCTTGTAATATGGCCGTTTTTACTACAATATAAACCTATGTTAAAAATCGAATTCTTAATTGACATACAACAACTTACTACCAATAAAATGCTTGGAACACCTCTGTAAAATCATTCTTTTAATTGTTTGTAATTAATTTAATTTGTTGTTTTTTCTTGTGATGAATACCCATTTCACTCCACAACAAAAGGACTTGATCCTTGTCTGGTGGCTTTTAATCATTAATTTTTACATTCAGCATTCATTATTGGAACCCTTAAGAAAAGTTTTTCTGGTGAATTGGTGGTATATTTACACAGTACGGCAGAAAACACCACCTGTATTTATATTTATCCATAACTGAATGCTGGTAAACTTTACCGAATTACAATCTATGAACGTCAATTGCATCTGACCGTGGCCTACGTAAATGATTTTATCAGGCCTACGCATTGGATTTCAATGGCGGCCGTCGGAGTCCTAGCATTCCGGTGCATACTGAAACCCTTAACGCTTTCTTGAATATTTCGAATAAAATTATATGAACTAATACAACAAAGAATGTAAACGTATGCTTAAAAATGATTTACTTTATATAATTAATAATAAAATATATTATAAAAACATAAATAGTTTTCTAAAAATAAAAATAATCAGTATTATTGTACTATTAAATAAAATATATCTATGAAACTAAAATACACACTTGATACCTTATTGATTCAGAATAAAATAAACACTTCTAATAATAGTTAAAAACAAAACAAAAAATAATTATTTCTTTAATCCCTAACAGTAATAAATTGTGGATAACAAAAATTTAAAATGCCTCTCTAATAATAAGTTACAACAGTTATTGTAATAAATATTAAAAGATCGGTACATACACGAGTATGTACAACATATTTATTTTAAATTTAATCACAGAGATTGCAACTTTTCAACTTTTCTTTTACTTCCACATCCAAAAAATTTTTAAAAATTTTTATTGTTCAAATAGGCTTAGAATATCATGAAACGTCGAGATTCTAAGTTTGAGCGAAAAAAAATTTCTGTCTGTCGGTCTGTCTAACTTTTTTTGTGCGCAAGTTTACTCTGGAACCATTTAAGATATTGACTTGAAATTTGGTACACATAATATGTACTTTAACGAAATCTGGTACTAGATTATATTTTCATCTTGTTCCGTCGAAGGGTTAAGGGGTAAATTTGGGATAAATAGGTAAATCAAGCAGGTAATAGTCCATAAAATTGGTATTTAGGATATACAAGAGAAGCTAAGGTTCCAAAAAAAATTTTTGGCAATAGCCACCCCCATTACCACCCTCACCCCATTATTAAAGGAGATGAAAAGAAATTGTGATTTAGTGTGTGTACAAGGACCAGAAACCTCAAAATATTTTTTTACTTCATCCACCCCCACTACCACCCCCTATCACCATCCCCACCCCTCTACCGATGTGGGTTATCATTTTATGGGTTTTTGGGGTAGAGGATTTCAAATATTATATTATTAAAGTTCCATAAACAATTATTTCCACATACAATGTTTTTTCGTTGTGAGTGACTTGGACAAAAAATTTAAATGTGGAAGTAATGATTCCTTGGGCAGTGATTTCTTTATCAGACTTTATTTTAATCTCTTCATTGCTAGTCATTTTTTTTCTTATTACACCTCATTTTTTTCCTCACTGATACGATTATTTTTCACTTTAGAATAATTGTTCAACAATATATTAGAAAAATATATCAAGTCTCTCACAACGAAAAAATTTTGTACGTGGAAATAATTGTTTATGGAACTTTAATTAATATTTGAAATCATCTACCTCCAAAAACCCATAAAACGATATCCCACATCGGTAGTAGGGTAGGGGTAGTGAAGAGGGGTGGTATTGGGGATGGATGAAGTAAAAAAATATTTTGAGGTCTTTGGTTCTTGTACATACATTAAATAACAATTTCTTTTCACCTCCTTTTATAATGGGGTGGGGGTAGTAAGGAGGGGGTGTGGCTAATGGCAAATTTTTTTTGAGACATTAGCTTCTCTTATATATACTAAATATCAATTTTTTTGGACTCTTACCTGCTTGATTTACCTCTTTACCCCCATTTACTCAAATTTACCCTTCAACGGAATAAGATGAAAATATAATCTAGTTCCAGATCTCGTTAAAATACATACGTGTACCAAATTTTCAGTCAATATCTTAAATGGTTGCAGAGTAATTGTGCGCACAAAGAAAGTGACAGACAGACAGAATTTTTTTGCTCAATCTTAAAATCTCGACGTTTCATGACATTCTAAATCTAAATGAACAATAATTTTTTTTTTAATTTTTTTGTCGTTACAAGACTTCCACTGGATGTGGAAGTAATTACTTACTAAAGTGATTAACGCAGATTACTGAATTTTTATTCGAGATAAAATGTTTTCGGTGAATGCTGTGAGACCATTTTTTGCCAGGTTCTTTTCCGACGGAAAACGAAACAGTAGCATATCGTTGTTTATTGTAATTTGATTTGCACTGGCACACAACATCGACGCCATCGACGGGGCATTCTTTTAATTGACATTCATTAATTAAGGGCGTTTTCATAATGTTCACAGTATAAAGATACAGTAATAAATCAATATCTAATTTCAGTATTAGGAGGCTGAATCATTTATTTGTAGTATTTCTCACGATTTATTTTCTGAATTATTACTGTGTTAGGCACATTAAATATTTAAGTAATTCCCTTTTCATTCGACTCCAGTACAAATTGAAATCCAATTAGTTGGCACTAATCCATACTCAACTTAATACTAAACAAATTATATGAAAAAATAAAATAT
Organism: Rutpela maculata; assembly: GCA_936432065.2. NCBI lineage: Eukaryota > Metazoa > Arthropoda > Insecta > Coleoptera > Cerambycidae > Rutpela > Rutpela maculata. The sequence goes on from OW386287.2 coordinate 215,869,245, forward strand.
TAATCTTGCAAAAGAGCGCTAAATCCACCCGTAGCCGCAGTAACTTTGTAAAGTCGTAGGACTCCTTTCGTGACGTCACACGCGGACTCGAGTGCAATGCGGAGGCCTGATAAAATCATTTACGTAGGCTACGGTCAAACCAATTCAGTTACCATGGAAACAATTGTACTTTCAATGATTTAGCCGACGGTTAAAGTTTAACCACGTTTAACGTTGACAGAAAGTAACGGCCCTTATATTACCAAAAGGAAGATTAAATACGATATCACAAGCAACTTATAACTTAAATATTCATTTTAAAAAAAATCAACATCCGTACTTAACAAAAAACATAAACTCTGATATATAAAAATACCTATATACCTACCGGGTAGTATCACAATATGGTAATATCGCAATAAACAAATAAATATTATTTGAAAAGTAACAAAAAGGTGGTCTTTTTTTAACTCGCTACCTACAGATTGCATGGAATATGCTTTTGCTCCTGTACCATAGAAACTAATTATGGGATCCGAGGGGAATACATCTTTAAAGTTTCCCAAAATCGATGGACCCTTCGGGATATTAAATATATTTCCATCCTGATAGTTTGAAGTATCAAAATTCTGGCGGACAACTTGTATGACTTTATAATAGATAACCGACCTACAGGCAGATTTTTGTTATTCAAATTTAAAATTTCGTCGCAACATTCTAAACCTATTTATATAGAGAAAAAAATTAAAAATTTTCACTTTGACAGCGTCTGCTGGGAAAATGCTACCGATTTTTTCGTCTGCTGATTCGTTATTTATTGTACCATAGATAAACGAATCGAAGGACGCAAATAGTATATTATATTACTAGGAGTAGAACGCACTCTTTTTTTGTGTTGAGCCCAGGATTTGCGGCTGAGGCGAAGGCGAAGCCGAAGCCGCATATCGCCGAATATAATCTTGAGTTGTTGTATTTATCATTCCGTACACAATTTTTCTTGATAAATGGCGTTCATCAAAACCGGATCTGTCACTTTGACAGCGTCTGCTAGGGCGATGCTACCGATTTTGTCGTCTGCCAATTCGTTATTTATTAAACCATAAGTAAACAAATATAAGGACGCGAAAATTATTTTTGAACAATTATAGTTTACCGAAATGTGATTTTTTGCCATTTTGAGTTGCGTCTGCTATGATAATGCTACCAGAAAAATCGTCTGCTTAGGTAGACTATATTAGTCACCCCTGCAAAAATTTTTCTTGAACAATATGGTTCACTAAAACCTAAAATCACCCCTTTTTAATACACCCCCCAAGTTAATGCTGCCACTTTGAAACGGCAGACGATCGGTTTTGACATATCCAAAGACCAAAGAATGGACTGCCATCAGTGAAAATTTTGAATCTTATCGTTCACCATAATGTTTGCCAGCTCTCCTACTATTAGAGCTGGACATGTAATTCTCTGCTAAGTCGAAGACGCCGGGAAAAAATAAATCTTTGTTTGCTCCCATGAAGTTAGAATGAATTTATAAGGTGATGTTGATAAATGAAAATGCATGTGTAGTTGTACAGCAGGCCAATCCGGATATTATAAGCAAACTAGGAATTATTTTAACCATATGTACATGTATACTGTGAAAAAGAAGAGAAATTTGAATAAACGATTTTTTTTTAATTGTTTTGTTTGAATACTATTGTATCTGTTAACCTGTTTATGTTTCTCAAAAAACAATACAAGTTCAACTTAGGTAAGAGTGCAAAATTACTTCACAACATCAATTAAATTTCTGAAATGACTAAAGTGTAAGAGACAATGTGTTCAGTAACAGTGCATATAGTAAGTCGTGTCAATGCACAGTTTTCCAAATAGATAGAGAACTTTGCAGTAAGTGGCCAATAGCTTTAAAAATTGGAAAACCATCTAGCAAATTATGTTAAGTGAAATAAATTCCAACCTAAGAGATTATTAAACACATCTATAAATGCAGATAAAAATATGAATAACTTACTTTAGTGAAAAAGTCATCCTGTAGAAAATTTGACTATATACACACATACATTTGATGTGGCTGAAGACAGAAACGAAATCAGAAATGAGAAACGATTATTTAGAGTCGACCAACGAAATAATGCACATGAAGTTAAAATCTTCGTAATTACAGAATTGAAAAGTATTTTCCTATAAAACCAAACATGTATGTTGACAAGGGTTGAGCAGCTAAAGTTATCTAAAGCAAAACACGGATTTTAAGAGGGCGAAACACCCCAAAAACTGTAAACTGTAAAAATAAGATAACTATTGTAAAAAAGTTTTTAAGACTTTCATATTTTAGGGTGTGATAGAAAAGAGCATTTCCAATATTGCATAATTCTGATTTAATAAAAAACAGAGTTTAAGAGGGTAAAACACCCCAAAAACTATCTAAAAATAATGTAACTATTGCAAAAAATTTCTAACACTTTCTTATTTTAAGGTATGTTAGAAAAGAGCATTTCCAATATTGAATAATTTTCATTTAATAAAAAACAGGGGATAAGGGGTACACCCCAAAACTCTTTGAAAATAATATAAAAATTGTAAAATTTTTTCACGCTTTTAGACATTGGAGGGCGATAGAAAAGACTATTTCCAAGATAGCGTAATTGGGATTTAATAAAAAACAAGAGTTTAAGAGGGTAAAACACCCCAAAAGCTATCTAAAAATAATGTAACTATTGCAAAAAAGTTTTCAACACTCTCCCATTTTAGGGTATGTCAGAAAAAAGCATTTCCAATATTGCGTAATTTTTATTTAACGAAAAATAGGGGATAAGGGGGTGATACACACCAAAAACTATTTAAAAATAATATAAAAATTGTAAAAATTTTTCACGCTTTTAGATGTTGGAGGGTGATAGAAAATACTATTTCCAAGATAGCGCAATTTGGTTTTAATAAGAAACAGAGTTTAAGAGGGTAAAGCACCCCAAAAACTATTTATAAATAATGTAACTATTGCAAAAAAGTTTCTAACACTTTTTTATTTTTTTCCAATAGATAACAGAGTTTAAGAGGGTAAAACACCCCAAAAGCTATCTAAAAATAATGTAACTATTGCAAACTTTGTTTTTTATTAAATCCAAATTATGCTATCTTGGAAATAGTATTTTCTATCATCCTCCAACATCCAAAAGCGTGAAAAAATTTTACAATTTTTATATTATTTTTAAATAGTTTTTGGGGTGTATCACCCCCTTATCGCCTGTTTTTCGTTAACTAAAAATTATGCAATATTGGAAATGCTCTTTTCTAACATACCGTAAAATAAGAAAGTGTTAGAAACTTTTTTACAATAGTTATCTTATAGTTATCTTATTTTTACAGTTTACAGGTTTTGAGGTGTTTCGCCCTCTTAAAATCCGTGTTTTGCTTTAGTTAACTTTAGCTGCTCAACCCTTGTCAATATACATGTTTGGTTTTATAGGAAAATACTTTTCAATTCTGTAATTACGAAGATTTTAACTTCATGTGCATTATTTTGTTGGTCGACTCTAAATAATCGTTTCTCATTTCTGATTTCGTTTCTGTCTTCAGCCACATATACATTTGCTAGGTGGTTTTCCAATTTCTTAAAGCTATTATCGACTTACTGCGACGTTTTTTGTCTTTAGGCACTGAATAATAACTTTTACTTTTACCAGTTATTCTAGAACATTGATTAATATTATGGAGCAACTTCGTACTCTTACATATTACCTATATAGAACATTTATTATCTTTTGAAAAACATTAATAGGTAAATAGTTCGAAAAATACCTAGTTGCTTTCCTCACTTAACGAGTTGTGTTGAACGGAAAAGATAAATGTATGAAATTCAACGCAAAATAGCATTACTTTAAAATGGTAAACAACCCAAATTTGGAAAAGATAAAGGCCACAAGACAGGCATAAACTATATAGGTTAGGTATTTCATTCCTCTCGTTATCGCCCCTCCTTTCCTATATATGGTTAACAATGGGAACTAGATGGTGAAGTTTACTTCATGGTGAATTTAAGAGGTAATACGCACTTCGTAGTAGCCGTGCACAGTGAAGTTCAGTCCTGCAGGTAGCGGTAACGTCATTAACACTAATAAATGTTACTAACAAGATCCATGACTTTAAACGGATAGTAAAGGTTCCCAGAACGTCGCGGCCACTATCAAAGCTACTTGAAAGTGGTTGCAACTTCGAAGGTCGTCCCACTGGTAACTAGGGCGTCCCCATGCACCGGAAAGGCTACGTGTAGAAGTCACATAACTCTAAAGTAACCGTAGTGGTAAAAACTACGAGGCAGTGACTACGGATATGTCAAATGAAGTTATTTACACATCAAAGTCGTAAATTTAGTGACGGATTCGTAGTGGTTACTCATTCGAAGTTCCCATCCCAGTTACTGTTACTCTGGTGCTAGTTGGGAATGTAATAAAATAAGATTTTATTTTCAATTTTTACATGTTTCTAATGATTCTTTATGAAGAAATGTTTTGTTTAACACAGATTCTACTAAAATTTTAACTTAGTGCTACAACCCACTCCTTTTTAAAATTGTATGAAGTCGGTTAAAAAACAAAATTTAATCCATATAGCAATCTTTCTGAATTAAAATCCCTAGTTATTGTACTGCCGAGTTTCAAAAAATTTACTATTCGAGGTCCAGCAGTGCCAACGACTGGGTGCGGTTGTCTTTACTTTTTTGACATTTAATTGTGAAATTTTGCTTTTTCTGTTTTACTTGTACATCCAGTGGAAGTATAGTAACGTAAAAAAAAAGTTGGAAAGTTTTTATTGTTCAAGATATTGACTTGAAATTTGGTACACGTATATATGTATTTAAATGAACCCTTTGGGATGTATTTTAATGAATCTGGAACCAGATTATATTTTGATCTTATTGCGTTGAAGGGTTAAGGGGTAAATTGGGGTAAATGGAGGTAAATAGGTAAATCAAGCAATTAAGTTCCATAAACAATTATTTCCACATAGTAGAGTGCAAATATAGTATCAATATTTTTTTGCTGTGAGAAACTTGGATAGAAAATCTGAATATGGAAGTGGGGACCGGCTTTTGACTTTACTACAATAATACAAATTATAGAATTTTCTTGCAGTTTATAGCATAAAAAAGACGTTGGAAAAGATAATCAAAATGTCTCAGTGTGTGGTATAAAAAAATAAATAAGCAATATTCGTTGTATAATAATAATCTTTTTATTATAAAAAATAGAAAAATATCTTACACTGTACAAAATCATTTTAGATCACATTGTCTCTAAAATAGCATATACTAACTTAAAATTATATGTTTTACACAACAGTGGCGTACCCAATACTGTTTCCGAGACAGAATATTCCTCTAGAAAAATATTTACTGCAACTACCTCATTATGAATGTTTTTATCAGTTTCTGTTTGTCCACTTGTAAACTTCATCTGCGTAATAGCTGTTTGTGCTAAATAAAGATTGTTATTATTATTATATTACTTGTGCTTTCATAATCGTTTGCAATTTAACTTTCTATTCGTAAAATTTAGCTCCTTTTATGAACAAATTATTCGTTAATGGGCCTTTGTGTTTATTGTTCTATATCGTTCTTTCTTTTGAGAAACCTTTTTCATGAGATCTCAAAATCTCAATTTTTCGCTGTTGGACCAATGGGCTTGTTATCGATAATTTTTTTTTTTCGTTATTTCTTTTATGGTACTCAATAGAAGTCGATCATCTAGATAAGCTGTTAAAATTTCAGCTTCATAAGTATATCCAATCCTTAGATATTCAATGTTAAAGATTGGGTTTCAGTACAAAAATTGAAAAAGTACATTGTTTCTGTCATAACTTCTTTGTTTTTTATGCTATAGAAATAGAAAAAAAAAACATTTGAAAGCCTAATTAATAGTCTTTCATTTTTGTTCTGACCGCTTTTGACGTAAGTGCCACAGTTTCTAAGATATTTAACATTTAAACTAAATACTTGGTCTTATAGACGTTCGGACGCCACCTTTATACTTCCAGATCTCCGAAACCATTAACTCTACAGAAATTAGAAGAAACAAAATTCATCCTCAATTTAGTTTTATTTGTCTCTAGCATGTTTTCGCTCAATGTAATACTTTTCGAGTTATTCGATGAATATTGTTTTGAAACACCTTTTTTTTAAGCTAAAATTCCAATTTCCAAGTCGTTATAACTTAAATCAATTTTTATGAAAAGTTGTCTTGAACCTTTTCTTCTTAAAATTTTATTTTATTTCACCTCCAATGTTTTTAATTATTAAATCTCGACTGATCAGCATCCTTTTCTTCTTAAAATTTTATTTTATTTCACCTCCAATGTTTTTAATTATTAAATCTCGACTGATCAGCATCTACAAAGTGACGCCACGCGAAGCTCCGCCCCGTTTTCGCGCGGTCCAACTTTGGTAATTTTTATAAGGGCTTAAACGTACGAGTAAAAACCTAAAAATTTGGAAATCATCTTAAAAAATGTTCTAATTTCGATTTCTAAAATAAAAAAAATACTGAACGGGCCTATTGCAGTAACCTCCTCATGTGGGTATTCACAAATATGACATCACACTCGGAAAATTACATTTTGTGTGCAGATATTCTATTGAGTTTTTTTGATACAAAATGGGGTAATTGCTTTAAATAATACAATAATGTTTTTCTAGAAAAATATTTACCGAAAATAAATTTGCAACGCAAACTACCTTTTGTTTAATCTACTTTGAAGTACACCACTGATCGAATCGACCAAAGAGTAATGAGTTATCGTATTTTTGTCAATTAGAGATCATGACCCTTTGGTCAATATTTTGTAGAAAACTAACTAGTACGAGCTTGAGATAAAAAATGAAAAGAAAGTGTGTAAATGAAACAGTAATACACCATTAAATATATGGAGAAAATATTGTACATTTTTTCACAGTTGTAACGAAAAATAAATTAATGAAACTAGGCGATATTTTTAAATAATGACATTATTTAAAGTACACGTTTTTGAAAATAGGCCAAAGTTCACGAAACAAAAAAGTTTAGGAAGGTGTATTTTTAATTTAAAAAAATCGTTTCTTCTCTATTTTCTCGGGAAATCTGGCATTTATAAAAAAATAGTTCAAATAATAGTTGTTTCTGGCAAAATTATCTTTGATTTGGTGTTTTTAAATTAGTTTCATAGCAATAATTAACCGAAATGGCGAATGGAATTTTTTTCTAAAACAAGTGTTTTAAATGGACAAAATAAATTGGGCATCTAGGTGATACTATATATATTAATGAAAAGCAGCATTTTTTGAAGAAAAATTAATTACTGACCAATTACAATATCAAAATGCCGACATTTTGTTAACAAAAATGTGAAAACGCACGTTGAATCAGCCATGATTTCTTAATTTTTTTGTGATGTAGAATCAAACAAAAAATCGTTTTAAAGATTGATTAATTACCTTTAATTTTATTTCTTAGAACTTTAGATGGAAGTGTTACAGTTTCTAAGATATTCAACATTTTAAACTAAATATTTAATCCTAAAAACGGTCGGATGCCATCTATAAAATTAAATATCTCCGAAACAGTCAACCCTACACAAATATATAAACAAAATAAATTTATTCTCAGTTTATAAGCTTCATTTTTGATGTCCACCATATTTTCTCTTAAACTAATATTTATTGAGATATTTGCAGAGAAACAAGAATGTTACGTTTTTCTAAAATTCCTTTACAGTTTAAAATGCATTTTTTTTTCTAAACCAAGCTCTCTGTAAACTGAATAAAACTGCAACGTTTTTATAAAAAAAAATGTGAAGAAGTACATTGTTTCTGTCATGACTTTGTTTTTTATGCTACAAAAATAGGAAAAAAATAATTTGAACGCCTAATTAATAGTTTTTCATTTTGGTTATTAGCATTTTTTGCGGTATTTAACATTTAAACTAAATACTTCGTTTTATAAACGTTCGGACGCCACCTTTAGACTTCCAGATCTCCGAAACCATTAACTCTACAAAAATTAGAAAAAAAATTAAATTCATCCTTGATTTAGTAACTTTTTTATTTGCCTAGCAGGTTTTTGCTCAATGTAATACCTTTTGAGTTATTTGACGAAAACGTATTTGAAATACCACTTTTTCAAGCTAAAATCCCAAATTTTCCAGTAGTTGTAACATAAATCTATCAACGTATGTAAAAAGTTGCATAGAACCTTTTCTTCTTAAAATTTAATTCTCTCTCAGCTCCAATGTTTTGTTTTTTTTTTTTTAGGTGCCACCCCCTGAAAAGGGGTGGCATCAATCCCCTATAAATTATATAAATTAGAAAGCCATCGTATAATATGGGAACTTCTTTTTTTATGCATTTACTATTAAGTTACCAAAAATGAACGAGATCTAATTCATATGATATTATTCCGAAGTTAAAACCTCTAGTATTTCGGTTAGTTATTGCTATTAAATTAAATTTAAACACCATATTGAAGACAATTTTGTCAGAAACAACTTTTATTTGAACTATGTTTTTGTAAATGCCATATTTCCCGAGAAAATAGAGAAAAATCAATTTTTTAATTAAAAATACCCATTTTCACTCCCTATAGGTTCCCACGGATCGGTAAAACTCCTACACTTTTTTGTTTCGTGAACTTTGGCCTATTTTGAACCTGTAACCAAAGTTTAAGTTCTGCACAATTTTTTTTTTCGGGTTAAAGTAAAGTTTTCCTGTAATATTATATAATTTTTCGTTGCTACATTTTTGCCTAAAGGATCTACTGTCCGATTAAATTGTAAGAGCCTGACTAACTAAGGATAATCAATTGTCCATTAGTTTATTCCAAATTTATGTATTTTCAGTGATCTTGAATTTGTTCAATACCTACTTTATTAACTCGCTAACTCAGAGTGAAATATTCCTGATATATTTTATGATCATTTAATAGCTTCTTGCTAGTTGAAGTCAATTACTTTTTCTTCTGCCATTACGACTTGTCTCAATATAGCGGGATATGCCAGTTACTTTTTGGGTAACAACTTGGCTATTAATGTACCTACTACCTAGAAATTATGTTTATCTCCGAGACACTTGGAAGTACGTCGGGTATATGGCTATATAAGCCAAAAAGCAGCACTTTTAAATTCCGTGCAGAACACCAAAATGGCGGCCATTAAAGATGGTCGCCATTAGCCACATTAAATGTTTTTGTATCTCAGTCCAATTTTTATTTTCTTTTTTTTTTGTTTGAAAACTCTTGTAAAGGGGACTCTTTTTTGTCTCTATACATTTATCTCCACACCTTAAGGGTTCTACGCAATTAAAAAATATATATATATACTTTTTAATTTTTCGGTTCTTTTTGTAATTTGATGATTTGTGAATTATTTATTTATTTGCACAGTAGATACTGATGCAGTTGTTTTGGCAATATCTTTCTTTCACGTTCTCAAAACTGCGGGACTTCAAGAGATGTGGATTCTCTTTGGTACTGGGAAGGGCCAGAGATACATAAGCATTAATGTCATGTTTGAAAGTATGGGTGAATATAAAGCTGTTGCATTGAGAGGATTCCATGCATTCACTGGATCAGATTAACGTCATTATTTGCAATGAAAGGGAAACAGACTGCCTGGAAAGTGTGGAAGCTGATGAGACCTTTCAAGTTCTGGAGAAGTTTACTGTCTTGCTTTACTACAAAGACTCAGAAGACTTCTCAGTCAATCATGTTAGAAAGCTTCTCTTTGTTTCAAAAAGTCGCAGTCTATAAAGTCTGCCCTCAACAAAAAAGGTACTAAGGCAGCATTGCCTTCGTTCGGCATACCAGGCAGGACAAATTTGGAGTCGTGCATGCTCAGTGACGTACAACATTCCAGGGTCAGAAGGATGGGGATGGACCATGGTTGTGGATGGCGGTCTGGTCTTCTCTTCCTTCTCTTATGGCAGCCTGAAGCGAGTTAGTTAAGTGTAGTTGCTCTGGATGCCGTACACAATGCTACTGCTCAAAAGCCAAGGTTCCATGCACATTATTGCACGAACTGCACTGGGGGGTCGATAATGCAGCAATAAATACAATAATAGGTATACGTTTAATTGATTATTTTTAAATTCGTTTCACAATTTCAAGATCATAATATTGCTTTGTTGATCTAATTCCTTAATATAATATAGTAGTTTGTGCAACAAGAGTGGATATGATATCCATATCGCACGATAAAGAAGTTTGAGCACGACGCCGTAGGCGGAGTGCTTCAAATCTTTTGAGTGCGATATGGATAATCCACTCGAGTTGTACAGTATACTTTTTCTACGACCAGTTTAAAAAAACTACAAAATTTGTTAAACATTAATATATTACACAAATACACACTGACAGTGCACACTGATAGTTACTTGACAGCTTACGCACTAATTTGATTTTAAAACGAATAGTTGTCTATGTACTTAATACACGAACTGTGATTGGTCGGTTTCATTTCATATCCATCCTAGAACTGATATGAAATATATCCGTTCAGTTAACTGGAATTGCCTACTGATCCATTCTACAGACTGTACAGAAAACAGCAAATTTGCATAAGGGAGTAGAAAAATAATATTTTATTATTTAGTTCCAAGGATAAATTTGAAGATAAAAAAGATGATTACAAGTGATCTAGAGTCGTAAAAGCTCTATAGAAGCAGTTCACCTACATGAATATTTCTTAGTATTTAGTATTTTTTTGTTTGTAATTTTTTTTTACTTAATGTTTTCAAAATAATTAAGATTACTATTGTTTATGAAGACAAGTCTCTATTGACATTTACGGAACACCATATACAGAAATCTTTTTTTGTGGGGAAAAAATGGATATTGAGCACAATTAAAACTTACTTATCAATGAAATTTGTGAGAAAAGGTTTTTGAAAATTGCGCAGAACCCTTAAGGTGTAGAGATAAATGTATAGGGATAAAAAGTGTCCTCTTTACAAGAGCTTTTAAACAGAAAAAAAGAAAATAGAAATCGGACCATTAGGAGCTGAGATAAAAAAAATAGTATGGCTAATGGCGGCCATCTTTAATGGCCGCCATTTTGGTGACCTGCACTAATTTTCAAGTGACTCCCTATCTCAAAAGTTACCTTTTGACATCAACTATGACCCAATCAAAAAGTGCAGCTTTCTTTGGTGTACCCGGCGTACTAAGGGTTGGAAGGGGAATATTTTTATAAATTCTACCTTCCTTCCCTCTGGTAGTGGCTATTCATATCCTTTTCATTTATTCACAGTAACATACCTGCATAAATAAATAGTAATAACGTACACGAAATGTACACCTTAGTCCTTCATCCAAGAGAATTAGAATGAAAATTTTAGATGTCCCTGTTTATAACATGAAAAGAAAATGGAAAGTCACTTGTAAGATATTCGTTTCAGAACTTTCTCTTAATTTTCTATCCCAAGCATAGTTTTATTTTTTCTCGTTTACCGTTAAAACTTGCATTTAATGTGGCATGGCAGTTTTTATGAGTGACCAGTCTTACTGTATCCTGAATTTATCGATATTTGATTTTCCAACGAATTTAATTCGCCTCCTGAAACGATGAGATCCTCTTGAGATCTAACCGGCATTCCCGATATATCTACGAAACTTTTAAGTTGTTCAGAGGCGTCCGTTTCCATATCTTCCTCTTGCATCGGATCGATGATTGGAACCTTGAGGGCAGAAATAAATTGATTAATTTTAGAAATCGAGAGTAACATTATTATTTATGAAAAGGGCTGGATAAACCTTCTCACTCTGCAAAATCCTATCCTCAAGGATAGGATTTTGCACAGTGAGAGGGAAATATGCATTTATTTCGGTTTATTATAAATATTTAAAAAATCATGAATGGTATAATCTTTAAAATAGTTGCAGTTAAGTACTTCCCGCTGCTCTAAGGAATACAACCATATACAGTTTCTATCGTAAACTTTGTATATAGTTAAAGCAATGCTCTAATAATGAAATTAGGAACTATTTTCATTGACAAACTACAACATTCAAGTACAACAGAAATTTACAATAAAACATATATAAATAAAAAGTTGCAATAGTTAAAACAATAGCAAGTATTTAAAACAGTTTTAAAGATTATACTTTGTTTAATTTTTTGTGTTTATAATAAATCGAAAATAAATGCATATTTCCCTCTCACTCTGCAAAATCCTATCCTTAATATAGAAATTCTAGATTTAAGTCGGAATTATGATTTCATTTGAAAACACGTGTAGCGAATTCTGAGATTAAAATCAAACTTTCGGGATTAAAGTCAGAATTCCAAAATTAAACTCTGAATTTAAAAAAAAAGCTCCATGGCCCTTCGACGCATTTGTACCTAGTAAGCAACATATCAAAGAATGTTTTTAATATGTGGACTTCGAAATGAGCTTTTTAGTAACCTCCTTCTCTAGGAAATAACAGATTTACCTTCGATTCAATGAAATCGGATGCTGAATCGTCCAAGTCTGCCTCTGAGGGATGGATATCTTCAATATTACCCGTGAAAGGAACTCTAGTTTCAACGATATTCGAGGTTGCTGGTTTCGACCCGTCCTCTGGACTATCTTCAGAATTAGCTTCTGCTGCCTCAACGAAAGCTGACGAAAGTTCTCCGCTGAGCTTGCTCACTGTTTGAGTCGCCACATCGTACATGTAGATTTCTTTTTCTTTGTCTGAGCTGTCATCTGGGCTGAAAAACAGTATTTTAGTATGTGGGGCCGTCTACGTGAAAAGGGAGCGAGCTGTGACAGATTCTGTCGGCCAGCTCTGTTTTAATGCTTTGTAATGTTATCTCTTAACATAAACAAAATATACCCTAAGTAGTAACTCATATTTTCTAAGTCTATAATGGTTGATATATGCTGACAAGTGTTTACGTCGATTGCCAATGCGGCAACAAATGGTAATGGTTTGTGTAAAGGTCGAAAAATGGGGAATGTAAAAAAATAATAGAAAAAAAAATTTTAGAAATTCTTTCTTTTGTAATTTTAGTATTATTCTTAGGAGAATGAATGAGTACTACTTTTTCTAAAATTTCTATTAAGTTTCAAATCAGAGAACTAGTAGCTATGTCGGGTATTTTCAATACGCCTAAGTTACTTGCCTAGCAAACACTGGCGTATAATATACGTAAGATATACGTCTCAATGGGTTAAAAATGGATTTGGTGTAATAATTATACGTTCATGGTTTTGCGTTTTTATTATACAGGGTGATTCGCGAGGAATGCGCCATAGACTAATGACAGATAGAACACTTCAAGGCGAGTCTAAATCACGAAAAACGAAAAAATTTTTTTGCCACTGGTTAAGAATATAAAGGTGTTTTATGCAGTTGATCTGAAAATTCAAAGAGCTATGTCTCTGTAACCGTTAGATGTAATCGAATGAAATTTACCAGTAACATTCCTCAGCTGGGACTTGTCAGAATGGCCTACTTGGTTTTAGAAATCCAGGGCCGAACTCAGAAAAAATATGCCCTCCTCATTTTTGACAAAAAAGTACATTTTTCTATCGCATTTCTGAAAACCTATTCGGATTCAGAAGGTACAGAAGAAATGCTATCAGCATAGCAATTCAATTTTGACAACACACCTAAACCGTTTCGGCAAAAAAATCACAAAACAATTTAGCGCATCACGACTAACACTTTGACCAGACATTATCAAAGGAATGGTTTCACAGAGTCTATTCAAATGCTTCAGATCCATATCCATTCTGTAAATTTTTACAGGTGGACACAATCAAACTCAGGTATTTAAAAAACAGTATAATTAGTAAATTAGGGTAAAAATACAATCTTTTTACAATGTTTAAATGAAGTTGTGTTAAAGGGAGAAAAACAAATTATAAAAAATTACCAAAAATGTTTAAAAGTTAATACTAAGTGAAAATATCAACTGGTTTACATTAATATCTTCTGACCAAAATACTGCAGATGTTAGCTACAGAGATAGGTTGGTTTAAGTAACTTTAATTGACGTTGACAAAAACGGGTTTCTCTCTTGTGCCTTCTTCGGATGGTGAGTGGTCCAGGTATTCACATAAAAGATAGTCAATTATCAGAGACTAGTTGATAATAAAAAAAATCAAGGGCACGAATACTTAAATTTTGTTCAAGTAGATGACAAGGCAAAGATGCCAATATTTACTAACACTTTGACTTATGTGACTCTAGACAAAAACTATAAAATTTATCTAGAATTTACCACAAAAGCATTAAAGGAAAACACTAAAATGCCCTCGGAATTACCAAGGTTAGATTTAATATCAAAGTTATAAATTGACCAAAATAGAAATTGTAAATGTACTACCCGTACCAAAATTCTACTATAAACAAAACCTCTGCTGGCAATAAAACGGACAATAAAAATGCATAGGTTTACTATTCTTTCAATTTCAAAATCAAACTAAAGTAATGCTTATATCTCCGAAATTCAACTTTTAACTATTTTTCTGAAATGATTTTTGGAAAATACATGTGATTTCCTATATTTTTTTTTTGACTTTTTACGTAAAAAAATCGGAGCTAAATGAGGTTCTAACGTTCGCGCGACCACCCTGTAGATTTCTACGAATATATAAAGTTGAAACTTTGTATGTGAGTTTGTTTGTTTGTTACTCAATCACGCAAACACTAGTTCATAAATCGACTTGAAATTTTGTACGCAAATAGACAATGAATCGAATTAATCCTTAATAATGGAAACTTACTCAGTCACTAGTAATATAACAGCCTGTTTGTCGCTCCTTGTCTTGTTTTCAGATTCTAGAAATTTCTTGTAATTCTCCGAAGTCGGATTTGCCAGCAGTTGTTTTAAGTCATCCCCCTGTATCAGATCTATATCGCTGGGCTGTTTTGAGGCCTCTCTCGTTTTCCGCCCAGAAGAGAAGTCATAGGTCACGGGGGCAAGAACCACAACACTTGAAATTTTTTTCCCTTTGAGTTCTGGCACGTCTGGTATAGGGAACTGAGTTCCGTTTACCTTCAGGGGCAGGTATCTGTAACGAAATTATTATGACTTTGTTATTTATGAAGTAAAAAAAAACTAAGTACCGGGAAATATTAGTGATTATTTAACACTTACAAAAATACTTTCACAGATAAGCATAAACAAATATCTTTCTAAACAACTACTGTGCCGGCTATATGCCACAATCAACTTTGCATTATAATGAAGACAATACCCAAGCAGTAATTTTAGTAGTTTCTACGTAATAGTTGCCATTAGGGGAACTTTAAAGGTTTCCGCAACTAAGGACCGTTACGTAATGGGAACCATCCCTCTACCAAGTATTCACCAAAATGGGGAATAATAATTACGTGGAAAATTACTGTTCCGGTACTTCTACCGTTACCGTGTCGAGGACTAACCAAGTAGTAGAAATGACTAACTTTTGGAACAGCTCAGCTGACCGAAATGAGAGCGCAAACTATATATTTGGCTCTCTGTTATTCGAATAGCAAATTAATGACTTACTGAGTTTGAGCACATGCTATGTCCAAGGGCCAAGTTAAGGTGATTATATACAACATGCCTAAACATATTATTATAAATCATGATGTTTTGCATTTACCCTGGGTGTGGATATTAAAACCACCACTTGTTTTCTGTAAAATGTTATCATGATGCTTCGATAAAAAAGACGCCCCCTCGAGAAAATGTTTTTTTCGTAAAAAAATTTTTTTGCAAAAATTATGTATACAAGTGAAACTGCAAAAATTATGTGTACAAGCAAAACTGCAAAATTTTTTATGGAAAACGTTTTTTTTTTAATGCTATATATTATAAAGTAATAATCTATTTAGAAAACATATTTGTAAATGACCATAATAAAAAGAAATTTTTTATTGAATTATATTTTTATCTGTGTCAATATGGCGTCTTCATTCAACAACAGAAAAATGGCGATTTTAATTGCAGTAACTTAGAGGTTGCAAAAACCAAAATTATTTCCCTACAAGTTACATTTCCCATAAAGTAGCAGATGCCACCAACGTTATAGTTGGTGCTACTTTAAAAGTGGTGACGGGAACTACAACAATTTCACTGTGTAGTTATATTTACCTAGATGTAGCAAATGTGATCAATGACGGTATAAGATCTTGGTAACTATTGCTATCAACTTATTTTCATGTTGGTACAATTGGCAGATACGAGATAGGTAATTTTTTTTTAATTGGCAACACGGTAATAACTGTTAAAGTGTCACTGTTTGTGATGTGGACAAGGACACGAATGTGGATTAAAAATAACAATTATTATATTTTTACCAAGTACTTTTTATTATCTGATATTAACAAAGTTGTTAATAAATTTGTGCAAATAAAATATTTGTTTTTTTAATGAAAACGATGTACAATGTACGATGTATAATGGAAAAAATACATGAGTTTTCATATTATAGTGATCAGTTTAGATTTAATTTCATTCAAAAAATAGTAAGTAAGTATTTATTTGAATAGGAAAATCCTAATATACAAATTCACTTTTCTAATGTAATTATAAAGAATCATAATTTATACATAAATAAATAATACACGCACTTACACACTCAGACTAATACATGTACAAATAAATTAAAAAATAACGAGGAAAAAATACCTATATAAAACAAGTGGAGTTAATCAATCAACTTTATGTAGCTTACAATTACTTTCACATCCAGTGGAAGTATAGTAACGACAAAAAAATTTTTTAAAATTTTTATTGTTCAGATAGGCTTAGAATGTCATGAAACGTCGAGATTTTAAGTTTGAGCGAAAAAAAATTCTGTCTGTCGGTCTGTCTGTCCGTCTGTCTGTCTGTCTGTAACTTTTTTTTTTGTGCGCACGTTTACTCAGGAACCGTTTGAGATATTGACTTGAAATTTAGTACACATATGTACTTTAACGAGATCTAGAACTAGATTATATTTTCATCTTGTTCCGTCGAAGGGTTGGGGGGTAAATTGGGGTAAATTTGGGGTAAATAGGTAAATCAAGCAGGTAAGAGTCCATAAAATTGGTATTTAGTATATATAAGAGAAGCTAAGGTCTCAAAAAAAAATTTGACATTAGCCACCCTCATTACCACCCCCACCCCATTATTAAAGGGGATGAAAAAAAATTGTGAATTAGTGTGTGTACAAGAACCAGAAACCTCAAAATATTTTTTTACTTCATCCACCCCTCACTACCACCCCCTATCGCCACCCCCGCCCCACTACCGATGTGGGGTATCGTTTTATGGGTTTTTGGGGTAGAAGATTTCAAATATTATATTATTAAAGTTCCATAAATAATTATTTCCACATACAAAATTTTTTCGTTGTGGGTGACTTGAATAGAAAATCTGGATGTGGAAGTAGTGATTCCTTGGGCAGCGGTTTTTACGTTTGAATACAGTTAGAGAGAGATTCCTTTCATCCTCTGGCAACTTGTTATATTGATCGAGGCCTTTATATAACATAATTTTCCTAGTTTGACTTAGATTTTGATTTGGTATATAAAATTTGTTGTTATTTCTTGTGTGGTATTGATGTATTTGGTTTGCATAAAATATAAACTTATTTAAATACTTGGGTATTAAGTTATTTAAAATTTTGAAAATAAATACCATAGCCATGGAAAGCAATCTATCTTTTACAGACAGCCACTGAAGAGAAGAAAGCATATGTTGGACTGCATTTCAAAATCACTCTCATTCCTCTATTCTGTAGTTTTTGAAGGGAAGTTATTTTATTTAAATCGAAGCAATATAATAGATTGGCACAGTAATCGAAATGAGGTTGGATAATGGTGTTGTAAACTGTTATTTTTGTGGTCACTGATAACTTTTGAGATATTCTAGAAAATAAATATAGTTTTTTTGCTATTTTTTTTTGTATATATATTCAGTTCAATTTATTGTACACAAACAATGTCTTATGCCGTTTATAACGAAATTGTCCGTTCCATCGACACAATATTTATTAAATTTGGAGTTTTTAATCGGCAAATTCATTTGATATGCTCAGTGGATCACTAACTGAACTATGGGTCAATCTGTGTTTTAAAGACAAATTGTAACTTTCGTGCAGTACACAGTATCACTAATATCACTGCAGACTTATAGTTTTCGATTACTTTTCTCCTTGTGTTGATGGGAACACTTTTGCACTTGTTGCCAAAGATGATGGTTTTGCTGTGGCGAAATAATCTTTCATGTTTGCATCATATTCTGAAGAATCACTATTTTTACTACTGTTTAACTGTTTCTTCAGTTTTCTATAAAACGTGGATGAGTGCCGATAAACTTTATTTCGCTTTTACTGAGCATTTCAGATACCGCCATTTTATTCAATGCCAATAATTATATAAATTGTTTTAAAAGTGAATATTACGTTATAGTAGATTTTCAAGGTATATGTAACTTTTAAGTCATTTTCAATTAGTGGGGAGTAGTAAAAATGATTTCAAAGCCCCTGTGTTCGTAGAAATAACCACATTTTTAGTCGAGATGTCACTAATAAGTTAGACAATTTTGAAGTTCCAAAAAATTTCCCAACAATGTACCGGGGACTTAAAATTGCACACTTGAAGTTATCATTACTTTGAAGTGGTCCTTTGGTAAAACTGTGCAGTCGGCATTACTACCAATTTCCCCTTGCAGTTGAGGATGCTTCAAAGTAATGCAGAGTAGTATCCGCGACGTTGCAGATTCTCCAGCAGTTACTTGAAAGTGTTATAACTATACAATGCCTAAATTCAGTAGAATCTACATAATTGTCACTACAAATGCATACCACAAAGTGAATATTACCCTGAAGTCGCAAAATTAGTAACAGTTATGTCATTCCTACTATATTAAAGTTCCAATGCCTCAGATGCCAGTTCCCATCACTTTGAATGCTGCTTGGGTATGCGCATTACGTACAGTACATCTGTCACAATTATGTTATTTTTGACATGCTTTTATTAGGTCGACCTGTATGTATGTATGTATATGTATGCATGCATGCATGCAAGTAATAAAGTCTACTGAATTGAAGTTCACCCACTTCTAATTGTTGTATGGTCATGAAATTTGGCTCTGATGACAATACAATATAGTATACTCAATATTATATGTTTAAAATGGCCGCCGTCCCAAAATGGTGGATTATCATTTTCTTTACAACCCCCTTGATATGGGTATCAAAAGAAAGTAGAAAACGAGTATGTGATCAAAACTTAAAAATTCAAAATGGCTGCGTCAACATGGCGGATAGGTTTTATCAATTATCGTCGGATTCGACTCAAAATCGGTATCTACGGGTTATCGAGGTTGTAGATTACAATTATCCTGTCCAAATTTAACAATTCAAAATGGTGCCGTCAAAATAGCGGATAAGTTTTGTAACGTATGGTCTGATACGTATGAAAACCGATATCTGGGGATTTTCGAGGTCCAGATTATAAATATTTAGTCGAACTCTTTACATAAATGTCGAAAGTGCCAAAATTCTCTCGTTAAATATAAAACTAAAAAGTAAAAAAATAAATTAATAGTTTACAAAACTAAAAAACACGCTTTTATAAATACTGCAAGCAAAAAATAATCATCGAACCTGTTCTCTCTGTCTACCCCGTAAGGGCCTTAGTGTAAGCCGCGATAACGAATCTGATGTCTGAAATTCATTAAAGTTTACTTTAATATATAGTTTTCATAAAAATAAATATCCAAGTGTCTCACCTGTTGTATGTATTATCATTAAGAACAACAGGATCCACCTGTTGTGCTCCATCCTCAACGTAAGACTCCTGAACCTTCTGACCTTTCTCAGTTTCAGGGTCGTAGTGTACAACTTTCATTTCCACTCCTGGCGGGGTCGATGCTCTGACTTCTTGAATCTCCGAAGCTTCCGGTTCTTGGTCTTCCTCTTCTATTTCTGTTATCCTTTCTTCAACTACCGAACCATCTCTGTGTAGAATAGACGGTACTGGTTCGCTGCCTTTAAGTATAAAATTGCACATACTTATAAAATTTTCAAATTAACATTTCGACTAACAACTATAAAATTATGTAATTTTCAACTGCTTATACCGAGTGTCCCGTTTGAGGTGACAACAAAATATCTCGAGAACAACGTATTTTCGTAAATAATGACTGTAATAAACGTGGTGCGGTTTTAAGGCGTCCATCACAAGCACCACTTAAATTTTGCTTTTTTAAATGGAAACACCTATTTTGAATAGCATAGTCTCATTCTTTACAAAGAAATAAATAACTTTCATTCTTAAAAATTTTTCGGTAAAACTGTTCCTTAAGGAACTTAATGTACTTTTTTGGTATTGAACTTGATAGTCATCATTTTGCATCTGCTGAAACTGAAACATTCTTTTTTGCTTGACCTGTATCTACTATCTCATTGAATACTCAATCCATTATTTTCAGATTAAAGTTAAACTTTATTGAAAAGAAAAAATGTTTGGCATGGCAATTTCTCATTTTTTAATGAATGTAGATCTGGAAAAAGTATATTTAAAACTTTTAGGAACATATTTATTTAAAAATACCTAAGTATGGAAGTTGTTTATTTTTTATAACCATAATCTCGAGTTGTAGTCTAAGAGCCAGACCCAAATCAATTCTCTGAATTTACTATGCCTGGTTTTGTGTCAGTTGATTACAGTATGTAGTTGTGTACACAAACATACTTCGGTCAGTCAAGCGAAATCGAGAACAGGTGTCTCAGGTACGCCTTCAAAGGTGTCATAATTACGGAGGTAATAAAATGAGTTTACTATGGCTGAAAATTGTTATGCACATTAGATATTGCATATAAATAACAGTTATGAAATAATTAAATTTGTCCTGATTACATTGCATAGACAGTACTTAACGACATGAACCGGCTCAACAAAATTAAATGAATCGAATCGAATCCTCGGCTCATCAGTTGGATATGTTATTGAGCTGAACCGCTTGAGGGTAACGAACGAATAATTCACTTTGGCTGGCAGCCAGACAAGACAAAGTTTAGTTATAATTATTTGTCAATTGATGAATATTAAAATTATTTATTATTAAGTAATTATTTTATGAAAGAAAACGAATTTTAATAAAACCGCTGCCCAAGGAATCACTACTTCCACATCCGGATTTTCTATCCAAGTCACACAACGAAAAAATTTTTTACCTGGAAATAATTGTTTATGGAACTTTAATAATATAATATTTGAAATCCTCTACCCCAAAAACCCATAAAACGATACCCCACATCGGTAGTGAGGTGGGGGTGGTGACAGGGGGTGGGAGTGGGGGGGGTGGATAAAGTAAAAAAAATATTTTGAGGTTTCTGGTTCTTGTACACACACTAAATCACATTTTTTTTTCATCCCCTTTAATAATGGGGTGGGGGTGGTAATGGGGGTGGCCAATGCCAAAATTTTTTTTGAGGCCTTACCTTCTCTTGTGTATACTAAATACCAATTTTATGGACTCTTACCTTCTTGATTTACCTATTTTCCCCAAATTTACCCCAATTTACCCCCCCAACCCTTCGACGGAACAAGATGAAAATATAATCTAGTTCTAGATCTCGTTAAAGTACATATGTGTACCAAATTTCAAGTCAATATCTCAAACGGTTCCAGAGTAAACGTGCGCACAAAAAAAGTTACAGACCGACAGACAGACCGACAGACAGAAATTTTTCTTTCGCTCAAACTTGAAATCTCGACGTGTTATGACATTCTAAGCCTATTTGAACAATAAAAATTTTTAAAAATTTTTTTGTCGTTACTATACTTCCACTGGATGTGGAAGTAAAATTTAAATGCGCTGCCAGGTACGCGTTTATTGCTCACTTGATTCAAGCGAACGGCGAACGACGGTTAATTACTTCCACGTCCAGTGGAAGTATAGTAACGACAAAAAAATTTTTGAAAATTTTTATTGTTCAAATAGGCTTAGAATGTCATGAAACGTCGAGATTTTAGGTTTGAGCGAAAGAAAAATTTCTGTCCATCTGTCAGTTTGTCTGTAAATTTTTTTTGTGCGCACGATTACTCTGGAACTGTTGAAGACATTGACTTGAAATTTGGTTAACGGGATCTGGAACTAGATTATATTTTCATGTTATTCCGTTGAAGGGTTGGGGGATAAATTGGGAGTAAATAGGTAAATCAAGCAGGTAAGAGACCATAAAATTGGTATTTGGTATATGTAAAAGAAGTTAAGGCCTCAAAAAATTTTTGGCATTAGCCACCCCCATTACCCCATTATTAAAGGGGGTAAAAAAATATTGTGATTTAGTGTGTGTACAAGAACCAGTCACCAAGAATTTTTTTCACTTCATTCACCCTCACCATCACCCAACGATTTCAAATATTATACTATTAAAGTTCCATAAACAATTATTTCCACATAGTGAAGTGCAAATATAGTGTTTTCGTTGTAAGAGACTTGGATAGGAAGTCTGGATGTGGAAGTAGTGATTCCTTAGGCAGCGGTTTTTCAGTTGGAAACGGTGGCAAGACTCAAGACTGAGAGCCATTCGACAGGGAAGACAAGAACGAAATATGCTTACGCGTTGACCGGCTCAATTGAACCGGATTGCCCACCTCTAACACCCCCCCCCCCCCTCCCAACGAAAGTCCTCTATTCAAAAACATAACGACTATTTTGCTGAGAGCAGTGCTTTCAGCAGATAAGTCGTTATGTTTTGGAGTAGAGGTCCTTCGTTGGGGGGGGGGAGTATCTTTCCATCTTAAATAGGAAAGGGGAGGTTAATGAAACCTAGCAGTTGTGTACAGAAATTCCGGTTCTTACCTAGGAGTACACTTGCTCGCTTTAAGCATATACACTTTTATTAACATTAATTTTATTTACGTGATGTCAAAGATAAATTTCATACTTTAAGTAATAATTTAATTTTTATATATTGTATATATTGATTATCTAATATAATTTTTTAAGTGCATACATTTTCAATATTTCTTTCCTAATGGTCTATTGTCTATTCAGTGTAATTAGGACAAATTTAATTATTTACAAAATGTATATTATTAACATTGCTGTCAATTACACTTTAAAATAAAGTCAGTTAATAGTTCGTTAAGTAATAATAAGGAAAAGAGCGAGCCGCCGCCTGCCACACCAATCGTGCGCGCGAATTTTTTTTTATTTCTCTGACTGACGGGCGTTGTCCCACAAGATGGTTGACTAACCATTTTATTTATGATTAATATAGCGTTTAATACTTTCACAGAGATTTTGAAGTATAGTAAATGAATTGCACGTTATTTATTTTTTGTACATACATTGGGGCTGACTGACCAGCTCTGTCCCCACATTCAACTGACTGACTGACATAACTGTTATTTATATGCAATATCTAATGTGCATAACGATTTTCAGCCATAGCAAATTCATTTTATTACCTCCGTAATTATGACACCTTTGAAGGCGTACCTGAGAGACCTGTTCTCGATTTCGCTCGAGTCAGTGACCGAAGTATGTTTGTGTACACAACTACATACTGTAATCAACTGACACAAAACCAGGCATAATAAATTCAGAGAGTTGATTTGGGTCTGGCTCTCCGTCTATTGGTTATAGTTTTGAAAAGATCTTATAGATTAAAAAAATATCAAATACCTGCTGCAAGTTGTGCGCCACCACCTGCATTATAGAAGTTTGCCAGCTGATCTGGTGGCAAAGCAGACAGAGGAATATCTCCCACTTTATCATAGTCCAGAATTGAAATGTCCGCGTTGTTTAAAATGCCAGAAGACAAAAGTTGCTCCCGAAGCTCATCAGGAACTTCGTCGGGTAATTGCGCCTCCAAAATTTTAGGATCCTTAGTTGTAGTAGATGGTTTCTCTGGTTCTTGTGTCGTTGTTGTAGTCGGTTTGGTTGTAGTAGTTTGATAACTTATTCTCGGTGTACTGCTAATATATTGAGAAGCACGTCTTGTTGATGGGAATGCAGACCTTGGCGTGGTATAACTATTGTCGTGTTGCTGATTCCGCTGTTGAACTCCTTGATCTGGGCGATAGTACTGTTGTGCTGTCCTTATTTCCTCATGTTCTTGCTGTTGCTGCCTCTGTTGCTCCAAATGCTGTTGCTGCAATTTCTGTTGTTGTTGCAAGCGTTCCTGCTGGGAATTTTGTAGATTATTTTGAAGAGGAAGAGGCTCCTGATTGAAGTTAAATTGCTGGAATATTTTTTGCTGGAATTCCTGGGGAGACAAGTTTTGTTCACGTTTTTGGCCGTCGACCTGTTGAACCTCAGAAATATGTTGCTCATATTTAGGAACAGACTGAATTAACTGCCCACCTGGTGGTAAAATACCCTGTGCAGTCTGCAGATTACTTAAATGTTCGTTCTGGGATGTTAGTTCTTGCTGATGATTCTGCTGCTGATTTTCAGGAACCTGTTGGGGTCTGAAATCGTGGTTAATTTGATGTTGATAATGGGTTTGTTGGTGCTGTTGAGGGAGTTGCTGAATTTGTTGAGGCTGTTGAGGAATTTGCTGAGGTGGTTGAACAGGTTGAGGTTGTTGGGGCAACTGTACGCGCTGTGGCCTAACCTGAGGCAATTCTTCCTTTCTAAACTGCTGTTGTATATTTGTCTGCGGTTCTGGTTGACTGAACCTGATTGGATTAAAGGCATGGGATTGTTGGGACAGTGGTAACTGTTGGTGAGTAGGGAAGTGCGTTTCTGGTCTAAACTGAATTTGTGGTTGTGGATTCGAATTGATGTGAGAGGGCGGTTGGTTATGTTGTTGTGGTGGTTGCGGGAAAGGCTGTTGTGGTCTTAGGTTGTCGAATGGTTTATAAGGCACTGGCTGTCGTGTCTGAGAGGGTGGCGGTCTGGAATTTTGGAAATGAGAGGGAGGAGGGTGCGAAATAGTATGCGAGAATTGGGGTGGTTGTGAGGACTGTGGCCTAGAGGACGGAAAACTTGAATACTGTTGACTTGTAGGTTTCGTATAAGGGGGTGATTGGAAGGGGTATTTTGGTTGTGGGGGGTGTTGAGGTGGAGTTTGCCTTCCGAACGGCTTGTAATTGGATGGAGGTGCTGGCGGGAAACTAAACGGCCTATAAGGCTGAGGTGCTCTAAAATTGGGAGGAGGTGATTGAAAGTTTTGATTATTAGTTGACGGTCTTTTGAAATAAGCATTTGAGAAAGATGTCAGTTGTCGTCCTTGAGGATACTGAGGTCGCTGAGGTGGATTATATTCTTCCGGTTTACTAGATCTCTTGTCATAATCGAAACTTTCCTTTCCAAAAGTGACTTTTACACCACTTGGACTGTGGTACGTTTCAGAGTCTGGCTTGATGATTGTTCTTAAAGTCGTAGTTGGTGGTGGAGGTGCCGTGGCAGACTCTCTGTGGTAGTCGTAAGGAGCTTCGTCTTCCTCATCTTCTTCGTCGTCCTCGGGAAGCTTGGGAGATATAGCAGGAATAGGTTTATCATATATAACACTGTCTTTACCGACTCCGTGGGGGTTTTTCTTATACTTAACGTAGAATACTTGAACTTGCTCCTTCTTTTTCTTCTGCGGTGGAGGAGGAGGCGGGGTCGGCAAACTAACGTTAGATTCCTTGATGATAATCTCGATAATAGGTTCTGGTTCCTTGATATACACGGGTCTCTCAATAATGTGTGGTTTGTGGGGTCCATAAACGTGGTTCTCCTGGTGTATATTTTCTTGGATATGGTTGTTCTCGGTTAGTAGGTCATCTCGGCCAAGGTCGTTGTGTGAATCTGCGTTTAGGGAGAAAATGTTAGTATCATATAAAGGATCTCTCTGTGAATATTGGACAAGAGGTTCCATTTGCACTGCGTAAGGAGGAATAGGATAAGAATATGGTCTACCTTTGTGATACGACGAATAAGGGCGGGGAGGGCCTGGATAGAACTGTGATGGAGGGTACAGTGGATGTTGGGGTCCCGTCGATATCCTCCTTTCTAGTCGATAAGAGTGGGGTCCTGAATAGTGGTGCGATACTTGGTACTCTAAGTTTCTTTTGCCACGATCGTCTTTCTTTTTCACAGGGCGATGTTCATCTGCTGCTAATGTGACAGCTACCAAGCAGCTTATTATAACCTGAAACAGAAAATAGGATATTTTTTTGGTGTATCGCTATTATATGAGTTACAAATGTAATAAGGTGCAACAAATTACAGAAAAATATAAGTTTTACTAGAGAGAAAATTGGTATACTTATATAGAATTGAAGAATAAGCAACTTTCTCTTTTACATTTATCGAAATTTTGAGAAAAGGCGTTATTTTTCTGCATTAAAAAAAACCTCAAATATAACAGATAAAGTGAATCAGGTGATTGCTTTTATGCAGGTCATTTGACATTATTTTTCAAGCAAGAAAATTGACAAAATCAAAGTTGACTTTAATTGATTTTAATTTGATTTGATTTTGATAAATTTTTCCCATCAATGCGGATTTTATTGGTGGCATTATATATAAAATAATACTATCAAAAGACTAGACTTTATATCCATAACAACTTTAACCATATCCATATCTGAAACTAATTAAATTAAGTCCGCTTTTAAATTATTTAAAAAAAAATTGCATATATCATTTATTTTGTTGTGTGTAAATTTCAAGTGACCAGGGTATTTACTGTATGTTTCAAGTCTAATAGTTGCATTATCCGCGCTTCATTATCTGACAGAACGTGAGAATTGTAGGCATAATAAAGATAAAATCAAAAGTGTGAAATTATACATCATTCAAGGTCATTACAATGTACCGCAAACTTAATTACCGTGAAAAATAACTTGCACTGGATTCTTCGGAGAGTCAAAAGTGCGTGAAACTGTTACAGAAATTATGTTATACTGTGCGTCATAGAAAATGTAACATCCTGTTATATTTAAAAAATCACTTGTTCATTTTTAATAATCCCTATTGGTGACAGTTTAAATAATAAATAATAATAGAATTCAGAATAATTTCAGATCTGCATTTCAAAAATTCAGATAAAGGAGAAAGGAGATTTAATGACACAAGCCAAGAATTTCGCATTCCAGCAAATATTCATCTGCTGGAATGATGACGTTAACCACTGGTTAAATGCAGGTGGGTGCAAAAGTTCGTGAAATGGGAAACGCATTTCTGGTGGCCCATGCTTTGTTTGTTTGAGTGGTCTAACCTTAAATTATTAAATTTAAAATTATTTGTTTCTTGTAAGACATCAAAGTCACTGAAATGGAAGAAATTTTACTAAAAGAAAATAATTAAGGTAGTAGTACATCAGAATCATCGCCAAACACTTGAAGATGTAATCTTCAGTGTTGCCAATCCTAAATTTGCAGTGTGCGCTGTTTAAATAAGGAGGACTAGAAGAGCTCAGGAGTACGATCGAAATAGGCATTTTCGCGATATTCTTCTACCCTCAAAAAGGGGGTCAAAATGTAGTTCGTGTGACAAAGGAAAACTCACCTAAATAGTCCTGAGGATGTCAAGAAATTGTGACGAAACGTCGACTATTTAAAAAGTTATTTTCCAAGCATCTTTCTGATCTATACCCGTCAACCCATACCACCATAACATTTTATGTCCCGACTATTGAGTACAAAATTTTAAATTGGTTACACAATCCTTACATAGAGTTAATCCTTACACAATTGTTAGAAATGTTTAATATACTTACAAAATTAAGAGCTGATTCACCCACTCTTAATACATCAAATGAATTAAGCCTGAAGACTGATGAAACGAATATTTCACCATTAAATGAAATGGTAGTGGTTGCTGATATAAAAACATTTTGAGGCCTGTCGGACGAGCTGACAGACAGATTTTTTTTTTCCAACTTAAAATGTCGGCATTTCATGACATTGTAAGCCCAGTTGAACCTTTTTTTTGTGTTATTGTGCTTCTATGATGTGGAATTAATTCATATGGAAACATCCAAACTGAAAATAATAGTGAAAACTCGTGTCTTGCCTTTTTCGTCAATATCTTGAAAACTAAGCGAGATAAGGCAGAATACTATATGTATCTTTTTGGTAGTATAATTCTATAAAATAATTATTTTAACAAAGAAAAAAAAAACGATAAAGTTGATAGTTAAGTTTTTATTGGCCATTAAAGTTCTAAAAGTGAAGTCCCAAGTGCTTATTTTTCGTAATTTTTTTATGTAACTTGTTTCTATAATTGCGCTAATTACTGTATGTATTAATTAATTGGATTTTTCTTGTCGTCACATTTTATTCAAAATAAATTATCGGATAACATTTAAACATGAGCTTCCGCATTTCACATATCCGAAAGTTTTTTAAAAAATTCACCAATAGGTACACTTGCCTAACTTTTACGATATTTACTGAATATTAGGTAATATAACTACATTGACATAAACTTAAAAAATCGACTAAATGGACCACTGAATATATTTATTACAGTGAGAGTAAACTGTTGGAAATTGTTCGGCCACAAATGCACATTTAATGAATTATGGATTATGTAAATAGTCGATCTTGGAATTTTTTTATTTGTACATAGAGGACGAAAGAAAAGTTAAACAAACTTGCTTATGTTAATACAATATTGAACAATTCAACATGTACGAAACTTTTTAAAACGTGGACAAATATTTTATAACCGAATGTGAAAGTTTATTTATTTATAGTCTGTATTTGTTTCAAGTGGTCTTACCTGGTTACGAACATAACCATCCCGAAGAAGGAGTTGTAATTGCGGTCCCTCTGAATGTATTATAGAAATTGAAAGGGATCTTTATAAATCCTTCAAACTTAAAGAGTAATGTCGTTAAGGAAAGCTGCACAGAAAAGAAATACCTCGATTGAGATTTGCCAGGAAAAATATAAAAAGTCGTTTAATTTGCATGACACATTTGACTTTGACAAGTTGCTTCCAAGTTCTTGTTAGTCATATACAGGGTATTTAACCTGCACAGATCAATATTTCCCAAACCAAAATAAGTTTCAGCTGCAGTTTTTGCGTCGAGACCAGGGTGTATTAAATAGGTGATGCGACGACAACCCTCACAGTGGCTTCATAAGTGCTTACTTCGTACATAATGTAATAGATGGCAGGACCAATAAGTTCTCTCATTACTTACGCATAGATAGATAATTTTACAGGTTCTGTGCATACGTGCATACAGTGTTGCATACATTCCCGGCCTTTTGCTTTTACTTAGTGAAACAAGAGTCCAGTGAGATCTGACATTAAGTAGCTAAATTAAAACATTGAAAGAATATATGCAACACTACATGCAACATTGCAAGTGTCACCATAGCTAACCTCAAAAATATACATATTTCTTAAGATTTACAAGTATTACGTAGCTATTATTAAAATTTCTGCCTGGTTCGTATACTTTCAACCAAAGTCAAGTTCAACGTAATGTGTATGAAGTTTTAAATAGTTTGTCACAATAAAATAAGACACTTTTTGCAGGTTAGGAATCTATAACTAGCAGTCTATTTTTATTAATCAACAATATCGAAAAATTATTTCCGTGAATTTTTAAATATTTGCTTGGAGCCAGTATGGCTCCAAGATAAAAATGCTTATACAAACATTAAAAATGAGAATAAACGAAAAAAACCTTAAAATTTGAGGTTATGTTAGTTATACGATGCACATGCCCAGGTAATTGTAGGACCTTATTGCTCGCGCCATCTACTAAAGTAAATAGAAACCATGCACTTATGAAGCCATTGTTATAATAGGAAAGTGCCGTCCGTCGGACCACCTATTTAATACACCGTGGTCGAGACACTGAGAAATAATTATTTGGCGGGTTAAGTTCCAGGATCAGGATTTTTTTTTTGCGGCTGGGTTATTTCATTGAGTTTTTCATCTTTTTTGCTTCTTCTGACCCAAATTTTGAAGCAGTCATGTTGAAAAAAAAATTTCTGCAGCAGAACTAATTTTAGCATATCCAAATACTTAACTCTACCAAGTTTCGTAAATTTTTATCGAAAATTGGCTAGGTTATCGATTTTTGTCGCCTGTCTTCTAAAAAAAGCACCACTGTGCGGTGTATTATAGCGAGATCTGGAGCTAGATTGTATTTTGATCTTATTCAATTGAACAGTTGGGGGTAACTAGGTAAAGCAAGCAAGTAAGAAAGAGCCAATAAAATTGGAATTTTTTTGGGGTGAAAAAAATAAAATTCTGATTTAGTGTGTTTACAAGAACCAAAGGCCTCAACTTTTGTTTTGACATTTTGTCTCATCTCAATTTGTGATTTTGAACCAATTGCAGCCACCTCCCCATTTTTATGGATGGGGAAGTTAATAGATTTCGGATCTTCCATCAAAAGAAAGTTGTCCGCATAGGACCTGACATATTCAATATTGTAAATTACGAAGATTACGTTTCCCTATCATTTATTAACAAGTTTTATTTATGTCAATCATTCCTTGCATCAGGCAATCGGATACTTTCTTCTCATTATGCAAGAATTTAATAAACGATCTGCAGACAGATTTGAACTTTTAAAATAGTTTTAAGCGAGGATTCGTCCTCTGTAGACAATAATGAGATGAGGATAAGGTGAGAATGGGAAGTTGAATAGTTTTCGATTATCCCATTGTTATGTATATCTGTTCACACATCTTATTTTGACGACGAATTACCAGTCGTGACCTGACTTTACAATTCTATTACTGCAGATAAAATCTGACTGTTTGCGAATTAAAGTCAAATTTAATCGTGTTAACATAGAAATGGTGAAGGAAGTAACGAGGATTTCTTTTTAAATCAATGTATTTTCTAGACAGTTATATACCTGAGCAGCAGGATAGATATTAGATTTTAGTTTTTGATAACATTCAGGAAGTAATATTATTCTAAATGATGTAAAAATATAATTTGATCATACCATAAGCTGTAATATTTATATTGTTCATCTAATATAAATGTGTGCAATATAATAGAAACATTTTCTCTCTGTTTCGAAGTGTCAATACAGATTTATGTAATGTTGAGTCAGTGCCTAAACACGTACCTAATACACGATTCGAAAGTATTGAGCCCTAATAGTTCGAGAGACAGTGAATATTTTTTTACGTGATAAGCCTGAATGCTCAAATTTTGGACACTGATAGAGGATTGCATATAGAACAAAAGTTACATAAAATGTTACAAAAAGCTGACTTCTCTAGCATAATTTGAAAAAAAGTTGAAAGAAAACAATCAATTATTAGGTAAATTGATTGGTTAAACAATTGGAAAATATTTGAAAATAAATTTATGTCACTTAAAAATAATAGGCTGCCACTACAGAAAACAGGATTTTAGACGAATTTTCGAGAAAAAAATATTTAAAGGAATGGAATTTGTTTAAATAAATGAAAATAGACTAAAAAATGTTGATAACTATTCCACTAGACCAATAGTAATAATTCTTGAAGACAAAACGAGAATAAAGTGCTCAAAAGTGTCAATTCCCTGAAGAATTTACATTTTTTAATTTAAAAGTAGTTTTCGGCCCAAGGAACAATTTTAGTTTCTTAAATGTATACAAGGGTACTATAAAACTATTTATAAAATGTATTGAAAAATCTATTTTGCTGTAACAATACCATCATAAAGCGACTTGTAGACTAAAAGGGCCCACCCTTATGAAGGTTGTTAAGGCCTTTTTAAATTCCATCATAAAACTCCTTAGTGAGGCATAGTGCTGCTCTTGAAAACCTTGTTCGGGCCGTTTTAAAACCTTTCTTAAAACCTATTTTAAAGCTGTCAGAAGCTTTTCTATTAGCTTCTTGCATTTCTAGAAAACACCTAGAAGGCTACCTTAAACTGGTTTTTAAAACCATATTAGAACTGAGAAGCTATAAGAATGTCCATGAAGGAATCCAAATAATTTTATTATTGCATTTATTTTTTCTAAACTGATTTAAGCAAACACACCATCAGACTTACTGAAGATAAAATGGAATTTGAAATGTATAAAGCGTAGAGCACTATAACCTCTCTAACGCCGATTTAAAAGGTAACAAAAAGCCATCAGGTATGACGAAAAAATTAAAACCAACAGCGGTTTACCGTTAAAACTACATAAGAAAGGCCCAAAAAACAAGAGCCCTTCAGAAATAATGATAATGATTTTAATATCCATACAAAATTTGCATAGACACACGTAATCAGCAAATTTAAAAAAGTGGGCTGCTTCTCGGTTCCCACGGTAATTTTCAGTCGTTTCTTATAATTCTACCTTAATTTGCTAACGAAAAAGTGATAATTATTGATAATTATAATTGCGAGATTGACCTTGAATATTTTTATATAACAAGAAAAACATGGCCGGCCAACTAAAAACCTAATTGTCATTTTACAGTCCTCTCCAGTGTTGCCAGGTCTAGTGAAATTTCACTAGATCTGGTGATTTTTTTTAAATCTAGTAATTTAGTGAAAACTTTTATGAAAATGCCCATTTTTAATGATTTTTTAATTATCCAATTTATTGCCCTCTACTGGTAGGTAGACAAACATTAAATTCAAGTTGCGATCCATTTAATACAGAACTGTTCACGTTAATCGCTACCACGGTCAGTAAATTCTACGGTTACCTCGATCAGCAGCTCTTAGACGAGAGAGATGCGCGGAGCGGGGAATCGAATGAAAGAGACAGACATATCTGATTTTCGTGTAAAAGACACAGACAAAGATGCCTGTAGTGTCTACAGCTCACGTAGGCTGTAGACCCTAACAGAATATCTTTCATTCGATTCCGCGCTCCGCGCGTCTCTCTCTTCTAAAAGCTGCTAATTGAGGTAACCGTATAGTTTATTGACCGTGAATCGCTACAATCGAATATCCTGGGCTCGTTGCCCTCTAGCATCTCGTAGACAAACAGTACTTTCTAGTTACAAACCATTTAATACAATGCAGAGTACGAAGTCTGGCAACGAAATTATCAGATAGAGGACGCTCAAAGCTACGCTGTGCTCAGAGAGCTCAAGAAAGTTACGTGTCCTACAGACACTGCAACTTTTGAAAATTAAAGATGAGAGATTTAATTTCAAATCTAGTGACATTTTAGTAAGATTTAGTAACTTTTTAAAGCGTCGTCTGATAACTTTTAAAATTTTGATCTGGCAACACTGGTCCTCTCATTAAACTATATATTCTAATAATGGTAATGACCTAGAACATTTACTCTAAATGAAGCCCTTTTAGTCTTTTTGTATACTATCACAAATAATCCCTTCCTTACAAAAATGCAAATGCACTTGGAGAAGATCACATGGACTTGATAAAAGCTGTAATAAAACGTTTGGGACGTTGACATTTGATACAAAAAACTTAAAACTTAACCTCAAAATAATTCGTATGTGTGTGTGTTTTAACAGTCCTTTTAAAATGGCCACTCTTTTTTATTTTCTTCCACCTTTCCAAAAAAGACTTAATTACACATCAGTAAGTCGTGAAATGCTTTTAATTAACACACACACACACACACATGCATCAACGACACTTCAGGCAGACATATTGTTTATTATATTTATAATAAATGTTTTATTGAGGTTTTGGAAAGTGTTTTATGGAATTAAAATTTGCCTTTTAGATTTATAGAGGCCTTTTTTTCTTCATAACGGTTTCATCACAACATTTATCAAGGATGTTTTAAGAGTCTAGTTTTGTAATGGCCTTTAATAAGTACTAATAGGCATTGAAAATGTCTAGTTTTAAAAAGGATTTAAAATGCATTTATTGCAAATATGTTAAAACCATAAAGAATAATTTAAAGCCTCTTTAAATCTAAATGGAATTTAAGACGTTCATAAAACTAATTAGCTTTATGGAGAGTTTTATGTAGGTTATGATACAAATACATATTATCCTAAAATCAAATTAGCTTTATAATTAGGTCTTTCAGAATGCTTTAAAACTTACTATTAAGAGCAAGTATACTTGAAGCCTAAAAGGCCTTAACTACAACATCAATAAAGCACATGACTATTTCCTAACCCTGACAAACCTTTCTTAAAACCTCCTCAAGTCCAAATGACTTTTAAATTGTTCCTTGGGCGGGGCACCGTGAGGTATCGCAGGTGGCTTTGGCTTGTAGTAGGCGAATGTTTTTCTGGTGATAAGTAGATCCTAATTTGTTCTACACTTGAATAAAATTTGATTTAAATCGGAAACAAAATAAAAAAGTTATAATGGTGTCTTCATTTTAAGTGAGTCACTCTGTATATTTAAGGAAATGTATAGATTTCGACAAAATATTACGTTAGTAAATACGTCGAGTGTTGTAAAATAAAGATTGTTTTGTGACTGATTTATTAGCAGACCACGGTAAACCGCTTTGATAGAAATATTCAAGGTATCTAATGAATTTATTTATTAATTATCTATTATTATGAAAAAAATTGAGAAACAAAAGATATTTGGTTGTTATCAAGTTTACATAGAGTACTTATAGAGATACAGCTCCCATCAAAATTAGAAAGTTTTATCTTCCATACAACGGAAGTTATTGGAAAAAATTTTTTTTTCTGTCTCACTTTAAGAGGATGTACTTCCTCAGAGATGCATTTTTGGACTAAGGTAAGTTGGGTTATATGGGACCAATATGAACTCAGGAATCACAGGTTCCCGCCCGGGAACTCAATTCTGGGACACCCTGGTATATTACGTCAAATTCTTCGTTGTATAGTCCTCTCCAAGTGCTGTAAGTTTAATGCAAGATTTTCCCTAATCCTGCACAATTATTCAAAAAATTCCAATTTTTGCAATTTATATGGGAAACTTCAGGTCTCCATAGGCACCATTTAAATTCAAAATTTTGAAAAACCAAAAAATACCTACTTACTTTTTCGGATTTGGAAACAAATTAGGGGGATCGAGACCCTCTAACATGAAAAAAAATTTGCAGTGTATATTTTTGAACCATCCCAGTGTCCATTGTAAATCATTCACTGAAATTTGAATAACTTACGTTG
This sequence comes from Rutpela maculata, assembly GCA_936432065.2. Lineage (NCBI taxonomy): Eukaryota > Metazoa > Arthropoda > Insecta > Coleoptera > Cerambycidae > Rutpela > Rutpela maculata. Next base: position 215,904,164 of record OW386287.2, read on the forward strand.
AATAGTTTTGAATATCCGCCAAGTTTTATTGAAAATGCCTTTTTAAGGAAATTTCGATAATACCAACTTTAAATCCGCTATATCTCGGAAAATCGATAAAACATTAACTTTACCGTCGTATCTCGAAAAGTTCTGTCTCTTTTTGTTACCTTAATATGTCTCTTTACCAACAAAATATGCTTCCCAGAATGATGGTAACATAGCCACGTGCTGAAAATAACAAAAATGTTTTTCCTCGAAAATTAGAATTGATGAGCGGGGGAGAAAATCTCAAAAAAAATTTATGAACACAACTAAATAGGATATATATTCAAAAAAATCAAAAATATAATTATGAAATTTTAAAACGAAAGTTGATGGTTTACGGAATCTTGGGGGGGGGCATAATTATCCCCCCCATTATGTCTCCCCCATAGATCCGCCCTTGTACCTGTCCTACTGCAAAAAGAATCAGGTTCTCATTTTTTGGCGAAGAGCAACTTCTGCCAGAGGACCTGGACAAATCTCACCCAATAAGGTAGTCGGCTTTATCAAAAAGCTGAACCTATTGGGTGAAATATAATTAGGAGTGATCCACAATAGACCAGATGGTCGCGGTTACTAGCCCACTCACATTTCAGCCTAACCTAACCTAACCTAACCCAGAATGAAATTCTTGTTAAAAAAGGTACCGAATTCTGCCTATTTCGGCAAAATTAGTGAGATTTCAAGGTCCGTCGTATATTAAAATGCAGATACATAAAAATTTGCAAAAAAATATCAGTAGAAAATATTAAAAACAATTTGGGAAAATTTCCGAAAAAATATCTGTATAAATAATAATAGTTGTTCTAGTCTTACTTAGATTTTCCTTATTATTTCGACATCCAGTGGAAGTGTAGTAACGACAAAAAAATTAAAAAAAATTTTTTTTGTTCAAATAGGCTTAAAATGTCAAGAAACGTCGAGATTTTAAGTTTGAGCGAAAAAAATTTTCTGTCTGTCGGTCTGTCTGTAACTTTTTTTGTGTGCACGCTTACTCTCGAACCGTTTAAGATATTGACTTGAAATTTGGTACACATATGTACTTTAACGAGATCTAGAACTATATTATATTTTCATCCTGTTCCGTCGAAGGGTTGGGGGGTTAATTGGGGTAAATTGGGGGTAAATGGGTAAATCAAGCAGGTTAAGAGTCCATAAAATTGGTATTTAGTATATACAAGAGAAGCTAGGTCTCAAAAAATTTTTGGCATTATCCACCCCCATTATTACCCCACCCCATTATTAAAGGGGATGAAAAAGATTAGTGATTTAGTGTATGTACAAGAACCAGAAACCTAAAAATATTTTTTTACTTCATCCACCCCCACCCCGCTACCGATGTGGAGTATCGTTTTATGGGTTTTTGGGGTAGAGGATTTCAAATATTATATTATTAAAGTTCCATAAACAATTATTTCCACATACAACGTTTTTTCGTTGTGAGTGACTTGGATAAAGAATCTGGATGTGAAAGTAGTGATTCCTTGGGCAGCGGTTTTTAACAGGGTTTCGGGTATGTTTTGCCTTAATACATGATTACATGATCTTAAATTTAAAATTAGAATGAAAATGGAGAAACACTGTATACCTACCAAAATACGAAATAATAAGATACTGTTAACTGGTAATAATAATTAGAAAAATTCAAGAACACAAACATTTTCTTCACAAAAATTTGCTTCCATAGTTATTTTAAATGTTTAATTGATCAGTTTGTTGTAATGTACAGTGTTATGTATTTTTGAGTCTGATTTTTACTTCCACATCCAGTGGAAGTAGTAACACAAAAAAAAAATTGAAAATTTTTATTGTTCAAATAGGCTTAGAATGTCATGAAACGTCGAGATTTTAAATTTAAGCGAAAACATTTTGGTCTGTCGGTTTGTCTGTCTGTGTGTAACATTTTTGTGCGCATGATTACGATAAATTTCAAGTCAATGTCTTAAACGGTTCCAGAGTAATTGTGCGCACCAAAAAAGTTACAGACAGACCTATCGACAGACAGAAATTATTTTCCTTGATTTTACCTCAATTTACCCCCCACCCTTTAACGGAATAAGATCAAAATATAATCTATTTCCAGAACTCATCCTGGAAGTAAATTGGGGTAAATTGGGATAAATATATAATCAAGGAAGTAAGAGTCCATAAAATTGGTATTTAGTATATACCTATAAGAGAAGCTAAGATCCCAAAAAATTTGTTGACATTAGCCACCTCCATTATTAAAAGAGGTGAAAAAATAAAATTGTGAGTTAGTGTGTGTGTTCAACAACCCTCAACCAACATTCTTTTTACTTTATCCACCCCCACTAACAGCACTTCACCCCCACCGATGTGGCATATCATTTTATGGGTTTTTGGGGTTGACGATTTTAAATATTATAATGTTAAAGTTCCATAAACAGTAATTATTTCCACACAGTGGAGTGCAAATGTAGTATTAAAATTTTTGTGAGATACTTGGATATAAAATCTGGATGTGGAAGTAGTGATTCCTTGGGCAGCGGTTTTTTTTATATATATTAAGATTATTGAGAGAAAAATAATGACGAAAAATACTTGTTGAGTATGTAGGTATGGCAACCTTAACAGTTTGTAATGTGAGAGTTATTTTGTGATGAAGTAGACGAGCTAATGTCCTGCACGCAAGTTTTCATTAGCTAACAAGTTCCGTGGAAGTTCTATATTTAGCTAATAGATAAATTATCCGATTCAAGCAACAACGACAAAAAAAAAAGAATTCAGGAACAAGTGTACTATCACTAATAAAGTTTCTAAATTGATCTCGAAGACGGTGCACTATAAATGGCGATGTGAAAACATTCTCATTTGTCAAGGAACTGTCCAGCGGTTTTTGCTCTCTCCGCGGACGAGACAAGAATGTTGTGGTTATATTCTGATTCATAAAAAGTCCATGATTCGATTTAATGCATAATTCAAGGCGATCACTCTGTTTTCTACGGTTTGTAACGGATCTCGAAAGAGGTTAAGTTGAATTCTCGATTAATTATCCGTACATGTACCTTTAAAAAACGAAAGTTGCGAAATTCCCAAGCATTGTTGCGACCAAACAAAAGGTAGGCGATGCAGTGGTTATTAAACGGTATTGGGCGTACTCGTATATTCGTCTGAGTAATATGATAACATAGGTTACAATTTTAGTGTTCACATCATTGGAAATGGTTACGCACGAGCAATCTTGGAAGTCATCACTTCAAAATGTTTTAAATGCAACATTATTTACTATCTATTGAAAAAAATTGTTTTTCTCCCTCCTATCGTTCAGACTTCAGACGCTCCAAAAAAATTTATTAGGCATGATGAAGTTAGCGAAAACTGTGCGATAAATCCCATCTATTTTATAAATGCTATTGGAGATTCAAATTAATAGATAGATAGTTCATTGGTCAATAAGTGGATACATAATTATATACAAGTGGCAAGTCAAGGATAAAAAAAAAAATAAATATTAAATATAATATATAAATATAGAATCTACGAGACAATATAAATATAAAATAACACAAAACAAGCTAAAAACGTACTCTTCGCCAATTTACTGAGCTTTTTATATAATTGTTACACATTCTATAGGATACTCTTCGCAGTTTTCTTGTAAATAATGTTAGTTTTTGGACATCCTAAATTTTGTGATATTGTTATTGTTGATATTGTTGTGAAAAAAATTATATGAAAAAAAAAAAATGAAAAAAAAGTCCGACCTGTGTGGGATTCGAGACCTTTGGATTGCAACGCAAAGCTGTAGCCGCTGCGCCACCACCTATTGCTGAAAAAATGATTGTCTCTGATATATTTCTTTCGACATTCATACACATTTCACTTTATGAAATATCTATTAGTAAAATTCATAAACAAAAAAAAATATTATGGAAATAATATCTCGCAAGATTTCCATTTTAGTACAAGCGACAAAAATTAAAAGAATATTTTTTTTTTAAATTAAACAATTAATTACTTTTTTATTTACTGATCGATTTTCTTCAAAAACGATAGGGTTCTTTCTCTAGCTAACACTAACTTACTTTCTAAATTTTAATACAATCGGATTTTTCTTTCTTAAGTTATCGTGCTTACAAGAAACGTGACGGACGGACGGACAGACGGACATTTTGAAAGTTGTTCAGAATTCGTTCACTAACACAATGATATGAAAATTTTTTGCCTGTGAGCGATATTTACGATTTTAGAAATGTGCCGATCAAATACAATATATTCTTCGTTTTTGCGAAGAGTATAATAAGAGATACGAAAATTTCTTAAGGACTAACTGTCTAAATATTCCTGAAATGAATAAAAAGCTTTCTCAATAAAAAAGTTTTGGTTGTTTTTTAAATGTGTTATATCTATTACTTTCTTTTAGTTTGGCTAGTAAGGACAAGGGTAGATAAGGGCCTTTATCCGCCCATCGGCCATGTTGTATGTCATTATATTTTCCGAGTAGTATATGTCTTGACGAGTAATAAAAAACTGTTCTTTGGAATAGTAGATTATTCGGTAAGCGTGTAATGATGGCTATTACTCGCGGGGGTGATGTTTACGACACGAGACGAAGGCATGTCGTAAATCATCCGAGTGTGTAATAGCCATTATACGCGAACTGAATACTATAATTTGTCCACGACTATCGCATATTTTAACTGTTTTAATCGTTTAAAACTGAAAAAATAAAGTTCATTTACAGTAAAACGTTGACGTGTTAAACGTCAAACACGAAAATATGCACGAAAACATGGAAAAATGGATTCGCCGTTTCCTTATGAATATTGCGAGTTCCTGATTGGTCAAAGGTGCGTTAGAATGAAAACAACTAGTTCCTGGTTGGTTAAATATGTGTTAGAATCAGATTATGTTCATTATACGTTTGGTTGGAATAATGACTATCATTATTTGACAATTGTTAAATGTAGAATGCAATGATTATACGATGGTCGTGGATAAACATATTCTTATTCAATACATACTACAATATGTGGTTTTGAGAGCTGACACGTTTAAATTCGCACGCAACGTTGACACTACTACGACTCCCGCGGAAACAATTTTGTTTTTTATACATTGAAGCGCTTGATGAAACAATATAAATTAACCATTATTTAAAAGATTAAATGCTCAACAATGAAATTAGGTATAGTTTATCTTGTTTCACCGAGCGCATCTAACTGAAATATACATTAAAAGTTCGGAAAAAGGTCAAAAATTACTAAAAAACTGCAAACATGCCCACTTTGAAATGATATTACTATGACCTACTGTTGTTTTTCAAATGTAAAACATATAGAAACATAAAGATCATATGTTCAACTATAAATAATTAACGCTTAATGACTTTAAGGAGAACTTTTCTTTTTTATGAAATTAGTGAGCGAAAATTATATAGCTTATCTACCCTTGTCCTTTGTTGAATATTGTGATAATAATTGTAGTTTGGTTAATTTTTGAAGGAGCTGGTTTTATGTAATGAGGTGGATAAATTTCTGCCATGCCTGGTATTGTAGCTATGAGATATCCACCTATGTAATTAAAATCAGACTTATGTTTTAATACATAAAGAACGCTGATTATGCGTTCTTGACCAATTATATGTCAGTGGCGCAGCCAGAAAATTCATCTGGGGGGGGGGGCAATAGAACCGGCCTCCCCAGAGGATGAGGAACATTTTTCAGAAAATGGTAGAAAACGGATGTGTATGTAGATTCCTCTATTAGATAATATTGGCATTAATTACAAAATGTTTATTTCAAGGGATAATTTAGATACTGCTTTGTACTGCGTCTTTATTTTTTGGCTCAGGGAAGACGGCTTGGGGGGGCCCCATGGCTGCGCCTATGTTATTGGCAAATTCCCCAGGAGACAATATTGTTTGTTAGGTGACTGTACGCCAGCCCGTAGTAAATATTTAATAGGCCCTCTACGTTTAGACACGATTGTATCCTCCGATTAAAGAACTTATATCTAGATACATAACAGGCTATCTTTTCACTATATACCTTGTTTGCTCCTAACATAGTCACATTATATGTCCATTAAAATGGATAAATGAACATCACATCCCATAGGCAACAGTGGCGTTGTGTGTGTAGAAAATGTGTAGAATGGTAAATATTTTCATTGAAATGAATTATTGCAATTCCTGCATTACCGGCTCTTTATACAACGTGATGTAGGCATACGATATTACAGTAAGATAATACAGTAAGATAAATATGTATTGAAAGGATATTAATATTTAAATGGTATCCACTTTATAACTGTAAACTGAACTTCATCATGTTACGACTATGGAACGATCGATTTTCTTCTTTTCTAAACTGCTTTCTGCAAATGGTGCAGCACTTTGCACTAAATATATTGTCACTAAACTGTGTAAATATGAATAGAGAATATTATTTAGGTATTAGGCAAATCACAACTTAAAATAAAAAGACTTCTTCGCCACATTTTGATCAAAAACACTTATTAACATTAATGGCGGATACTGTCAAAAGTGTCAAACTGAGATTATGATAATCGAACTGAACCGATCGTGCCCGAATCGGTCGCGAATAGATCGACTAGCCAATCAAGAACTTATGGGAAGAAGTGCCTTAGATTGTAACTATCTCAGCAACATATAAATCAGTACAATTATGTATCTAGATATAAGTTCTTCAATCGGAGATTGTATCTGTATTATTGCAGTTGAGTTTGGTACAAACAAAATCAATGTGATTGTTCCACGTTAATTTATTATCTAAGTGTGTTCCTAAGAATTTCGCAGATTTAGAAAATTCAATATTATTTAGTGTTTCAAAATTTGAGGATAATGGTTTTCTTATATAGAAATTTAATGAGACTGTTTTCTTGTTATTAAGAATTAGATTATTCCGTTGACACCATGCCTCTAGTTTGTCTTGCACACAATTCAATTTTACTGAGAGTTCTTCTTGGGTAAGGGCTGCTGCTATAGTTACAGTGGTTTCATCGGCAAACATAGTAACTTTGCCTTCAGATATATTTGATGGTAGGTCATTTATGAAGAGCAGATGTTCCAATACAGAACCCTACGGAACTTCCATTTTAATGTTTTTGGCCTCAGATTTAACATTTTCATATTTAACGAATCATTTCCTGTTGGAAATATATGACGAGATTCATTGCAACATGTAAACAGGTAAATCAAGCAGATAGTCCATAACATTGGTATTTAGTGTATATAAGAGAAGCTAAGATTACAAACAAAAATTTGGCATTAGCCACCCTATTACCACCCCTAGTCCATTATTAAAGGGAATGAAAAAAAAAATTGGGAATTAGTGTGTGTACAAGCAGCCCCCCCCGTATGGGGAGACTGTTTAGGGTCCCGCCAGAGATATTGGTAATTCCTGCTCATCAATTATTAAGCTCGGGGGCCCGTTGGCCAGAGATTGTGTCAATTTTTTTTTTTCAAATTTCTCCCCCCCCTCGATCATCAAATATTAAGCGCGAGGGCCCGCCAGAGATTTTGGCAAAAATTTTTTTCTCCCCCCCGCTCATCAATTATTAAGCGCGGGGGCCCGTAGCCTCAAAATATTTTTTTACTTCATCCACCTCCACTACCACCCTCCTATCACCACTCCCGCCCCACTACTGCGTGGGATATCGTTTCATGGGTTTTTGGGGTAGACGATTTCAAATATTATATTATTAAAGTTCTATAAACAAGTATTTCCACATACAAAATTTTTTCGTTATGAGAGACTTGGATAGAAAATCTGGATGTGGAAGTAGTGATTCCTTGGGCAGCGGTTTTATCAATGTGTGGAGTAAATAAACGTTGATTCAATTCCACAACCTTCATTGACCCAATCAATCCATATTATAGGTATCTGACCCGTATTTTTAGAAAATATTTAATTGAAATAAAACAAAAATTTCGTTAAACTTTGCGTGTCTGTGCCAACGTATTATCATGCGAAATATTTTTGTACGTATACTTCTTTCAAAAAGATTTGAAATCTTTCCAAAATCTTTACTAGAGTAATCGATCTCTAAGTTAGTTTCTAGGTGTTAGCCTGTTCGTCTTTTTAATACGCTTTTATTAGATCGATCTGTAACTAACTATCTATATATCTATGTATGTATGTATGTAAGTAAGAAGTCTAAGGAACTGAATTTCACACACTTCTAATTGTCGTATCATCATTGGCAATTGTGTGAAAATAGATATGTGATCAAAACTTAAAAATTCAAAATGGCGGCGTCAACATGGCGGATAGGTTTTATCAATTATCGTCGGATTTGGCTGAAAATTGGTATCTGTGGGTTATCGAGGTTGCAAATTAGAATTTTCCGGTTCAAATTTAACAAGTCAAAATGGTGGCGTCAAAATGGCGGATAAGTTTTGTAATTTAAGGTCTGATTTTTATGAAAATCGATATCTGGGGATTTTCGAGGTCGCAGATTATAAATATTTAGTCGAATTCTTTACATAAATGTCGAAAGTGCCACAATTCTCTCCTTAAATATAAGACTAAAATGCCGAGATGGGCCGAGGAAACTTTCCACATTTAATAAAAGTCTGTAAGAATCATGTAAATAATATAATTGTATGCACTTATCTGGTATCACAATTAGGGATGTAAAATTTCACGAAATATATTTTTTTGAAATATTTCAATGAAATATTTCATGAAATATTTCACACTATGTGAAATATTCCAAATATGGCTTTCTCTCGTCAAATTCGCTGTTTACTGTTGATTGCCTTGTTTTCTATGAAACTAGCTTAAAATATAAGTATGTCAAAGAACTCTAATAATCCAGGATCCAGGTAATATTAATTATGTTAGACATTATATTGTATTTATCGAAATTTAAAAACAGTAGGTATTAATTGTAATTTAAAATTATAAGATAAAATTAGAAATAATTATTAATTGTAGTTAAACTAGTGTAAGTTTAGGGGAGGTCATCTTCTAATCTGAGCTGCCACTGTCGCTGTCGATGTCACTGGAAGCCTCATTTTCATCATCCCATTATTCTCGTATTTCTCATCACTTGATTCGTTTATATCAGTTTCGTCATTTTCAGGTTTACTGTCGTCAATATCGATATCGTTATTTGTATCATCATCTACAGGTAATTGAGAGTGAGACTGAGAAGACTGTGGTTGTTCTGTAAATAAAACTGTAATTAGATTTTTACGTTTGATTCGGTCGTATTTGGTTGAATTGTGTTTTTTTCTCTAATGCGTTGTGAGAGGTAGTACGCTCGTCTTCTAGTTCTTCTAAATCATCAACTTCAAATATTTGAACAACGTCTCTTTCTTCTCCTTCACCACTTGTTGTAGACGAATTTTTTTCTGTGAAAGCAGGGTTTGTTTTTTTTTTCGTTTTATCAGGTCTAAATTATACTTTATATATGCCAGTTTGTTGGCCCTTTTAGTTGTTAGTCTATTTCTGCTCTTGGTATGAACGTTTGATACTAAACGATCTTTCTACAGCCTCTGAAGTAGGTGGTAGATCAAGTACTCTATCTGCCACTTTAAATAACTCAGTAACGGGAATCAGGATAGTACGATTTCCACCAAACCAATGGCTGTAAAACATTTGCCAGATTTCTTCATCCCCAAAGTAATCCGATTTCGTTCTGTAGTTCGAAAGCTCGGTCATAAACTGAGTTTTTAAATCTTCAACTCGCCAGTCACCACGCCACTGGAATGAGGATTGAGGTCCTTTTATGAATTTATGACCAGCATCGCCACTGTTTAAATAATATCCCAAATTGGAAATATCAACGGTTAATTTAATTATTATGAAATAAATGAGAAAAACCTTATCTTCTTCCTAAATGATCAAAATATTCACGGCGAGGTATTTTATGTATTGAAAAATATATTTTTCAAAGTGAAATATTTCGGGGTAATAATACTGAAATATTTCGAGATTTAAATATATTTCCATATTTAATATTTCGAAATATAATCGAAAAAGTGAAATATTTCAGTAATATTTCGAAATTTAGATAAATTTCAAAATGAAATATTTTCATTTATATCCCTAATCACAATGAAGCTTGCATCATCACGAATCAGATTTCACCATAAAATAGCCTTTCAATATATCAAATGGAAAGTCAGAAGGAAAACTTCCTGGAAACTTTCCGCTTTGAAAACTCCGAAAGTTTCCAGGAAGTTTTCCTTCTAACTTTCCATTGGGTATATTGATAGCCTATTTTATGATGAAATCTGATTCGTGATGATGCAAGCTTCATTTTGATAGCAAGTAACTGCACACAATTATATTATTTACATGACTTTTACAGACTTTTATCAAATATGGAAAGTTTCCATCTCTTCTAAAAAGTAAAAAAATAAATCAATAGTTTAAAAACTAAAAAAACACACGCTTTTATAAATATTGCACTAAAAAGCAAAAAATAATCATCGAACCTGTTGTCTCTGTCTACCTCGTAAGAGCCTTAGCGTAAGCCGTGTTTGTAATTAAGCATAACATTTGAGAATGTAACAGAGTGGGGCGTTTCATTTAATCTAATGATGTCTTCAGGGTCTGTTCAAAATAGCGTTCGATAAACGCCCCACGCTATTATACTCAAATATTTTACTTAATAGGGTCATTTAGTGATATGGCAGTTTCCTACTTTTTCTTCCTCATTTTAAAGCATAACAAACCAATAGCCTCAGAAAAAAATTTCAGCTCAATTGAATCAATAGCCACAGAGATATTCGCATTTGAATAGAAACACGCTCGGCCGGCCAACAGTCCGTAGAGTGACGTCACTTGGCGTGCGCCGATACCTATATTAGAGCAGCGATTTCGTAAGTCTATCGTGTCGTTTTTTTTTTGGCGTAGAACCAGGTCAAACATGTTATGTCCTTTGAGTATGTCACCGGGCATATGAAATCATATTTTACGACATTTTTTTGTGGCCTCGAACTTTTTAAATCAATAAAAAGTTAAAAAAATGTATTTTTAAATAAAATTGTTTTTTTTTTGTTTCCACCGCCATATCTTTAAAACTATTAAAGGTACCGAAATTTGTTTTGTGTCAAATTAAAGCACACACTGTAGCGCTTTTACCAATATAAACGGTTTGGGCACAATTCGCACTTTTATTTCTCTAAAAATCAGATAAACTAAAAATATATATTTTATGTATTGAAATCTTCACCAATCGATAAACTTTTTTATTTTTGAAAATATTTAGATACATGCAGCGAAGAAAATAAAGCCCAAAAATCACAAAAGTTTTTGAAACAATATATTTTTTCCAAAATGTACCGTGTGGCAACAGCGATTTTTTTTATCAGCGCTAAATGCGACATTGGGACGCAATTAATACACCTCGCATGCAGGGTTGGTCAGATTAGTCGCGTAGAAGTGGCGCTTGTCGAAAATCATTAAGTATTCATTGTTCGGATAAAAATTGTGACAATCGAAAATGTGCTTGTTTTAAGGAAGGCCTAAAATGTTGCAACGAGTGCAAATGTCGTTCCTGTAACAATATTATTAAAGATTTCGAGGCAGATATGAACGAATTAGAATGCTATAAATGTAGGGCCTACATAAACTACATACTACATATTTATCTATCCAAATAGAAAATTTATTTCAACAATAAAACTCATTTTATGTGTACGTTTTTACTTTCATTCATTCAAAAATGTCTAATAAACTTACTAATTAGGTGGGTAGTTAGTAACACTGATTGATATTTATGATTAGGTATTTATCTACCTACCTGTCTTTTTATTATTAAAAGGAGACTATTTTCTATTTATTGTACAATTTCTTAATATTAACAACATATGTTCAATACTACTGTACAATATATGAAATATTATAATAATAATAATAATAATAATAAATGCCTTTATTTAGCCTGGCGGGGTGGCAGCGAGTAGCTGTTGTTAATCCCTACCAGGGTATATTGAACAATAATATTGATCCCCTAGATGCTTTTGATCACTACTGGTTTTGTATCTATTGATATAAGTTAAACTACTACATACACCCCGACCGGGACCGTCAGATTTCCATACCATTGTAAATACATACTATATGAGATACTACATACATGATTCTATTATACTGTAAATACATAATATTTAATAAAGAGCATTTAATGGTTAATGGTTATAGGGACCGTCAGATCGTTGCAGTCGGCAGGCTTGCTACATGACTTTGGCCCGTTAAAAAAAAATCGCTGACTCAATACTATGAACGGGACATGAAAAATTTTTATCCTAAAAACTTTTTTCAACCATTGGCTTCAATTTGTACGCAGCATGTATATACAAATTTTCATAAATAATTTTTTTTCTCGATTGTCTAAAATTACGCTACTGAAAATAACAAGTTTGAGTTTCCTATTATTTTTCCAACTTAAAAAAAAATAAATCGGGTTGACGTGGGACGTTGTTCGAAGCGCTATTGCGTCTACTTTAATCTAAAAAAAAATTGCTTGATAGCACAAATATTTTCAGAAATATAGCGGTGGAGATGTTAAAAAACATATTTCATTAAAAATCTATTTTTTTGAGTTTTTCCGAAATAAAAAAGTTCTCGACCACCAAAAAATGTCGTAAAAAATGATTTTGTGTACACGATTATCTTACTAAAGAATCCCACTAAGTCTGGTTTGGTTCTACGCCGTTTTTTTTTCTCGAAAACTAAGCGAATTTCTTCTAACTTGCATTCACAGCGTATTCACTGGGCGGTTCAGCCATCTGACGTCACAACTCGACTACATGGTTATCCCGAGCGTTTTTAAGCGCGCCGACTTTAATAATTTTTTTATACATGAAGGCGGCGTCAGTAAATTCTAATTTTTGGCATACTTACTATACTCACCAAGCTCTTTCAGAATATGTAATAATAAAAAAAACCGCTGCCCAAGGAATCACTACTTCCACATCCAGATTCTTTTCCAAGTCACTCACAACGAAAAAATTTTTGTATGTGGAAATAATTGTTTATGGAACTTTAATAATATAATATTTGAAATCCTCTACCCCAAAAACCCATAAAACGATACCCCACATCGGTAGCGGGGTGGGGGTGGTGATAAGGAGTGGTAGTGGTGGTGGATGAAGTAAAAAAACATTTCGAGGTTTCTGGTTCTTGTACACACACTAAATCACAATTTTTTTTCATCCCCTTTAATAATGAGGTGGGGGTGGTAAGGGGGGTGGCAAATGCCAAATTTTTTTTTGAGACCTTAGCTTCTCTTGTATATACTAAATACCAATTTTATGGACTCTTACCTACTTGATTTACCTATTTTCCCCAAATTTATCCCAATTTACCCCCCAACCCTTCGACGGAACAAGATGAAAATATAATCTAGTTCTAGATCTCGTTAAAGTACATATGTGTACCAAATTTCAAGTCAATATCTCAAACGGTTCCAGAGTAAACGTGCGCACAAAAAAAGTTACAGACCGACAGACAGAAATTTTTTTTTCGCTCAAACTTAAAATCTCGACGTTTCGTGACATTCTAAGCCTATTTGAACAATACAAATTTTTTATTTTTTTTTTGTCGGTACTATACTTCCACTGGATGTGGAAGTAATTATTAAATGAGCCTATTAGAAACACGGCTTACACTAAGGCCCTTACGGGGTAGACAGAAAGAACAGGTTCGATGATTATTTTTTGCTTTTTAGTGCAGTATTTTTTTAAAAACAAATACAATTTTCAACATCTTCCATAGTGTTTGAAATGTTGCAAAATCTACAGCAAAATTATCGTGTTACTTACGTAATGCAATTGTACGTATATATTTTCCATATCAAATCATCTAAATTGTAATGAAAAAATATAAAGAATATCGGTAACTTGATAACTGAATTTATCTCAGCAACAGCGTAGCTGATATATGTAAAAGTAACTTTAATAACACTAATTTCGTTTTTGAGTTAGGTAAGTTTCTTAATTACCACCATCCAATATTAATTTTGTTCGGTGTCGGTTGCATAAGTAGCAATATGGCTAATAATTAAAAAAAATGTTACGCAGTACGAAATTATATTGCCTTTCTATACTGCCTTCAAAGTAACCCAATCTGTCTGTGTCTATAATCACAGGCATCTTACGAGAGAGAAGTGAAACTCCCTATTTACACAAACCTGATAAATGGATGAATAAATAAACGCACTTCTTGAATATGTACGGGGTTGAAAAAAACTGACAGAAGTGCCATAATAGTAGAGGATATTAATCCAGTCAGTAGGGACAAAAAATGGCATTTGCCTACAACAGGTGGAGTAGTAATGATTTTGATATATGTTGTTTAAGTAGGAACTATTTTCACTGACAAACTGCAATATTCAAGTACAACAAAATTTTACAATAAAAAATATTAGAATAGCAAGTATCTAAAACAGTTTTGAACAAGCGCGGATCTAGAAATTTCAATAATTTTTTTTCTCGTCTGTGGCGCATGGTACCCATACGAAATATGGGAAATAACATCTCGAGAAGCACTTCTCTAACGACCTCTAAAAAAGCAATTGAAAAAGCAATTTGCGAAAATTTTTTTCAAAATTCGATTACCCCCCCCTCCAGGTCTAAGGACTCCTGTTTAAAATTATTTTTTTTTGTCATATGCATTTTACTTTTCATAAAAATACAACATGTTTTGAAGTTTATGAAAATATTTTCTTTACTAACTGAAATACAACGAATTGAAATTTTGTGATTTACAATTTAACAAATCACAAAATTTCAATTCAATTCAATTCAATCTCAGTTAGTAATGAAAATATTTTCATAAACTTCAAAACGTAAACAAGAGTTTAAAAGCTTTTACGTTATGGACTCAGTATTCAATTTTGTGTAGAATAAACATTGTTTCTTTTTCTTTTTGAGAGTTGTTTATTTTTCTTAATTGATGATATAACGAACTTTTCCTCACCAGTTAGGTAAAATTTAACTTTTCATAATTGGTTATGAAAAGTTGGACGTTTTGACACTTACGTCAGTTTTGAAAAGTGTCATTTTATATGTCAAAATTAGAAAATAGTGTGTAAGAGTAAAAGCACAGAAGACAGGAACTATACAGAAGCGAAAGCAAGTTTTTCTGGCGCGACCAAATTTGTTCATATCGCCATGACAATAAGCCTAAGTCATAATTATGATAATTCTTGACGTTGTGCGTTTGACAGACTTTGAAACTCTTACACGATGGTTGGTTATTTTCTTTTTCTTCCAATTTTCGACAATTTTTTATTCTAAGTTTATTTGATTTTTGTTTATAATGGGTTCTAAAGGGTATAGGGGTTGTGCTTATCGTCCATGCCCTCCGAAGGTGAAACAATAAGCTTCTTTCTATTTCGCAAAGATCCTGAAAGGTATGTACCTACAAATTTATATTACTGAAACAACTAGAAAGTAATGTTAGATATACTAAACAATTAGCAGTTGAAAAGAAATAATATGAAAGGAAATTATTTCTTATCAGAAATGCAATAAGTTACAGAATGTTCATCAGTTTCTAATGAACAGAATTTTATTGTGACCATGAATAAGGTAATTAAATAATGACTCTCAACTCGTACCACTAAAGAACTTTTCATTGTATCAATTAAAAAAAATCAATAATAGGGCATGTGCATCATATAACTAACATAACCTCAAATTTTAAGTTTTTCAGGTTTATTCTTTTTAATGTTTGTATACTCATTTCAGCTTGGAGCAATACTGGCTCCAAGCAAATATTTAAAAATTCAGGCTAATAATTTTTCAATAATATTTCCAACCTACAAAAAGAGTCCTATTTAATTAGGAGAAAGTATTTAGAACTTCATAAACATTATACTGAATTAGATTTTAGTTGAAAGTATGGAAACCAAGCTGAAATTTTAATAACAGCTACGAAATACTCATAAATCTTAAGAAATATATATTTTTGAGGTTAGCGCATTATTATGATTAATGATGCCTGAAATACGGGATATAAATATAAATGTGTACTTCTTTTTTTTTTCAATATTCTGCAATACACCATAATTTGGGCCCCCAACTTCATTAATACCTATATACTTAGTCCTATTCATGTACCTATCTACTAAATATAAAACAAGACAGTTTTCTCAGTGTACAGTGTATTGGACCGAAATATTGATATATTTTTTTTGTACATTATTTCTGTGTAGTAAGTCATATTACTGTCACTTCGAGGTCACAGAAATCAGACACCCGATATCAAAGGTACCGGGCAAGCTTTCGTTTCTGTATAGTTCGTGTCTTCTGTGGTAAAGGTGACACTTTTGTTTCTATAGGCAGGGGCGGATTGACAACAGTTTAACGGCGCTGGATCTTAGAACTCGCAGGCCACTCATTACTTTATTAGCCGGTCATCCTGCCAAGCAGCCGGCGCCAACGGCGCACTATTGGAGCGGGCCACCGGGATTCGTCCCGGTGTCCCTGTGGGCCAGTCCGCCCCTGTCTGTAGGTTTTACAGACGAGTCATAAGTGGCTTTTACTCCGAATAAAACATGCTATTTTTTTCTTCAAACGTCAATTAGCTATAAAAAAATAAAGATAAAAAATCTTGAATGTCACCACAAAAAACGCATTGTGTTAATATCGCATGGCTGGCGGCGTATTAAATAAAATACGCGTTGCTATGGATATTACTTTTTCTGCCGCTCACAGCGGCAGCACAACTTTAATCACAGCTTTAATGAGTTAAGAAATCTCGTTTTTCTGACGTTTGAAAAAAAAACTCTTTAAAATGTTATTTTGAAACTAAACTGGTAAATGCATTATGAGAAACTCTTGTATCAGTGCCTATCGGATAACAATAGAAATGTCACAATTGAAGAGAAATTAAAGTTTCCTATTAGTTAAACAAGAAACGGTCATCTATTAAAAGTTAATTACAAAATGCAGTTTGATGCGTCTAACCATTTACTACAATAGAATCATAATTATAATCGTTTTTCAAAAGTGGCTCTGGCCGCTCAACATAATACGTATAGTTACGGTATTCCTAGTATAGCGATCACGATCTCAGCGCTCCTTTCACTCTCGATGAGAATCTTGTAAGGAAAATAAATTAATATGTGTAGTAATTACTACTTAACTGCCGGTAAAGTTAGAATAAAAGCAAATAAATAACAGGAAGGCCTTTCGAACAGATATCGATTGCCTAACGGTTACTGTGGCCTATTGAGAAAAGCAAAACGAAGAAAGAAAGTTAAATGTAGTGCAATAGATAATTAACTATCCAATCAAAGTGGAGGTTAGAGTAGAAAGAATTGTGACCATATTTTTTCTGTTTTCACACAACTCATATATTTATCGAAATAAACTGCCCCGATAAATTCGTATGTATCGCATTTATATCAATAAGAACTTCTAAAATCCTCTATATAGTGTGATGGCTTAGCGAAAAGATCGTGACCTGCTGGATTAAAGCTCCAAATTTTGCACACTTCT
The DNA here is from genome assembly GCA_936432065.2 of Rutpela maculata. Classification (NCBI taxonomy): domain Eukaryota; kingdom Metazoa; phylum Arthropoda; class Insecta; order Coleoptera; family Cerambycidae; genus Rutpela; species Rutpela maculata. The sequence continues at coordinate 215,921,637 of OW386287.2, forward strand.
TATACACCCTCAGTACTATCAATTCAGCCCGATGTCAGTGTCCGCCATCTTGAAATACGACGCCATCTTTGTTTTCCTTGGACTGTACCTGTAAATTTTCGAATTTTATTTGGTTTTTACTAAATATCTCCCCAACTTCTGGTTTTATAGCAAAAAGGATTTAATTTAAACTAAATTTGCTACAATCTGAGACCAGAGCCGCTTTTTAACTTTAATATTTTGCGAGATACAAGCTTCCAAAGTTTCGGATTTTTTTCAGGTTATTACGAAAATCTATATTTTTGTTGGTTTTGCTAAATATCTCCAATGTTTTACACCAAACATTATGTTATTAATGTTTAAGAAAAATAAATAGTGTAACACCCTGTACCTAGGTCGTGTATTTACAAATTAATTTCCTAAATTTAAAATAGAATTTACGTATTTTAGAATTTTCAAACAATGCAAATCAAAATTAAATATATCAAGATAACAATTAAATGGATTTCATGTATAATTTACTTAAATACAGACATATTATTTTCTTTATAATATTATGTACAGTTTTAACAGGGGTTATTTTCGACGCAAAAGTTGAGGTTCTCACAAACGTATCGGTTAAAAGAATGTGTTACATAAACAGAAAGATCATCAACGTAAACGATAGAAAGCCATATTCATTAAAGACTTAAGTTCGAAATTTCCTATTAATGGGTAATTTAGATCACCGAAGGGCTGGCCGAGCGTTAGATGCATACGTGACAAATATTGCGTAGATCGCGTGGTTTACTGTCTTTCGCACCCTTTCAGTTTGAGAATTTTTGTCTCTATTTTAAAACCGTATATAAGCGAGGTTCCGGGGAAACAAATTTGTCTATTTTTTTACCTGCTCTTCGAGAGTACACTTGCTGGCAGTATTAATTACTCCGGTATCTGCTTTTGTTTGAGTTCAGCTGTGCGGCCACCCCCAAAGGTGGTACGTAGTGCGACCATCGTTAGATGGTACGTATTTGCGGGCCATCACTAGATGGTTGCGTAGTGCGGGCTATCCGTGGATAGTTTTTTAGTTACGGGTCATCCTATATGATTTCGTATTTATACAGATTTCTTACGAATCTGTGAAAGCTGAACGACGAAGCAGGGACCGTTGAAATAAAAAGGTTTACTGGCTTTTTCAATCTCCGCACAGAGCGACGAGTGCTTTGAGTAGGTAATTTGTTGTCTGTCCGAGTGTAACCTTCTGGGGTTGCTTTTGGGTAGACAGCGAGGTGCCTACAGCATCACTCGACCGCCCTACCGGAGAAGGCAAACGTTAGTTAACTTTGCTAACACTGTGTGCTTTCAAGTCAGCTCTTAAAATGGGCGACGCGCACGACGCGCACGACGCCCACGACGCCAATATGGAAGCTGGGGGAGATTTAACCGGAGACCTCACAGTATATCAAACAATAAGTATAAAAAAATTATTTAATCATATGCGACGCGTTGTCATTTCTGTTCTGTTCATTAATTTAATATGAAATTAAACTCGAATTGTTATTTTTCTAAATTTACTAAATTCAATCTAATGACAACGTTAATCGCTATTTCTTCTCCTTAAAATTTACGACTCTATAATCTGCGAAGTCAACTCAAAAGTAATTTGCGTTTAGGTTTTCATTGTGGTACTTTGATAATAGTTTATTTATTTAAAAGTATGCATTTTCAGTATGCCAATTAATTAATTCACGAATGTGATTTGCAACTATTTTAGTAGTTTAATTAATGGAAAGTTTCGTTGGGTTTTTAAAATGTTATTACAACGATTGTTGTTTTAATACTCCGCTCAGCTATGTAAATAATATTTAGTACAGTCGCGAATGGTCTATTGCAGATTTTACAATTATTAGTCTTCAGCTTTTGCATTTAAGAATTCTTAATTGCCATCTCTGCATTTATACCTCACCAAGGTATCATTTACATATGATAAGATTTGAACACAGCTCTTTTTTTATCAGTTTTAATTTCGAAGATTTTCGAAAGGCAAGCACAAGCTTTTGTTGGTTGTTACTTCATCTAGATACAAATAACAACGATACAACGAAATGGGACCAATTGGTCTCGGCCAAGTGCAATTGTAACTAGCCTAGGGTGACCATACGTCCGGAATTTCGCTGGATTGTCCGGAATTTTGGAGTACTGTCCAGCATTTACAAGTGTCCAGCGAAAGTCCAGCATTTTGACCATATGTCCGGAATTTTGCTGGAAAGTATTAGAAGTGTCCAGCATAAGTTCAGCATTTAGATTATAGTGAAGTTATAGCATAAATTTTTGGACGGAAAAATATTTTTTCTCCTCCCCCCCCCCGCTCATCAAAAAATTTTGTGGGACGAAAAATTTTTTTTTTGGATTTCTCTCCCCCCCTCGCTTTTCAAAAAAAATTGTGGACGAGAAATTTTTTTTCGGATTTCTACCCCCCGCTCATCTCAGCCCAAGCTGGAGGCCCAGATCCGCCCTTAGCAGAAGTGTCCAGCATTCATTTAACAAAAATCTGGTCACCCTAAACTAGCCACAACAACACTACGCTTCGAAACGGCAGTTGTCGTGGCAAGTTGATAAGATTTTGTTGATTGCTTTTTACCATCGTGTCATGACTGGGAAATTTCCCGAGCTGTGTCAAATTTTAGGTATGACGACGACCATTAGCAATACTTCAGGAAAATGACTATTGTCATTGTAAACAATTTATTTTATTGTTTGCATAGCTGACCTGATTATTCTACGGATTAATATGACAATTGTCCCAACGAATGCTTTCCTTCTCTTCATGTAAACTGTGGCAATTGCCCCAACAATTATGTAATTGTACCAAATGAATATGACAGTTGTCTAAAATAAACGTATTAAAACGTTTTCTGTGTTTTCCTTCAGTATTCTACTTTTTTCAGGAATAAGTGAGATTAAACAAAAATATAATTCTTTAGACAAAATAAACCAATTACAAATGTAATTTGTAATTACAATGAAATCAGTATTAAATAAAGTACAGTCAAATAAAACAGTACCAAAGTAAAATCATCTAATAACCGAGTGTTGCCAAAATTAATAAATAAATTTGATCAGTAAATAGAAACAAGGAATATCAAACTTTATAAAAAGAATCTATGGTTAAACAAAAATACAATCATAACGTAAATTTGGGTCCTAACTTTAAAAATCTAGACGATCACATAAATGGCCAACTTTGTATATTTTTCTGTCTCACTCAAAAGAGGGAGATAAATATACGACTGGGGTATGGGGTGTTTCAATAGGCTACAATGTGAGTAAAGAAAGACATCGATACAATCACAACTTGAGGAGGTTATGTATTTGACCATGTTAGAAACGTTTCAATAAAAAAAAATTACAGAATAACTAGTAAGAAAATAATTATAAAAATTATATTTATAATGTTGTTGTATACTGTTCACAATGGCCTTTGCAACTACAAAGAGCTGTGCAGGCAAGTGCAGCCTTGTTACAAACGCAATTCTTAGAGCACAGGGTTTCAGCCTTACATCCGCACTTGATTATTCCTACAGCTTTTGCTTGCTTCAGGTACAGACATCCTTATTGGTTGCCATGTTTTTCGTGTTTCTTTTCCATCCAAAATTAGCCGGAGTAGGTGCATTTTGGAATGATTTCAAACCGGTTAACCAGATGCTAGATTGATAGATGCAACGTTGAATGAGGGCATCCTGTGTGGACGGTAGACTTTGCATCATCTGTACTTTTTTCCTTGTGTGAAGAGATCCTCTCTGAGCTTTTTGACGCTGTCAAGTTCTGTTGTGCCATAGTACAGGATGCATGTGAATCGTTCTATAAGTTCAGATGCCTTTGTTTTAGCATCTACTGGCTGAATGGATGTTTTGCAGAGAAGATAAATCCTTCAGTGCCTGGAGGGTATGCTTTCCATGTCTTCTATGCTGACTTTTTCCCCTTACCAAAAAATTGTGATGTGGTGTCTGAACCCGTGAAAGCATGGAAAAAGGACAATGCTTGCGACATGTTTTCTCCGAGCTCTTGGCAGATGACGTTGATATGATAATATACCCTTACCAAATGCAATCCAAAGTTGAATATTAAGTTTGTAAGTTTGTAGCTCGAAAAAGATGCCCACTACTACCACAATAGCATCTGTCTCAAATGTACTTATGAGAATGCTGGTTGCACTCTTTTGCTATGCATACAATATATGAAGATACATTCTGATATCAGCTACTTCGTGGTCAGTTTCGGACATCGGTGCACTGCTATTTCTTGAAATAACAGATGCATATTTCTTTACCTTCTTGTACGTCATAAGCTGCGACTGCGTCACTTAGTAGGGTAAACAGTTCTGTCTTGTTCTCTGAATTCTTCAGGAATGTAACAAAGTTTTTGGGGAGTGTGGTTTCCCTTGTGACTTTTCTCCTTTCTCCCTTCCCTCTCTTCACACATGTAGTTTCCTTCAGACTGTCTGGCTTGTATATGTCCCATACAACATCGATTTTTAGGCAATCCTGAAGTTGTCTCTTGATCCATGGTAAGAAGGCCATATCACTATATTCTCCAAATGTACATGCATCATATTTAGGAAAATATTAAAGTTACAAAAGCAGATCTAGTCTAAAGTTCTAGCAAATTTAGTCTAGATTAAAATTGATTCGAATGGTGTTGCTGTAAACCCAACCGATTTTCGTAATAACCTGAAAAAAGTCCAAAACTTTGCAAGCTTGTATCTCGCAAAATACTGAAATCGGGCACTCCCCCCTGAATTGATAGTACTGTGGGTATATAAGAACTTTGCAAAATTTGGCGCTTTAATTCAGCAGGTCACGATTCTGCCTAGTATTTGCTCTAAGCTACCACACTAATAATAGAGACGTAAAGTTCTGACATTAGATCCATGATCGTGCGGATTTACGGGTTTCGTAAATTTCATAATTAGTTTGGTTCTTATTTATTTATTTATTTTCCTAAAGTGTAGAAAGTCGCGTTGGCAGGTCCTATACACAAGGTGTTGACCTAAAATTAAATATATCAATATAATCCAAATTAAAGACAATATTTGAATTCTACGAAACAGGTTTTGAACTAACACATATATGTTTATGACATAAATCAGTTATTGTTTTGTTCAGTTTTTAACTTTCTGTCAGCGTGATTAAATTAAATAGTAATTCATGTCTTCAAAGTACAATGGTTTTGTTTACAAATGCAAAAAAATTGACATGATATGTATTTATGACCAAAGTGAAAGTAATTCACGACATGCCCAAACATTATACTGCCGTCGTTACCCAGGTAGACGTAAACCTTCATTTGAAACCTTTTTAAATTTAAATATATTTGGTAGCTTTGTAAAATTCAAAATAAATCGTACAAAACCAATACGCAATAATCAAACTATAGTACTGTAGAAGTCTTGCAGAGAGTTAATGATGATCTACAAACATCTCTACGGGGAATTCAAGGGGAAGTTGGAATTTCGCTTTCGCCTTGTCAAAAAATTCTTAAAGACAACAAGTATTATCCCTTCAAAATCCATCTTTTCATCGTTTACGTCTTGGTGATTATGAGCCAGGGATCAATTTTCTGGCAAGATTTTTAGTAGTGAGCAAAGAAAATGACTAATTCCCTACAAATATTTTATGGAGCGAAAAAAGTCGTTCTCATAATAACGGTCTTATAAATAAACTTAATTGCAGCTACTAGTCCGATGAATACCCAGATGGATGGCAGCAACAAGAAATTAATCAATTTTTGGTGTAAAAGTCTGGTGTGTCATATTAAACGGAGATATAATGGGACTCTACTTCAATGTGGGTAATTTGAATTGGCGAATTTACTAAATTTCCTCCGAAACGTCCTCCAGGGCTTACTCAACGATGCTCCACCGAATATTCGACAGAACATGTGGTTTCAGCAAGGTGAGGTTCTACCTCATAATGCAAGAATTGTTAACGAATTATTTAAATAATGCTTTTCCGAATTCCTGGATAGGGACAAATGGGCCTATTAAATGGTTAGCTCGGTCACCGGATTTGTCGCCAGTAGACTTTTTTACGGGGATTACCTAAAAAGTGTGCTATATGGCGGACTTAATTTATAGGATTTACGCTAGTTGCGGTGCTATTAATCGCCACACTTGATAAGCTACGACGGATACGAAACTGAGGAGTCGGTATAGTATGTGCGTGAATCTAAATGGACAAAACTTTGGACAATTATTGTAATTATAATAGTTATTCGTTTCAATTTTACAATTAATTAATTTTTATTTATTTTGGTGCGGGAGCTAAGTGGCTTTTTCGAACACTCATCGTTACAAGCATTTTCTATGCGCTGATTAATTCTATCGAACTTAAATAACGACAAAATAGACTTCTGACATATGTCAGTCCGTCGAGTTGGCCATGGTTCAAGATATAAAAATCAGTGAAATTATATCATCGTTAGAAAGCCAATTTTTTTTGTGTGTACACATTTTATGCTTAGAATGAATAAAATAAGATCGCCAGAAAGTGTGGGCCATCAGGGGCGCAACCAGAAAGGTCAAAGAGGTAAAAAAACGGAGTTTAATAACATCATCGTTACAAACTTTTTTAAGGTTGAGCATGTCTATTTAAATGTTTTGAACACAGAAAAAAGTCTCTCGTCAGTAAGGCTAGCCAGAAAGAAAATGTTTAGGATTTTTGAAGAAAATTGGATTTTTTTTCGCATATTTCATCTCAGAACTCTAAACTCATCGTTACAAGTTCTGGCTCCTTTTTAAAACGTAAATATAAGCTCCTTCAACAATAGAATAGCCTTCCCGTAAAGTTCTTAGTGTCAACAAAAGTACAGGAATTTAACACTTTCGGTTAACTTGACTCCGTACCGTGCCATAGGTGTATTGTATCATTATTACCTTTCTGGCTGCGCCTCCTGACGGCCCACACTTTCTGGCGATCTTATTTTATTCATTATAAACATAAAATGTGTACACACAAAAAAAATGAGCCTTGTAACGATGACATGATTTCACTAATTTTTAAACAGTGTTCGTGACGCTCCTGACAGGAGGTGCCCCGCCAGAAGTCGATTTTATGAATCGTTATCATCCATTAAACCATAAAAATATCTCAAAGTTCATAAAACGATGAGCTGCCGAAAAAGCCACCTAGCTCCCGCTCTATTTCCTTTCATCATGATTAGAGAATATTATTTAGGTATTAAGCAAATTACAACATACACACTTTTTTATAATTGTAATGTAATTCAATACTTCGTCAGTATTAGCTAGAAGAGTAGTTGTTTTGATTGGTTCTGCAATAATGAGTGTTTTAAAGTATTTACCTAAATAGTATATTAGCGTGCCCAGATTAGGGCAACAATATAAAGAAAGTAGATAGTTTCGTAATAAATAAAAAAGTGTGTAAATATTAGTTACTACGACATCCTAATTAAAGTATTTGATTTCCTTTTAGTTATTGTTTTCTTTCTGTTGTCGATTTATTCACATTTGACCGTTGAATTTGAATTATGTTATGTATTCCTTTCAAATGATTTTTCGTTACTAGTATAAAATAAAAAACATTTCGTATTAGCCACTTTTCACAAAATATTTCTGAGTTCTGATATTTAAATAAGAAAATAGATGACAAACCAAACAACAAAAGCCAACTAGATTTGTTTAACTAACAGGTAAAATCGAACTTCAAAAGTATAGTGAAATAACTCAGAAAGTATTCAAAAATGTTCAGAATTAAAAATACCATACAGATATCGCAATTTCAAAGTTTTTCTCGCTGACATAATCAGAAGGAAACATGAATTTAATTTGTAATTATTCATAATCTCGATTAATTCTGAATAAAAACGAAATAATAATATTAAGCGAGATACCTACGTTAAATTAATATTAATATTCTGAAAGTACTTTCATTTCCTTGAGCGATTACATCTTACATCTCATTGTTATCTGAAATCTAGACGTTTAATAGCAGTAATATATAAATTAATGAACCGTAACACATAGGTACCTTCCGCAATAATAAACGTTATGTAGTTGAAGATAACATGCATTGTCAAGAATACTGTTTTTATCTAAAAACTCAATATATACGACTTTTCTCAATCGACATTTTTCGTTAGATCAGTGGCGGCTCGTAATATTGTCTGCAGAGGAGGCTTGAGATTTTGAAAGACAATTAGAGAAATTTCTACAAGTAAAAGATATTAATTTGGAAGATTGGAAGATATACTGCTTCTTTCAAAGGGAGGCTCAGCCTCCCCTGACGAGCCTCCACTGCGTTAGATGATCTGACACTTAGCACTTATGGCCGATTTATCAATACAGGTTAATTTGCCCCGGGTTAAACGCTAACTCCAGGAGGTGAGTCAGAGTTAATTCAGTTCGAGCTAAAACTGGAGGTTATGTCAGTTAGCCCCAGGTTAACCCAAAAATTATGTTTCTTATGGATAGTTGGTACATATTATATTTTTCGTCATACCCATGAATCATTAAACTAGAAAAAAACTTTAGAAAACCGGTGGAAAACTATAATTATTTGAGTCAGGCTAATAAATAGTAAGGTAGCGACGCTTGGAATATTCATGGCAACCGTCAATAAAATAAATTTAGGACGCGGCTTCTATTCAAATGACAACTACTGTTAAGATAAATTAAATCATATTATTATAATGGCTCTGAACGTTTTTGAAAATAATGTCAGATATAGAAGATATAGCAAGTAAGGCTTGTCTGGATTTACTTCCAAAAAAGTTACAACATCTAATTTACTACTTGCTATAAAAAAGAGAAACTGTTCCCAAATTTACTTTATTTCCCTAAGGACGTTATGAAAAATAACGACCTGTTTTCAATGACAAGTATTCGATACATAAAGCGTCACTCACGATCGAGAAACAATGGAATTAGAGTGTACTTACGAGGGAGGTATGACGAAGAAGTACTTTTACCTCCGTTGTTAATGGCAACACACAGCCGTGTAAAAAGCCAAACTTTAATGTCATGTAATGAGTTAAGAAATGTCATGTTTTTCTGACGTTTGAAGAAAAACATATGTGTTACGCACTAAAAAACAGCAGTTTTTTAACAATCGTAGAAAAAATCTTATTTTATTGTATTAGGTATAGAAATCATTGTCCCTCCAAAATACAGTTTTTTATATTCTACGACGTGTTTATGTTTATTTAGGTATTTTAAGTAATAGCAACTGCTCTGCTGATGAAAAATTAGGACCTTTACCTGCCTTTGCTGGAGTTTTTTTAAATAAAATTCTAACTGTCCACCAGAGAATAGCATAATTTATATAAAAAATTGCTGTTGTCATTGTCAGGTGATTTTTCGGCAAAAACAACCAAATGTTTTTAACTTAAAAATCTAACAAATCAAAAATCACACTTCTTCTGCCCATCACAATCAATCTAGAGCCGGCAACTCTGTAGGAAGCAGGCTATTCATAACCGACAGCATAAAATATGCTGGCTTAACACTCACTTTGACCTGAGGTTACAATAATTATCCTAGGGTTGACTAACGCGCAAAGGACACCGCTCATTTCTAATGGGAAGTGGTCCCCGGTGAAATTGGTTGAACTTTTGATATATTGTAGATTTCGACTTTCTGATCGAAAGCTCGCATGGGCCCAACTCGATCCTATGTCTAGTTTCTGAGATACAGTTCAAGAAATGTACAAGAATGACCGCTTCTACAATTAAAAAAATTTCGAATTAATAATTTTTTTCATACATTTTATATTGTCATACGTTCTAATAGCCCTTCATAATATTATGCACTAAAAATATTTGTTGTTTTAATAAAAATAGCGTAGAAAAAAATTAAAGTTTAAAAAATGTTGGCGAAGGTGCTGGGAAATCTACATATATAAAAATAACAAGTGAAAAAAAAAATTTGGTCAAATTAGCTAAAACATGTCTTCCTGATCAAAAAACTTTAATTGAAAAACTTTCGGAAATTTCTCCTTTGACCTCTAATCCCCCATCAATAAATTGAAAGTTCGAGAAGATCATATAGTACAGTATCTAGAGGTAAAAAATATGCAAAACTTCGGAATAATGTCATATTGAACGGATTTCGTTCATTTTTGGCAGTATAATGGTAAATGCTTCACAGAAAAGTTTCTATATTGTGCGGGGCTTGCTAATTCATAGGGGGTGGATGCCACCCCCTGAGAGGGGATGGCATATATATTTATTGGAGCTGAAGTAGAATCAAATTTTAAGAAGAAAAGGTTCTATGCAATTTTTCACATAAATTGATAGTTTTTAAGTTATAACGACTTCAAAATTGCGATTTTAGCTTAACAAAAGGTATTTCCAAACGGCTTTCGTCAAGTAAAGTATTGCTTTATCGAAAAATGTTACAGACCAATTACAGAAAGTACAAACTGGGAACTAATTATATTTTTTGTTTATTGATGTAGGACTAATAATTTCGGAGATATTTAAATTTATATTTGGTATTCAAGCGCTTCGGAATTACCTTTAAAGTTTAAAATGCATTTTTTTCTAAAACAAGTACTTTAAATGAGCAAAAAAATTTGAGCATCTAGGTAATGTTACATCTTAACGAAAAACTGTATTTGAGATAATTTTTTTAAATTACTGGCTAATTAGAATAACAAAATGGCGACCTTTTTATATAAAAAAATATAAATACGCACATTTTTCCGTCATAACTTCTTTATTTCTTATGCGAGTAAAAAGTCATTTGAAAGCGCAATTAATTGTCTGTAACTTCATTTCTTAACATGCGTCACGTACGTGTAGCAATTTCTGAGATATTTAACATTTAAACTGCATTTTTCGTCTTATAAACGTTCGGACGCCATTTGTAAACTTTCATATCTCCGAAACTATTAAATCTATGTAAATAAATAAACAAGCGAAATTCGTTATCAGTTTATGAGCTTTATTTTTGGTCTCTACCCACTTTTCAATAAAACTAATATTTATTGAGATATTTGGAAAAGGAAGAAAAATACGTTTTATCGAAAATACCTTTAGAGTTTAAACTGTATTTTTTTCTAAAGCAAGTGCTGTATACAAACCAGAAAATTTGAGCGTCTACGTCATGCTATATTAATGAGAAACAGTGTTTGAAATTCCTTTTTTTTTAATTACTGGCTAATTACAGTAACAAAATGACGAGGTTGTTATTAAATAAATGTGTAGACGCACATTGCTTCGGTCATAGCTTCTTTGTTTTTTATGCTACAGAAACAAATAAAAAAACAGTTGAAAGCTTAATTAATAACCTATTATTCTACCTATTAGCATCCTTGACGTAGGTGTCACAGTTTCTGAGATATTTAACTCTCACTCTAAATAATTATCTTATGAACACTTGGATGCCAAATGTAAACTTAAATATTTCCAAAATTATTAATCCTACATCAATAAACAAAAAATATAATTAATCCCAGTTTGTACTTTCTGTAATTGATCTGTAACATTTTTTCGATAAAGTAATACTTTTCGAGATACTTGACGAAAGCCGTTTGGAAATACCTTTTTTTTTAAGCTAAAATCGCAATTTTGAAGTTATAACTTAAAAACTATCAATTTATGTGAAAAATTGCATAAAATCTTTTCTTCTTAAAATTTGATTCTACTTCAGCTCCAATAAATATATATATTTTTTAAGTGCCACCCCCTGAGAGGAGGTGGCATCCACCCCCTATAAACTAGCAAGCCCCCGCACAATATAGAAATTTTTCTGTGAAGTATTTACTATTATACTGCCAAAAATGAACGAAATCCGTTCAATATGACATTATTCCGAAGTTTTGCATATTTTTTACCTCTAGGTACTGTACTAATAGTTGTATCTCGAAAACTAGACATAGGATCGAGTTGGTCCTATGAGAGCTTTTGATCAGAAAGTCGAAACCTAGAATATATTAAAAATTCAGCCAATTTCACGGAGGGCAACTTCCCATAAGAAATGAAAGGGGGCCCTTTAACCCTGCATTAATAAACCTTTCCTTAGTAATTTAAATATCAAAAGTGCCACATTTTCAAAAACGCTCTGTGGCTTTGAGCAAAAGATAGACAATCAGCTAGATCGTTTCTCATTTCTCAAAAAACTAGCATCAGTTTTTTTCTATCTGACATAGTTCTAGAGAAAACTCCAAAATCCCATCGAATCTGATCTACCTTGCTATGCTGTATATACACTTTTACCTACCTATAACCTAGGTATATTAAACTCAAAATAATAAGGAAATCATTAAAGATAAGAAAAATCTCAATATTGTGGGACAAATGTCAATATAATTTAACGTATTGAGAAAAATCTCAATATATTGAGTTTATAAAAAATAAAAGTATTCTTGACACCAGAATGCTTTCGTCTAGATATTTCGTAAAACAGAATATTTTCCAATGACCTTGATACAGATACGAGAAAAGCAACTATAGGCGTCTGAAAATAAGGAGTACGCCACCTGGTGGTCTATAGTCAAACTAATTATGGGCTTTTCTGTCATTGTCTCTTTAGTGTACGATGATATCAACAATAAGTAAAATGATAAACTGAGATGCTAAGTTATTAAAAATATGATAGCGTTTAAATGGGCTATACAAGATATAATTTGCTGGAGCCAACCTAGTCGGTATCCTTTGTAGATTGCAGGGACAACTCGTGAAAGTTGAGTTGCACTGCAATGTTCAAAGCATAGCCTCTTTAATGTAGACACCTTTAACCAGGCATTGAGAGGGGAAAAGCTGGTGCAAATAACGGTGGTCCGAGTAGAAATAATAATAACCTGGAAAATCACTCATTGTAAGTGAAATTTTTGAAATAAGTAAATATATGTAATTTCAGTATATTTATAAAAGTAATATATACTATTGCACCATGCACTATTATGTTTTACCCCTGAATATTTCTATTTCATATTTTACAAAATACTGTTTCATTTATTTTACTTAAAGACTTAATAAATGTCTTTTCAGTTATATTCATTGTACCACTAATTTCATAGGTATTTGAATCTGAAACACTTGTTTGTGAACATAGAACATAAATTTTGTGCTGAATACCACACAAAATAATATGTCCTGCATTTAAAACATATTCCCCTTCATACACACCCTTAGAATTTTTACATTTTTAGTGCTTCCTAAATGTTCCATACATTGCAGTATGCTTAACCTAAATGTCACTCATGTTTCCAGAAAGAAGTGATTTAAACTACAACTGTACATAAATTTAAAGAAATATTTTAGTTTTTTAATATTTAACTGGCCAGACACCGTTTATGTTGAAGAAACTGTGTTTTTCAAGGGAAAAACTAGATAACCTAAAAAAATATGAATTTTGCTGAATAATGCCATTAACATATTGCAAATCACTTACAACAAAATCTTGCAAACCTTGAGGTCATATATTATTAATGTTATTATTTTTAATGCCAAAAATAACAATAAACAGAAAGAAATCAATATGAGTATTCGCCACATATAAATAAACAAAAAGCCTATAATTAGTTCACGAGTTCTCCACTTTGGCGCTGGCATCTTAAATTCAGACGCCTATTGTTGCGGATGTACGCAGCGCTAGTTGGCTGTGCAAATGCAAAAACTTGTGCTAAACGCATTTGTTTACTTGTGCGTGGACATCGTTGTATTTTGTAATAATTAGTGTGCGTTTTAATTAATAATAATAGAAAACATTTAATATTACATTTGAACAGTGAAGTGTTATTAACGAACGATACTTTTCTAGAGTGGCAATTTTAGTGAGCTATTGTAGATGTGGACAGCACAGAAGTAAATGAAAGGTAGGTAATTTAACTATAAATTGGGAAGAAACTATTTTGATGTATATAGAGGATGTGAGAATATGTTATATTCACAACACGGATGTAGCTATGCTACTTTCACAGTAAATGTTTATGTAAGAAACGTTCAAAAAGAAAATTTAAAACTTACTTGGCCATAACCTCAAAATTGAAAATAAACTAAAATTATATTTTCTAGCGTAATGTATTTTTTAAGCTATGGAAATTAATGTTAAAAAACTTCCAATTCCTTTTATTTGGAGGTGGTTCCCATCCTTTTTGGAGGGGTAAACAAAAAAAATAAGAAATTAACCACTTGATCTGAGAGAAAATCAAATTGTAAAGAAAAAAATGTGCTCTATAATTTTATCCAAGTTATAATGATTGGAACATTGCGATTTCAGCATCGAAAAATTGGTACCTTCAGCCGATTTTTCATGGATAACTCAAACAGTATTACACTCGGTATTACATTTAACGAAAAAGTAGTGTAGTACAAAATAGTATATTATATTACTAGGAGTAGAACGCACTCTTTTTTTGAGTTGAGCCCAGGATTTGCAAACTGGGCGAAACACAAAAAAGGCGTTCTACTCCGTGTAATATATACTATTTTTTCTTCACGCGTATTGAAATGCAAAAATTCATTTATTTATCATAAATGTACAAATATTCAAACTACAGTCTTACATGTTGACACAATATGACAAGTGGCTAGTGGATAGCGCGCCACCGGTGGCTTTCGGTATTAACATTATGTTACTAGTAAAACAATACCCACTACGGCGGCGCTTTCGGAACTAACATTATGTTACTAGTAAAACAATGTCCACTACGGTGGCGTTCGGTACTAACATTTTGTTACTAGTAAAACAATGTCCTACTTCTACTTCTGTTTTTGGTGACATAATTTAAACATTTTAATACGCTTGAAGAAAAAAGACATTTACTCTTGTGCATTATTTATAGATTAGTGCCGGACAAGTTCACTTTTTACAAATATTCGAGTAATGAGCTGATAATTAAGTTACTTTCTTCGTAGCGTCCTCATTTTTTATGGATTTTTTTATTTCATATAAGTATATAATAACCATCTCATTAGAATCAAGCTTTATATTGTGTTACCTATTCGTTTTATATTTTTAGATGGATATCTTATACCTACTTTATAATGACTGCCGATATGGATGGAATACATTAATCTCATTAATAAATTAAAGAAATTATATTTTTATAACATTAGTAAAATAATTTCTGGCATGTAAATCAGAATGATTCATCTCGTTATTGGATCTGATTAATTTGAATTACAGATCCTAATCGACACATTTAAAATGAGACGAGATCATCAGCGCTTCGTTGTCGATCGCGGTATTTTAAAATTTCACTGATTCACTGAGGTCATGGTAGAAAGTAGTAAATTAACATATACACAATTTATTATCAAGCTTTAAGAGAATTAGCGATTTAATATAAACTGCCAGGGAGGGACGATAATTCTTAAATCGATGAAATCGAAAAGTAATTCTTGCAAACAATAGAACACTTTGGCTTTTTTTGTATTTGGTCCTTAAAATAGCTATTTTACGGACGGACTCATTTGAGTCTGTAAAATGAGTCTTGTCCGGACTCAATCCCAAAAAATTGCCATGGCAACTTTTGAGGGTCATTTAGGTAAATAATGCAAAATGGTTCATACAACAATTAAACAACTTTATTTAATCTAAAAGGTACAACAATATGACTTAATCATTAGGTTTGTAAGTTAAATTAATAATAATTAAATTATTATGTCACAAAATAAAAAATAAATGAAGAATTTTGAGCACCTTCAAAACTATTACCTCCAAACGAAATACCCTCTTTTGATGTTGTGGTAGTACAGGGAGATCGAGAAAGACTGAACGTGCCGCTCCCTAAAGAATGTTTTGTGCAGCCTACATACTGCATACATATGTACTATTTCCTGGTACTTTCAACATTTTCACGTTGGCGACAGTAACTTTAAATATAGTCAATTACAGTATTTACACAAAATGCGAGTTTCTTTATTAACTTGCCACACAAGTAGACCAGTGCCAAACCGGTTTCCAGAGGCCGAAAGTCTGAAAAATTCTTAGCAGTATATGGATGGTGGGAAACATTAGGATTAATGGTATATAATTGGGGAAAAATCGATTGGACCGCAACAGATAACCGGAAGTGGGGTGGGGGTGTGAAAAGGTGTGTGTTTAGTGGTAAAATGTGGTTTTTTACAATTTCTGGCAAAAGTAGACCTCCTATTGAAAAAAGTTTAATGTAAAAGTTGTAGATAATTGACAGATCTGCAACTTTTATTTGAACCATTTTTTTATATAACCTCAAAAATATTGAGAAAAACGCGGAACGAAACGAAAACCCAATTATTTGTTTTTTTATTTCTATCTTCCACAAAAATAATTTAATTTTGATGAAATTCGGTGAAAATGTACATTGTTATGCATCAAAAAAGCAGTAATTTTTTTGAGGCGCAATATTCATTTTTTGATTTTTTTGCGAATTTAATTTGAAAAAAAGGCCTAATTTTTAATCAAACAAGTTGATTAATAAAGTTTTGATTTTTGAAAATTTCAGGACGGTTAAAACCTCTACTTTAAGATGGTGTAAAAAAATCATACTGTTACTGTGGAAAAACATTGTCAAAAATTGAAAAAACCAAAAAAATACTTTTTTCAAGATCGATTTTTCCGTAAATGTCACTAATTCTTCATTGTTCATTTAAATTAAGTGTTTTAAGTGGTGCAAAACGGTAATTTCAATGTAATACGTAATAAGGGGACTTTAATTAACCGTTTAAGGCTCGGACTGCTGAAAACCGAAATGTTTAAACAATAATTTTACATTTTACCTAAGAAATTGCTAAAAATGACCATTTATAGGCAAGAAAAAAACTTTTTTATGCTTTATGGGCACACGTAGATTGAAACAATTTTATTGATATACATATTTCAAAATATTCAAAGTTGAAAAATTGAATTATGGCTGGTCAGTTTTACTACTACGTGCTCTCGAGTGCGCGCGCACTTCTTTTTCGTTCTTTTCTTCCAGCTCGCTCGCAACCCACCTGTCCTTGCCTTTTCACGCGTTCACAACTGGCACGTCGTAATCATCGTAATTTTCAATATTAACTTCTGTGTTTCTCATATATAATTCGCTTTATATGATATGAAAAAGTATTTGGAGTATGAGCTTGCTCCATTTCCATTGTCAATATTTACAGAAAATGGCCTCAGCAAAAATGTGAAATAGCATGTTTACGATGAATTTACGAGCATTGATGCATTGCCGATCTCCAGTAATACTGTACACGTTGTTGATGGTGCATTTCTGCTCCACAAAGTAGTTTGGCAAAAAAATGATACGATTGATGAAATCGTTAATAAGTATTTGGATTACGTACAGAGCCACTACGCAGCAAACAGTTACGTTGTATTTGATGGTATCCCGAAGCTGATGTGACAATTGTAAAATCATTACTACTGGCTAACCAAAATTGATCAAAGCTCACAGAAATTTTTTATCGGAAAAATGTAGACAAACAAACAATAGCCGAAAATGGATTGAAGCTAATAGCGTCTATTTATAAATGTAAGAAAAAGTATATGTCACTGAACGAATTGAGGTTTGAAATATATCAAACCGCTTCAGTAAGGACTTCATTTAATTTAGAAAGTGGTGGTGGTAGTTGGTGGTAGTCACCAACTGAGGGAGCAGCTGAACAACAACAACACTGCTACAGGGCTTACTTTCAAATTCAAACTTGGCTTGGTAACAAACTTACAGCTACGGATTGGGGATGGAAACACCATCTAACCGGAGTAATGCTTAAATTGACAGAAAAAGAATTAATTCCTGAAAGTTTGCTGAAATCTATCTGCTGCAGCTGTGAAACTGGTTGTGGTAGTAAAAGATGCGGTTTCGAAAGCATGGAGTAAATTGCTCTATTCTATTCTCGAATTGTCACGGGTCTAAAAATTGTTCTAACTCTGAAATACAACCATTAGAAGAAATCAGCGATTCGGAGGAGATGTGTGACGAAACAAATGTTCAAAATAATATTAAAAATAAAGATCTAGATGAACTTGAGGACCTTGACGAAGTCGAATACCTTATCGAAGTTCCTGAAGAAACCGAACAATGTGTTGAGTCTGATGTTGTAGAGCAGCTTCCCAGAAAAAAGAGATTATTATAAATTTTGATTAGGTATTTCTACTTTGTTAATTGATTTAATGTAAAATACGTAATAAACTTATTTTTAATGTGAGAGTGCCTATAAAGCATAAAAAAGCTTTGCCTAAAAATGGTCATTTTTAACAATTTCTTAGGTAAAATTATTGTTTAAACATTTCGTTTTTCAGCAGTCCGAACCTTAAACGGTTCCCTTATTACGTATAACATTGAAATTACCGCTTTGCACAACTTACAACACTTCATTTAAATGAACAATGGAGAATTAGTGACATTTACGGGAAAATCGATCTTGAAAAAAGTGTTTTTTTGGTTTTTTCCATTTTTGACAATGTTTTTCCATAGTAACAGTGTGATTTTTTTTCACCATCTTAAAGTAGAGGTTTTAATGAAAAAAATACGGTCCTGAAATTTTCAAAAATCAAAACTTTGTTAATCAACTTTTTTTGATTGAAAATTAGGCCTTTTTTTCAAATGAAATTCGCAAAAAAATCAAAAAATGAATATTACGCCTCAAAAAAATTACAGTTTTGAAAAATGGCGAAATTTTGCCGTGTTTCGTCAATTTTTTATAATTACTAAATTCGCTACTATCGCTATAGGTTCTAATGTGAAGTTTGGGGCATGAAGAATTCGAAATAAATTTAAAACCTTCAATTTCCCAGTCGGCGTATGCTGATTCTATTGTAGATGCATATCTACAGTAATGCCCAACATTTTAATGGATTCTGTAGGAAATATTTGAAAATTGTCAGAGAAACGCAGTTTATCTGCATTTTTCTTTAAGCTAAACATTGAAGTGGTCTTACTTTTGTTTACATATAATCTGTTTTTGTTGGTCCATTTAGTTATTGCCTTATAAACTTTTTCAGTGGTAAGTTTTAATCTATCTAAATTGTTATCAGCACAACAGATTGTCAAAACATCAGGTATTTTATTCAAGTACAGAATTAAATCGTTGACAAAGAGTATAAAAAGGAGAGGCCCAAGTATGTATCCCTGCGAAACACCCTCTAAACCTCTAAACTTTTGCTAGAAAGCACCATTAGAAATTTGTACAATTTGTTTCCTATCCTTTAGAATGAAAACAATAAATTTAAAGGAGTGCCTCTTACTCCATATATCTACTTTTGGCTTTTAATAGCTCATGGTCAACACAGTCGAAAGCTCGAGAGAAATCTGTAAATAGCCATAACATAGTTCATTTAAGTATCTCATTCATCCCAAATGGTGTATTTTGTATCAACAATTTGAATGATCATTTTCCCAAAACTGATTGGGAGTTAAAAATAATCTTCTTTGATGTTATTCATATCGTCTGGACGTTTTGTGACTAGTTGGCTTCCGTTTGTTGTGTAGCATGTCTGACAACATCTCGCCATCTGTCATGGTTGTCTCAAGAATGCTCTTTCTCATCAGCTTCTTTGTTACATCAACTTTACTATCTAGAGGACTTTTTTTTCCTTATGAGTTGCGGTGCCAGAACCTCGCCGTACTAAAGCTTAAGACTATTGTACCCCATAGACTCATTATCTCCTTAGCCCCGTTCCTCTCCAAAAGGCGAATGTATGGTCGATGGGAGCTCTGGCTATTTCTTCCGGAGTCACGGTTGGTCCCCCGAAGTATGAAAGTCTCCCAGCCACCAAGGCTGGGCATTCACATAGTATATGGTGAGGAGTTTCCTCATCCTTACCACACATCCTGCATTCTGGATTGCCCTTCACACCCATGTTGCTTATTCAGTGTGCAGTGTCCTATTA
Source organism: Rutpela maculata (assembly GCA_936432065.2). Taxonomy (NCBI): domain Eukaryota; kingdom Metazoa; phylum Arthropoda; class Insecta; order Coleoptera; family Cerambycidae; genus Rutpela; species Rutpela maculata. Next base: position 215,941,420 of record OW386287.2, read on the forward strand.
GGATTCCCACTGTAAATCTCAGCTGTTTTTTGTTCAGCTTTAGCTATTCGTTGGTCTTTGTCTTGGATGGCCCGCCAGTGATAAACATATGTGACTGTCGCATCCCCGGCGCCCCGGTCCAATACAAGTTATGTTTCTGACTCAATAGTTCCTTTACCATTCCTCTTGTGGTATTATATGATAATCCCGCAGGATGGCTCGGATCGCATCAAGGCCGTTTTTGCGCCTTCTTTGGCCGGCTTATCTGCTTTTTTATTGACGTCATTGCCCTGGTGTCCTTGTGTCCACTCCAGTTGTATACTGTTGTGTTCCGCCAGTTTCGCAGTCTTTTATCATTTTAGAGCGTATCTCTACTGCATTCAGAGCTTTTAGAGCTACTTGACTGTCAGTGATGATGCGGATTCTTTTGCTAATATATGACCTCCGTATCATTCCTTGTGCACAGATTCTATAGCTGCGACTTCTGCTTGGAACACCGTTGCGGTACTGCCCAGGTTCAGACTAATATCTGTCCCTGGTTGGTCCCCCGGAACACTTGCTCCAGTACTTCTTGGCATTTTTTATCCGTCAGTATTTTTATTTTGATGTCTTCGCAGTTGCCTTGTTCCTTCCTCTTCCCTATCGGGTATGTATACTCTGAAGGTCTTCGTGAAGTTGTGGTCTGTGCTGATTCTGTCTGACTGTTTGATTGCATATCTAGTAGTCGATATTTTCCTATATGTTGGAAAATTTCGATATGGTATCCTGTTCTTAGGTTTAGAGGGCTTCCTCTTCGTCTTTTTCCATCTTTTTCCTGAACTATGAACTGTTCTACAGTATTAAGGGGCGTGTCACACTGCTAGGATACTGGTAGACGCCTTTATTGTGGGCGGTCGGTTAGGTCGTTGAAACTATGTAATCTCAAAAGCAAAACTTTCTGATTCTGTATATTGTCCTCCGGTTGATATAACTAAAAAATAAGGATTAGGGAAAATACAATGCTGGAGAGTCAGTTTTGGTAACGTATTTCTTGCAGAATCGAGATTTTAGTGCGATGGGTTGCCCAGGAAATTCGAAGGTGATTTTTTTATTCCAACAGGTAAGAGATTAAAAAATAAGCCTCCAGCATATTTTGTCAATTTTTTAAACTGCGTATAATTTTAAAGTTACTTAAATGTATATTTTCATTATTTCGTGTATAGTATAAATTCCTTGATTTTTTAAAGTCATTAAAATGTAAAAATTCATAGCACAATAATTTATATAAATATATTAAATAGTTAGTATGTTATTGTTGTGAAAAAATCTACAAATAATCTATTTAAATTAGTCGATTGGCCCCATATGGCAATACATATTATTGAAATAGGTTTGATGAAAGTTTGCTTTTAAAGTAAGAAAGGCAAAATATAGTTTGTTCAAACTATTCACAGATTATTGACATTTTCACCAAAGTCTCGTTTATAGTCTACTATGGTACCAGGGAACTTTGTGCTAGTAATTGGTTTTATTAACAATAAAGATCAGATGTTTCGGTGTCTCCATCTCCAATAATAGAGTCCATAGTTTGCCCTATTCCACTCAGTGAGTACAAAATTTCAAAACATATATTTTTTCTTTATTTAATAATAAAGATTATGTGACACTTCATAACAACAAGAAACATACGTTTGCGTTCGAGGTAAGTATTTTTATCCCTATTTCTTGCTGGTGTAAATATTTTCAAAACATCTCTAATGAAAGGAAAGGCGGACTGGACTTGACTTAAATAAATGAACAAGTGAAGGTTGACTTTCACTTAATGACCCTTAATTGGATACTTTTTTAGTTGTTGTTTTAAATCATCATGTGTGACATGCGTTGATGGCTCTCAACTAATAATTTCCGAAAAGTATTCTTTGTTATCACAATAATTAAATTGAAATTTAATCGCTTAAATTATTAAAGAATATAAAGAGAATGTGGAATTCCTTCAATAGTTTGTCTTATTGACACTCATCATGAATAATCGCTGGTGGATTAGGAGACAGGAGACCATTATCAAGATATATTTATAATACATTTAGAAGTGATAGAAAGTACATTCACAACTAATATAACTGATAAAAATATAAGTTCAGCTCAATTTTCTACTGTCTATTTCCAAGTCCGCGAAGATGTCGAAGCACTTTTTTTATGTAGTTTTTGCTGGTATTTATTTCATTAATAGTACAGTCGATAGGTAGATTCTGATTTGAATACTTTGGGAATTTGTAGACTTCGATGTCCTGAATGAAATAAGAAAAAATACAAAATATGCCGCCGCCATATTGAAAAAATGGCTCACAAAATCAGTTTCTTTGAAATATCTCGCTTCGGGTGCCTCATACGGCAAAAAATGTTCTAATAAAAATAAAGAAGCATTAAATTTTCTACAAAATATGTCCTATACTTTTTTTTGTTAAACTGAATAGTTTCAGTGCAGCAGCCGAGCGAAGTCAAGGATTCTTGACAAAATTATGATTTTCTGCAATTTATCAATTAGTGGCGTTGCTAAGCATAACAATCGTTCACTTTGTAATACTAACATGAAATTTGGCACAGGGGTAAAGTTTTTCTTGGCGAACAAAATGTGATATAGTGCCAAGCGGAAGTTTTTTTTTAAGTTTGCGGACAGTTTTTTGGGATTATCTTGAAAACCGTGTACTTGTGACAAAAAAACTCCTAAGTAAAATTGAAGAACACAAAATTCACTACAAAATAACATTTATACTTTTTTGTCATAGACCAAACGGTTTTCCTACAATTATTTCTTTATTTATTTAACTTACACCATTCAACAGCATAACACCAATTACTGAATGGGTACAATACAGAGTTGTGATATTTATAGCAATACTAACTAACAATAATAATAATAACTAATAATCAGTAACAAAAGAAATACTAAAAAAGAGAATACTAAAAGAGCTAAGGACTAAAAACTAAGTGCCGCTAAATTATTAGAAGTTCAGATATAATAAACATCGGTACACACTATAATTTTAGGTTTTTTTATCAAGGCTATACTGCAGTTGAACAGATCAAACTTGGTTTGGACAGAGTTATAATTGTTACAAATTTGATGAAGCGGTGAGAATTTCATTACATTAATACGGGGTGTTTGGAGACAGAGTAGGAGATTGCCGTAGGATTACTGGGGAATTGAGAAATTCAACTGGCTGAGAATCTCCTCACTGTCGATGTCATTCGTTATTAGATTGCGTAAGAAAACTAGTTGGGCTATAATACGGCGATTTTCAAGAGCATCGAACGAGTGTCTAGACAGTAATTCATTATGTGGAAATCCAATTGGTGCATATAAATTATCATCCTTGAAGCTGAGATATTTTAGGAAACGTCTCTGAACTCTTTCTATATTTTGCACATGAATATTATAGTGAGGACACCATATGATGGAGGCATATTCAACGCGAGGTCTAACAGTTTAATAACTTGATGGTATTTATATCATTAAATTCGCGTGTATTCCGTATCACAAAGCCAAGAGATCTGAAGGAGTTTGTTACTATATCATTTATATGGTCAATAAAGGATAGTTTAGGATCGAAAATTACGCCAAGGTTACGAATAGTCTTAGGTCTATGTAGGGAAACTTCATCAATGGAATAATCATATTTTATGATATTTTGTTTCAGAGAAAAGGATATTACGTTACATTTGGAAGGATTTAGAGGCAGACTGTTTGATGTACACCAGTTATTTATTTTGTTTAATGCTATTTGTAACTTAATACAGTCATCAGAGCACTTAATAGCAGTGTATATTTTTATCATCCGCGTACAATAAACAATTTGCTTCCACCTCATTTATAATATCATTAATGTATATATTAAATAATAATGGTCCCAGTATAGACCCTTGAGGGACTCCAGAAGTGACATATCTCAGTAGATTGTTGACCGCAACATTGTACAAAATGTTTTCTATTTTCAACGTAATATTTGAAAAAATATAGCAGATTTTTTGACAGGCCAAAATGATCTAATTTGTTAAGCAGAATACCATGATTGGTCTATCGAATGCCTTCGAGAAGTCAGTGTATATGACGTCCACCTGCAGACCGGTGTCAAATGTATCAGCTATGAATTGCGTTACACAGAATAAGTTCGTAGTTGTGGATCTTCCCTTTATGAAACCGTGTTGTTTAGTTATGATTTTGTTTTTTAAATGAAAAAAGAGGAAATCATGGAGAAGCATTTCAAGACATTTAGAGAAGTTGTTGATAATAGTAATAGGTCTATGATTTTCAATTTGGTATGTAGATGTGTTAATGGAGAGATTAAATATTATGGTAAGTGGTATTGCAAGAAGACATGCACATTGCACAGTCTCGTACATTTACAGGAAAGAAATTTAAGTAGCTTTTCAGTAGCAGAATTTTTCAGTGCTATTTCTGGTGTAAGCCCAGCTTTGCTTTGTTTCCAATCCCATTCTACAACATGTTTACAAACTCCCTGCCACTCCTGGACTTGATAATATATCCTGAATGAATGCTGCCGTGCCGCTGCAGCTGTAGGTGGTAGAGACGCGATGTTAAACTTGCTTCTTGGGAGCGATCTTACGAAACATTGGTAGCGATAAGCGTCCAGAGATATTGTCTCCATACTATTTTTTTAACTGTGAAAACAAGTTTTCCTTTAAACACAAAAATATTGCTCCATAAAAGTCGCACTAAATTGGGAAACACCAAGAAACCATATTTTTGTCAATAATGCTTGACCTCACTCGGCTGCTGCACCGAAACTATTCAGTTTAACGAAAAAATTTATAGGACATATTTTGTAGAAAATTTGCTTTTTTATTTTTATAAGAACATGTTTTGCCGCACTTATTCGCTTTCACCGCTGTATTATAAACCTTGGTGGTTAGGTTAGGTTAGGTTGAAATGTGAGTGGGCTAGTAACAGACCCTCCACTGCGACCATCTGGTCTATTGTGGCTCACTCCTAATTATATTTCACCCAATAGGTTCAGCTTTTTGATAAAGTCGACTACCTTATTGGGTGACAGGTTGTCCAGATCCTCTGGTAGCAGTTGCCCTTTGCCAAAAAGTGAGAATCTGGTTCTTTCTGCAGCAGGACAGGTACATAAAATGTGCGCTGCCGTTTCATCCTCTTCCAAACACAGTCGGCATTCAGCGTTGTCCGCTATTCCGAGTCTGTGTAGGTGGTCGTTAAGTCTGCAGTGCCCAGTGTATAGGCCAATTAGAGTTCTTAGGTGTAACCTATTTAACTCTAATAGTTTTTTAGTTCTTGATTTCAAGGGATATGTGATGAACTCATTTGAATTAACTAATCCTGGTAGTTCTTGCCAGTACTGGAGGATTTTCCCCTCAGTCCAGGCCAGTGCAGTGCTTGCTGATATGCCAAGCACTGGCTCTGGTCGGATAAATTTTGATACCGCACCTTCCCTGGCTAAGGAGTCGGCTAGTTCGTTGCCCTCCAAGCCAGAATGGCCCGGTATCCAGACCAGAGTTAATTTGTTGTATCTGCCCAATCGGGCTAGAGCCTTTTGGCGGTTCCAGACCAATTTAGAATTGCAGCGATGTGAGCCAAGAGCTTTGAGAGCTGCTTGGCTGTCTGAAAAGATTTTTATTGATCTGCGTCTAGGATGCATCTGCTCAAGCCTCCGTGTACACAGTTCAATGGCATGAACTTCTGCCTGAAAGACAGCAGCATAATTACCCAGGCCCGAAGTGATTCTTACCTTTGGGTTGCGACTGTATGCTCCAGCTCCAACTCCCTCAGGGGTTTTGGAGCCGTCTGTAAACCAACAGAGGTCTGCTCTTTGTAGGTCAGTTTTGTTCCGATCCCATTCGTCTTTTCCAGGAAAAAGGACGGTAAAAGGCAGTTCATAGTTGGTCGCGGTAGGCATCACATCTGAAAGCATTCCCAGGATGCCATGACACTCTATGTCATCTGACAGCCTGTTGCGTTCCATGATGCTAGCCTGCGGCATATTATTTACCGCTTGTTGAAGTCTGTATGTTTCCCACCTGGCCTCTCTCTCCAAGTCGATGTGGAGAGCGGGTAGATCCAGGAGGATTTCCAGAGCTGCTGACGGTGTGGTACTTATCGCACCAGTTACCGCCAGACATGCTTGTCTCTGTAGACCAGAGAGTTTGGCTTTGGTCGTTTGTTGTAGCCCTTTCGACCACCAAACTATGGAGGCATACGCTATCATTGGTCTTATGACCGTAACGTATAGCCAGTATATTTGTTGGGGACCTATGCCCCAGGTTTTTCCACAAATTCTGCGACATGTCCATAAGGAGAGTCGCGCCTTGTGGATTACCTTTTCCAAATGGGAGTTCCAATTGAGTGATTTATCTAGTGTAACCCCTAGGTATTTCTTCCTCCGCAAATGGAATAGTTTCGCCTGCTAAGGACGGCGGCACTAAATTGTTCATCCTCCTTTTTCTGGTGAAGGGTACTATTACTGTTTTGTGGGGGTTCACAGTCATCTGCTCCCTCTCACACCAAATATGGACTGTATTTAGCACCTTTTGAAGGGTATTAGAGAGTACCTCTTCAGATTTTCCTCTAACCATAATGACTGGATCGTCCGCATATGCTTGAATCTCGGTGGTATACCAGGCCACAAAAAAGCAAGTTTAATTTGTTTTTTTTTTGTTTTTTTTTTAATGCCTTATTTATATTAACGTTCTGGCTAAGTTTAGCTAATGCTAGTCTACCACTTAACCAGGACGGCGAGATGAGATACGGTCACCCATTCAAGTGACGGACTCGCCCGGCGTGGTTAACTTCGCCGATCGAGGTTTCGTCACTGAAACCGGTACCGTACCTCACCTCACACTTTCTAAAAAACTACGAAGTAATTATTTTTTGTAAAAAACCGAATTGTTTCCAAAAAAAAAGTTAATGAAAACTATGACATGAAATTTCATCCACTTTTCCGGTTTTTACTTATGTTCCTGTCATTCCTAATCGGAACATAAATGTGTATAGGTCAGTCCAACGCGCTGTCACTTTGCTTTGTTTGTACTACAGCAGCCATCTTTTGTTGTGGTGGGTTAGGATCTTGGCCGGCCTAAAGGGCACCTTACACGTTCAGTAATAATGTCATTACAGAAACATCATTACTAAAAATTTCCCCGTCATGTTACGTTTCATACTTAAGCAATAATTATAGCTAGACATGCTTTTTTCTTAAAATCCATTCTCTAATAAAATAAAATCGGTGTGCTTTCTATCGCCACTTGAAACATAATGACGAAAAAATAATGTCAGTGATAATGAACAGGTGTGAAAAATAATGACAGGGAATGACGGGGAAATTTTAAGTAATGATTTTTCTGTAATGATCTGCTGGAATGACATTATTACTGAACGTGTATGGTTCTCTTTAGGCCGGCCAAGACCTTAACCCACCACAACAAAAGATGGCTGATGTAGTACAAACAAAGCAAAATGACAGCGTGTTGGTCAGGCCTATTGCGAAAATATTTTACAATTTGAACTACGTGTGATTTTACTTTTGTAACTTCCGAATCTTTGGAAAGCAAATTCAGCTCATGGGCAGAACACCCGTATGTTATAATGAGAAATCCAGGGCCTCTGCAATTTTTTTCCTCATATTCATGTTTGCCGCAATATCTATGACCAAATTAGTAACTTTGCAGTTATACTCATTTTTGAATTTATTTATTAAATCAATGGCCAAGTTTGTAAGATAATCAACAGTGTGGATGTCCTGATGTATCTATACTTTCCAGAAGAAAACTGTTTCAAAATTCTAGTATAAACCTGCACATATTATAGGTTCATTATGAACATTTGACCAACCATCAAGAGACATACAAATTGACTGACCTGATAAATTTTGAAAGCACTTTGATTTCTCCTCTTCAAATATTTCATTTAAAAGGGTTGATGATAATTGAAACCTAGAAGGAGGGACATACTTAACATGTCAATCGCTTTCTATGCTCAATGGCTCTGGCTGTTTGACTAATTCTTTATGTTTGTCTTGATATTATGTTCTTACAACAAAGGAGCTTAAACTAGTGTTCCTGCAACTCCTCTCACTCAAATTCCCGTTTGCTGTTCATTGGGAATTTTCACATTGGCTTGTATAATACTGGATTGGAACTCATTAATTTACTTGACTGATTTTTGCAGGTTTACCAGTGATTCTTAAACCTGTCGACAAGCCCCCAAATTTCCCTATTACCTTTTGACAAAATGTTGCTAAACATTATCTTATTTCCTGCCTCAACTAGAGATTTATTTACTTCCACATCCAGTGGAAGTATAGTAACGACAAAAAAATCTTTGAAAATTTTTATTGTTCAAATAGGCTTAGAATGTCATGGAACGTCGAGATTTTAAATTTGAGCGAAAAAAATTCTCTGTCTGTTGGTCTGTAACTTTTTTGTGCGCGCGTTTACTCTGGAACCGTTTAAGATGTTGACTTGAAATTTGGTACACGTATGTACTTTAACGGGATCTGGAACTAGACTTATATTTTTATCTTATTCTGTCGAAGGGTTGGGGGTAAAATGGGGTAAATGATGGATAAACAGGTAAATCAAGCAGGTAATTTTAGTATACGTCTCGTGTCAATGTTCAGTCAGTACTAAATATTAATGAAGTTGAAAACCCTCTCCTTTTTTAATAGAGTCGATTAGGATTATTTCTACGTTTCAGCGGGTTCCAACAAGCTCACAAGCGGCTTCTTAAAATGTTGATTTATTTTAGTAATAAGGTGTAGAGTTTCAAATAGTATCTGGTTACGAAATTCTTATTTCGTCATGGGTATTCTCTCAGATTGTAATTACTTCCACGTCCAGTGGAAGTATAGTAACGACAAAAAAATTTAAAAAAAATTTTTATTGTCCAAATAGGCTTAAAATGTCATGAAACGTCGAGATTTTAAGTTTGAGCGAAAAAAAAAATTTCTGTCTGTCTGTCGGTCTGTCTGTCTGTAACTTTTTTTGTGCGCACGTTTACTCTGGAACCGTTTAAGATATTGACTTGAAATTTGGTGCACATATGTACTTTAACGAGATCTAGAACTAGATTATATTTTCATCTTGGTCCGTCGAAGGGTTGGGGGGTAAATTGGGGTAAATTTGGGGTAAATAGGTCAATCAAGTAGGTAAGAGTCCATAAAATTGGTATTTAGTATATACTAGAGAAGCTAAGGTCTCAAAAAAAATTTTGGCATTAGCCACCCCCATTACCACCCCACCCCCTTATTAAAGGGGATGAAAAAAAATTGTGATTTAGTGTACCTATGTACAGGAACTAGAAATCTCACAATATTTTTTTACTTCATCCACCCCTCCTATCACCCCACCCCACTACCGATGTGGGGTATCGTTTTATGGGTTTTTGGAGTAGAGGATTTCAAATATTATATTATTAAGTTCCATAAACAATTATTTTCACATACAAAGTTTTTTTCGTTGTGAGTGACTTGAATAGAGTATCTGGATGTGGAAGTAGTGATTCCTTGGGCAGCGGTTTTTTTCTGGGCAGTTGTCCAGAATTCTCTTGATACTCTTTGAAGAAAATGTCGAAATATTGTAAAGTCCGCAATAAGAACCTTGTTGCATATGGCATATTCTATAATTTCTGTATATCATTATTGTGTAAATTATATAAATATGAACGATCAAAAAATCTTTAAACGAATAATGTGAGGTGACAGTTGGTTGTTTAAGTAGTTATTCTGGGTTACTATTTCTTAATTAAGAAAAGTAGTGTTCAAGGTCGTCTTCAATGACGGATTACTAAAGGTGTATGATGTCTTTTAATACATTTGATACATCCGCCAAACACTGGGACATCATTAGAGAATTTCTTTATGGGAAAGATTGATATACTTGCTTATGTAGTTAACAGTTTGTAGCCGGTGAAAATGTTAAAGAAACTACTCTTTAAAAGTTGGAGATATTGTTACTTAATTAGTCCATTTGTAACCAAGAAAAATTAGCGAGAATTTTTTCTGTTTATTTCTTTTTTAGACAGTAACTTGGTAAATTTTAAAAGTAAATGTGTTTTTTTTTCGTGAAATATCAATTTTACTTCCTCATCCACGTAGTGGAGTCCATAAAATTGGGATTTAATACGAGAAGCCAAGGTCTCAAAATTTTTTAGCATCAGCGACCCTCACTATCACCTCTATTACCAACCCCAAATTTTTAAAAATTTTTGTTGTTCAGATAGGCTTAAAATGTCATGAAACGTCGAAATTTTAAGTTTGAGCAAAAAAATTTTCTGTCTGTCTGTCGGTCTGTCTGTCTGTAACTTTTTTTGTGCGCACGTTTACTCTGGAACCGTTTAAGATATTGACTTGAAATTTGGTATACATATGTACTTTAACGAGATCTGGAACTAGATTATATTTTTATCTTGTTCCGTCGAAGGGTTGGGGGGTAAATTGGGGTAAATTTGGTGTAAATGGATAAATCAAGCAGGTAAGAGTCCATAAAATTGGTATTGTATATACAAGACAAGTCATTATTAAAGGGGATGAAAAAAATGTGATTTAGTGTATGTACAAGAACCAGAAGCCTCAAAATATTTTTTACTTCATCCACCCCCACTACCACCCCCCTATCACCACCCCCACCCCACTACCGATGTGGGGTATCGTTTTATGGGTTCTTGGGGTAGAGGATTTCAAATATTATATTATTAAAGTTCCATAAATAATTATTTCCACATACTAAGTTTTTTCGATGTGAGTGACTTGGATAGAGAATCTGGATGTGGAAGTAGTGATTCCTTGGGCAGCGGTTTTATATTTTATTAAATATCAGACAAAATTTGATTTACTAAAGGTCAGAACTTCCATAGTGTTTACTGTTATGCAAAAAGTCTATTTATTATTTTTTATTTAGGAATTTACTACTATAGAGCACCGAACAAAAAGAAATATTAAAAAGAAAATAAATAAGTATAATACAAAGGGGGTAGGAATAAGAAAGTATAGAGGAGTCGGTATTTTCTGTTTTGCCTACAAGAAACGTGATCGACGGACATATAGACGGAAGAACGGACATACGGGCAGACGAACGGGTTCGCAGTTTGGGTTTAGACCCCAGGAAGCGGCAAATAACTTGTATATGTTCATTTTAAAATCACTTGATGATAGACAAAAGAGCGCTAGTATATTCTATGATTTCAGTCGCGCTTTTGATACTATAAATCATGGCTTGTTGTTGTCAAAACTCGAACATTATGATATAAGGGGTCAATCATTAGAATGGATAAAATCATACTTGTCAGGTAGGCAACAACTTGTCTCATTGCGTAACAACGTGGTATATAAATCGGATTTGAAAAATGTTAACGTTGGGGTACCACAAGGTAGTACACTCGGACCAGTACTATTTATTATTTTTATAAATGATTTGGTTAATACCGTTGAAATAATTTGGCTACCTTATTTGCGGATGATTTTTCTGCATCAGTCTCGGCATCTAATAATGTTGATCTAACTTCTCGTTTATATAATTGTAATAGAAAGCTTATTACATGGTCGGCAAACAATGCAGTCGTACCAATTTCATCTAACACTAATCTAATGGTGTTTTCCACAAAAAAGATTGACTACAGTTTGCTTGTCAAAATGGATGATAGGACTTTGCAGCAACAAACCACGGTGGTGAAGTTTCTTGGACTACACGTAGATTCTAACTTATCTTGGGTTGACCAAATTAATTCTGTTGAGAATAAACTAGCCTCATATAATTACGCGTTATTTCAGCTTAGAAAATCTGTTCATAAACAGATTTTAAAAAAGTATTATTTTTTATTCGTTCATTCTACAATTAGTTACGGCATTCTCTAATGGGAAACTTCGTAAAGATACAAGAAGTATTTATACAACAACAAAAAGTCATTAGATGTATGTGTTTCGTTAGTTTCAGTCACTCATGTCACTCATTGTTATGTTTGTCTTTAAAAATATTCGAAATTTCCTAAATGTAAAAATATTAACGAATATAACACAAGACATGCTGATGATCTCTTTATACCAAGTTGCAGATTAGAATTAACTGCCAGAAGCTCATACATAGAGCCTCTAACTAAAATTATTTAATCGCCTTCCATCTTCTTTACAGAGTGTCAAAAACATTAATCGCTTTAAAAATAGAGTTACAGAGATTTTGTTAGCAAATAGCTTCTATAGCATTGAGAAATTTTTAAATTGTACCTTGTAAAACTTACAGCATAGTTTCTAATTTAGTTGTTTTAATTTTTTTTCGGTGTGCTGTTTTATACAATATTTATACATTTAAATGTAAAATTTGACTATTTCTGCACAAATGTAAAGTCTAAATAAATAAATAAATAAATAATAATAATATTAATAATAATAATAATAAAACAAACGGTCAGACGGGCAGACATTGTAAAAGTTGTTCAGAGCTAACACAATTATATAGATTTTTCTTTTACGAGCGATATTTATAGTTTTAGAAATATGTCGATCAACTGCGTTTTCTTATTTGCACCATACTATAGTCCAGGAGCTAATGAATTTTTCTGGTACTAATTTTTCCAGTCAGCGAACATCGATAGAATTGTTCATTTAATGATTCCAAGTAAAAAATCGTATGTTATGTATAGGGATTTTCCGATGGATTGAGTTGGAAAATACAAATGCGTTCCACTATTTTTTTTACTCAAAATGGTTCTACTAACAAGTCGTACGCTGAAATCGAGTAAGAAAACGGTCTGGCTGATCTGTAGGCATAGCAAATATGTCTGGCACATGATAAACTGAAAAATATTTAGAAAATAATTGCCTCTATTTTGGTAGTCCTAAAAATTAGAGTTTTTCTGCGTTGCATTCTCCTCTTATTTCTCTCTATTTTGGGTGTTATTTGCATTTTTATATTGTCGTAGTTCCACATTCCACTAGTTTGGCGTATTGTCGAAGAACCCTCTTAAGAGTTTATCACAAATCAAAATTTTTCGGCTTATATGCCCAAAAAGTTTTTATGAACTTCAAAGCATACCTAATTGAGCGCATACTATTTAAAACCTCAAGGGAGTCTGGTGATTGGTAATTGTAAATAATAGCCAGCTTTGTCTTTTTCTTCATGAAATTATAGTATAGATTATCATGGAAAAAAATTGCAGGACTGTGAAAATAAGGGCAATATTTTTTTTATTTCTGCAAATTTCGAGATGCCGCCAGATTCATTTGCAAATTTCATCAATCAGTCAAACTTATTTTTAACTATATTCCATGATAATATCAATTTATATATTAAGTTTCAAACCTGTAAAAATAAGGGTAATGTATCCGAGAAATCGATCTGATTTTCCTATCAGTGGATTTGTTGAAACACAGCCAGACTATTTTGTTCAACTGGAGACAAGCCAGATTGCTTTTTCAGTAAGTTTTATGATCTACTTTGGTAAATCTAAAAGATTCATAACGGGAAAAATAAGTTCAACTTATTTGTATTTTCCACCGGAAAATTTTTGCCAAACTCAAAATTTGTTGATTAGTATCACTAACAGAACAATCCTATCGACACTCACCAAATGGAAAAATAATTACCAAAAAGATTTAATAGCTCCTGGACTAATATAACAGTTTAATAATCACCAATCCAAGTCCTGTGCTTTCTGATTTTCTGGTGCAGCTTGACGTCGTTTCATTTTTAAATGGTCGTTATTTCGTTTTCGTCATACCTCCCTCGTAAATATACTCTAATTCATTGTTTTCTCGATCGTAAGTGACGCTTTATTTACCAAATACTTGTTGCCATTGGCAACGGATCGTTATTATACTCTTCGCAAAAACGAAGAGTATATTGTATTTGATCGGCACATTTCTAAATCAGTAAGTATCGCTCGTAGAGAAAAACATTTCATATCATTATGTTAGTGAACGAATTCTGAACAACTTTCAAAATGTCCGTCTGTCCGTCCGTCCGTCCGCCCGTCTGTCCATCCGTCCGTCACGTTTCTTGTAAGCACGATAACTTAAGAAAGAAAAGTCCGATTGTATTGAAATTTGGAAAGTAAGTTAGCGTTAGGTGAATTTATCAATTATCATGAATTTGGGACCTACATTAGCCCAACAAGCTGACCTATGGATGGCCCTAGAGATAGCCTTTGGTTATCCCTATATACGTTTTAAATAACCCTAAAAAGGATATCCTATAGATAGTCATAATGGATATCCCTATTCTGGCTGTTATTAGGACCATATTTTATAAGTAATGTCTCCCGTCAATAAAATGCATTCGTCACAATGAAAATATAATGCAAATATAAACTAAATAAAAAAATTCTCATTTGTACCTTAGGTGAATTTATCAATTATCATGAATTTGGGACCTATATTAGCCCAACAAGTTGACCTATGGATGGTCCTAGGGATATCCCTGTATAGGCTTTAAATAGGACATCAATAACCCTAAAGGCTATCCTATAGATAGTCATGTAGGTTATCCAATGGATATTCCTATTTTGGCTGTTATTAGGACCAAATGGACTTCCTATCGACATCCCAAATGAACAATCCATTTATCAGATATACGGGATCATTTTAGGATATCCCGTGGCCATCCTGTGCTGTGTGGGTTACTGTTTGCTTAGCGAATATGAAACCTGACTCAAATAATTATAGTTTTCCACTAGTTTTCTAAATTTTTTTTCTAGTTTAATGATTCATGGGCATGACGAAATATATGCACCGCGCGTCGTACAGTGCGATTTTTTTGTCTCGAATACTTGAAAACTCTACTCTCGACCAAAAAAAGTGCACTTACAATCCTTGGTACATAAATAACTATTATTGTTAACTTTTATCTTTTTAAAAAGTGGGTACTAGCAAGATTTCCACTAGTTGAGATAGATCTAAATCAGTAGCGGCTAGTGATGCAAATGCGAATGCAATTTTTTTTCTAACTGAAATTCAAACAAAAAATAAATATATTATAATAACATCATCATTATCATATCTTGTACATAATTAATGAAGAGGAAATAAAATCTCGAAACGCTTGGCATAGAAACATCTTCCAAACATTAGGATAGTAGAACATACTTGACATTCAACAAATAAATAATCATCAGCTCTTTGATAAAATTATTTTTTTAACTCACGCAAGCGTTAATAATCCTCATGTTAATTGTTTATAAAAAAACCTGTCTGGTTATCACTGCACTATCACGACACAGATCAGTAACTGCCAAGAGCTGCACCACGTTACAGGAAGAATGCCATCACGCACAAGAAAGAGAAACAATACTGAAAAACTGTGAAGAAGCTGCACCGGTCGCTAGACGATCTCCTCGAGAGAAGGGCGCGTTGTTTGGGGAGAAAGGGGCGCACTAGAAAGTTTCCCCGACGATGGCCCGCGGTAACCGGTGAGTATGTGCACGGTGAGCACGGCAAATGGTGGGTAAAGCCAGCGATCGAACAGGACATCTTGTGAGATTGGTATTTAACTGCATAAATAATTGTAGGTGGGTATTATCCTGAAATTAATAATAACTTCCTCTTATTTGATTACCAACTTATTGTGTTACAAAAATTAAATATTCCAATTCGTTGCTCAACAACCTGCTCTAGTATTTTTTTTATTCAAAGTCGGTCTCATAGTAATTTCATCAAGCTAACTAGTGCAAAAATGGGAAGTTATTTGTAATCGAGAGTTTGGCGAAGGCGCAGGGTTAAAAATCCAAATTTCGCCGGAATTGCATTATAATTGGCAATTTGATTGATAGATTGATTTACGAGCGTGCGGTAGGCATTGCTGCCACTCCCTAGATGTACTGCTGGGCCGGCTACGTCCACGCTGGGTTGGATTTGGGTCATGCTTGTTGTTAGTGTAGAAGAACGCATTACCGGGCGTCAAAATGACGCGACACCAATTTATTTCTCAGGGGGCGCCAGTCGCGTATTACCCCGTTCTTCTACCTCCCAGGCGGGTTCGAGATAAGATGCACTTCGATAGCCGGATAATGGACCAAGGCTGCACTACCACAGATCGGTAATGACGCTCTCTCTGGACCTGAATTCCCTCGTTAGGGGTTTAGGTACCTATTAATTTCCTGAATTTTTGCATAAAAAAATCCCAACCGAAGAATTTCTCTGCGGAGAGATTAATTTTTGTACGTGGAAACCACGTTTTGGTCTGTTAATAACGGACTCTATTTTTCAAAAAACGCATAAAAAAATCCCTATCGAACCTCCGTAAAGCAACCAGAGGGTCGAGTGTTAATGTGAATTAACTCGACACATCCGGTTTTCTATACGAATGTTCCAGGGATTATAGACCGTCAACAGGCCTCAAGTTCAATTAAGAAACAATAGTTCAAAGAATCCGTTTATTTAACAGAAATGGTTATACAAAATTCTCAAGATAAGAATCGTGCCTTCCCCAATCAAGGTAATAGCTTTCAGACCATACAAGCGGGAGCGCTTACGCTAACGATCGATTAGGCAGAAAAGATTCATGCATACCTTCTCAGAATCAAAATGCGAGCTTTTTAGAGAAGTCTGAGACTATTTGTAATTTATAATTACGGCTGACTGATATTAACTTAAAAAAGTTTTACTAAATGAATTTAGTTTCGCTAGAGACTACTTAGCTTTAAAGTTTTTGTATCGTGGAGATTCACGTACTCAAACACATTCGTGAGGACTTATAACTGCATAAGTTTAATGGCGTTCGATCAGTCCACGATTTACTTGCTCCTATGTTGTTGTTCAATATTATCGATATGGCAGCAACCCACCTTCGAGCGACTTTTAGGCGAAATTGAATTTTTGGTTTTTTATGCACAAGGCGTTTTCCTCTATAACTTTGTCATTTGAAAAGCCCTGCTATTGGCTTTCTTACCATTGCTTTGTCTAGACCACTCAACGCGCTTGACCAAATTGCAAGCCGCTGAGTCAATCCAAACTCTTTCTATGCGAGAAACCGGCCTTGTACATGTGCATTGATTTTTATCAATTTTTGCTTATCGGCACTACGCCGGCTTTGTCAAAATCTTCTATTTTACCTTTTGGATGCAGTGCATCGCTAAAATTTTATGCTCATACTTTAGAATTGGGCTTTCAATGACCGTACATCAAAGGTCAATGTCTTTGGTGGAGGAATAAAAAATAAAAAATATTTCAAAGTATATTTTCGTGGTACTTTTTAAACTGACTTTGTGGTACTTTGGTGACCAATTTCGGCGTACTTTTGAAAAATCAATTTTCAAGCCAAATTTCAAGGTAGTTTTGGAAAATTAATCTGCGGGTGAAATTTTGGCGTACTTTTGAAAAATCGATTTTCAAGCCAAATTTCAAGGTAGTTTTGAAAAATTAATCTGCGGATGAAATTTTGGCGTACTTTTGAAAAATCGATTTTCAAGCCAAATTTCAAGGTAGTTTTGAAAAATTAATCTGCGGATGAAATTTTGGCGTACTTTTGAAAAATCGATTTTCAAGCCAAATTTCAACGCAGTTTTGAAAAATTAGTCTGCGAGTGAAATTTTGGCGTACTTTCGATAAATCGATTCTTGAGCCACATTTCGACGCCCTTTCAAAAATATTATTTTTCAAAGTCCAATTTGTGGTACCTTTGAAAAAGTATATTATTCATAAATCTTTGTCATTATATACTTTTGCTGTCATATCCTGAACCAAAAACATTTTTCCTAAGTGAAAATTCGGTGTTTCTTCGAATTTTCACCTGGTCATTTCCAACGCCTTATAGAATCCAAAACGGTCCTTATGGAATGATTTGTGCCTCCGCAGACTCTTAAAAATGTCTTTAAATGAAATGTTTGCCTAAGTCGAATTTTGATTCTGTCTCCAACTTAGGACGATTTTGGAGAGTTCTACAACATTAGCAGCGAGAGAAACATGCCGCATGGTACAGGAGTGTGAGTTGGGCAGTGTAGTGTAGGTGTTTGTGAAGCGTTGCCGCATTGTGTTGTGATATGGAGTGTTTATGCTCCTCTTTTTGTGTTTCTACTTCTACATATCTTCTTGAAACGGGTATTTGTATGGTCGTGTTCCATTCCGTAGGTTTCTATCCATACTCTGGAGGTGATTCTAGGGTTTGCTCCTTTAGTCTTTCTGATCCGTAGTGTATAAACTCGTTATTTATTTTGTCTACTCCGGGTACGGTGTTTCTTCTAGCTCTGGCTATTATTTCTAGCAGTTGGTCATTTGATGTTGGCTTGTCCAAGGGCGAGTGGTCCGTTTCTTTTATTAGTTCTGTTCATTCTTTCGTTGCATTCCCTTCTTCCTCCAACTTCTTGGTCCAATGTTGCAGTGGCATGCATCTTCTTTTGTGGATATTATTGTTTATTTTATATTGTTTTAGATATCTGAAGGTTTCATTTAGTCATTGTCCTGTTGAGTGTTTCTATGTTTTCAAAAAAATGCTCTACATTTTCCTCGTGGTTTCTCTCCTCCTCTCTTTTTGCTTTCAATGCCTCTTTTAGTTTTTCATTTATGTTCCACGTCGCGTGCTGTTTGTCTATAGTCTTCATTTTTTTTTGCTATTCGTACTTGTTTTTTTTTTCATTTTTATCGGGCTCAGTACCCGTCCCCTTTTAACATTTTTCTTATAGTAGTTTTTATTTTTTAACCCATTGAGGTCCGGTCTAATTTTTCTCCAGTCACTTGTTTTTCTATTTCTTCGCAGTATTTCTTCTGGAAGTCTTCGTGCTATAGTAGAGAGCTATTCCAGTAACTGTGACGTGTTCTGTTGTTTCCTTACGTCTTTTCTCATCTTTTGTTTCCAATTTTCCGTATCGGATTTTGTGGTCTGTATTTCGTGCCCTTTTTGCTTTAATGTTCCTGATCTTTTTTCTTATCTCTTTGCCTAACAGAATATGATCTATTTGTAAGATTCAGCTTTCATTACTCCAAGTGTCAAGACAGGTTTGATTTTTACTCCACGTGTTTCTCATTGTTAAGTCAAACCTATGTGCTAGGTTTTTCAGCGTTTTCCATTTTCGTTAGACTATGTGTGGAGTAAAGTTTTTCCAATGATGCTTTTATCTTCATCCGTATGTTCGTCTTTTCCTATATGTGCGTTGAAGTCTCCTAATATGAAAATGGGCATTTTTCTTTTTTCGTTTGAGAGAAAGTTGTATCACTGTTGATGACCTGCAAGAAATTCAGTTTTAGCGAGATATACTTGTAAACTAATAGTACGCCACTGACTAGCTTGGCCTCAATATTAACAGCCATCCAGTAAATTTTTTTTTTTTAACTGTTTAACGTCGGCCTATTTCCGCTACCAGGGCCTATCACCGACGCCAGGAGACGAGCTACCCCCAACCTGGAAATTTTGCCGAACCTCTTCCCTTAAGAAGAATAGGGATCTTTTACTTGCCTAACATTTAATAGACAAGGGACCGCCTGCTTTACATCCCCTCCGAAGGATGGTATATCCACTACGTAATCCTCGTCTGAAATTACGTAACTTCTGAGTATACACTGATATACAAGTCTCTAGAAGATGGGACGAGAACGCTGTATTTCCCAAGATGGGAGCCCATCCAAGTAACTAACCGCGCTCGACATTGCTTCAACGGAATATCGACTGATATTCACATTGAAGTCGCTTCTACGCTCGCCCCTCAGCCAGTAAAATAAAAATACAAATTTATTAGGAAATTATTGACCTGTAAGAAAATGTGTTTATTAATACAAGTTAAGAACATGAGAACTTATCTTGCTCGGGTTTCTGCGATGTCACTCACCATACCAAAAGTTTCTTGTAAATGAAGTTTGTTATCTGCTACATGTTGGACCTGCTTGAGTATCGAGGGTTGAAATGCGGTCGATCCTATTTTATGGATACAGTTTTGTTCACTCGGTAATAGCTGAGCATTGGTATTGAATAACTGTATTAGTTATTTTCAAATATTAATTCTATTTCAACTATGTTTTTTGTTGACACATCTTTTTGCGCGGAATTTTTTGAGATAAAATTTACTTAAGATTTAATAAATGTAACAGAGTTTTACCCGATATTTCACGATTTACATGGGAGCGTTTTAAAGGCACATCCGCTGCTCGGCCTATACCTTCGAAACTGCATTAAAATTGGCAATTCGGACCTCAAATTCGTATTCAGCGGTTCAATATACATGGGAATACGGTATTCTTATCTTTAGTAAAACATTTCTTTTTTGTGTGGCTGTCTAACTAATTCTTAACACGCCAAACACACTGCTCCTGCAAATTACACGGGAAACTGATAGTCAAGCAAATATTGGAATTTCAATTTTCACAAAAAAAAAAATCATTTTTAGTAGGACATTTCAGCTTTTTGTCACTGAAAGCATTAAAAAGAAACTGTCAGGCGTGAATGGAGTGCATTTCGAACATTTAATTTAAATCTCAGATCACGAATTACTTCGAAAATTCTAATCTATTTAATAGTTGTCAATATTGTTTCAGATCAAAATTGTCAACGTTAGCTATTAATTCGTCGATGAATGTAATAAATGAAGGTTTTGAGGCCAAAGAATTTGTGCACGTGCAATTTTTTGACCGAAGTAAGGCTTTCGACTGTGTGCCTCACAATATGTATTTTAGTGAATAAACTGAAATTTTACAAATTCTCTGAGAGTAGCAGATTGATCGTCATCATTTTGTTCATTTTAATAATGCCAATTCTGGTAACATTGATATTAAATTTGGTGTCCCTCAGGGTTTTGTTTTGGGGCCGGTTTTATTTATCATTTATGTTAATGATTTTCCAAACAGTAAGCCATTAGCATACTTCCCTCTCTTTGCAGATGGCACAACATTGGCTCATTACCATGAAGATAGTAACATTTTAATAAAAGAGGCTCAAAACACTCTCTCCATGATTCGTAACTGGTTTTTGCTGGCGTGCGTGTTGCACAGTCGACTTGCCACAAATTAGTATAAAAAATTTTAAAAACTAGATCGTTGTTGAAAATACCAAGACTTAAAAAAAGATATCATGAAGGTGATGCCAGCACTCTGTTAGTATTACAGTCAGTAGATTAACATCCCAGACTGTCATTAAAAAGGCCAGCGGAATATTTGAAAGTGGTCAAGAAATCTCAGATTCAAAGGTTTTTAAAACACAGTAAGATAATATCTTTATGAACCGATTTCTTGTCTTTATTTATGTTTGTGGATTGGAAGCATGAGTAGAAATTTTCATAAAAAATATCTTTACAGATGAATCCACCTTCTCGACTAATGGGATTATATCTTCGCACCATAGTCGATATTAGAGTGATATTAATCCTAATTTCAGAATTCAATATAATAGGCGACAATACTTTAAAAAAGTAAATGTTTGATGCGCAGTTTCTTACCATGAAATTATAGGGACATATTTTTTTGAAGATACTTATAACAGTTATAGTTATTTGAATATGCTGCAAACTTTTTTCAGTGATGAATTAGAAAATTTACCGTTGGATAACCTCAATTCATTTTATTTTCAACAAGATGGTTGTCCGGCTCATTCTGCGGCAAATGTTAGAACTTGTTACAGATCAAGTTTGATGACCAATGGATTGGTCAGTATGGTCCAAATCCATGGCCTCCGAGGTCATCCGATTTAATAAATATGGATTTTTATTTGTGGGGTCGATTGAATCAAATTGTATACAGTAAGCCTTTGATAATAACACTGATCTGTTGAAAGATCGCATTAGGGAAGATCCTTACAAGAGCTTAGAAACAGTTACAGAGAGCTTTACACTCACTCGCCTTCGAGCATGGAGCACGGTGGAGACGTGTTTGAATAATATCACAGGCATACAAAATTTAAAAAAAGTCGAAACCCAGAGGGTAGACCCCCTTACCCACATGTATTTTGGGACGCTGAAACCGAATATGACAATAAAAAAAGGTTTTAATTATCCAATTTTCCCCTAGCACCTCCTTACAACCCTCCAGGGGATATAAATTCCACTTATTCTAAATATTCAAGAAGAAGGTTTTTTGGTATGCTGAAACCGAATATGAACTGATTTGAACAACCCAGTCGGCCCAGCACCCTCTACAAGCCCCATGGGGGTTGAAATTCCACTTTTTCCAAACATTTAACAATGTTTATTTTTAGGTTTTTTGGTGCGCTGAAACTGAATATGATGACAAAAAATGTAAGGGGCTGCTAGGGGATGACTGGGGGGTCGAAATCAGTTTTCATCATCATATTCGGTTTCAGCGCACCACAAAACCTACTTTTCAAATGTTTAGAACAAGTGGAATTCAATCCCCCAGGAGGGTTGTAAGGGGGGTGCTAAGGGAAATATAGATAATTAAAATATTTTTTTATTGTCATATTCGGTTTCAGCGTCCCAATACATGGGGTTAGGGGGGTCTACCATCTAGGTTTCGACTTTTTTAAAATTTTGTGTACTTTTTTTTAAAAAAATTTTTCCTAAAAATTTTTACCAATGCTGTTAAAAATAAAAGTAGTTTAATATAATTACGAGTATGATTAGCTGTCTCATTTAATGATTTTACTAAGAAGAAAATTTCTATTTTTTATTTCTAAGTTTTACCACATGATTCCACTTGACACTTATGAGAATTTAAAAAAAAGTTGAATTAGGCAGATTTATCCACAAATTGGAATTCTGATATACAGTTTAATTCTCAACAACTTTTCTTAGTGACAGTTTTTCATATCGTTCAATTTGACGTATTACAAAATTTTCAGATTTTATAAATTTTCTGAACACCCTACATGACGTATTAATTTACTCAATGGCAATCGCATGACAAAAACAAAACTTTTAAGAAGAATAAATTTTCCGTGTAAAATGAGAAATAAAAAAATTTACCCTCTTATCCACTCTAACTGTGGACATATTGTAGACGTATATGCATATTCAAACGTACTTTTACACCGACTTCAATATAATAAGGTTCATTTAACTGGGCGACGCCGGCGGTGAAATTTCATCTCATAATTTTGGAGACCTTTCTTGAAAGTGGCTCAATTGTACGAAGGCGTAGAAGGGTCACGGATGTTTTTTTCCAATTATTCCCAGATAAATTTGTAAATAATTTGATTATTCCCTGTTAAATTTGTATATAATTGAATTATTCCCAGTTCAAACTGTAAATTTTATTATTCCCAGTTCAAACTGTAAATAATTCAATTGCTCCCAGTTGAATCTGTAAATAATTTAATTATTCCCACTTTAAACTGTAAATAATTCAATTATTCCCAGTTCAAACTGTAAATTTTTTTATTCCCAGTTCAAACTGTAAATAATTCAATTGCTCCCAGTTGAATCTGTAAATAATTTAATTATTCCCACTTTAAACTGTAAATAATTCAATTATTCCCAGTTCAAACTGTAAATAATTCAATTGCTCCCAGTTGAATCTGTAAATAATTTAATTATTCCCACTTTAAACTGTAAATAATTCAATTATTCCCAGTTCAAACTGTAAACTTTTTAAATCCCACTTTAAACTGTAAACAAATATTATTCCCATTTTAAACAGTAAATAATTGAACTGGAACAGCTGGAACACTCAGTCATTTCCAGTTTAAAAAAAATATAAATAACTAATATTCTGTTTTGTATGAATGCGCAGTGGCTTTCCTCGAGTAAATTGGATGCACAGTGGGTTACCTTGGATAGTATGGACGCGTAGTAGGTTTCCTCTAAGAAAATACTTAAAGTAGAGGCTTTACTCCTATCATGTAGTTTACGGCGCACAACGATTTTTTATATCTTTGTCATGCCATTTTCCGCGTATTAGTTCCACATCTAGTTGAAGTATATTAACGCAAAAAAAATTTGGAAATTTTCATTGTTTAAATAGGCTCAGAATGTCATGAAACGTCAATATTTTAAGTTTGAACAAAATAAATTTGTCTGTCGCGTCGGTCTGTCTGTTAGTCTTTTATCTTTTTGGTGCTCACGATTACTCTGGAACTGTTTAACATATTGACTTAAAATAAGGCATATAAGTATTTTAACGAGATCTGGAACTAAATTGTATTTTGATTTTATTCTGTTGCAGAGTTAAACGGTAAATTGGGGTAAATGGGGGTAAATAGGTAAATCAAGCAAGTAATAGTCCATGAAATTGGTATTTAGTAAATATAAGGAGCTAAGGTCTGAAAAAAAATTTGGCATTAGCCACACCTATTACCACCCCCACCCCATTATTAAAGGTGGTGAAAAAATAGTGTGATTTAGTGTGTGTACAAGAGCCAAAGTCATTAAGAATTTTTTTTCACTTCATTCATCCCCACCACCGATGTGGCATATAATTTAATGTAAATACCTAATATTCTGGGTACATGATTTCAAATATTATAGTATTAAAGTTCCATAAACAATTATTTTCATATAGTGGAATGCAAATATAGTATTTTTGTGGTAAGAGACTTGGATGTGGAAGTAGTGATTCCTTGGGCAGCGGTTTTTTTTTAATCCCACTTTGAACTGTAAACAAATATTATTCCCATTTTAAGCAGTAAATAATTGAACTGGAACAGCTGGAACTGCAATTAACTCAGTCGTTTCCAGTTTTAAAAAAAATGTAAATACCTATATTGAATATTATTCCCATTTTAAACAGTAAATAATTGAACTGGAACAGCTGGAACTGCAATTAACTCGGTCGTTTCAAGTTAAAAAAAATGTAAATACCTATATTGAATATTATTCCCATTTTAAACAGTAACTAAATGAACTGGAACAGCTGGAACTGCAATTAACTCTGTCGTTTCCAGTTAAAAAAAAATGTAAATACCTATATTGAATATTATTCCCATTTTAAACAGTAACTAAATGAACTGGAACAGCTGGAACTGCAATTAACTCTGTCGTTTCAAGTTAAAAAAAATGTAAATACCTATATTGAATATTATTCCCATTTTAAACAGTAACTAAATGAACTGGAACAGCTGGAACTGCAATTAACTCTGTCGTTTCAAGCTAAAAAAAATGTAAATACCTATATTGAATATTATTCCCATTTTAAACAGTAACTAAATGAACTGGAACAGCTGGAACTGCAATTAACTCTGTCGTTTCCAGTTAAAAAAAATGTAAATACCTATATTGAATATTATTCCCATTTTAAATAGTAAATGATTGAGCTGGAACAGCTGGAACTGCAATTAACTCTGTCGTTTCCAGTTTAAAAAATACCTATATTCAATATAGGTATTTTTAGTTATTGAATATAGGTATTTACATTTTTTTAAAACTGGAAACGACTGAGTTAGTTGCAGTTCCAGCTGTTCCAGTTCAATTATTTACTGTTTAAAATGGGAATAATATTCAATATAGGTATTTACATTTTTTTTTTAAATGGAAACGACAGAGTTAATTGCAGTTCCAGCTGTTCCAGCTCAATCATTTACTGTTTAAAATGGGAATAATATTCAATATAGGTATTTACATTTAAACAGTAAATAATTGAACTGGAACAGCTGGAACTGTAATTAACTCTGTCGTTTCCAGTTAAAAAAAATGTAAATACATATATTTAATATTATTCCCATTTTAAACAGTAAATGATCGACCTGGAACAGCTGGAACTGCAACTAACTCAGTCGTTTCCAGTTTAAAAAAAATGTAAATACCTATATTCAATAACTAAAAATACCTATATTGAATATAGGTATTTTTTAAACTGGAAACGACAGAGTTAATTGCAGTTCCAGCTGTTCCAGCTCAATCATTTACTATTTAAAATGGGAATAATATTCAATATAGGTATTTACATTTTTTTTAACTGGAAACGACAGAGTTAATTGCAGTTCCAGCTGTTCCAGTTCATTTAGTTACTGTTTAAAATGGGAATAATATTCAATATAGGTATTTACATTTTTTTTAACTTGAAACGACAGAGTTAATTGCAGTTCCAGCTGTTCCAGTTCATTTAGTTACTGTTTAAAATGGGAATAATATTCAATATAGGTATTTACATTTTTTTTAACTTGAAACGACAGAGTTAATTGCAGTTCCAGCTGTTCCAGTTCATTTAGTTACTGTTTAAAATGGGAATAATATTCAATATAGGTATTTACATTTTTTTTTAACTGGAAACGACAGAGTTAATTGCAGTTCCAGCTGTTCCAGTTCATTTAGTTACTGTTTAAAATGGGAATAATATTCAATATAGGTATTTACATTTTTTTTAACTTGAAACGACCGAGTTAATTGCAGTTCCAGCTGTTCCAGTTCAATTATTTACTGTTTAAAATGGGAATAATATTCAATATAGGTATTTACATTTTTTTTAAAACTGGAAACGACTGAGTTAATTGCAGTTCCAGCTGTTCCAGTTCAATTATTTACTGCTTAAAATGGGAATAATATTTGTTTACAGTTCAAAGTGGGATTAAAAAAAAACCGCTGCCCAAGGAATCACTACTTCCACATCCAAGTCTCTTACCACAAAAATACTATATTTGCATTCCACTATATGAAAATAATTGTTTATGGAACTTTAATACTATAATATTTGAAATCATGTACCCAGAATATTAGGTATTTACATTAAATTATATGCCACATCGGTGGTGGGGATGAATGAAGTGAAAAAAAATTCTTAATGACTTTGGCTCTTGTACACACACTAAATCACACTGTTTTTTCACCACCTTTATTAATGGGGTGGGGGTGGTAATAGGTGTGGCTAATGCCAAATTTTTTTTCAGACCTTAGCTCCTTATATTTACTAAATACCAATTTCATGGACTATTACTTGCTTGATTTACCTATTTACCCCCATTTACCCCAATTTACCGTTTAACTCTGCAACAGAATAAAATCAAAATACAATTTAGTTTCAGATCTCGTTAAAATACTTATATGCCTTATTTTAAGTCAATATGTTAAACAGTTCCAGAGTAATCGTGAGCACCAAAAAGATAAAAGACTAACAGACAGACCGACGCGACAGACAAATTTATTTTGTTCAAACTTAAAATATTGACGTTTCATGACATTCTGAGCCTATTTAAACAATGAAAATTTCCAAATTTTTTTTGCGTTAATATACTTCAACTAGATGTGGAACTAATACGCGGAAAATGGCATGACAAAGATATAAAAAATCGTTGTGCGCCGTAAACTACACGATAGGAGTAAAGCCTCTACTTTAAGTATTTTCTTAGAGGAAACCTACTACGCGTCCATACTATCCAAGGTAACCCACTGTGCATCCAATTTACTCGAGGAAAGCCACTGCGCATTCATACAAAACAGAATATTAGTTATTTATATTTTTTTTAAACTGGAAATGACTGAGTGTTCCAGCTGTTCCAGTTCAATTATTTACTGTTTAAAATGGGAATAATATTTGTTTACAGTTTAAAGTGGGATTTAAAAAATTTACAGTTTGAACTGGGAATAATTGAATTATTTACAGTTTAAAGTGGGAATAATTAAATTATTTACAGATTCAACTGGGAGCAATTGAATTATTTACAGTTTGAACTGGGAATAATTGAATTATTTACAGTTTAAAGTGGGAATAATTAAATTATTTACAGATTCAACTGGGAGCAATTGAATTATTTACAGTTTGAACTGGGAATAAAAAAATTTACAGTTTGAACTGGGAATAATTGAATTATTTACAGTTTAAAGTGGGAATAATTAAATTATTTACAGATTCAACTGGGAGCAATTGAATTATTTACAGTTTGAACTGGGAATAATAAAATTTACAGTTTGAACTGGGAATAATTCAATTATTTACAGATTTAACAGGGAATAATCAAATTATTTACAAATTTATCTGGGAATAATTGGAAAAAAACATCCGTGACCCTTCTACGCCTCCGTACAATTGTCTTAAAACATATTTTTTGAAAAAATAATTTCGTGTGATTCGTGTTTAAAATTTTCAAGAATTACCAGAGTGGGCCAAATTTAAGTGTTAAAGCAATAACGGTAATCCCAAATAAAAGCAAACACACATACGTCTAAAGCAAACAACATAAAGGCAAACAAAAAGTCAGGCTAAAGAGGTTAGGTCATTGGATTGAGTAATTGTTGTGGACTGGTAAGTAGTACTTGTGGTCATAATTCTTATAACATTCAATCTAATTTGTGTGAGAATTTTCAGAATTTATTGATGTCGACGACTGGCGATGCACTGTGGTGAGATACAGCCTTTCACTATATCTCTTTTATTTTCAAAAAACAAGTTATTTGCATTCAGCAATTTCGCATTTCTAAAAAATGTTTACGTACATGGGAGGATGATTGCAGATCGTTTAAAATTGCACAAGGAATTTAGCTAAATTAGATATAACTTGTTTACGACGTTACTTCACGATTGAGTAAGGCAGATGCTAAAAACAATACAAGTACCTACAGTATTTAAAACTGTTGCATAACGACTTTAAGAAAGTCTTTATATCATTAACCATAATTCTCCACGTTATTTTCAGACAATGACTTAGTTTTAGTAATAGTTTTAATGCGTTATTGTCAATTTTAATTGTGTGCGATACTTGATACAGACAATGACCTCAACATAGTCAGATTTCGCTTCTGCCTGCACGGCGATGCATTCGTTTGAAACAGTTTATAATTTATCTTGATAATAGTGGAGGTATAACAAAACAAAACATTTATGAAGTTTTCATGGGTAATTTCTGCGGACAGCAGAGAGCCCCCAAGCAAGGGCGGATCTAGAAATTTCAATAATTTTTTTCTCGTCTGTGGCGCATGGGACCCATACGAAATATGGGAAATAACATCTAGAGAAGCACTCCTCTAACGGCCCCTAAAAAGTTTTGAAAAAGCAGTTTGCGAAAAAATTTTTCAAAATCATATAACAATTTTTGTATAATTTTGTTTACTTGTTCTCAGATCCTGATATCTCTGAAAATTAAATGTAAATGAATAGTTATTTACAATTATTACATTTTTATTACATTACTAGCTGACCCAGCAAACGTTGTTTTGCCATATAAATTATAAATTTTTGTCCAAAAAATAAAAATAAAATTTCTGGATAGGGCCACACTTATCACCTAGGGGTATAAAAAATAGCCTACGACCTATTCTCAGACCTACCAAATATACACCAAAAATTTCATAAAAATCGGTCAAGCCGTTTCGGAGGAGTTCGATAGCAAACACTGTGACACGAGATTTTTATATATTAGATTGCATATTATTATAAGATTAAACGAACTTACCTTAAGTGAAGTTCAATCTTAATTATATGAACGCCTTGCTTGAAATGATCACTATTGTAGTTCTACTATCGTCCACTGTGTGGCGCCACGAATACAAAGCTAAAACTTGTCCATTCCCCTCCTCTCTGTCCACTACCTGCTCCCTTCATGCACCAGCTCCAGTTCTCAGTTTCTTTAGAGC
The DNA here is from genome assembly GCA_936432065.2 of Rutpela maculata. NCBI lineage: Eukaryota > Metazoa > Arthropoda > Insecta > Coleoptera > Cerambycidae > Rutpela > Rutpela maculata. The sequence continues at coordinate 215,970,770 of OW386287.2, forward strand.
AAGTTTGAAATCTCAAATCTTATGATCAAGGGTTTTTTTTTTTTTTTTTTAATCAACCGGGCGGGAAGGGTTTGATCATTTCAAGCAAGGCGTTCATATAATTAAGATCGAACTTCACTTAAGGTAAGTTCGTTTAATCTTATAATTATATTCACGCTTTGCTCTCATGATCACTATTGTAGATGTTCAGAGCGATTTGAGATCCCTGAGAATGAATTTAAACATTCTTTCTATAATAAAAATATTTATTTTAAATGTTCCACTAAATCATATTTATTTAACTTAGCTTATTGCTCAAGTTATTTCCTAAAACAATCATAAGTATATCTAGATATAAGTAATAAAATAACCTAGGATAAAATCAACCTGGCGAAATTATTTTTGTCAACGATAGGCCTATCATAGAACTTCGCAAACGTTTCCGAACCTTTGGACCAACCTGCAGTGCTTCTAATTATATCAATATTCATACCTTTGTTACTTGCTAATGATGTAGAGGCATGTCTACAACTGTGGGCTGAAAAAATGTCTATGTTTATACCGCTATTTTTTAATGTCGTTTTAATCCATCGACTGAAAGTCTGGGTTGTCACCGGTTTATGAGGTTTTTTAAAGGTTAGGAACAGCTTTCGTTGGTTTCCTCTTAAGACAGCAGTTTTATGCAAGTAGGTCTCTAAGGTTTTTGCAGTGCAAATTGCAGGGTTATTATGGAAAAAAGGTATATAAAGTACTGGTTTAATTTTGTTTACCCTTGAAGTTTTTATCCTATCACTTATCAAAATCTCAAAACCTGTTTCCTTCTTATGAATGTTATTAAGTTTGATCAGAGAAAATGTTTGTGCTCGATGAGCCGTTGTAAGAGCAAAAAGGGTAACTAACTTATATGATAAATCCTCCAGGGATAAGTTTTCGTTTGGAAAAAGTGTACCTAAGTAGTTTAAAACTATGGTGGGGTCCCAAATATAATCATATCTTGCGGCAGTTGGCCTGAGATTTTGTACACCCTGAAAGAATCTTTTAATTTTCTTGTTAGATCCCAATTCTGGTGACAGAATCAATGCTAAGGCAGAGCGAGTGCAATTTAAGGATCCGTATGAGGATCCCTTTTCAAAAAGCTCTGTTAAGAATCTGAGTGTCCAATTAACTGAGTAATTGTAAGGGTCAAGTTTATTCTTTAAGCAAAATCTCCACCATAATTTTAAGCAACTACTTTATTGCTTCTCACTGCTTTTGCTTATGGATGCCATTACTATGCGGATTGTTTCCTCCGGAAAAGCTTTTAGTCTGAAAGCTTGTTCTATAACAGTCCTACCGCCAGGGAAAGCTTCTTCCAAAGAGGGTGGGGTGTCCTGTCAACAGATAACAATAAATTCTGGTCAGGTTTTAAGATAATGAGCTTTTCTTTCAAAAGTTTATTAAAGATAGGGAACCATGGTTGAGTAGGCCAATATGGAACTACCAGAATCATCTTTGCATTATCTGAGATTACTTTTTGGAGCATTTGGGTATGAGCGAGAAAGGTGGAAATGCGTAACCGAATTCATTGGACCATGAAATCGTGAAGGCATCGATAGCTAGGGCATCCGGGTCCCTCTTCCAGGAAATAAATCTATCACATTTATTATTGTTTCTGTTAGCGAACAAGTCTATTGTTGGCATGCCAAATTTCTCTATAATCATTTCGAATTTTACTTGGCACAGCTCATACTCTATATCTTTAGGAACTTTCCTAGATTCGCAGTCGGCCTCCACATTATTTTCTGAATGAATATAAGCTGCGAATATTAAAAGATTGCGATGTTCACACCATTCCCATATCATCCGTGTTATGTTGTTAAGGCCCAAGAACTTAACTCCCCCCATTCGGTTGATATATGCCACTGCTGTTGTGTTATCAATGCGGAGTAAAATATCGCAATCTTTTAACTTGTTTGCAAAACATTTTAATGCAAAATATGCTGCTAGTAGTTCCAGCTTATTGATATGATATTGTTTTTCAGTTGAATTCCATTGACCATTTGCTCTTTGGCCATTGCAATAAGCCCCCCATCCTTGAGAAGAAGCATCTGAGAAAATCTCAACTACAAATGTCCTGGTTTGAGCTATAGAATTTCGAGATGTAATTATTTTCTTTTTCCACCAGAACAAGTCACTACTAATAAAATTTGGAACCGACATGTATTTTTTATATGACCCATGGGCTTTTAAAAGAGCTAAGTATTTAGCCCGTTCAAATTGCTTTACATGAAGCCATCCATACTTAACGCCAGGACATACTGCAGTTATTTTCCCTACAAATCTAGCAAAGTGGTGAATACTACAAGTTTTTTTATTTGAAATGTCACAAAGCCAATTATATATATCAAGGCGTTTCTCGGGAGGTACTTGTATTGTCATAGAATCAGAATTGTATAAAAATCCTAGAAACTTACATACCTTTTTAGGTATAAGACTACTTTTTTCATAATTTATGATAAACCTTAACTTACGCATAACATTTAATGTTGTTTCTACATTTTTAAGGCATTCTCCATAAGAGTCACCAATTAGCAGAAAATCATCCAAGTATGCCACTGATATAAATCCTTTTTCACGCAACAATTGTAATACTGGTTTTAACAGTTTGGTAAAAACTAAAGGAGCACTACACAAGCCAAAGGGAATACATGTATATTCATACAGGACATTTTTGAACTCAAATCTTAAATATTTTCTGTGGCTTTTACATACCTTTATAAGAAAGTATGCCTCCTTTAGGTCAATAGAAGCCATATATGCACCCGAAGAAAGAAGTTTTGATACGGTATTTCTATCTTCCATTTTGAAGTGATTAGTCTTTAAAAATGTGTTTAATCTTTTCAAATTTAAAATTAACCTTTTCTTGCCATTTGGATTTGAAATCAAAAATATGTTAGATATAAATTGACCCCTACGAGACTTGCAGCGCTTAATGGCTCCTATATTTAAAAGACGGCATATTTCCGTTTGAATGTTTTCAGTCTCTACAGGTGACCAGGTCCTCCTTGACCTAATAATTTTTTGTTTTATTTTCCTGGTTATAGGTAACCTGTACCCTTTTATCCAAGATCTGACAACCGGATCTACTGTTATTTTGCACCACTCCTTGAAAAATAGAGAAAGCCGACCAGCTTCAAAACTTACCTCTTCAATTCGATTCTCATTATTCAATAACAATAACGACGGTTGTTTCTCTCTGGCTTCCTTCGATTGTATCGGGACTGATGCGTGGGTCTCGTCTTGAGCGAGTGTCTCATCCCCGATGTTGACTGGAATTGTTCTTGTTTTTGCCCCCCCGAGGTCCACATTTGCCTGGTGGGGGCTCTGAAGTTTTTTGAGGCTGTTTTGGGTTTCAGTTTAGAGGTTTTGTGTTGGGCTTTTAGCTCCTGACCTGTCTTCTCTATGATCCTGGCTGCCTTAATTTTCTCTGCTAAATTTTCACCAAATAACCACCCCTCCGAGGGAATATTCTTTACCAATTCCTTGGCATTTCTGTCGAGACTAACGCTGACCAACTGTTGTCTAGCTAAGGACTGCCCATTGTAAATATCCGCCAGCAGCCTAGCTGCGTCATTCACAGCTTCAATTATCTGCAAGAGCTTGTCCCCCCCCCTCTTCTTTCTGAATAGCTGGTAACATGGTTTGGGCTTTTCCCAAAGCTGATAGGCTTATTCCCATCTGTGCTTGAATTTTCTCTAATCTGCAGTCTCGATTTATGCTTTTTTCAGTTATAGCTGCTTTAATCTCAGGATTAAGATTAGGTGGTTGAGCCGTTGTAAGATTTTTGGGGATAGGATATTTCTTTAATATTTTGTCATGCGTTTCCTGGTCTAGTCCCGAACTAATGTCTGTCATCCACTGCACGGCAATATCTTTTTAAATGGGCTCACCTACTATACTGATTGTCTCACTACTTTTCCCCAGTACATTTAAGGTATCTCTATCCAGTTCATCAACACCAACAAACTCTACTTCTAGAGGATCTATGTTTTCTTTATCGATAGTACAACCTAAAATAAAATACGTACCTTAGACTTAGTTATACTTTTCCTAATTTTATATAGTATATTGGCCTGACCCCAATTATTTGTCATGCACATGACCTTTTAGAAAACTTACACAAGTCAACTAGGTTTTAATTTTTATAAGGGGTTTATTTGTCATATCCATGACCTTCTAGTGCATTTATCCAAACACACTAGGTTTGAAATTACCAGTTTAGCTATTAACTTACTAGCTATATCCTCCCTATTTGTGTCTGATGGGGTAGGTGAAGCCGATAACTCATAACGACGTCTTTTATGTCTGCATCGGGTGGGACTTTTCTTTCTTAGTTTACGAATACGTTTCTTTAGTTTAAAAATTTTTTCCATTCTGCTTTCTTCACTTGAGCTGGTGCTCGTACTTCTATTAGAAGATGAATCTTCTGGGGAAGAATCATATTTCCTCTTGTTTTTAACTATTTTTGGATGCTTGCGATTGAAGTCCGCCATCTTTAGCGCACGAAAATAGAAAACTGAGAACTGGAGCTGGTGCATGAAGGGAGCAGGTAGTGGACAGAGAGGAGGGGAATGGACAAGTTTTAGCTTTGTATTCGTGGCGCCACACAGTGGACGATAGTAGAACTACAATAGTGATCATGAGAGCAAGGCGTGAATATAATTTATTTGCATATGCGTATGATTATAAAATGTAACCAAAATACACACATTTAATGGAAAAGCTTATACAAATTTTATTCATTCCGGCCCAGGTAAAGGCGCAGTTACACGACGCGTGGTTCGGCAAACCACGCGCCGTGTAACAGATAGCGAGCCAGCTGTGTCAATACGGCGCGTGACCAATGCAGATTTCCTGTGGGGTTGTGGATTGTAGGCTCGTCAAAACTGCATGGATCGACTGATGACTGATCTTCAGGCGTAGTTACCAACAACTAGATGGAAGACGCGAGCCGACGCGAGCAACGTCTCCCGAGTCGCAAGCCATGCCAAGTTGCCTATGTCACACGGCGCGTGTTTCGTGACTCGCCGAGCCAGGCTCGCCTAATCACGTGCCGTGTAACTGCGCCTTTCAAATAATCATCAAGTTGTAGCCAGTTTGTTGAAAAATAAGAAAGATCATGTCTATTTATATTCCAGGAACTAGTGTCGAAAAGTGAAAAATTTATCAAACCACTAACCGAAGTTGTTTGATGATAGTATTCATCCAAACGTGGTTGTAGGTGAAAGGATTGCATTGATACAGTCGGCTCAGAGAAAAAAACCCGAATCTCATTGTAATCAAACCAAACCAAAGTTTGTGGCAAATGTTTTCAATTGTCCAAAAAATGAAAGAAATACATTTGGCGGGAATTTTGAAAGAGAAGAGGAAGAGTTATTGGGGCAATTATGAGCATAAAATCCAGGTACACCGTAAATGTCGTCAAACAAGGAATTCAAGCTAAAAACTATCGCCTAAATTTTTACATACTCCATATAAAACATTATATTATCATCGGCGAGAATTTTTATTAAAATCAACCCCCCCCCAAAACTACCCAATTGGGGGTGAATCGTAGTAACGTTAACTATATTGGCGTCGATTGCAATTTAGAGCATTTTTTGAGCAGAGATTTCTGCTCTAGTGTCATTTTATTCTTGATTATTCAACGTTACTTACCTTCAAAAAATGCTACACGATTACCCACTACACCTGACAGAAAAAAGTCTATTTATCGCATTCAAACAAGAATGTATTCTATGTCAATATCATTAATTCAAAACATGTCATAAATTGAAAGTATTATTGCTTTTATTAAATTATAATTACATGACAAGAAAGAATTAGATCATTTTGTAATGCAGGCTGCGATTTGAAACTGAAAGTAGACAAAGTACTCTTAAACATTACATTTAATTATCCACACGAAACGACGTGTCCACTTTCATTCAGTTGACTTGTAGGTAGGTGCTGCTCACGTTCAACGTTTTGATCTATCCGCATTCGAGCGGCCTAAATACGATACTTCTTCCTTGTAATGAACACGGCAACAGCAGCTGGTAATGTTTTAATAATTCTTCGTTTCTTGTGAGCCCACCTGCAACGATTGTCAGTTGCATTGTAAGTGAGTAGCTAAAGGTAGTATAGGGATAGTTTGATTGCATAGGTATTCCAGATAGTCCATCGAGTAAGCAAAAAAAAACTGCTATTTTTGCGAAGAACACCAAACTTACCATGCATCATGTTCAGACCCATTGTCAATGTTTAGGAAGGGGAGCCATCTGAAACCTATCTCCCTAACAAAATGGCGGTCCGGAGGTTTCACAATTACAGGGGTGGGAATGGGGGAGGAAAATGTTGGATATTTTGGCTGTTTTAATTTCTTGTAATCCTGTTAGACATAATAGTTTTAATTCAAATTTGGATCATACATAAAACAGCATGGTAGAATACTCCCTGTTGAAATTGGACTATACGTCATACAGAGCGATCGTCAGAGGCGTGTGAACTTTTATTTTTATATATACTATGTAAAATTCGGTATTGTTCTGAAGTAACCAGTCACAATAATCTAATCTTCTGTTGCCATCATCTTCGTACAAATGCTGGTGCACTTAAAATTTAAACGAGCGGTAACAATATTTTTTGAGAATCTTTCTTGCTGATTCATAACTAATTTGCACCTCGTGGCCAATTTCTGTAGTAGAAGCAGTAGGATTCACTTCTACAAAAGCCAACACGTTAATTTCTGTGGCTTCATCAACGATAAACGCTGCAGAATTGTTATCAATTCCTCTCCTGATTTGTTTCTCCACAATTGGAAAATACTGAAAACATGGATGATGTTTGTTTGGATACCTTTGGGCATACAAATCTTAATTCAGTAATATTACGGTTCAAATTGCGATATATCCGACAAAATTCATAAAGTTTTGAAAATTGGTGGAAATAATCAGGACAGCATATGTAATAATAAACCGAAAAGTTCCCACCCCTAAATTGTGTGCTTCGTCCCCTACGACATAGTATTCACCCAAATTTTCGCTTTTTTAAAATTATCCATGAAATGGTGCATTTTACGACAAAAATACCTATGTACAAAAGTGTTCTACAGGAAATTCTCTACAAAAAAGGTTTTTAGACCATTTCTCCTCAAACGAATAGTACGTTGGTAAATCAGGGCCGTAATTAGCGCAAGTCATATAATTCGTTATCTATTTACCATCACCGAAATGTTCGGTGGGAGAGCGATTTATTTTAGCTTTATGCAACTGTACCTCGGCAGAAAAAAGTCTAGATGAATACAGATTTATGTCTTTTAACAGACTAGTTGGTAAAGCCAGCAACACTGTTATGTTGTCAAAACTTCCACCAACTTCTGCTGCCGCTCGGCAACACTGTTATCGAGTTTTTCACCAAATTCAAACATGGAAAAACGTGACGCTCAAAGCTACCAATTGGGGGTGGAAAAAAGTTGGCGGTATATTAATCCCAATAATTACTATAAAAGAACCAGCTCCCGAATCTGTTTTAACGCTTATTTCATGTTCATGTAAATTAAGGTGCGAATACAGGTGTAGTTGCAGAAGAGCAGGCTTGCGTTGCTCTACAATGTGTTATCATTGCCATGGACAATCATGCTTGAATGTTGAATCTGTGGAAGACGACCAAGATTTATAATTAACATTTGATAATTAGTGGATTAGGCCTACAGGGGATACCACTTTAAAAAAAACGCGCCAAGTACTTTACTTCTAGGGTGGTGTGGAAATAAGTACAACACGGTCTTTTTATAGAGGTGAGAGGGTGGAAGTTGTATATTTATTAAAATTGTAAATAAATTTTAGTGCCTACTGCTATTTTAAGCGTTAAACGTTAAACTTTAAGGTAGATCGTACCGTAGAGAGTGCTAGTCGGAACCAACCCTTATGTTTGCGCCATATTTTCCACGTTATTATTAATTTTAGGAAAAAAGTGGTAAAAACCTTTTTCATAGAGAATTTTCCAAGGAACAATTTTGTATATAGGTATTTTTGTCGAAAATTACACCGTTGTCGAGATAATCTAGAAAAACTCAAAATGGGGGTAGAAAGGACGTCCTGGGGGATGAAGCACACTATTTAGGGATGGGAACTTTTTGGTTTAGTAATCCTTATGCTATTCCCAACATACCCACCAATTTTCAAATCTTTATGAATTTTGTCGGAATAAAAACGTAATATTCCTGAACTATCTGCGGTGTTTCTGGAATTTTTGTGGCATTCTCCAAAAATTAATAACATGTCCACTTTCTCATCCCTTGTAGACATGTTATACAATAATAACAATAATAACAATAATTAACAAACAAAAACAAATTTAAAGATAAAGAGCAAACTTTGGGTCGCGTGCCCCGACGTCACAGATTTTGAGACCTAGGGAAAAACAAACAGCTGTCATTGAGAAATCCGCCGATTAAACGTGTTCCTTTAAATGAATTTTGCAGTGTTTGTGCCATTTAAGAACTTGTTGTTGGATTATTTAACATTTACAACTATTCTTAATACTATTATATAAACAATTTTGTTCGTCAGGATGACGGTTAGTTCGTATTTTGCAGAATTGTCTCCTGATGTAGAGGTTAGGTATACGGCTGCCATCGAATTAAATCTTTATATTTTGAGAAAAAAATACTTTAGTACAAATATTGATGTATTTCCAAATGTTACACATAGGGATGTTGCGAATTACTTGATTTTTGAAAGAATTACGTAGACAGAAGAACGAATTCAAGGCATTGAAAAGTCTTGATGCTGTTTGTGGTTAGGTGAAAGAAGTACTCTGCAAGAATTTTGCAGGATAAAAGCTTGTTACAACGGTAAGAATTAGTTATCAACCATTTTTTTCATATATGCTTGCCTAATTAAATGTTGTTTTAGAAAATAATTACTAATGCAGAAATTAATTTTTCAGGATATGAACTCTTAGCATCATGAATAAAAGCCATTGACTCCTTGGACTATTCCAGATTCAGATGGTTCCTTAATGCTCACTGGGATTGTGTTGCCAGTCTAGACAAAACATGTTCACCACTTATCAAGAAATCTTTCCTTTTAGTTTTTTAGCAATGAACATGGCTATGGTTGGAGATTAACCGCTGTAAATTTTGTGAAAAAGACACTTTATAAAATAAACAATGAAAGACTGACGCACCTACTGTAAACTATTTAAAGTATGTAATAAGATGTACACAATTTCTTCCAGCGGTTAACCCATCGTCTATACCTTATGTACCTAGAGATTGGACTACGCAAACCGTTGTAATTTTTGTAAATTTTTTATTATAATATATTATATAAAATGTTTAACATGTATTTTACTATTTTATGTAGGTCAATTGTTAATTATTATGACTTGTATTCTCTTAAATATACTCTCCCTCCGTGCAGTTCATGCTTCGCTCAACTAAAATTTAAATAAGAAATAGTTATTAAAAATAGAGACAAACCAATATAAAATATTAATTTTCTTTACCACGGATTGTTTATTGCTTGTTTGAGCAGCAGTTATTACTATCACAATCATTCTTGCATTAACATGCAACAACTTAAAGCATTTCTTTTAATTGCCTGGAATTGTTTAACGTACCTCTTCTGGTTGTAAATCGACGTTATTTTATAAAAACTGATGTTGTCTCGGATTGCCACACTTCCACAATTAATAATACAATAAAAACTATCCATTTTGTATGATATAATATCGATAGAAATTCTAGGATTACGAAAAATTTAATTCTGAGGTTCAGTCAGTCGCCATATGACAGCTAATGACAGCGGTTTGTTTTTCCTAAGGTCTGGGACCTGTGACGTCACGCGCACGCGACCCATCAGGTTAACAATGTACCCGTATATTATCTGTCAAACTTCTTTTTGCTTCCACAGCACACTTCTTTTATTTGCAGCGTTGTTTGTTGACAAAATGAATGTTTTGATTCTTGTTTTATTCAATTTCCAGGACATACTTATTTGATAAACGTATTTTCTCGTAGTAGTCTCAAGTAGTCGTACTTAAAATCATCTCCGGAATCAAAAAATGTAAAAATATACATTGTGTTCCATTTAATATTTCAAAGTCAAGATCATCTCCGGGGAGACCGGATGTGATGGAAAAGTATCAAATTATGAAAAATTTGCCGTATTTGCTATATATTACTCCTGATATTACCCCTGACTTATATGAAAACTCTGAAAACTACGGCTTGACACCCAGTATCTCGAACCTCTGTGCTTGCAATGCCTTGGCATTTTAAACTTGATTTTGTTAGATTCTTTCTAAAAGCACTCAAAATGCTGACAAACAACAAGTAAGTTTGACAGAAATTAAATTTGAAAGCGTCTTTTATTGTTTTTATTTTAACCAAAGCCTACTTTGAAAAAGTGCATATTCCTAAATCATAATTTGGAATACTTTAGCAAAAATCTTAAAAACGGTTACTAGTAATCGTAGCGTTTTTTACAGGGCATTACGTAAAGAATCTGCTATTGCTCTGCATACCATTACTTATAATACTCTGTACATGTGCGCTTTTTTCAGTACTAGGTTGGTTATATGAACTGATATATCTGAACTCCTCCAAGAAAAAATAAAGTACTTATTTAACTTAAAAATAAGACAGTTGTGTATAATTCTCGAAGTTGCAAATAAACATTGATATTTGGATTCTATTTTTAAACCAGTCTTAAAACAGAATATTGCAAGTAGAGTCTCAACATCAAATACGTTAAGAAATAATTTCTCGGTTAACGCATTCCACTCTTCTTCTGGCCGATGGCTATATAGAGAAAAGTTGTTCACACAGTTTTTAAAATTCTTCACCGTAGTAGAAACACAAATACCTTTATATGCTTATACCAGTTCTTCTTGAGTACCTTGAAGAAACTACTTAGTAGGTGATAGGCACACACGAGTCTGATATCTATCCAATATTACTTATAAAAAATGTTTACTTACTAGAAGCTATAAATAAAATTTTATTGCCAGAGGCTCTGTTATTATTTTTGACAGTAGTCGATAAACAAATGAATTAGAAAGCCTCAACAGGTAGATTATAAATTCATTAATTTTGTTTGAATTGGGATTGGTTGTGATATTTTTTCATGAGTTGTCTATTTTAAACAAAAAAATGGACAGCTACTGGAAGCGGCTGAGACCTCCCCTCCAAATGTTTGCAAAAATTCAATAATTTAAGTAATAATCGTGCTCATTATCGCTGAGATATGCGATGCAAGCCTCCGTTCCGCAGGTGCCTAGAACCGTTGCTAGAACTTAATACAAAACTACCCGCCGCGCTGTCTCGGAACTTTCTCACAGAAAATAAACTAAAAGACTAATAATACAGGAAACGAAGACTGAAAAATCCCCCAATTCGGAAATAAATAGTGCTCAACGGATTATTGTTTTAAGTTGTAGGGTTGACCCTTAGGAGTAACATATCAAAAGTCCCCAGTCGTGGGCCTCATGCGTTAGGCGGGAAGGGGTGGAAAGGGTCGGTTTGTAGGTTTTTCGTTATTATCTCGAAAACTAAGCATTCCAGCGAAAAGGTCATTCGATACAAAATGAAGGTAAATTAAATTGTCTACAAAAAAGATTCTATTCACTTTTTCGCTAGGGGCAGTAGTTAAGGGTGTACGTGAGTTTGAAAATGCGAATAGCTAGAAAAACTGTGTATTGTGGGAGGTAATGCTTAACAAGTAGAAAATTTTATAATACTACAAGTATTTACAAGGCCATATTAAGTAATTGGTCGAGTTCATCATCAAGATCATCATCATCGTCGTCGCCGTTGATGCTGATTGGAGGGCCGTTGGTACACGAAGCGCGGCAACTGCCGCAACTGCTGCACACAAGCAAGCAAGCAAGCTGCGGCACCCGCAACGGCCCCCGCAACCAGTTGTGCATCCGCAAAATATGTTATTTAGGACGGATTCTGGCGCAACTGGGTCCGTGCTTGTGACAGGAGTAAGGAAGCCATCCGACCCCCTCGTCCATCCCCAAGCAGTTGGCTCCTGCTGCTGATCTCCATATAGCAATTGCTGAATCTGCAAACAATAATTCGTCCTTTGTAGCTTAAAAAAATGTGACGCAATCTTGTCTAAGCACAATACAAAACATAAGTTAATGTAAACAAGCATATATTGATACAAACCTGCAAATGAACTCCAAGGGAGTGTTGACGAGCAGCCCCTCTGGTGGGTGGAAGTGCCGCAAAATCAGGCTTTGGCTTTGTTGAGGCTTTAACAAAGGCCTGGTGTCGTACCCGGTTCAGGTCTGCTCCTTATGGGGCCTGGTACAATGCCAAAAGAAGCTGCTCTCCTGCATCAGCTACCGTGTCCTGTGTTGTTGAGGAATCACAAGAGACTTTGTAGATGTCTGTGACCTGCTCCTCGGCCTTCAAAAATACTTTCACCACACCTCCCTTGCCCTTGTTGTAAATAACGGAGGTAGTATCACAACCGCTGAACAAATGGAGCAACAGAATGGTCTTCGCAAATATCTCCATTCGTTCAGCGGTTGTGATACTACCTCCGCTATTTACAACAAGAGCAAGGGAGTGTGGTGAAGGAATTTTTGAAGGCCGAGGAGCAGATCACAGTCATTTACAAAGTCTTCTGTGATTCCTTAGTAACACAGGACATGGTAACTGATGCAGGAGAGCAGCTTTTTTTGGCATTGTACCAGGCCCCACAAGGAGCAGACCTGAACCGAGTATGGCCTTTGTTAAAGCCTCGTGTAATGACTACACAAGTGAGAAGTGTGTCTGCTTAAATTTCGGCCCAAGCATTTCTGATTCGCTCAATCACATCCCCACGTGTTGTTGATACTTGTTTCTAAAATTTGTCTTTGAGATAGCCCCACAAAAAGAAATCTGGCGAAGTAAGTTCTGGTGATCTAGCTGACCAATTTACCGGACGAGTCCTACCGATCCAGCGACCATTGAATCACGATCAAATACTTCACGTGCTACCACCGAATAGTGTGCTGGACAACCATCATGTTGAAACCACATGTTCTGTCGCATTTCTAAACTCAAGTCTTCAAGTAATGTTGGCAGTTCATTTTCCAAAATACATCGGTACATTTGACCATTCAGGTTTCCTTCAATAATGTGGGAGCCGATGAGTTTGTTCCAATTATTCCACACCACACGTTAACAGTCCAAGGACGATGATATTCAACTTGGCGAAGCTGGTGCGGATTTTCAACACTCTAGTAATCCATGTTGTGTCGATTAACCGATCCATATTTAAAATTTTCCAAAAACTGCTCTGGGACCATCCGGAATCGTGAGCTATTTCTCGTATACTAACATGAGGATTAACTGCTACTGCAGCTAATATTGCAATTATTTCATTATTCTCTCCAGTGACTGTTGCTCGACGGGTTCTTTTTTTCGGTTGAACATTTCCGTCAGTAGTAAATTGTTTGACACTACGATAAAATGAAGCCCGTGACCGAGTTCTATCCGGAAAACGATGAGCGTAGAGATCGACAGCATCATCAAGACTCCTGCCAGTTTCTCCATAAACCAAAACCATTTCAATTTTCTCTTATATGTACAATTAAATACTCCATTCTGAAGTAGTATCAACAACCTAATGGAAACGGGTCTTTTTGTTTGCGAAATAATCTTCGAACTGAGTAAAATGAATTGTTTCTTGAAGTTATTTCTTTCTTTTCTACGTTTATTTACAAAAAAAAAACAACCAAAACAGACATAAAAACACGAAGAGAAGAAATAAGACAAACATTAAATGTAAACATAATAAAACATTTTTATAAAAAGTATGTTTAACATAGGAAATGGTATTTTTAAAACAAACTACAAAAAAAATACATTAATTTAAAAGCAGATTTAATCAAGCACTCCGATAAGTCGTAAGCGAAGAAAATCGCGTTAACCAAGTATCCCAAAAAGGACGCCTGTTTCTGGGTTACGATAATAGTAGTTTCTTGACAAGTCATTTTTCAGTAATTGAAAGTTTGAGAAATAAAATGTTTTAAGACTAATTTAGATTATTTACAATGAAAACGTGGTATTTTTTATTGCAAACGTATATTGCAGAAACGTATACATAGGTTCTCAGTAGGAGAAATCGAAAAAAAATGGAATTTCGTCGATTACAGCGCCATCTATCATGAATCGAAAAAAATGTTTCAGACAAATTATCACACACCTACAAATTTTAACTATTATTTTGTATCGTTAACCAAAACCACTTACTTGCATTGTTTTGGTCCCAGCTACGTCTAACATAGTCATAAAAAAAATTTGTTGGCTCTAAAAATTGTAATAACTGACCTAACTCACATATTATGGTATAATTTTAATAATAAAAGCAATTAATTACATCATGCGAAAAAATATTTGCCATTTTGATATATATTTCAAAAACATGTTATATACTATATATTTAATTAGAATATAAGCCCTTTAATCAGAAAATTAATCATTCTTCTTGCGCTTCTAAGCCCGTCTCTTATAAGTTACTTCTGGAGCATCTCTTATACATGTCCAACAGTAGTCTGCCAACATCGCAGAAGTCCATTTGCCCTGATATATTTTTTCCATATTTTGAATATTTTGAATATCTCTCTCCAAGCTCATCACTTACTGTACCACAGTTTGCTGGGAAGTAATCTAGGTGTGAATATAGAAAGTGGATGACATATTGCATCCTAATTTCTGGTAGCAAGAAAGAAGATTCCCAACAAGGTCTCTATAGTTTTCTGCTCTTTTGTTACCGAGAAAGTGTGTTGCTACCATTTTAAAGGAATTCCAAGCATTTTTCATTACCTTCTAGAATGTTGTCAAATTCAGCATATTTGAAAAGGTTCTTGATTTGAGGACCCACAAAAATTCCCTCTTTAATTTTCGCATTACTAAGTCTGGGAAATTTTTGTTTTAAAAAACTGAAAGCACGTCCTTCTTTGTCCATAGCTTTTACCAAGTTTTTCATAAGCCCCAGTTTTAGGTGGAGTGGTGGCAGTATTACCTTGTGTTAATCAACTAATGTAATGTTAGCAACATTTTTTTCTCCTGGTTCAAAACCCAGTCTTGGCGGCCAAATTTTTCTTTTGTAATGTTCTAATCGCGCTCGACTGTCCCACTCACAAAAAAAAACAGCAATATTTGGTATACCCTTGCTGCATACCAAGTAAGATAGCTATCACTTTTAAGTCTGCACAAATCTGCCACTTATACTTGTTATATTCTATAGTTTGCAGCAATACATTCACGTTACTGTAATTTTCCTTCATGTGCACAGCATGGGCGATTGGAATTGATGGCAATTTATTTCCATTGTGGAGTAACACAGCTTTTAGACTAAGTTTCAATAAAAAGTCTCCAGTCACTAGGATCATGGGGAATGTGTAAAGCACTCATTAAACCGTCAATGTCCTTGCAGGCAACCAAGTCATTTTCCATTTTGAAAAAAGGTATAAGATCTTTTTGACAACTTCAATACATGGAAACTAACATTTTCTTGTAGTAAATTCCATTGTTGTAATCGAGATGAAAAAAGCTCCGCTTTTGCCTTGGACAGATCAAGGTCCCTTACAAGATCACTTAATTTGCGTTGATTAATTTTGTGTGGTTCACCACCGGACACTTCGGTAAAGAAATCGGGATCTTGTGATGTTGATGGCTGGACTAAGTCATCATCTACATTATCATCCGATTCTTCGTCAGAATCAAGGCTGTATTCTTGAGGTGGATTAGGAATAGGTAGTTCATCATTATGGAGAACCGGGCGAATGGCAGATGATAAATTGGGGTATTGTATTACCATCCTTTTTTTCTTGTTAATACCCTGTCTAATAGGAGGTATCACGCAAAAATAACAATCGGTAACATGATCTGTGGGTTCTGGCCAGATCATGGGCACAGCAAAAGCCATTGAACGTCCTCTTCCACTTAGCCAACTACAAAGATTGTTCGCACAATTGCTGCAACATATATGAGGTGCCCATTTTTTGTCTTCATCTCCAATTGTACAACCAAAATACAACTGGTACGCCTTCTTAATTTTGGAAGTAAAATTGTGTTTTTGATGCGCAACAGTCACTTCACCACAAATATAACAAAAGTTGTAATTACACAATCTCGTGGCATATTTTCAAAATAGCCCTATTTACTTTCGAAAATGAACGCTTATCATGCACAAGGTACAAATACTACTACCTAAGAATGAATATTAGTTTTAGTGACAAATAAAGAGGTAGGTAGTTAGTATGTCTATTTTTCGTAGAATTCTAGTTCTACCTGTTATTGTCGACATGCTTTGAACTCATTCGTAAAAGTGAACTGGTCCGCTGAAATTTCAATTATCTTCAAAACATACCTACCGACAATGTCGGGCCCCAGCAGCCGGATCGTCTCTAGACCCCTACACCTGCGTTACACTTTATTACCTGTATTGGGAAAACCAGAGTCAACTTGAACTTTTGCCTTTTATATTGTTATTATATTGTTATTTAGCATACTAAGAATTCGCTATTTTTACTTCCAATACATGTAGGCTGTAGAATAGTGTTATTTTTAGCCGTAGAATTCGACACTGCAATAAAAATAGAGGTCCCTATTTAAGATTTTAAAGTTACCCCCGGCCCGACCTACAGGAGGGGGAGGGTGACTAATTTTAGCACTAATGTATTTCCTCCACGGAATGATTAAATTTTGATTATGGACATTTTTTTCGTAGAGTGCTTATTAATCGAGCAATTTGAAAGTTTCAGGTTAAAAAAATCACCCGGTATCTATAATCAGTAGATTTTGGTGTTAAAAGCATCAATGAAGAATTGTTTCGAAAGCCAGTTTTATTACACATGTAATCTTGTAAACGATTTTTACACCCGGAGACTTTCTCAAGCACGTTGCAATTTTCTATTACTCAATTACCTCATAAGCATTCAAGTGATGTGACTTATCGTGTTTTTTACACCTGAGGCTGGTTTAGGTAGAGCAGGATGCTGTGCAAATGGACCACTGACCTGGATTTACCGTTTAATGTTTGCTTTTCACACCGACGCGATTCAAATCTCATACGTAATACGGTGCTCATTATTTCATTCTCCTAGTTAATTTTCTGCGGTATGGATTAACTGCGAATACCTAGTTATAATTTATAATCTCTAAATTAAATTAGTGCATGTGCATGGCTATTAAAATTAATTATTGTGTGACTGTAACCGTCAATGAATATACAGAGTATGCTCGTAACATTTACAGCCTACGTAATATATTTTTATGTATGTGTCAGTGCATGCAGCCCAAAGAGGATGTGTGTGGATTAGTCATTAATATTTCGAGTCTGGGATTCACATCTCCATGACGTCAGAACCAGGGTTGATTCTAGGTGATGTGATATGTCAGCGCGTAAAGATATTAATGCATGTGTGGCGCAATATCTTAGGTTTTTTTAGATAATTCCGTAACATCCAAAGTTAATAAGGTAAGATTCTATAATTCATGTATTACCTTCAAAAGCATTTTCAAATGTTCCATTCTGACAAATGCAGGCGCGTGCTGGCCCACCGGGATACCAAGAGTTTCCCGGTGCGCCTTCGACGTAAGCCATCCGATCCCCCCTTCCCGTTTATCAATTTTCGTTGTGGAGAAAAAAAACGTTTTCCAATTCTCTGCCTCCCGCTCATCCTGGGGCCCTTTCTAAGTTATTTTTCCGGGGTCCAAAATCGTCCAGGACGCGCCTGAACAAATGATATAATCACTCATACCCAACTAGCATTATTCCGTTAATATTCAGCTGAAATGTCGTACCTATAATTATTTTATAGTGATGGAGAAATGTTCTTTTATGTTTTATTAAGTACTATTGTGAACTAATTAACTCTTTGTGCCAATTTGGCGATATAGAAACGCTCTAAGGATGCTCTCACAACATAATTATAAAACTATTTTATAAGGGCTCTATTATCCTCTTGTAAACGTTCCTAATATATCTCTTATAGAGCTTCAAGTAATTATGCGAACCTTTTTATTTTATAAGGATTACATAAATGTTGGTTACAGAGCTGTTATAAAATTTGTGGGTTGCATAAAGAATTTTTATACAGGCGAAATTTGCCGTTGCAGCATTTGACTTGCAGTAGTTATATTTATAAAACTGTGCAATTTGGGGAAAGACTTACTGTTCTTATTAAAACACGTGAGACCCGTCAGTCGATATACAGTTTCCGATACCATTAGGAATAATCAGTATGATGTCTATATGGAAAAAAAATAAAGCACGGTGGAAATTTTCGTCATAAAGTGAAGGTCGGACTTGATGGTATGTTGCAGACATATAATGGAAATGTTAGTGAAAATCCAGAGAGCTCAACGACAATAATTTGTGCTGTACCTCACATAATTTCAACTGAAATAAATATGCAAGAAATATTTTTAGACCACTTGACTGTTTAGTGGAATTGTTTAAATTCACCTGCTTTCGCTAGACACTCTAGATAGATATATAATTACCGCCAAACTACAAGAGCTGTGCGGATTTATAATGCCTGCGCAATACACTGAATTGCTCTATAAGAGAATCCACTGTAGTACTACGAGAGCTTCGTGGGTGTATAATGGCTGGGTAAGAAGCTAAATTGTTCTCTAAAATAAACCGCACAACGAACTGAATTGTTTTATAGCAAAACCTGAGGCAGTCTGTGTACAATAAAAAAGAATATTTAGTATATAATAACTGTATAGCGAGTTGAATTGTTCTATGTGATAATCCGCAGTAGCTTTTACACTAGATAAAAACTTTGTCGCTATATAATGGTCACGTAACGAGTTAAATAGTTCTATAAAATAACTTGTTCTTGTTCTTTAAGACGCTTCGCAATAGTCTTTATGCAACTAAAAGAGCTTCGTAACAGCTGTTATAAAACAAATAGTGTGGTAAAAGCTAATTAGACTTGAAATGGTATTATTTCAGACGCATTACTTTTTTAAAATGTAAGGTTTAGATGTGGCATCCACCTTGAAAAAAATTCGTATAAGAAAATTAAGTGTTCCCTTTGCACACATTAAAATACTCCACATGTACTTTTAATTACAGTTTTAGTTATATAGGAGTCAATATTTTAAGGAACAATTTTTTCCATAAATCTTGATCAGTCTCTTAATTTAAAGAATTTCGGTAGAGCATTGTTAATTCATGGATTATCCTAACGTATGTAGACAGCAAAATTTCAATCGCAAGTTAATTTTAGCTTTAGTAGTCTCATAAAATTGAAATTTCAATATACATGTATTTAGTTACAAAACGAATAAGTCGAAACAAGCATGGAATGTTTCCATATTTTATAAGGTCGTAAATACAACTGTTATAAAACGAGAAAGCTCTTTAAATTAGTCAATCAAGAACAGTTATACAGTAATACAACATCGACAATGAAAACACGCAACAAAATTTCTAAATTGGGAACACTTATAAAGCAGTTTTTTAAGAACTTCTTAAGATATTTTATAGATGCTGTAAGAATATTACTAAGGAGTGCTAAACAGTTGTATAATTATTGTTTTTATGGCATTTAAACGATAAAAAGGTTTTATAAACCTGTGCCCATTGTGGGTATACATATAGTGGTTGCATAGATGCTGAGAAAACGTTCTTAGACCTTAATTATAAACCTTTTATTCTTGTACAATGGTGATATAGATGTTTTTTATATCTATTATAAATCAGTTATTGTTAGTTGGGTAGGGACTTTAAAAGTTGGCCACAAGCGAAACAAAATTTTCAAAAACATTAGTACCGTCAATCCCAATCTCCCCCCCCCCTCCCCCCAAGAAAAAATTATTAAACATGTCTTCTAAAGAAGAATTGAATCTTGTTCCAGTCAATTGACATCATCGCTCTAACTATTGAATGTAGTTGGCATTAACATTCTCTGGGGGATGTGGCTCTCACTTGCCATGCATTGTATTCAAATCTGATTTGTTTAATACAAATTTAGCTATACAATAAATTATTTTACTTTATACACATTGAACTTTTAATCAATATATATTCAGTCTGAACTTTTAATTAATATATATTCTTATTGAGCTAATTATCTTAGAATTTCACACCCTGTGCGATTCTGTGTGTTATCGGTAACTAATTTTTAAGAAATTCACACGGTTCCTCATTTCTATTCATGACCTCGATTAGAGAGATTAGAGCAGAGACTAAAAAAAATGTGTACTAAGACACACATCAGAAAAAAGTGCATCAACGAAGACAGTTACATCGGAGAGTGGCAGAGTAGCAACCTAAAACAAGTAGAGATTTTTTTGTTTCATTTATCATAGGACTCGGGCAATAAGTCCTCTTTTAAGAGTTGTAACGAATCGTCCGCTAAAAGTTGCCGAAAGCACGACTGGACCCCCATTCTCCAGTCGAGAGAATGGTCATTTCGGGAGAACTGTGGGCGTGGTTCTCTTGAAATGTGTTTTTGTGTTATTCTTGAGATTAAGAGAACGATCACTTCGTCTAAATGTCAGGAGAACGCGCTTCTCTTGGTTGAGAATAGTAGAATGCCGTTCATATTGAGAGAAGCATGCGCGTTGTGCAATAAATATAATAAACGTATAACCTGAAAATAGAAAGATTTTGTAATTTTTGGTAGAATATTAAAAAAATGGATTTAGAAAGACGCATTAATTGTCAATCATATATTTGATGGTTTAGTTGAAATTGAGGAAGATATTCTTCAGCCGCAAACACCATTTTTAAGAAAAGAGGATCCGAATAAAAAATGAACAATAGATAAAAGTGTCAGAAGTATTATTGAAAGATGCAATGGTGTTTTAAAAAACAGATTTAAGTGTTTCGACACAGAGTGCTACATGTTTACACGCCCATTGTAACTGCATGTGTGATAATTACATGTGTCTTGATAATAATGTACCAGGGCCCAGGGCCTCCTGATGATGACATTGATATTAATTTTTGTATGTATATGCAGGGTATGAAAACATCATCGAAGAAAATGATGAAATATTGGCAGCAGTAAATCCTGATTTAATAGCAGGACGACGATTGCAGAGAAATTATTAAAGTTAATTTTAGTAACTGTCCTGTATCTGATTCTGTTTTCTTAGAACAGTAATTTTTTCTACTCCAACCGCGGTTGATTTATTTCCTTACAAAAATATTACTTTTCTAATTAAGTATTACTACTACATATTTAACACTATTTTTTTCCTTTATATTTGTATATTTGAATGTTTTAAATGTTCAATATATTATTAAAAAATATTTTATATCTTATTCGTATTTATTTTATTTTCTTAAGTAGAACCCTGTATTTACTTTAGCATTTGAGAATACATATTTTAAACTTGCCATTTTTGCTACAGAAGCTCTTTTATAGAATCAAAACAAATATATTTCTTAAGTATAACATTTAAACAAGAAAATGCTTTTTTTTAAAGGTAAATGCTGCACTAAAACGCTCGTGCAGTACGCAATTCGAGATTCTCCATTAACAATAAATATTGCCTTTTTCTTCTTTTCCATTTTCTATGTAGGTAGGTAGGGTCTACAGCCTACGTCACCTGTAGAAATCAGATATGTCTGTCTCTTTCATTCGATTTCCCACCCCCCGCGTCTCTCTCGTCCTAAAGCTGCTGATTGAGGAAACCGTACCGTTTATTGACCGTGTTGTGAATCAACCGAGTAAGACTGCTGCACTCTGGCGGAAATAATAAAAACAAATGTTCCCCATTGGTACACAAGGTCACAGAAATTGAGCCATCAAAACTCAAAGGTGCCACCAAGGCTTTCGCCTCTGTGTAGTTACTGTACTCTGTGCCCATAGATAGACATGGAGGTAGAATATAAATATTCAACCTCCTTGTAGATAGAGTATAACATAACCTGAAAATAAAGACAGCCCATCAGGTCCAGCCCAACTAAAAAACTCAGTTAACTTCGATGTTTTATTAGAATAGAGCTGATCGACATAAAAGTAGATCAAATACTCTACTTAAATATGGCAACGTAGGCCCATAGCGCGACCTGCGCGACCACCGCTCCTGCATTCAAGAATACAGAACTTAGCAACCAAGAGAAAGGATAGGTGATGTGATTATTCCCTTCCCCTGGAGGAATGTTCACTTCTCTTAAGCTGGAGAATAGGGCTCCTGGCATCCTCAGCATATGAGTTCTAGTTGTGTCTTTTAGGTTCAAAGTGATAAGATTGTCCACATCCGCAAGGGGAGTGCTCTCTCCTCCAAGTCCAAAAGACTGTCAAATGAAGAAATAGCATTGTCTGGGATGGTAGTGTTTTAGGATTATGGATTATGTTTGATCAATTTACCTGGAAGAGTGCTGGTATATTTTTAACCTATATCAAAGATTAAACTATAATTGAAAAGGTGTATGTGAATGAAGGTGGTGCATATTATTCTCGTGAAATTAATTTTCTATTATAGGAAGGGTTTGTTTAATTTTTTTATACTTATTAGATTTTTGGTTGGCTTTTTGATATTTTTAAATATTTTAAAGTTCATTGTTTGGGAACCGTTTGTAGACCCACAAGACTCATTTTCTAGAATGCAGTTCTTAAAATGTTGACACGAGGGTACTTGGCTAGAGAGTAAGATAACTAAATAAGGATTAAAAAAAAAGCTTCAATAAATTTATTTTGTTATATATCTATTATAGCTTTTACAATAAAAAAATAAACTATGTACTGTATTAAAACATTATGTTGTATTAGGGATATTGACAATTGGTTTACATAGGAGTAGAAAATAAAAACATATTTCAAGTAATTTCCTAACATGTATTAATATAATTAATATTAAAAAAATTTAATACTGCAGTTACAATGACGAATATTTTGAAATTATTTTAACTTGTATATTTACATTTAATCTACGAATATGTGTTTAAACAACTGTAGTAAATGTTGTTAACTACAATATACAAAGAGAGCTGAGTAATACGTGACTTGTAAGCCAATTCTTTCAATAGTACCAAAATAGTTCCAAGGAATACAATTCATCAAAACTTAAATTAATTAACTAATCGAATTATTAATATTTAGAGTTTGTAATGAAATAAAAAAAATGCAGAGGTAAAGTACTGTAAGAGATGTTGAGACGTCGGGGCCAGTGAAATCGTTGATGCTAGGTCAACACCAAGATCTCCAAGCCCAAATCCAATAGAACTGCCAAGTTTTTTTTACAAGATAAATTGTTTGTTTTTATGATGAAATAGTTTTACGGCGCAAAGCCAAAAACAAAACAAAAATAGTTTTGATTGAAACTTAAGCTTCTTTCTATCGACATTTGATCAGGAAATTTGTCGATATTCTGGTGGTAAGAGGAAGTGTTTATATAAAAATCTTATCTATTTCTTGCACAATATACCCTATTCGCGAAAATTAAACAAATGAACCCAGTAGGGATTTACCTTCGATACACACAAATTCACCAATATGCGAGAGCGATTTATATATCATGACAACCGCTGTCACTATATAAACTTTTCCTTATACGTGAATTCCTTTGTATCGAAGATAAATCCCTACTGGGTTCATTTGTTTGATTTTCGCGAATACCCACAAATTTTGGTGATATTATATTTTGACAGTTAATGAAAAAACAAAAGACACGCGTTTTTTACTTTTCCAAAAATGCATATGACGTACCTACTGACTTATCTACGCCATTTGATTGACAAACCTTCACTTTGAGTTCCGTGATACATCCCCCTTGACCTCATCATTTCATACATTAGGCACTGTTAATCTACATCATACAAGATATCGCGTTCTGCACGTTGATTAGCAATTGGTCGATTAAGTTGTCAAATATCAATGGCCAATCGCAGAGCGTGAAGTACAGTGAACAAATACAGAATATATCAAACAATATTTATAGAGATGCATACTGTCTTATAGTTCATATACGAGATAACGTGATAATATTAATAATGCCTTAATATATAAAATTTAAGAGATCTTTATAAGCAAGTTTCAGCTGTTTAGTGAGTTCAGGATCTAAAAAGGGCATTTTTGATAAATGCAATTACGATAAGACGAAAAGATACAGCGCCTCAAAAATAACGTATATTTAAACAAAAATTATACAGGCCCACAAAAGAAAAGTGGTATGTGCTGGGCTACTAACCGTACCTATCCCTTGAATTTTGAGCAGCTGAACACGAATCTAACCTTAGTTTTTCCCCAGCACGTCAGGTTTTTTTAATACCAAAAAAGTGGATCATAATATTGCTTACCCAGCTCATTTAAATCAGATTCCAAAATTGATTCAGCTATAAAACTTCACCTTAATAACATTATGGTACTTCAGTATTGACCTCATAACTGAACCCCATAACCCTGGGAATCCAAAGAAAATAGTGGGGAATCTTGATTGGGGAGTTGATGAGATTGTGACCTAGGATCCTTGTGCTTGAGTGTCATACATCCACAACCCCATGATCTCATAACCTCAGCAGCTCATAAACTCTGAAGATCCAACGAAAAAAATTGAGATTCTAAGTAGGGAAATTCGAGTCATTCTGTCATAGCTCTTCAATGTCAATCCCTCTATCCTCATAACCCCATAATCCTGAGGATTTAATGAAAAAATTAGGAGGCTCTCGATTAGGGAATCAATTAGATTGTGCTCTCGGAACCTTTTTACCTTGGTACCAAGTAAGCCTATAGCGCTCCAGAAGCAAACCCTTCTACTAAATAACCCAGTAAACCCGTAAACCCATAACTACGTAACTCTGGGAGTATAATAGAAGAATGTGAAGAATCTAAACAGAGGAATACATGAGATCATGTTCTCGGAATCTTGAAATCGAATAGCCTCTCTCCTTAACTCTTGAACAGCAAAATTTTTAGCTGTATAACTCCGTGATTCTGGGGATTCAATAAAAGCAATAGGGAATCTTAATTGGGGATTCAGTGGGAATGTAATTTTGGAAGTGGAGTATCTTTTTAGGTGATTTCTGTTTAAGTGACTTCATTTAAGCTCTTGCTTTTGCGAACTCTTTTATCTCACAATATCAAGGGAGGTGGGATGCATATGATGGTAGACTTTTGTTGAATGTTGAAGAGGAAACATGTGATGCAGAGCAAGAAGCGTAAAATAAATCCGTTACATAGATCGTTCGAAAATAAAAGAGTTTGCAAAAGCAAGACATCAAATGAAGTCACTTAAATAGAAATCACCTGAAAAGATGTTTAGGTCATCGTACGACCGCATTTTGCGCTAATGTTGACGTTGTAGTTAGTGCAAAAACAGTCGGATACGGGAAAAATGTTATTTGGGATGTAACATAGGTTCAAGCATGGAAAATATATAGAAAATTAATCCAACACACCTCTAACAAAAACTACTAATTGTTTTCTTATCGTACTTTGTACCCCCTGGAGTACAACCACAGTTTTATAGACTGAGAGTACAAAAACCTGGTACTCTGATTAAACACGATAAAGAATAGGAACATAATAAAACCTTGGAGTGTGGCAGTGAAGCAGAATAGATAAACGAAAATATATGCACCCTGTATTTGCGACACGAACCCGAACAACCACGTCAAGCCTAACATGGAAAATAGCAACAATGCCAATCTCCACTGAAATAATATTTCATGATTTACCAGATCTCTCGTTTCAGTTTTCTTATGGAAGACATTGTAAATAATAAAAATAAATATGACGAAGTTGATGGCGACGATAATAATAAGAGGTAGCCATATGCCTAAGTAAAGACCTAGTCCTGAGGGATAACAAAGCCCCACTAGTCCTTCGCTATAATTTTCAGTGTCTATAATCAAAATTAACATGACTGGTAGAGTTGGAAACACCCAACCACACACGCATGCTTTCAGTAGTACGTATTTTGGCGGTCCTCCCAGGACCTCAACGAACCTCTTGAACTGCAGTATGGCTATGATGAGCATCCAACAGAATTCGGAGAGCATGGCGTAGTGCAAAATGGCGCCTGTTATGGAACACATCACGCCTTCAGCGTGAGAAGCATACACTTCGACGCTCACATAGAGCATTACCATTTTTATGGAGATCGCTATAGCGAAATTTAGGAGGATTTGGTTCCCGGTGTTCTTTCGCCACCTTTCAAACAGGGCAGCTGTTAGCAGTATTCCAAATATACCCACCATGGACAGTACACAATTCACGGCTGTTATTATATCTAGGATGTTGAATGCGTTTGCTTCAGTGTAGCTGCTGTCGTCGTTTGCTAGCAATAGGGCGAAGTGGGTTATGTGGTCGAATTCACAAATGGCGAAATGGTCGTTGTTGTGTGGGCCGGTGTCCGTTTTCCAAGATCCTTTGACAAGTGACTCGTCATTGCTGACCTTAAAAAAATTTAAAAAATATTACCATTAGCCTAAACGACGGTACATCAAATAATGATATATTAAGGAAATGGTTCTTGAGAAATCGCAATATTTTCGCTCTTGTCGTACTTTTTACGCTGATGAAATGAATAATTTCTATTGTTCTCTAGCAAAATGTTTTGGTACAAATATGTGGCGAAATTCTCCCAAAACTTGAACCTCTAAAGTATTTAAAACATTTTTCTATACTAGTCAACCATCCTAGGAAGGCAAGTAGCCGCGCAGAGAGAGAATAAATATAGAATAGAATAGAATACGGTTTATTGTGCAATTTGGAAGAGTTTATAGAGTTTACATTAGTAGTTATGTTAAACAATTAAACAATTACACAATTGGTCGGTGTTCGCACATCTTGCGATCTTCCACACCCCCTATCATATACTAAGAACTACTGTGAGTACAGTTATTTAGCTATTTGCATAAACTTACATCTATTTATATTACTTGAGTTATATAGGAATATAATGTGTAGTATTATCTGTATCTATGATTGATTTTGCAACAAATATTCTTTTAATTTAGTTTTGAAACTATTTCTGATAGGTTTAGTAAATTTAGTACAGTATTTAATAGGGTAGGTGCTTTATAAGAAAAACATCCTTGAAATTTATTTAGAGCATATCGTTGTATAGTATAATTGTTCGTCCGTATATTTACGTTATGAACAACGGATCTTAGTTGTAATTTGCTAAATAGATAATTTGGTATAGTATTTTTAACTAATTTGTACAAGAAAATGCAATATAAATATATAAACCTATTATTCATTTTTAGTTCTTTGCAGTTGTTTATAAAGGCAGTGACATGATGGCCATAAGGTATAGCAAATACAAATCTCATGCACGCATTTTGTATTTTTTGCAGTCTATTTTTATTGTGTTGTGTCAGAAAATCATAGTATACACTAGAGCAATAATCCAAATTGGGATAAATTAGGCTTTGTATCATTTTGAGTTTTATGTTTGGTGATAAAGATTTCTTCAGCCTGTAGAACATTTTTAATTTCATAAATGATATGGATACAATTTTATTTAAATATTTTTCGAAGCTTAAATAATTGTCAAATGTCATCCCTAAACTTTTTGTGCAATCTGACCAATTTATGACTACATCATTTAGCATTATATTATGATCATTTATGTTTATTTTTTAATGAATTTGGCGAGTACCTATACACATTGCAACTGTTTTTTCGGAGTTGATACGCAACCCATTTTCTGTACACCAGTTATAAATATTATACAGATCGATGTTTACTCTATTAATTGTTTCAGCTATATTTTCGATTGAGCAAGAAATATATATCTGTAAATCGTCTGCGTACAAATGATATTTGCAATATTTTAGGCACAGAGGTAAATCAAAAGTATATGCAGAGAAAAGGATAGGCCCTGAAATACTCTCTTGTGGGACTCCACTTTTGGTTTCTGATAAATTGCTAATCGTATCATTATATTTAACACTTTGAGCTCTATTATATATATAATTCTTAAACCATGTGAGGGTTATGTTATTGCAACTGATATATTTTAACTTAGCGGTTAGCACGTCGAAATTTACTACATCGAATACTTTGCTTTGGTCTAGGAAGATAATACTTGTGACTTGCTTATTATCCATAGCTAGTGTGATATCGTCTACAATTTGTAGCAGTGCAGATTGAGTGCTGTGCATAGGGCGAAATCCAGATTGAAATTGAGGGATTATGGAATTCTGATAGAGATAGGATTTAAATTGGTCGGCAATAATTTTTTCTATTAATTTTGATAATGCTGGCAGGATGCTAAGTGCAGTTTTCTATCTTAGGAAATGGAAGAACAAGAGCAATTTTCCATATATTGGGAAATTGACCAGTGGTCAATGACAGGTTAATTATGTCTACAATTGCATTTATACAGTAGGGTAATACTAGATTCAACATTTTAACATTTATTTCATCAATTCCTATGGCTTCTGATTTGATTGTTTTTATATCGTCACTGTTAGACAGAGACAATCAATCTTCTTAAGCTAGCTAGCTAGCTATGGTTGATTAGTACATAAATCTTTTTTCCCTGATATCTACCGATACTCAAAAAATTAGAGAAATATTAAAAACAAGATCTGAATCAAATGTGGGACATTTAGGAAGTTGGAATTACTTCCAGTACATGTTATTGCTGTATCAATTGACATAGATGAGAATAACCTTGCTGACCTACCACATTTTGACAAAATGCGATAATACCAGAGTGTTCTCTGGTCATACAGAGAAGTTAAATTGCTCAATATTTGCACAATTTCAAGCCTTTAGAGAATTTGGTATATTGCCCTGGGTTTAGCAAAGAACAGATCCGGAAAAGTAAGAAGTTTGTCATTGAAATCTAGAAAACCAGAACTGAGAGGCATTGAACCATTTGAGAGCAGCTATGTTTCAAGGGCTTGATAAGCTTCTACTACTATATAGACATGCGCTTTTCCACCATTTCCAAAGAGCAAATTATAAAGCATTATCTTGGCGTACTGCTGATGTACCAAACCAAAGCGTACCTCCATCCGTACAGAGTGGCTGGAGAATTTAAGAACAGCAATTACTACCAATAAAAATTAGTATCGTTGAAATATTTGGAACTGGTCTTGTGCCAAGGAGATATAGGTAACAGTACATCTTATTGTAGTTGTGCCGGTAAAAATCAGAAATGTATGAAAGGTGATTGTCATATTTACGACTTCGATGTTCAGGAAAATGATCCTGATACTATTAATATATAAATATACATTGTATTCTTTAAGTAAAAGTTGTCGTGACTATTTTTTTTTGTATTATAAAGATATAAAATGTAAAAAAGTTTCATTCCATATTTTCCCCAAGCTATTATATCTACTAATATTTTATTATATCACCACCGCATACTATCAAAATAGGGAAGCGGATCTGGTTTTGAAATGAAACCAACTTTTAAAAAAAAAATTATTTTTGACAATTCGGTTACACGCGTTCTCTTTTATCATGTTATCAACTTAGTTCAGCTTAATCACACGGGGTGGCGGAGGATTCGCATTTAAAATACGTAAAAACATGTTTTTCACGATAACTTTATTATTATTGACTTGACGAAAAAGAAGTTAAATTTAAAAATAGAAAATCTCGCAGAAGAGCATAGTCCGGTTAATTTGAAAATATAATATATAATTCTTTTGAAAATACACGTTTTCTCGCCGTAACACTAATATACAAAAAAGTAATTCCTTGATTTTTTCACGAAAAAATTAATTAGGGGATGAGATTTTTTGGGGTAGGTGAAATAGGTAAATATTGATAGAGCCGGAGGATGAGAGTGGTGGTCAATTAGGAGAAGGGGGGGGGGGGGGGGGAGGCAAAAAGAAAATCATTCTATAACTTTTTTCCCTGTCTGAAAAACCAAACTGGAATTTGTTCGCTGTATTTGACTGATTTTTTTTCAAATGAACAAACTTGTCGGAGGGTAAAAACCTCTTGCATTCTTTTTTCAAGTGCGTTTTTGAGTACGAAGGCAAGGGTTGAGAGAAGAAATTTTTTACAGATAAGTGAGGGTTTTTTTTACTTTTATTTAAAAAAAAATATTGCCATCCAAGCAATAGGAAGGGAGGTAGGGGGCATAATGCGTTTGCGGGAATAAAGAGTTAAAAAAAGGATCAGGACTTCGGACCTTGATATTCGGCAATATAAATCTTGTTTCCATCTTAATATTTTATCCTTTACCAAATATTAAACTCATTATAAATAATTATTTAACACCGTCACGAGTTTTCGCGGCCCATTTCTCTAGTTGTAGGTGTCTATTGTATACATAAAACAATTATTTTTCCGTTTAACTCACTCTAACTCAAAGACGTCACAATGGATTAGTCCCAAATTTGTATCGGGTTATCACTATATATTTGTTAACAAAATGTGTTAATAAAAGTAGTTTAATAAATGCAGAAAGCATTATTTTTTTCTGTCATAATTTGCACTCTCAGATGTAACATGCGGAAACTTTTTTAATAGTTATTTTTGTATCTAGGGTGCAAAATACTACTTTGGTGATCGAGAACGAAAGTTTTTTGACGAGGCGCAGCCGAGTCAAAAAATCGTTCAAGATGACCAAAGAATTTTGCACTCGAGATGCAAACAATATTTTTTCTACAACTTTCATTTGATTAAACTAAACCCATTAGTTAAAAAAAATTGTACTGTTATTAAAATAAAACAATTTAAAAAATTCTACTTTCAGTTGATTTATTTGATAAAACTATAAATATTTTTGAACTAGATGTTTGTTTAATTATCGTGTACATATTAAAAATTATAAAAATAGGCAATAATGGTATGTGATGTGCAAAATATTTTGCACCCTGATGCGCAAAATATTTTGCTCACGATGTCATGGTAACGCAAAAAAAATAATGTCAATGAAAAAATGTCTCATTTTAGACACTGACATTAATGCGCAAACATAGCCTTTTTTTGACAGTTGTAGAAAAAAGATTTTATTTAACTTGCAATGTTTGTATGTTAGTTTGTTTGTTTAGGTCGAATCTTGCAAGCTGAATTTCGAGTAGTTCTAACTAAGCTAGAGGTTTGAAATTTGGCACACGTGCATAAGTCCGGTGACAATGCAACATAGTTTAGTCATTATCGGTCTAAATCCAATATGGCGGACGTCCCAAGATGGCGGATCGCCTTTTACTTTACAACCCCCTTGATATGGTTTGACGAGTAAAATACGACAAACTATGTGACGTCATTCTAAATTCAAAGGGAAGAGGTGGGAAAGGGGTGGGAAGAGGTGGGAAAGAAGTGGGAAGCAGTGTTAGAGGGGTGAGAAGACGGGAGAAGGAAGGGGTGGATAGCGGTGGCAAATAAAGGGTTTTGTTTTGTCTGTCTGTAAAATAAGTAGACTAAAATGTAAAAAAATAAAATAATATAAAAAAAATATTTTTAAGAAAAAGCTTTTATTTGTAAAACTACTAAAAAGTAAAAATAATTTTTTTTCATACACCTGGAAACCAAAAGCTTTGGGGGCGGTCAGTTGAGCAATAGCGCTATATGACCGTCCCCAAAGCTTTTGGTTTCCAGATGTATGAATTTTAAAAAAATTATTTTTACTTTTTAGTAGTTTTTCAAATAAATGCTTTTTCTTAAAAATATTTTTTTTGTATAATTTTATTATCTTTCGAAATAGATACCAAGTGTATCGAGAAGAAACGAAGATAAAGGATGGATGTAACTTTTTTACTTGAAACTTTTTTTCTAGCATAAGCAGTTTTCGATAAAATTGAAAGTGAGTGATTGATGGCCCGGTACTGTAATTAATTGATGTTAGATTTTTTTTTAATGCCTTATTTATATTAACGTCCTGGACAAGTTTAACTAATGCTACTTTACCACTTAACCAGGACGGCGGCGAGATGAGATACGATCACCCATCCAATTGACGGACTCGCTCTGGCGTGCTTGACTTCGCCGATCGAGGTCCCGTCACTGAAACCGGAACCGTACCTCACCTCACTTTTTCCACTTTTTTTGCATATTATTATATTCCCTCTTCAATCTTCAAAAGTGTCACTCCTTCACGGTTGGTAAATTAAAAACTTAAAAAACTAGATAAAAACCATACTCGTCGTCGATTTGTTTAACTTTTTATATAATTGTTGCACATTCTTTAGAATACTCTTCGCAGTTTTTTGTAAATGTTAATTTTTGGGCATTTTGTCTTATATTGACGACTTAGTTGATAAAACACTTGCCAGTATAAAAAAAGTAAAAAGGAGCAACTACATCTATAATTCAAACTTGCGATCCTTGGATTTCAAACTAAAATTCTACCTATTACACCACCATACCCTGTTTTTGAAAACGATAATATTGCCAATATAATGTCACTATTTGAAAATCATGTCTACGTTTTAATATTATATTGTTGGGAAATATATATTAGTTTCTATTCAATTATCAAACTAAAAAAATTAGAATTTTTTTTTCAAATTTTAAATGATTAATAACTTTTTTTATTTACCAATGTTAAAAAACAAATTATGTTTGTTTTAGGCATTTTTAATGTTGTAACGCAAACTTAGTTTTTGCGAATTTTAAATGCGAATTCTAAATTAGAACCTTCAGTTGCTGTAATACTAGGCCAATATTTTTAAACAATTTCAAGAACCTGGCGTATTATTTCAGTCATATTTGTTTCAAAAGTCACTCACCTTATAATTCCAATAAGCACAACTGCTGTTATAATCAACGTCTCTAGGTGTGTTGAACATAAAATAAATATTGCCCTCCATAGATTTTTCGAAGCCTGGCAGCAGGACCCCACAAATCATGGTGGTTTTTACATCACTCGGCGATTGTTCGTTAAAGAGGACATCCGAGAAAAAAATAGTAACCACCAATTTCACCGTCTCCCCACTTTGACGAACCTGATCTAGCAACTCGTCACTCAAAGCTATCGCAGTTTCCAAATTTTCGTTATCGCCAAGCTGAGTGAGGTTAACGCTGTTTTCCAGTAGAGATATCCCACACGTAGTAGAGTCACAATTCTCTAACACCAAACCACTCGTATTTGTTCCCTTTAAATCATAAGCTGCTACCGCGAAATTTTCGTACATTATCGGATCACCATCGAGCTCATTTATGAGTTTTGCCATTTCATCGATGGAGTGCAGAATTTTATCCGTTGCGTCATACTTTACTTGAGACTCCCGTAAAACGTCTCTATTTACCTGAAAAAGACCACTTATAATGTGAGCTGTCAGATCCATTTCATCTGAACCAACTTCCCCCACCGCATAATTTAAAATTTCCGAGATTAAATAAATGTCGACAGGCAACAGTTTGTTCGGTACATCTAACGTAATAGCTAGTACTTTCTTCAGTTTGTGGCTTGTTGTGGAATTCGACTTTAGGATATTCTCCAAATCACTCGTAACGTTTTTATCGGTCTCTAACAGAGCAAAGTGAGTCGCGTGCGTACTCTCGCAAACAGAAACAAGGGAAGATCGCTGCGGTGTCTTGTCTCTCGCCCAGTGCCCTTTCATCACGTCATCACCTTCGGCGGTATAGTTCCAAAACGCACAAAGTTCCGCGTTGTTGTTTTTCGAGTAATAATAAAATTTTAGCGGTCCGTTCATTTCCTGGTCGATAGACGGCATAACTATACCGATTATCTGACCTATGTTATTGTAGGTCTTGTCATGACCCTCATTGAACAGCGCGTCTGTGAAGTATATAGTAACAAATATTTTTGACGACGAATCAGCTTCCAGTTGTTGCCGCAATGCCACATCAAAGACTAGAGCGGTATTCAAATTATCGTTGTCTTCTAGAGACGTCAAATTAACGTCCTCACGCAGAATATTGATATTGCAAGATGCGTCGCAGCCTTCTATACTGATTCCAGCTATGTTGCTATCAATTATAATAGCAAAGTTTTCTCTTGTAATTTCTATAATGTTGAACCCCTGCACAATTCTGTCCACGTGATATAGAATTAAGTCAGTAGCATCATACGTCAATTGTGAGTCAACCAAAATGTTTCTGGGAATATCCATGATTAAATTTATCATATCTGCAATAAGTTTTAAATCTGAAAGATCAACTATGTTCAACTGCGACAAAATTTGGGCCACATAGTAGACGTGGATGGCTTCGAACAAATCAGTATAGCGTGTAATAGCGTTTAGCGTTCTACTTAATTTTTCGGAGGACGGAAAGTCACCTTCCATGATTTCCATCAACGTTTCTGTTAGATTAGGAGCACTTTTGCTTCCATCTTCTATTAATACGAAGTACGACGCTTTTCTAAAGTCGCATCTCATATAAATATCACTTTCGATTGTGTCGCCTACAATATTCCAGGAATTGGTGTTTTCATCATCCCAGTAAGCGCAAACTAGTTTGGACTTGTAATTGTTGAATAAAACTGCTATGGTGCCTTCGAGTTCCTCGTTCAGGTAAGGTATCGACAAACCTAAGACAAAGCTTTTGCTCATAGTTTCGTTAGTGCTAAATAATACGTCATTTAAAAAAAAAGTTACGATAATTTTCTGATATCCCCCCTTGGTAACGATTTGGTTAAGCAGCTCTTCACTTAATATAATCATAGCTGTCACACCTGTAGGCCCAGGAGGCACTATAGCGTCTGTGAAACTCTTTACGCCCAGATTTAATGTGCAGTATGTGCCAAATTCTGTCACCATTACACCATTGTTTTCAGTGGAAGTTATCTCGCATACAGCCAGACTAAATCCATATTTTGTCGGGATCTGTACGTATGACTTTTCAAAACCAGCAATGTTGTTGATTTCGTTCAAGATTTGATTCAAGGCACCATACTGAATCTGGGATTCAAGTAGTACCGGATTAGGTATCAGCAGAATGTTGTTGATGATAGTGCTAAGAGTATCAAGTCCATGGTCGGGTAATCGATCGCACTGTGACAAAATGTCTGATATCAGATGAACATCTACAGATTCAAACTCGTAGTAGTAATAGGAAATGTCCTCCACTTTATACAGTTTTTCTGGGAAATATACCGTTGAGTTTAACAGATCTACTAGTGCGCTTGTTATGTTGTCGTACCCTTCGTTTCCCGCGATTAGTGTGAAGTAATTTTGTTGGTAGAAATTACAACTTAGCCTTTCAGAACCCCTTGCTTGGCTCTCGTAAGCCCAGTTTGTTTCTTGATAGCTCCACAAGGCGCAATCATAGCCTTTGGATGCGTCCTCTGTAGACATGTTAAAGTATAGTTTAATTTCATGAGATAATATCCGATTGAAGTTTGGTAGGAAGACTCCAAAAATTTTGCTAGTTTCCTTATCACTGCTTTCCGCGTTAAATAGCGCGTCATTGTAGTACACCGTCAGTATTAATTTTGCAACGTAATCGTCATCTTCGTAATACAGCAATTGCTCGATCAGATTTTGATTTATCTTCAATTCGATATCAAAATTGTTCAGGTTTGTACTTTCATCATCAAATAAGTTTTCGTATAGTAGCGTGACCTCGCACTGGTTTTGGCAGTTCTCCAAGGATATGCCGAACATGCCAGATTCTGAAAGCAGAGACACGATCACTATGATATTATCTTTATACATTTTTTTATTACTGTCATATTTTTGGACAATCCTATTAAACTGGTACAAAATCATATTTGTTGCATTGTATTTTTGCTGAGATTCTTTGAGGGCATCCTTTGATACCTTCATAATATTACTCACGATATTTAAGCAAGTCTCTACTACGAGGGTGTTGACTTCAGCAACTCTGGATAACAACTGGGCTATTATAAAAATATCCAGTGCTTGTAGGTAACCATAATAGTTGCTAACGATAATATCGGTTTGGTGCAAAATTATTTCCACAGGTTCCTGGGGATTTAACATTTTCTCTAGTATCGAAGTGATGTTAAATAAGTTATAGACTAAGGCAAAATACTTTGGTTTCCAAAATTGACACTCAAGAAACTGGTTTATTGGTATAGGTGGATTCTCGGCGTTCCAAAATCCTTTCTCGTAAGTTGTGTCATTGCTGTCATTGTAATATACGGAGCAGGTATAATTTGAGGTAATATTTAAATTGACGTTGTATAAGAGTTTTATGTTCCCATTGAACGATTCGTTAAAGTTTGGTATAGCAACTCCAATTACTTTCGACGTAATTTTTGAGTTGGCGTAGTCTTCTATGAACAAGGTGTCATTGAAAAAAATAACGGTCACTATTTTGGGGGTATAGTTAATAGCACTGACCTCCAAAAGTTGATCCACTAATTCCTGACTGATTAACATAGCTGTATCAAAATTTTCTAGATCCGTAACTTCCATCTCGTTTGGTGCTGTTCGAAGCAAAGTGATATTACATTTGATTGAACAGTTTTTCAGAACGAAACCATAAACGCCTCCATCCGTTAGGAATTGAACGACAGCGTAAAAATTATCCTTTTGTATCATTTTGGGTGAATCGAATTGTTGCAAAATTGCATCGAAATAGCTTAGGATCTTCCCGGTGGCATTGTACATTGCTTGGGATTTTTCTAGTACTTCCATGGGGATATCTATGACTTTATTCACGATGTCAGCGACCAAATCTAAATTGTCCTCAGTTGTTAGCGTTGCTTCGTAAAGTATAGCGGAAATGAGCATCACATCTATCGGTTGAAAATCCATGTAATAATTCGATAGAAGCGCAGAAGCATTCGTCAGCTTTTCCGATGAGCTCGCTGGGAGGGACAATATTTTTTGAAGTTCGCCTGTAATGCTGAATTCTTCCTTTTGCACTAAACCGAGATGAGTCAAATGATCATAAATGCAAAATACTGCAGATTGCCCGTCGCTTTTCTTCGCGTCATTTTCCCAGGAACCTTTTTTTATATCCAAGTCGTAGCTCCAAAAAGAACAATTAAAATCGTTAGCAATGTTAGAGTTGTTATATATCGTAGATATCTCCCCGCAAAAATTTTCTCCCAAGTCGGGTAGGAGAACTCCCATAATCATGCCGGCGTTTTTACTGTTCACTTTTTCTTCACTAAAAAACTTTGAGTTTTTATAAACGATCACGATAATTCTTGAATTGTCTTCTTGAGTTAGGTAGATGTGGTCCATCAAGGATTTGCTTAAGACTACGGCTGCGTTGAGGTTTTCAATTCTCTTAATTTCATCCAAGTCGAAGAAGTTGAATATTTTATATATAGTGAAGTAGATTTCACTGTAGGATTTCAAAACGATCCCGCTTAAATTGGAGTCCTTTATATAGTACGAGATCAAGAAAAAGTTTGCTTCTGTGAGCTCCCCGATGTATTTTGAGTTTATTATTATTTGGTCGGTGTAGTATAAAATTCTGTCCGTAGCGTTGAATTCAATTTGGGATTCTCTCAACACGTCCTCTGGTACATTCATCAACTGGTCTATGATTTTCACAACTGTGGATATGTCTATACCGTCACTGCTTGCAAGTTGTTCCAAGAATTTCGATATGAGATGGATGTCCAAAGGAAGTAGATTTTCATGATTCGTAGCTAATTCAGCTACTTGCTCTACGTAAGCCTCAGGGTTGTTTAAAGCTATGATGTTGGTTAAGTTAACTGTTATGTTTGTTGACTGTCGAATGTTGCAAGGCTCTTCTAATTCAGACCATTGGGCTCCGTTTATGTAGTCACCGTAGCAGAGCCTAGTCATTATAGAACCGTCTCTTTTTAGACAGAATCCTTCTCTTGGTTTGTCAGCTACTTCGTTGATATTCGTGATGGGCCAAGTCGCAGTGTGAGAGGCGTCAACGGTTTGGATTCCCACGCAACTATCGACCCCGAAAACATTGATAAAAGTGAATTGAGTTAGGTTTTGCTCTAAGTAACCCCTGAGCGCGCTATAGAACTTCAATGGTTCGCTGTTCGCGGGATTGACGACATGGAAATTTATAGTAATTTCGGAATTTGTCTCGTCGATATCGACAATCTTGTATATCCTCGCGATAAAATTTGAGATGATGGGAAACGATTTTATTTGGTCAGCTAGAAGGTTCCGAAATGACTGTACAGCTCCATTTGATAGAGGGTTAAAGCCCACGGCGTAGTTGGTTCTCAATATAACTACGTATTCTTCTTTGGAGCCATCGGGGTACCTGCAAAACGAGAGAAAACATTGGCTTATGAACATAATTTGACGCTTATTTAAATTACTTTGTTTTTCAAATTTTTACATAGTCCGAAATATTGAAGCCGCCATTTTATTTTTGAAAGTTATAATATCAGATTCTTAACTAAAGAAGTGAAGGGAATCGAACCATCTTTTTTTTAAAACATCTTGGGCAATTTTTTAAAGTTTCAGTCCGCTATACTGAATTCACCATTTTGTTTTTGAAAATTTAGTATCAATCAATGAGTCCAAAAACTTACGAATATTAATTTTAATGGCTGGCTATTTGGAGAATTACCCCACTGATGCGGTGTAATTTTTTGCCATATTTTTTAATGATCTTCTATTTAAGTAGTTTCTACTTAGTAAAGAAAAGTATGCGTCGTTTTGTATTTTTAAGCTTTAATGTCGGTATGCCAAACATGTAAACCTGTTAAAGTTTTTCAAATTATGGCGGCCATATTGGATTCGCCATTTTGAATTTTTAACTTTTCATATCGAATTAGAAGTAAAGTACTCCTAAAATGCCTAACTACCAATTTTAATGAATGTCGACCAAATTTGAAATTTGTCTCGTTTTTTAGAGTCCCACCCATTGTGCACTGGTCGCAGCTTAATGAACAAACTGCAATTGAACCACAACCGAGCACTAATACTCTATGGTTTGTAAGAAAACTTTATTTTAAATCGTTTTTTATTATCACCAGCGTATTTATCAAAGAGAAAAAAAAATGATTGTTTGATTCATTTTTAAATTTTTTTCTTCTTGTCCCTGTTTTTCCCA
Organism: Rutpela maculata; assembly: GCA_936432065.2. Taxonomy (NCBI): domain Eukaryota; kingdom Metazoa; phylum Arthropoda; class Insecta; order Coleoptera; family Cerambycidae; genus Rutpela; species Rutpela maculata. Next base: position 216,009,605 of record OW386287.2, read on the forward strand.
TTACGGTTTGTTGAAATATTTCTTTTTCGTGTTGGTTTTTTTCTCTTCTCTTTTTCTTTTAGGCAAATAATATACAGGGTGTCTCACCGGAAACTGAATCGATCGATATAGAGAAAAGTACGCATCAGAAATTTTTGAAAATTTTATGAGTTACTAAAGTCAGTGTGGCCAATCCAACTAAAATAATTACAAGCAGCTGGCACTTACGCTTATACCGGAAGTCGATACCAACTTGCTTATTTTAAATGGAACACCCTATATATTTCAGGGTTTTCGAAAAGAGCGTAAAATTCTGAGTCAAAAACATGTAGGATACCCTATGCCTAAATCCATCCGTTTCAGAGATATTTGACATTTTATAGAAAATTTGACAGGTGCAACGGTTTGCAAGAACCGTTATAACTTTCTTCGTGTAAAAGATCCTCATTTGCTTCTTGGCACATAAAAAGAACACAAGGAGAACTACGTTCTACAACTGAAATAAATTCAATAATATCATACCAAGTGTTCCGTTTTTCGCGTTACATTTTGTCAACTTCAAACCGCGAAAACTTGTTTAGGTCAAATGGAACACCCTGTATTTTTTTACGTCAAGTTGTGTAAAATTGAATTCCCTTTTTTCTGATATTAGCATTGTGGGGTTAAAGTTTTCAACTTTTTGAAATATTTGCGATTTTATTAGAAATTCATGAATTGTTGTAATCATTTCATCAAAATAGCCATGATTAGAAACAATCAGTCATTATCTTATGTCAAAAAATGCCAACACGTTTAAATTACACCCACGAAGACTTTTTAAATTTGTTTATTATTTATGGAGAATGTGATAAGGTAATATCAAGAACTTGCAGCACATTTGCTAATCGATATCCAGAAAAACGGAAAATAACACTAACACTGTAACATGCGTATTAATCGAATTGAAGATACAGCATGAACTAAAATAGCAGAGATAAGATCAATTTAAAACATGATTCCATTTTAATTTAATAATTGCTCAAAATTCCGCCCTCGAACCTCGATACATTTTTCGCATCTTCGGATTAGTTCCTCATGGGTAGGTAGCTCTTCTAATTGAATCCTGTGATATGTTTTGAAATGCATTTCTTACTCTCTGCATACAATCTTCAATGGTTGTTAATGGGCTCCCATAAACTTTATTTTTAATAGTTCCCCAAATAAAATAATCCAGAACTGATAAGTCGGGTGAGCGAGGAGGCCATAAGAAAGGTCCATTATTGGCAATCCATTGATCATAAAAAGTTTCTTGTAAATAATTATTAATTAAATATGCGTTATGTGGGGGGGCACCGTCGTGCTGATAAAAAATGTTTCTTATGTTCGGCGAGAGGTAAATTTTCTAAATAGTCATTATTCAAATTTTGTAAGATATTCAGATATCTTTCACCTAAAAAAAAAACAAAAATTTACCTATACATATTAGTAGAAGAGTAAATTTAATTTACCGTTTAAATTTTCCTGATAAAATTGTAATGCCACCACTCTATCGTTTCTTATGGCACAGTAAACATTGAACTGCCAACTTTCCTGAAAGTTTCGCTCTCTGAACATATGAGGATTTGAGTCACTCCAATAATGCGAATTGTGTCTATTAAAAAGTCCATTTTTAGTAAATTTTGCTTCATCTGTCCATATAATATTTCCCAAATAAGAATCGTCACCCTCAGACCTCATTAGAATAAACTCACAAAAATTCTGTCTTCTCAGGAAATCTGTTTCTTTTAATCCTTGAACCATATGGAATGAAAACGGGTGAAACTTATGTTTTAATAAGATTCTGTGAATTGAATCCTTGCATAGTCCCGATTCCAGAGCAGCTTGTCTTAATGACATCCTTGGAAATGCATGAAAATATCCCAGAATGACTATTTCAATGTTTTCGTCATCAACAATAGGTTTTCTTCTTTGCATTTTTGCCTTGACAGAGCCATAATTTTTAAAATTTTCCAGTATGCGTTTTACAGTGTTTGGTGACGGTTTCCGTTTTTCTGGATATCGATTAGCAAATGTGTTGCAAGTTCTTGATATTACCTTATCACATTCTCCATAAATAATAAACAAATTTAAAAAGTCATCGTGGGTGTAATTTAAACGTGCTGGCATTTTTTGACATAAGATAATGACTGATTGTTTCTAATCATGGCTATTTTGATGAAATGATTACAACAATTCATGACTTTCTAATAAAATCGCAAATATTTCAAAAAGTTGAAAACTTTAACCCCACAATGCTAATATCAGAAAAAAGGGAATTCAATTTTACACAACTTGACGTAAAAAAATACAAGTTGTTCCATTTGACCTAAACAAGTTTTCGCGGTTTGAAGTTGACAAAATGTAACGCGAAAAACGGAACACTTGGTATGATATTATTGAATTTATTTCAGTTGTAGAACGTAGTTCTCCTTGTGTTCTTTTTATGTGCCAAGAAGCAAATGAGGATCTTTTACACGAATAAAGTTATAACGGTTCTTGCAAACCGTTGCACCTGTCAAATTTTCTATAAAATGTCAAATATCTCTGAAACGGATGGATTTAGGTATAGGGTATCCTACATGTTTTTGACTCAGAATTTTACGCTCTTTTCGAAAACTCTGAAATATATATGGTGTTCCGTTTAAAATAAGCAAGTTGGTATCGACTTCCGATATAAGCGGAAGTGCCAGCTGCCTGTAATTATTTTAGTTGGATTGGCCACACTGACTTTAGTAACTCCCAAAATTTTCAAAAATTTCTGATGCGTACTTTTCTCTATATCGATCGATTCAGTTCCCGGTGAGACACCCTGTATATTTAATAATTTTATTAATACCAAAAAAAAACTTTTCTTTCGGTTCAAAATGTACAAATATAAAAATACAACAAAACATACATTTATCTAATTAGGAGGGCATCAAAGCTATAGAATGCATTTTTTGATAACATACTTATAATTTCAAGTTTATATGAATTAAAATTGCTAATATTACATCCACTGGAACTGCAAAAACAATTTTGAAAATTTTTAATAGGCTTAGAATGTCATGAAACGTCGAAATTTTTTAGTTTGAGCAAAAAAAATTTCTGTCTGTTGGTCTGTCGTTCTATCGGTTTGTCTGTGACTTTTTTGTGCGCACGATCACTTTGGAACCGTTTAAGATATTGACTTGAAAGGACCCCGTAACCTATTAATTTTTCGGCATTGGTACCATGGAGACTTTTATTCAGGATGATTTCATAAATAACATATTTCAATTTCAACCAAATCTACCGGACATTATTTTACATAAGAAACGTGCGGGGTCCTTTGGTACACGTATGTATTTTAACGAGATATGGAACTATATTATATTTTGATCTTATTTCATTAAACTGTTAGGGGTTAAATTGGGGTAAATGGTAAATATTTAAATCAAGCAAGAGTCCATAAAATTGGTATTTAGTATATATGAGAGCTTCTAAGGTCTCAAAATTTTTTTTTGGTATTAGCCACCTTACCACCCCCACCCATTATTGAAGGGGGTGAAAAAATAAAATTGTGATTTAATGTGTGAACCAAGGGTCTCAAAAAATTTTTTTTACTTCATCCACCAGTTGATTTCCAGAACAAGTCTGCATCTAAGACAACTCCTAAAAATATGCTGTTGTTACAAAATTCTGTAGAATACAGGGTTTTCTATTATAAAAATTCACGTAGGCTATTTTAGACGAATTTAATATGAGATTATTACGATCACACCAAGCAGAAAATTCATCTAATGCATTATTGATTTTTCTTAATGCAACATATCAATATTCCGATCTGCCACAGCTATGGTGCTATCGTCAGAAAACATAGTCATCGATCCAATTTTTGCGTGGTTTGATTGACTGAGGGTTAGAGTATTATGTCGATTAAGTCGAATTGTAATATCACTACATGTTTACGCCTCTTTAATATAAATCTTTTGAAACTTTATGCCATGAATTTTCCATAATTTTTCATTTTAAATCGGCGAAATTAGATCCGCCATTTTGAATTCAAAAAAATTTAGATATCATATTCATTTTTACCGACCTCAAAAACCCTCGGGTATAAATATTCGCGACAAAATCATTTGAATTTCCTGAGATAATATTAAAAACATTTTCGAAATAAAATTTTTTTTGAGTTTCTGAAAAACCTAAAAAGTGTTATAAAAGGTTATATTTAAACCTAATTTACTAAGAATTTAGTAGTGAGGTAGTAGGAAAAACCGCTCCATCATACCTTAAAAGAAATTCGTTTGAACTTTTTGACACCACTTCTGGATAAAGAAAGGCCTCGCACCAATAAGTACCAGGTCCATCACCGTGTGGATAGAAGGAATACAGTGCTGAAACTGTGGTTACAGTTGAGACACTAACTTCCATTCTTGATATGAGGGTATCACTTGCAGCATCAGTAAAACAAAAAACCATCGGAGCAGTGCTATTTTCGTGAGCAACCCAGCTTGCAGGGTTCGTAAGGTTAACGGAAAATGTGTCCACTTTTTCATCATACTTTAAAATTATATCGCTTTCAACTTTGGAAAGCTCTACTTCATACAAAAGGCATTTACTGTCTGTGTCGGTTTGCGTTAGCATCCAGCCATCTAACGAGATGACTCCATATTTATATTGTTCCCCAAAGGTAGTGTTTCCTGCCCAGTAGGTGTAGTTTATTAGTGCATTCGAGTTGGACCAAATGTAGTCATCATCTAGGTTCTTTTTTAAGCCAATGTGACAAACTTCATTCGACAAAGAAGGGTATAGCAAATTCTGGTAAGGTTGTAGAAACTCAGCCTTAGAAGCCGACGGTAATGAGTCCATGGAACCTTTGCAGAAACATTTAGACTTTGTCGAGTAATCACTCTGCATGCACACGTTGGTTAAGGGAAAACTTTGAGAGCAGAAACTTTTGATGCGGTTAGGTAAACTTCTGTAGGCACATACAGCCGTATGTTTTTCGTCGCAAGACACTGCTTCGACGTATGAGGTATTGTAAAAGATTAGGCAGTTTTTTTCTTTTAGGGGTCCGGAAAAGTGATAATTATTGCAGGTGTCATCGATACACTCTGTATAAGCTAGTTTGTAGTCCGATGCTGGCTCCATCCATCGTAGCATATCTAGAAAAAAAAACAACAATATTCATTAACAATTTATTATTACCGATCGAGTCATTATTTCTTCTTTTTGAGACCACGATTAATTACAATCAGTTAATATTTTCAAGGTGATAACATTGTTGTATGCCATTTTGCTGTGTGCAAGAGAATGCCTCAGAAGAGGTTTTAGCTACATTTATACGCCCATACAGATTCAGTAAACTTAGTTTTATATAAGGGTCCTGAGACAAACGAACGCAAGGAAGAAAACAGATAAATTAGGAATAGAAAGACGTATCTACTCCCATTACAATGCATATTGTGTTAGAAGTGATAGGTACCGATTACCGATGGCCTACGTTGACACATGACAAGGTGATAAAATAAGATTTCACGAAGTGTAGAACGTGCTGAAAGCAGTAGATCCGTATTTCCTTTCCTAATTTCTCTATTTTCTTTCTTATTCTCGTTTATCACAGGATATATAATCTCTATAAATGTGTTTAATATATGTAGCGACAGCCAGGCGACCTTGAGGGCTCTTATATTATCAAGGTGACCTGTAACCTGGTGCTGCCAAAACATTCTAACTGAGCTGTACGAACTCGGCTCAGTTAAACTCATATGGGTGCCTAGACACAGCGACGTGGGGGCAATGAAGAAGCAAGAACTCTTTTTCCCTGGAGCCAGCCTTCTTTCTGCCAAGAGCCTGATTAAATCAGAGCTACGAGACTGGGCTATAGCACAGTTTAGCAACTATTGGGCTCGGGGTCAGAGCTCAAATAAAAGTATTTGAAAAAAGTATTTCTATTTGAAATACTTTCAGTATTTGAAGCACTTTGCTTCAAATCCGTTCGATTCTCAGTATTTGGTACTTGGTATTTGAATTACTTTGCTTGGTATTTCAAAACTCTCCGGCATTTGAAGTACTAGACGTTATTTCAAATACTTCTCAAAGCACTAAATACAAAATAAGTACCTAACATATCGGTCTTAATTTTTAATCGACCTACTTCTTTCTTACTTATTGTTTATTTCTAGCGCTATTAGTTCTTAATAAGTAGGTAAGAAAGGTTAAAGGTATGTAACTATTCCTATAATGTGTTTGACTCACTTTTTGAACTTCGGTAGTATGGGCAGGGCTACTGCAATGAGAAAAATTAACGACCTCTTTAAAAATATGATGGTATCCATTTAACAGGAAATAAATGACGCAAAATACGTATGGACGACGGCAGATATTTGGTCTCGAAAACGAGAAGTTTTTTTGGCCTAACAGTCCATTGGATTGATATCACTTACACCAGACTTTCTACAGCCCTTTCTTGTAGAAGATTCTGCGGAACTCATAGTTACAATAAAATAGCAGAGATTATGGAAGATATTCACTCCAAATTCCACATCAATAATGATAAATTAGTTACCACTATTACAGATAATGGATTCAATTTCGTAAAGGCTTTTGGGCGATTTGGTTTAGACAGTAATGTCAGTAGTGAAAACGCTTCCTATGATGACGACGACGCGAGTATTCAGATGAAGAATATAATTTGTTCATGGATGTCAACGATTGCTCAGGAGAAAATTTGGGCCATCCTAATTTACCAAAACATGCCAGCTTCAAACTAATAGTTAAAACAGATGTGAAAAATATTATCAAAAAAGCTGTAGCCTACGAACGAAACGTACAAATTATATAAATAAATGTTCCATACTCTGGAAAAAGTCAGGACGCCCCTAATCAGCAGAAATTGTACAGAAAGTTCTTAAACGTGCTCTTAGCTATTCTGGACCTACGCATACATTCTATAATGCAGTTTCCCAAATAATAAAAGATAAAGAAAAACTGTCAGCAATTTTTAAAGAACTGCGAATTGAAGATCAGTGTTTCAAAGAATTCGAGTTCGAGTATTTGCAAGGAGAACATAACACTTTTTATGGGTATTTATTGCCATGTTTAGGTTCAGTTCTTAAAGAAATTTGAAGTTTGAAACTGAAAAATTGAACTACGAGAATGAAATATTAGATGCCTGTAAAAGAGATTTAAAGTATTTTTCGATTTAACTAGCCCAGAAGGTAAAGAAGCTATTATTGCGTCTTTCAGATTACCACAGTTTAATCCCAGATGGAGAGGCAATTTCAAAAGTTACACAAATGACGACTTAAGCGAATCGATTCCAAAAATGATTATAGAAATGGTTTGCCAAGAAGAATCAGAATCTTATAATGACGATGTACTGAGTTGAGTGGCATCAGCGAACCTTGTAAGCCGATATTAATTGAAGAGAAATGTTTTGAACTAGATGATTTTTTGACAGGAATTTCAAATACTGAAACTACAAAAAGCAGTGCGATGAAAATAATAGAACTCGAATTACTTCAGTATTTAAATGATGTTGATACCTAAATAAGTGTCTTGAATAAATATCCGTCCATCAGAAACCTTTTCTATCGCTAAAATACTTGCTTACCTTCATCGGCTCTAGTCGAAAGATTGTTTTCCTTTGCGGAATTATAAATCCGCATCGAAGGAATGCATTAAGTGACATAAATATTAGAGTATATTTGAAATATTTTATATGCTGGAAATTTCAATTACTTCCTGTGAAGCAGAGTATTTGGTAATTGAAACTGCAAATACTTTAGATGGTATTTGGTATTTGATATTTGAAATACTTTTATTGGGTATTTGGAGTAGCTGTGGCTCAAGCTCCCACATGAGTCGAGGCTCCATAAAAAGGAGTTTTCGACTAACTCTACTGTAAAGTGGCTGCTTAGACTCTATAAAGAATGATTAAGATGGATGATAGGCCTGAACAGGACACTGTCCTCTGAACAAGCACCTGTATGGCGATCAGTTCACTTGCTGGGTAAATATAAGTCACACACCAGAAGCTTAAGTAACCAAGGAGGAGAAGAAAAAACAAAATACATGGAATAACAATTTTTATTAAAAAATATAACGTTTATTTAAAAATGTTAAATTAAAAACAACTTATTGGAATATATACATATATATAAAAATTTTATTATTGAATTTTAACCCTGCTATAAATTGGTGACCCCCGACAGGAATACGAATTTGGCACAAGAAATATGCAGACATTATTATTTTTCTAACAATGGGAACTTAAAGTAAGACGAGGACAACAAGGCAGCGAAATTAAAAGAAAATCTTAATAATTATAAAGCAAAAGTTAAACGACAGCACAAAATAAAGAATCAAGCAAGAAATCTCTCTTAAAATCCTGGAAGATTAAAACTACAACTAGACCTGATATTCCGCATGAGTCCAGATTCAGATTCGTAGACTTGGTACAATATTCTCCTAAATCAAAACTAGACGGCGAAGAGGCAAAACTTTATTTATCCGGTAAGTGAATTGTTTTGCCATTGATCATTTATTCTTCGTTATTAAAGGGAATCATGTCAGTCATTCAACGTTGACGTCTTTTAAAAAATCTCATTAAAAAAATAGCAAAAGCATAATATATACAATCAATTAATCTTTCAATCAATTAGTCATCGATTTATTATTTCTTTGTTTTAAAAATGGCACCACCAACAGATAATATTTTATTAGATGACATTCAAATTTCATCAGGTGCAGGGACATCTCATGGTAATTACGTCGCGACCATTAAATTACCACCTTTCTGGGTATCTAAACCAGAAATATGGTTTACTCAAATTGAGTCGCAATTTTCTATTCACAGAATTGTTAGCGATCGTAAAAAATACGATTATGTCATTGCCAGTTTACTCCCTGAAATTATTACCACGGTGTATGACGTTGTCACTAATCAGCCAGAAAAAGATCTATATGACAACTTAAAAAATATACTAATTTCTCGTTTGACCTCAAGCGAGGAAAAGCGGTTGGAGGACCTACTCTCTGGTTCCCAGATGGGAGACCAAAAACCATCCGATTTTTACCGATCAATGCTATCAACGGTCGGAGGTTCCCATGTGGTGAGCCAGGAGCTCCTGGTCAAGTTGTGGAAGCGGCGACTACCCAAAACAATCTTCATTGCAATTACGGCGTCGGGAAAAACTGAAATTAAGGAGTTAATCGACATTGTCGATCGTATATGGGAGTCGTGTCAGAATTCTATGACTTCCCTTACCTCGAATTCGATTTGTAACATCAATCCAACAGTTTCTACATCTAGTTTGATCGCAACATTTCAAGACACGTTAAATCAAGTCTTACAAAAACAAGAAATCTTTACATCTCAATTACTTGCTATTGAATCTAAAGTTTCTTCAATTCCTTCCACTACTCCTACAGTTTCTGGCACTTATTGCGATAGTTGTGGAAGTCGACTCGACTCAAGAAATCGCAGAGGCTCAAGGCCCCGTTCTAATAGTCGAAGTGGTACCAGCGTTAGATATAATCCTTCTAATGCCAAGGTTTGCTATTACCATCAACGTTATGGTCGTAAAGCATTTAAGTGTCTCGGAGATTGGTGCACGTTCGCCAAAGATGTCAAAACCGACAATCAGAGTTGACTAAATGTCAACAATATTTTGACAACTGACGTTAAAATTTCGAATAGTAAACCTCGTCTCTTTATATTTGATAATACTAATAAAATTGAATTTCTCATTGACACGGGCGCTGATTTATCAATTATACCTCGGAATCTATTAACGAATACTAGGAGAAACCCTGATGTAGTACTAACAGCAGCTAATGGTTTAGTTATAGATACCTTCGGGAAGAAATTTTTGAAAATCGATTTAAACTTACGTAGGTTATTTCCTTTCGTTTTTAATATAGCAGATATAAATATCGCCATTATCGGAGCAGACTTTTTAGCTCATTTTGGTTTAGTTGTTGATTTGAAACATAAATGTTTAATCGACAATATGACTAGTTTGTCAACATATTTATTTTCAAACAAGGGTTCTTTACATTCTCCTAAGTTATTTAGCGTATCAAATGAATTCACTGCATTACTTTTACAATTTCCTACTTTAATTAGCTCCCCAAATTACAATTTGCCAGTTAAACATTCAGTTGAGCATCACATTGTTACAGAAGGTCATTTACCTTTCTCACGCCCACGTAGGTTGGATAGCGTTAAATTCAAGATAGCACAGGACGAATTCAATAATATGGTAGAATTAGGTATTTGTGCACCTTCTTCTTCTTCCGTTTCCTCACCATTGCATATGGTTGAAAAAAAAGAAAGCTGCGACTGGAGACCTTGTGGGGACTATCGTCGTCTAAATTTAATTACTGTTCCTGACAGATACCCGTTGCCCCACCTCCATGATTTTAACTCGCAGTTGTATAATTGTGTTATTTTTTCAAAAATAGATTTGGTACGTGCTTATCACCAGATACCTGTCGCAAAAAGCCACATTTTTAAAACAGCGATTACTACTCCTTTCGGTTTGTTTGAATTTGGTCGTATGCCTTTCGGTTTACGTAACGCCGGTCAAACTTTCCAACGTTTCATGAACGAAGTTTTAGTAGGTTTACCCTTTATTTTCGTCTATTTAGATGACATCCTAATTGCAAGTAAATCTAGTTCGGAACATTTAGAGCACTTAAAACTTGTTTTTCAGAGGTTAGAATTGTACGGCATAAATATTAAACCGTCAAAATGCATATTAGGTGTCAGTCATTTGACATTTTTAGGACACAATATTTCTTCAGCCGGCATTTTACCTTCTTCTGAACGTATTGATGTCATAAATAATTTTCCCTTACCTACTACAGTCAAACAACTTCAGCGTTTCATAGGTATGGTTAACTTTTATCATCGTTTCATCCTTCTTTCGCTGAAATATTAATTCCTTTACATGCACTTTGTACTAAATTATTGCATGATAAAGTTAAAATAATAAACGATTGGCCTACCGACTGTCTTGACAGTTTTTTCAAAGCCAAAGCTGCTATAGCTGGTGCAACCTTTTTAGCACATCCACGTTGTGATGATAGCTCGTTTTTATCGCTGACTGTTGATTGTTCTAATGTCTCTATGGGGGCAGTTCTTGAACAGCGTGATGACGAAGGTATTCTTGCCCCATTAGCCTTCTTTTCACGAAAGCTTACCTTGGCACAGACCAAATATAGTTCCTTTGACAAGGAACTTCTTTCTTTATTTACAGCGATTAAACATTTCAGATTTTTACTTGAAGGTCGCACATTTGCTTTACTGACCATAAACCTTTGGTCAAAGCATTATTCACTAAAACTGAAAGATCTCCCAGGCAAACTAGACATTTAGAATTCATTGCTCAATTTGCCTGCGAAATCAGACATGTCAAAGGGAAAAATAACATTGTTGCAGACACTTTATCACGCGAACATGATACGTCTTCTTTGCAACAATTCATTTCCCCAATCGTTACTCAAAAGTCTAACCTAGTTGATACCAACTTTGACTTAAATTTATTGAGCAAAGCTCAAAAAGATGATTCTGACCTTAAATTTTTATTATCAGATACTTCATCGAACACAAAGAGAACTTTTCATTTAAAGAAAATTAAAATTCCATATTCTGACAAGTTTATTTGGTGTGACGTTTCTCGCCCTAAACTTCGTCCTTATGTTCCTATCGTTTATAGATGAACAATTTTTGATATATTTCATGGTTTATCTCACCCTGGTATCAAAGCGACTAGAACATTAGTTTCTACAAAGTATGTTTGGCCTAAAATGACTTCAGATTGTAATCTCTGGGAAAAAACTTGTATTAGTTGTCAAACTAATAAAGTGACAAGACATACGAGGAGCCCGATTACCGACTTCGATATACCTAAAGGACGATTCGATCACATACATATAGATTTAATAGGACCATTACCTCCTTCTAAAGGTTGTTCTTATATTCTCACTGTGATCGAACGTTTTACTAGATGGCCCGAGGCTTATCCACTGCAGGATATTACTGCGGAAACTGTAGCGCGTACGTTATTTCAGAATTATGTTTGTCGATTCGGTGTCCCTGTCACAGTGACAACCGACCAAGGCGTTCAATTTGAATCAAAACTGTTCAAAGAATTTTCAAAATTTTTGGGATTTCATAGGATTCGTACGACGCCATATCATCCTTCCTCGAATGGAATGATTGAACGGTTTAATAAATCTCTTAAAACTGCTCTGAGAGCTAGGACTTCTACACCACATTGGGTAGATGAACTTCCTATCATACTATTAGCTCTCAGAACTATCCCTAAAGACGATTTGCAATGTTCTTCCGCAGAACTCGTTTTTGGTCAAACATTACGAATACCTGGTGAATTTTTTATTAAATCATATGCTTGTCCGGATATTCCTTATTTTATTACTAAATTACGTACTTCATTTAATAATTTAACGTTCATTCCACCAGTTCACCACGTTAATTACAAATCATTTGTCAGCTCAGACATCTCGAATTGTAGTTTTGTTTTCGTTCGGAAAGAACGTTTTAAAAAATATTTTACTCCGCTGTACGATGGACCTTTTAAAGTGTTGTCCCGTAAAGATAAATTGGTTACTTTTGTTAAAGGAACTAAAGCCGTCACGGTAAACATTGACAGGATTAAACCAGCATATTTATTATCTGACACGCCACCTTTGATTAAGAAAGTTCGTTTTGCTATTGACGGATTGAATGACTGACTGATCTTTTTCTTAGCGGGGGAGTAGTGTGGCGATCAGTTCACTTGCTGGGTAAATATAAGTCACACACCAGAAGCTTAAGTAACCAAGGAGGAGAAGAAAAAAACAAAATACATGGAATAACAATTATTATCAAAAAATATAACATGTTTATTTAAAAATGTTAATTTGAAAACAACTTATTGGAATATATACATATATATATATATATATATATATATATATATATATATATATATATATATATATATATATATATATATATATATATATATATATATATATATATATATATATATATATATATATATATATATATATATATATATAAATTAACATTTTTAAATAAACATGTTATATTTTTTGATAATAATTGTTATTCCATGTATTTTGTTTTTTTCTTCTCCTCCTTGGTTACTTAAGCTTCTGGTGTGTGACTTATATATATATATATATATATATATATATATATAAAAATTTTATTATTGAATTTTAACCCTGCTATAACCTGCATACAATGCGGTTGAAAGATGATCCTGATTGTAGGATATGTGGAGTGGAGGATGGCATATTTTATGCCATTGGGTACCAATAGGAGCGCCAAGGTATAGGTATTTCGGAAGGCAGTTTCTACAGCTGGAGGAACTACGGTAGTACAGCTGTCCTTCATGGAGAGCGCTGGTCTTTTCCAGAGAATCCTAAATGTCTCTAATGTACACTAAGCTGAGTACTGTAGATCGTCGTATCTGCTCGCGTTTCTAATAATAATAATATTTAATACCCAATTCAGTATAAAAGGGGACTAAGAACTATCTACTTATTTCCGAGTCTTATGTTGTGACGTTAGTTACTGCTTATAAATCTGTATTATTTAATAAGAAATATATTGTCTAAAAGACAGACTATTTCTGACCGAAAGAATACGAGAAAAATTTAATACAAATTAACCACCTACCTAAACCATATTTTCCTGTATTTCTTACAACTGGCATCCAAATTGGCAACCAAGCAGGGTCTACGTCATAAATGTATTCAGAAAATGACAGCGTTTCTTCGTATGGACATTTTGGAGGATATGTTGAATAGTTTATCACGAAAATGCAACTATTTTTAACCATATTCTCAATGAAATCGTCTGGGCATGGACTTTTAACTGTGTCTTGGAAATAATGACATTGAGGAGAGACCTCCCAGTTTCTTGCAGCATCGCAACATCGCGTCAAAATTTCCATGTTTTCACCTATACATAAAGGACTTGATTGCACACACGTGGAGGGTTCTGCTTCTGGCCACAACACACCACCTTCCGTATCATCTCTACAACCCTAGAAAAAAATTCTTTAAATCTACTAGGTAACTAATGTTTAGGAGTTAAATTATTATTATTTCTTAAACGATCTATTCATATTAACTATTTCTTTAAATTACTTAACAAAACTTTTCATCGAATTATTTTCTATATAATTGTTGAACATCCTATAGTATACATTAAAAATATAGCAATGATACTTAAAATGCTTAAAATTTTTAGTCATGTCAACAGAGCGAAGTAAAATACATAAAATTTATAAAAATCACTAACAGAAATGATGTGTAGACCATTTGAGCAACGTGAACACGTAATATTGTTTCAGGGAAAAAGATGAACAAATCACAGATTTTTTTTGGAATGATATTGAAGTCAACAAACCTAATCAAATGTACTGATATGTTAGCAAACAAAATATTAAGTCTCTGACCTGAATTTCGGGTTTACTTAGTTGTTGATTAAATATGTAATTGACAACGAGATTAATGCTTTAATTCCCTTGTTTTTTAGGTATATTATAGTCCATATAAATTGTAGATACCATGAGAGACGATTTCCATTCACACATATAGAACAAGACCGAACCGAAATACAAAAATTGCAAAAACTAATTGATACATAGTTGTAGGTAGTTTAATCCATTGGTTCTTAAAATTTTACATATATTTTTTATCACGTGGTTTCAATAAATTTAACTAGTACAACTTATTACTGCTTATTGCTGCTTCAACTATATCTATGCAGAAAAAAATAAGTTTTGAATCAAGAGTCTGTTTTCTCATATATACAGGGTAAGGTAATAGGTAAGTTATAGACAGCAAAACTTTGTGCCAAAACTGCCGCCTAAACAATATTTTTAGATATCTAGAAAAGAGACAGCCAGACATGAAAATATTCAAAAGGCTACAACAAAATTTAAAAGAGTTTGGATCATTTGGAAAACCTCGAGCAAAAATATATAGGTAGAGAAGCTGTAGAAAATATTGTTTTAGAAACTGCGTTGCGTTGCTTAAAAAAAAATAAATTCAAACACTACAAAATTAGGATTAGTCACCATCTATACCCAAACGACTTTCAAAGGCGTCTCGATTTTTTGCCAGTGGTTTTTGCGTCAGTGCAATGAAGTGCCAGGATTTGAAGGAACAATTATATGGACAGACGAGGCCCATAGAAGCCGTGCCAGAATTTTTAATCAGCATAATAACCGCCATTGGGCTCATGAAAATCCGCACGTAACCGCTACAGTTATTCGTCAAGGATGATTTGGATTTGGTGTATGGTGTGGTTTTATTGGATACCAAATAATAGGTCCTCATTTTTTAAACATAAACATAAACACATAATTTGAATACCGAAGGTTTTATTAACATTTTACGACAAGAAATAGAGCCCTTTGTAGACAATATGCCTGTAAGACAATTTTAAAGATTAAGTTACCAACACGATCGCGCCCCAGGTCATACATCAAATCAAACACGAAATTATTTAAATGCTCAATTTGGGGAGGATTGGATAGGTTATCTATACTACGTGATCTACCATCACATGCGGAAAATTTAACAGTAGGTTGTCCCTGTAGAAGAACGCACTACCGGGCGTCAAAATGACGCGACACCAATTTATTTCTCACGGGGTGCCAGTCGCGTATTACCCCGTTCTTCTACCTCCCAGGCAGGTTCGAGATAAGATGCACTTCGGTAGTCGAGTAATGGACTAAGGCTGCACTACCACAGATCGGAAACTACGCTCTCTCTGGACCCGAATTCCCTCGTTAGGGGTTTAGGCACCTCTTAATTTCCTGAATTTTTGCATAAAAAAATCCCAACCGAAGAATTTCTCTGCGGAGGGATTAGTTTTGGTACGCGGAAATCACGTTTTGGTCTATTAATAACGGAATATATTTCTCAAAAAACGCATAAAAAAATCCCTATCAAACCTCCGTAAAGCAACCAGAAGGTCGAACGTTAATGCGAATTAACTCGACACATCCGGTTTTCTATACGAAAGTTCCAGGGATTATAGACCGTCAACAGGCCTCAAGATCAATTAAGAAACAATAGTTCAAAGAATCCGTTTATTTAACAGAATTGGTTATACAAAATTCTCAAGATAAGAATCGTGCCTTCCCCAATCAAGGTAGTGACTTTCAGACCATACAAGCGGGAGCGCTCACGCTAACGATCGATTAGGTAGAAAAGATTCATACACACCTTCTCAGAATCAAAATGCGAGCTTTTAGAATCATTTCAGACTATGGGTAAATGAATAATTAAGGCTGACTGAAATTAACTTAAAAAAGTTTTACTAAATGAATTTAGTTTCGCTAGAGACTACTTCACGTACTCAAACACATTCAGAGGACTTATTACTGCATAAGTTGAGTAGCGTTCGATCAGTCCACGACTTACTAACCCTTATCACAGTCGTTCAATATTATCGATTTGGCAGCGTCTCACCTTCGAGCGACTTTTAGGCAAAATTGAATTTTTGGATTTTTATGCACAAGGCGTTTTCCTCTATAACTTTGTCATTTGAAAAGCCCTGTTATTGGCTTTTCTACCATTGCTTTGTCTGGACCACTCAACGCGCTCGACCAAATTGCGAGCCGCTGGGTCAATCCGAACTCTTTCTATGCGAGAATCCGGCCTTGTACATGTGCATTGATTTTTATCAATTTTTGCTTATCGGCACTACGCCGGCTTTGACAAAATCTTCTATTTTGC
Source organism: Rutpela maculata (assembly GCA_936432065.2). NCBI lineage: Eukaryota > Metazoa > Arthropoda > Insecta > Coleoptera > Cerambycidae > Rutpela > Rutpela maculata. Next base: position 216,026,363 of record OW386287.2, read on the forward strand.
CTTTTGGATGCAGTGCATCGTTAAAATTTTATGCTCATACTTTAGAATTGGGCTTTCAATGACCGTACCTTAAAGGTTAATGTCTTTGGTTGAGGAATAAAAAATAAAAAATAATTTAAAGTATATTTTCGTGGTACTTTTTAAACTGACTTTGTGGTACTTTTGAAAAATCCATTTTAAGACCAATTTTAGCGTACTTTTGAAAAATCGATTTTCGAGCCAAATTTCAAGGTACTTTTGAAAAACTAATCTGCGGGCGAAATTTTGGCGTACTTTTGAAAAATCGATTTTCAAGCCAAATTTCAAGGTACTTTTGAAAAGTTAATCTGCGGGTGAAATTTTGGCGTACTTTTGAAAAATCGATCATCAAGCCAAATTTCAACGCAGTTTTGAAAAATTAGTCTGCAAGTGAAATTTTGGCGTACTTTCGATAAATCGATTCCTGAGCCAAATTTTGACGCCCTTCCAAAAATATTATTTTTCAACGTCCAATTTGTGGTACCTTTGAAAAAGTATATTATTCATAAATCTTTGTCATTATATACTTCTACTCTCATATTCTGAACCAAAAACATTTTTCCTAAGTGAAAATTCGGTGTTTCTTCGAATTTTCACCTGGTCATTTCCAACGCCTTATAGAACCCAAAACGGTCCTTATGGACTGATCTGCGCCTCTGCAGACTCCCAAAAATATCTTAAAATGAAATTTTTGCCTAAGTCGAATTTTGATTATGTCTTCAACTTAGGACGATTTTGGAGAGTTCTACAACATCCCCACCGAAAGAAGTTAAAAAAATGAAAAATTAAAAAAATATGCCAAACATATTTCCTTATTACTTTCACATCCAGTGGTATAGTAACGACAAAAAAAAAATTAAAAATTTTTATTGTTCAAATAGGCTTAGAATGTCATGAAACGTCGAAATTTTAAGTTTGGGCGAAAAAAATTTCTGTCTGTTTGTGTGTCTGTCTGTAGGTCTGTAACTTTTTTTTTGTGCGCACGTTTACTCTGGAACAGTTTGAGATATTGACTTGAAATTTGATATACGTATCAGTGAGATCTAGAACTAGATTATTATTTCATCTTGTTCCGTCGAAGGGTTCGGGGGGTAAATTGGGGTAAATTTGGGGTAAATAGGTAAATCAAGCAGGTAAGAGTTCATGAAATTGGTATTTAGTATATACAAGAGAAGCTAAGGTCTCGAAAAAAATTTTCATTACCACCCCCCCCCCCATTACTCATTATTAAAGGGGATGAAAAAAATTGTGATTTAGTGTGTGTACAAGAACCAGAAACCTCAAAATAGTTTTTAACTTTATCCACCCCCACTACCACCCCCTATCACCACCCCACCCCACTATCGATGGGGGGTATCGTTTTATGGGTTTTTGAGGTAGAGGATTTCAAATATTATATTATTAAAGTTCCATAAACAATTATTTTCACATACAAATTTTTTCGTTGTGAGTGATTTGGATAGAAAATCTGGATGTGGAAGTAGTGATTCCTTGGGAAGCGGTTTTTTTTGTTGGAATGTGCCGCCTATGACATTGACCCAGTGCCAGTAAACTCTACAAATAGATATAAAATACTTAAACCCGTCGATAACACAAACTTCCGCTGTACTTAAGTACCTGCCGCGGTGTCCTTTGTTCGACCGAAAACAAAAAACGCGGCAGTTTCACCGCACGCGCCAGCTTAACTTTTTATGCCAATTAAGGAAATGTAAACATCTTCGATATGTTCTTTTACAAGCAAGTTCACTGCCTTAATACTGACCTAAGACAAATAACAATAGCTAGCGTAAACCGCAAGTTTTAATGCAGCAAAAATTACTAAATTACCTCGGATCACTGTAAAATTTTGCAGGGACTTTCCCACATAAAAGACTAGTACACCATTTTATTTTCCGCATGTCATGGTAGATCATGTTGTATACCACTTTTTTGTACGAAATTAGTAAAATCGTGTTCCATACTTTATTCCCAAGAGAAAAAAAACGAAAATTAGGTTGTTAGTAATGGGAAAAGCGTTACCGTGGAACTGACAATTTCCGAGCGTAGGACTGGAAAAACATACCATTCAATTTGTAGGACAATGTGGCCATTTCATGTTAAAAACTTTATTAAGCAATAGTAAAAAAATCAGCTGGTTAGTAATCACTTTTTGTGACTTCGTTATTTAGACATGTTGGGAGTGGGGACGCTTCGGTTAAACCAACGATATTGTAGAACAGAGTTTTTTCTTGTTTTTTTTCCAAATTATCTCAAGATTTAACCAAAAATCTAACTGTTAGTAATAAAATTTGAACAATCACCCAATCGACATATACACCCAAGCGCAGCTTATATAGCTACCACTACTGAAAATTTTCGCAGAGAAAGAAGTTGAGCGTCTCGTCAATGCAAAGCTACTCACGAAAATTCAGCCTGCTAGTAATCATTAAAAATAGGGCACTGTACTGTGGACTAAAGCGGTTCTGTATCTCAGCTCCACTCCATACAGTGGAAATGAATCCTAATAAGCAGAGCAGGTTTCAATGCTTTTCTAGTAGTAGGATGTATATGTTCTTTATGCAATTACGATCTCATTTCACGCATATCAGCTGTTGTCATGGTTTTAGAAATATACAACTGACAAACAAATTTTTCCATCATACTGTCATTGAATTCTTCATCTCTTCCTAGTTTCAGCAACGCTAGTAACTTGTTCTCAACACGTATTGCCATTCTCAACACTTATTGTCAAAAATTTTACAGCAGAAAGTTTTAATTTTTTGGGAAACTTCCTATCTACGACCGTAAAGTAGTCCAGGAAGTGCCGTAAATTTCGGTGGACAAAGCTGGTAAAATTGATCTGAAATGAAAATGTATCTACTAACGCAGGCCTGTAGCTAGAAAGTGCTTTAAGGGCGGGCAAATAATTTTTCGGGGGGGTGGGGGGGCAAAAATTTTTGATGAGCGGGGGGGGGAGAAATTAAAAAAAAAAATTTGATGAGCGGGAGGGAGAAATAAAGAAAACTTTTTTGAAAAATTTTTTGATAAGCGGGGGAGAGAAATCCAAAAAAAAATTTTTTTTAATGAGCGGGGACAAATAAAAAAATATATATAATAATATAATAATTTTTTAATGAGCGGGGTGAAATTGCTCCCATTGCGATTGCCGTAAGTCGGGCGAAAAGCCCGTCCTGCCCCCCCCTAGCTACAGGCCTATACTAACGTTTGAAATGGCCACTATACAGTGGTGTTCAAAAGAAATAATGAGGCAAGGAACTGTTAACCAGTCAATTGTCATATTTTTCCGATAGCCAAGTAGCGCTAAAGGCAATCGATTCCATGCAGGTCGAGTCAAGACTAGTATGGGATTGTATTAATGCCCTTATGGACCAAAGAAGTCAGAATAAAGTGACCGTGGCATGGGTACCAGGACACGAGGGACACAGGGGGAATGAAAAGGCCGATGAACTAGCCCGGGAAGGCGCGTCTAACGACCTGGTGAACCCTTTTGTGATGTGGCTAAACCATGCAAACAATCATCAATTAATAAATGGGTACAAGACAAATCTCTGGTGGAAGAGTTTCCCGTACCAGAGACAGGTTAAAGAGTTCATTAAAGAACGATCGGCCAAATTCACGGAAGATTTACTATGCCAAAATAGAAAGGTCATTAATAATAGTGGGTCTTCTAACTGGACACTGTAGGCTCAACAGGTATATGAGTCTAATGGGCCTGGCAGAAGATGCAACATGCAGATTCTGTCTAGAGGAAGAGAAAACCTCAGTACATATGCTGTGCCACTGTGAAGGCCTAGCCAGACTGAGATTCCAATTACTTGGCGATTTAAAACCAAGGGCAGATAGCTATACTGAGGAGCCCCTATCAAGGCTATGGAGTCTGGTACAAAAGATAAAGCTAGATAAGGAACACTAACACTAACGTTTACACTCCCAAGTATTATGGAACTATAGACATATAGTAAGCAAGTTGTAGTTATCTCCTAATAGTCAGCACTAATACGCGTCACTAGGTTTAAAAAAAAATCAACGAATTTTGATTCGACAGTAATTTTTATCTCTTAATTAAAATGAGGATTAAATGAAGAGCTGCTTTATAATGTAGGGATTATTCTCTTTACAATATTAGTTTTATATCTATGTAATTGCAAACAAGTATTCTTAATAATGTTTCCTGGATATTTCTTGTATTTATCAACGCTATATTTTGTAATTATTTCGACAATAAATACTATTTTCGGTACCAAGGCCAATATCACCGAAGCCAGGAGACGAGCTACCCTTAACCTGGAAATTTTGCCGAACCCATCTCTGTCGGAGAATCTTTTACTTGTTTAACATTTACTGATTATTGTACATCCCTTCCGAAAGATAGTAGACCCACTACGCAATCCTCGCCTAAGATCGCTCAGCTTCTGCATATTCACTGATATAAAAGCCGCCAGAAGGTGTGACGAGATCGCTGTATTTTCCCACACGGTCACCCATTTAAGTCCTAAGCACAATGAACGTTATTTAGCTATATGTATCGAAATACGTGCATAATGGGGCGCGCTCGTGCGCGCAACTTCTCACCTTCTCGTTCTTCATAAATTATACCTGCACTGTTTTCGAAATGGTCAACGATCGTTTTCATATAGAAAAACGATTACAGAACGGATTTATACAACCTTTCAACTTGTTTTATCCAGAAGCATACAGAACTCTATTTTGTCCCCCCTGGCGCTCACACTAACCTCAAGGAAATATTGTTAAATTACTTACACAATCATCTTGTGACAGGATTATAGTGACCAAATACCAAACCAGCAATTTCGTAAAAACAAAATTCACTCTCATTTCAACAATACACTTTTTCTCATCTCACTTTAAATTATGAAAAACCATCGGTGAACTAATTGGCATATCGTTTATTAATAGAGCATCTCGCATATGTTAATCTTATCAGCTAATCAGGTAAATATCTAAATAGAAGAATATTTACATACCGTGCAATATTCAAATCAAACACTGTCAATTATTATAATTTATTGGTAGATAGCTTTTGGATTATCCTTTTCCTACACATTTGTTTTGGGATCCCTTTAGGTGTCGAATTTGGGGTTATCTAGATAGACGCATATAAGAGTAATCCATAACTAATGCTGGGACTAGACTGACGTTTGAAAAAAAATGTATGAAAAACAATATTTGTCGGAATAGATCAAGTAGACAATGAAAGACCTAATATTATCTAGCGATGGGTAAAAGAAACTTCCCATATAAAAGTTTCCAGGAAGTTTTCGAAACAAAGTTTTGAAAAAAAAATTAAAGTTGCCATTGAAATATTTGAAAATTCTGAGAGTTCCCAAAATTTCGGGAAAGGTTTCAAATTTTCCGCCAATATTTATAATTGCCCTCATAATTCAAAATTGCCGCCGCGATGATCTGGTCATCTCTAGTTTGGTAACATAACCTCAAGCGCCAGAAATTCAGTTTTCATTTGTTTACCCGCACTATCGCTTCTCCATGAATGTACTTTAGCCTTTTTTTTTGTTGCATTAAAAACAAAAAACGAATAAAAGAAACATTATTTCTTAAAAGTTATAACACATTTATTAATAGTTTTATTTGAATCAATTTATGATCAATGTTATGTTGTGTTCCATAGTTTATTAGTTTAATATATTTTTGTGTTAAAATTAAATCAGTATTTATTATTATTTTTTTAAATTTATTTACCGTCGGCCTATTTCCGCCACCAAGGCCTATTACCGACGTCAGGAGACCCAACTACCTCCAACTTGGAAATTTTGCTGAACCTCTTCTCTGTCGAAGAGTAGGAATCTTTTAATTTTAATAGGCAAGGGACCAACTGCTTAATATCTACTCCGAAGGATGGTATGTCAACTACGTAATCCTCATCTCAAATTATATAGCTTCTACTTATGCGCTGATATAGGCACCGAGCGAGTTTGTAACTAGCACCACCATCGGTGACTATCTAAAGTTTTAATGGTGGTCAGCTTTCAAATATTTGTGCTGTTTGAACGAAATTTATCGTCAAAATTCATTAAAATAATTATGAAGGCAGGGCATCGTGTGAGCAAACAAAATTGCTGCGCCGTGGTGAATGCAGGGCTGGGGAGGGGCAGGTTCGGTTTGGTCAGAACAGTAATTAGGTTGGAATAAAACTTGAAACTAACAATAATTTTTGACAGAATACACAAAAATACTTATAACTAATTAATGTATAACACTGTAACTTTTATTCTTGCGCGCGGACAAGCACTAAAAAATTTTGATTGCTGGCACTGGAAGGAACTCAATGAAAAAAACCCCTTCGAAGCAATCCCTGGCGGTCTTCCTGCCAGGAAAATGTGGTGAAGTGAAAGTTAGAGTTTAAAGAAATTGGGATTTATATAATTTATTGGTCTGAATGGCATTTAGAGACGAAAAGAGACAAAAGAACAAAAGGGTGAAAAATAAGAAATAGAACTTAAAGATCAAAAGTAGGGAAATAAGAGGTTCTCGTATAGGAAAGTATGAATATGGGAGAGGTTGCCAGAAAATAGGCAACGCCTGGTACGGTAGTGGTAGCATTATGTTGTCTGATTCGGGTTATGTTGCGGGTTAGCTGACTATCGCCCAGTGTAAATTCGTAGAATTTTTGAGAATTTCTTGGACGTAGTCCGCTAGATGAGTTATTTGTCTGTGTATTACACAGGTCAACAAAAAAAAAGGTGGGCTGTGCTTTTGATCAGAACCATCTTAGCCTATGGTTTTCACATGCTGAAACCAATTTGGATTAAAAAAATATCTACCATATCAGTTTTTGTCGTTTTTATCCCCTAGAAGGGGAAAAAGAAGGTCTTGTCTTAAGGTTCTGATCTAACTTTTATGAAGATAAGCTCATTAGTGCTTGTGTAAACACTTAAACTCCTAACCTGGTTTTGCCAAAGGCACATTTTACCATGGGTAATGTGCTCACATCATAAATACTTACTAGGAACATACATTTTTACAGCTCTTTTGGCGTAGCTCAGTCTGGATATGTACCCCGGGATTGTTTAAAAGGGCTTTTCCTCTTCTACATTATTTGTCTAGTAAACTTTAAAATTTGTTATCTTACTTAGTACTTATTAATTTCTTATATTTTCATTATTTTTCATCGACATTAGCCATTGGGTAAAGCAACTTCCGGGGTGTGGACTCTCGATTTTAGACAAAAAATTTCTTAATTTAATTGCAGACTAAAATTTCACCAGGACTCTTCTGATGCATTCTAAAAGGATTGTCTCCAAAAGTAAACAATACTTACTATTATTTCATCATTCTCCCAAATACACGAACTATTATCAACGGGAGAAAGCTCCGTGACGTGAATTGTGCATTATATCTTACATTATTTCGAGTGCAGAAAGTGTACAAATTATGTAAAACGTACTCATAATATGTATATTAAACTCCTGCCGTCTTAGATGATTATAAAATTACAATAATGTTTGAATTAATCTTTTAATTACAAGGAAGAGTCGAATCAGGTCATAATATGAAATTTAAATGATTACATTCCAATAGTCTACCTAGATGAATATTATTTGTGGAAAATTTGCATTCAAATTGATTGAGATAATTTCACGGATTTTCAGGTAGAACAAGTAGCAATTTTTTAATTCTAGATGGTTGTGATCATTATATTATGCAATTTTTATTACTATCTAATATCGTCTAGAAATACTACAACACTGGCTTACAACTCGCTAAAAATCAATATCTCAGAGAATCATATGTGCTTATCATTTTTTTTTAAAGTTACCTCCATTTCATCCTAAAGCGATATTATTGAAAAATAAAAAAATATCTGGCACTCTAGGCACAATGGCACAATTTCACATTTTCTTGCTCAACTAGCAATTTGGTATTTTATAAAAGCTGCAGAAATGTTTGCGGCACAAATTTTATAAAACAACATTAGTCTCAGAAACACTTTAAAAACGTTATTACAACAGCTATAAATGTAAAATTGGCACCATCTTATAAAATAGTTTAGTCATTGTTGATATTTTGTAACAGCTATTGCAACCATTACAAAATATTTGTATGAACAATTCGGCAGGCTCTAAGAAAATTCGGTACCGCTACTATAAAACGTTAAAAGTTTTATTGAAGCTTCATTTAATTGCGTTATAAAGCACATACGTCACTGTTTTATATTATTGCTATAAAACACCAATAAAATAAAACAATATCTTAAATATATTCAAAAAGTCGCATTATACTTAACAAATATACAATATGCTGATCTCTATGTATACCAAGCTTCCAGTGACTTTACTGGATACTGGGTAAGAACTTACTTAATAATTATTTAACACCCATCAGCTGCAATTTTTGATGCGAAGGAAATTTCACTGTGAATTATGCCATGTGTTTTTGATGAATTTTAAGTGCCCCTCATGTTTACTGAAGGTTTTTATTAATTTCTGGAATTTTATAAACATCAATTTCACATTTTAATTTTTTTTTTTGTAATGAAACTTAATGCCAATTTGTTTTAATCATCATAATTTTATAATTACCACGTATAAACTGCCAAAAATATTAATAAAAATGTGATTTTTAATCTTTCTATGTCTTGTCATATTTTCGACCTCGAACGCTGGTTTCATAAAATGGCATCCTTCTATAAAATACTTTTGTGTTAAATACAAGCATTTTAAGATAAATTAAACTATAGACGATTCTAGTAGAGTGCATTAATACGCTTATTGTGACTTCCGTGGGGGTTTCGTTATTACAAGCTGAATTTGATATAGAATTAATGATGATATACTGATGTATCAAAATCTCAAAGCCGTCAAAAAACGTCCTACTCAAAAGGTCATTATAATCAAAAAACGAGTTATTTTTTAGTGAATCAGGTGTTTTGATATGTCTACTTTTGAGTAATAGCAAATCCTTTTAACCATGAATGGAACTAGTCAAAATAAGTAGATTTTTGAACAGACCCACCTCGAGAAATCATGCCTGCTCCCCCTGCCACCCCTCAAAGGGGCTGCCTGTATCTGCCTATATATTTTTTTTTTCTCAAAAACGGTAGGAGCTAGAGGAATGATCTTGGCGCCATTCGATAGAGTATAAAATTTTGCATAAGACCCTGCATTTGCTTTTTGCTATTTTCTTTTTTTTAAGGCCCCACAGCAATAATAAATTATTTTAAATAAATTCATTATGCACATGTGCATCTTTCTCTTTGTACGCCACTGACGGCTTTATATAAACAAATAACATATACAAATAATATACCAATCGATAGAAAAAATAATGGTCTTTATTTTTTATATCTTGTAGAATTTTGATTTTGAGAGCCAAACATGTGTCGTTGTTAGAAAGCTCCTTTGCTGTGGGGCCTTAAAAAAAACAGCAAAAAGCAAATGGAGGGTCTTATGCAAAATTTTATACTCTATTGAATGGCGCCAAGATCATTCCTCTAACTCCTACCGGTTTTGGAAAAAAAATATATATACAGTGTGTCTCACTTTTCATCACTACACCCCAAAATCTCGGCCATTTGTTGATCGATTTAGATCAAATTTGGTATACTTCTTTTATTTCAGATTATGATTAAAAAGTTGTTTAAAAATTTTTTTTTTTCGAAATTAAATACGCCTACTATGATCAAAAGAAATGGGCAAAAATTTGGAATTTATATTAGCGATTGAGATATGGATTTTGCTTTTACAGAATCTTGTTCGGCATGACCTAAAACCCCTGTATACCAAATTTCGTTAGAAAATATTCATTCCTCTACAAAAAAATCATATCTAAGATTTCAATAATAATCACCCTACTATTTATTGTCGGATATTTACATGGTAGTCGTGTAACAAAGACGCTAATTAAGCATTAGGACACATTTTTTATCGAAAACACTATTATGAAATGAATATTTGAAAAATGGTGGCTATTTTTTAAAATACTTAGAACTCGGCATAAAAATATCTTTGTTAACATGGAGTGCTTTGGAATGGATTTGACAATTCTTATTTTTTCAATTTTTTCAGCAATAATTAATTATTGTGCAGCCACGTTTCAGTTTAATTTGATATTCGATACAATTGTCAAATCTATTCCAAAGCACTCCATGTTAACAAAGATATTGGTATGCCGAGTTCTAAGTATTTTAAAAAATAGCTACCATTTTTCAAATATTCATTTCATAATAGTGTTTTGGATAAAAAATGTGTCCTAATGCTTAATTAGCACCCTTATTACACGACTACCAAGTTATGTAAATATCCGACAATAAATAACTCGAATAGTAGGGTGATTATTATTGAAATCTTAGATATGATTTTTTTGTAAAGGAATGAATATTTTTTAACGAAATTTGGTATACAGGGGTTTTGGGTCATGCCGAACAAGATTCTGTAAAAACAAAAACCCAATCTCAATCGCTAATATAAATTCCTAATTTTTGCCAATTTCTTTTGTTCATAGTAGGCGTATTTAATTTCGAAAAAAAAAATTTAATAACTTTTTAATCACAATCTGAAGCAAAAGAAGTATACCAAATTTGATAAAAATCAATCAACAAATGGCCGAGATATTGGGGTGTAGTGGTGAAAAGTGAGACACACTGTATATATAGGCAGATACAGGCAGCCCCTTTGAGGGGGGCAGGGTGAGTAGTTGACTAGTTCTATTATTGGTTAAAAGGATTTGCTATTACTCAAAAGTAGAAATATCAAAACACCTAATTCACTAAGAAATAACTCGTTTTTTGATTATAATGACCTTTTGAGTAGGACATTTTTTGACGGCTTTGAGATTTTGAAACATCAGTATATGATCATTAATTTTATATCAAATTCAGCTTGTAATAACGAAACCCCCACAGAACTTATTTTTATGCGTATATCTGGGCACCGAGCACTCTACTATATAATGAGGTGACGGTCTTGTGACAGGGCCGTATATTAAATGAAAAAAACCGCTGCCCAAGGAATCACTACTTCCACATCCGGATTTTCTATCCAAGTCACACAACGAAAAATTTTGTATCTGAAAATAATTGTTTATGGAACTTTAATAATACAATATTTGAAATCCTCTACCCCAAAAATCCATAAAACGATACACCACATCGGTAGTGGGGTGGGGGTGGCGACAGGGGGTGGGAGTGGAAGGTGGATAAAGTAAAAAAATATTTTGAGGTTTCTGGTTCTTGTACACACACTAAATCACATTTTTTTTCATCCCCTTTAATAATGGGGTGGGGGTGGTAATGGGGGTGGCTAATGCCAAATTTTTTTTTGAGACCTTAGCTTCTCTTGTCTATACTAGATATCAATTTTATGAACTCTTACCTGCTTGATTTACCTATTTACTCCAAGTTTACCCCAATTTACCCCCCAACCCTTCGACAGAACAAGATGAAAATATAATCTAGTTCTAGATCTCGTTAAAGTACATATGTGTTCCAAATTTCAAGTCAATATCTCAAACGGTTCCAGAGTAAACGAGGGCACAAAAAAAGTTACAGACCGACAGACAGACAGAAATTTTTTTTTCGCTCAAACTTGAATTCTCGACGTTTCATGACATTCTAAGCCTATTTGAACAATAAAAATTTTAAAAATGTTTTGTCGTTACTATACTTCCACTGGATGTGGAAGTAATATAACAATTTTTTTCACAAATGTCTTATTTTGCATTTTTGTTATCTATATATATAAAAGAATACCCTGACTGACTGACTGACTAATCTATCAACGCACAGATCAAATCGCTGGGTCTAGAAACTCCAAATTTTGCACAGAGAGGTTCCTCGAATGGCGTAGGCATCCACTAAGAAGATTTTTCGAAATTCGACCCCCAAGAGGGGGAAAAGGGGGGGTTGAAATTTTAGGCTTTTTCGGAAATGGCGTGAAATTTGCCAGAATTATTTTTTGTTGAAATCTATTAGATATGTGTAAGACGAAATTTCGATTTTCGCTTTTTGAAGGGATAGTAGATGGTTTAAACACACACAGCGCCAACGGCAAAGTATATCATTTTGACACTGAAAATGATGTCTGTAATTAAGTCATTTTGACACGTCAGAAGATAAAATATTATTATTATGTTTCATAAATGGTGTTATCATTTCCAATGTCTCCAGTGGTTACAAGGATTAGGAAATCTGTGAATTACTTCCACGTCCAGTGGAAGTATAGTAACGACAAAAAAATTTTTAAAAATTTTTATTGTTCAAATAGGCTTAAAATGTCATGAAACGTCGAGATTTTAAGTTTGAGCGAAAAAAAATTTCTGTCTGTCTGTCGGTCTGTCGGTCTGTCGGTCTGTCGGTCTGTCTGTCGGTCTGTCGGTCTGTCTGTAACTTTTTTTGTGCGCACGTTTACTCTGGAACCGTTTAAGATATTGACTTGAAATTTGGAACACATATGTACTTTAACGAGATCTAGAACTAGATTATATTTTCATCTTGTTCCGTCGAAGGGTTGGGGGGTAAATTGGGGTAAATTTGGGGTAAATAGGTCAATCAAGCAGGTAAGAGTCCATAAAATTGGTATTTAGTATATACAAGAGAAGCTAAGGTCTCAAAAAAATGTTTGGCATTAGCCACCCCCATTACCACCCCCACCTCCTTATTAAAGGGGATGAAAAAAAATTGTGATTTAGTGTATGTACAGGAACCAGAAACCTCAAAATATTTTTTTACTTCATCCACCCCCCACCCCACTACCGATGTGGGGTATCGTTTTATGGGTTTTTGGGGTAGAGGATTTCAAATATTATATTATTAAAGTTCCATAAACAATTATTTTCACATACAAAGTTTTTTCGTTGTGAGTGACTTAGATAGAGAATCTGGATGTGGAAGTAGTGATTCCTTGGGCAGAGGTTTTTTTACTTAATTTAACGAAATGGCTAAAGAAAATCTAAGTATTAATGGAGAAGTTGTACAACATACTGTTGTCCCAATTGTAGGTGACGGAGCATGTTTAGTCCGTTCCCTTTCATTCTTAATGTACGGCTCACAAGGAGGTTAGTAAACAAATAGTCAGCTTTGTGTTAGACAATTGGAACGAATTTTTAATTATGTCCCATAACAGTGAGGGCGACGGTTACACACATTAGTGACGGAATCTTCTGAGGGAATAAGGAGACACGTATTCGACGGCTTTCAAAAAGAGACCCCCCTCCCGAACGGGTGAACGGGGAGAGGGATGTTTTTAAGTATGAAATTTGACACATACCCACCCATTTTCCCTATTGTCGATTAAAATAATTATTTTTTCGATGGGAAGACGGCTTCCTTAAATGCAATGAATATGCAGTGAGTTAGGATATCAGTGTTCTTAATTCCACGCAGATGTTCCACCAGAACGAAGTTCCATGCGGACGAAGTCGCGGGCATCAGCTAGTAACTTATAAGCGAAGAGAAATAACTGTAAAAATAACCGGAACAAATATTTCGATAAAAACTATAATTTATTGTAACTATTATCGTTAAATTGCGTATTAAGTTTTCATTTTAACACCCTCATTTTATTATTTTCACTAGTAATCTCCCTAGTGCTTGAAAAATTTCTGGTAATTAATCAAAGCACGTGGTGGATTCGGTAAGAAAATTTCACTCCAAAATTAAATGAAAAAATGAACAATATAAAAATAACAGCTAGATTAGGTTAGGTAATGTTAGTTAGTAGGCTGTGTTCTGCATATAGAGATAAGGAAGGAGGACAGTTCAAATAAGAAGCGACGGAAATGCATGTAGAATTTTGATTGATGTTTGATCAATATGGCGGATAACCTTGGGATCGGTAACGTTTTTTGTAGTATTGGAATTACTTTTTTTTCATGCAAAATTTTTTGTAAAGGGTAGAATTTTCTGATAACTCACTAACAAAAAATGTTTCCCATGTGGTGCACACTTTCTGCCAGGCAGGCAAATATATTTAATTTTAGACATTACAGAGATAAAAATTTAATTTAAAATTTGAAAAATTATACACGGAAAGTAAAATCTTCCAGTACGGTTCTGCCCATCTCGGAAAACAGCTGTGTGTTATTTTTCATGCATATGCGCGTTGCAGGCCAATATGTGGCTAGGTAACTTTTACGCGATTCTTATACAATAAATTACTTACTTTCGCAATATTTTGGCAACTTTTTTATAATAAATATGTTAGAATTGTGTTATAAATGAGACAGAATTGGCGCAATTTGCATAATTAATCTAAAAACCGCTGCCCAAGGAATCACTACTTCCACATCCAGATTCTCTATCCAAGTCACTCACAACGAAAAAACTTTGTATGTGAAAATAATTGTTTATGGAACTTTAATAATATAATATTTGAAATCCTCTACCCCAAAAACCCATAAAACGATACCCCACATCGGTAGTGGGGAGGGGGGTGGTGATAGGGGGGGTGATAGTGGGGGTGGATGAAGTAAAAAAATATTTTGGGGTTTTTGATTCGTGTACATACACTAAATCACAATTTTCTTTCATCCCCTTTAATAAGGGGGTGGGGGTGATAATGCCAAAAATTTGTTTGAAACCTTAGCTTCTCTTGTATATACTAAATACCAATTTTATGGACTCTTACCTGCTTGATTGACCTATTTACCCCAAATTTACCCCAATTTACCCCCCAACCCTTCGACGGAACAAGATGAAAATATAATCTAGTTCTAGATCTTGTTAAAGTACATATGTGTACCAAATTTCAAGTCAATATCTTAAACGGTTCCAGAGTAAACGTGCGCACAAAAAAAAAGTTACAGACAGACCGACAGACAGACAGACCGACAGACAGACAGAAATTTTTTTGTCGCTCAAACTTAAAATCTCGACGTTTCATGACATTTTAAGCCTATTTGGACAATAAAAATTTTAAAAAATTTTGTTGTTACTATACTTCCACTGGACGTGGAAGTAAAATTAGGTTTTTAAAGTTTTTTTCCGTTGTGCTAAATCTGATATTTTTAATTTCTACTTTAGCACGTACTATCTACACCAGTCTGCTCAGTGTTGGACATAAGTTCTGATGCAATATAAACACACAGCCGACACAGGAAATCAATCGTTTCAATCGTTTCAAATACCCATATTTTAGTGCGTAGCATTTTTATGTTCACGTAAACAATTTTATTTTGTAACTACTTTATTGCCGTTGCCATATTGCAGTAGATTGCAACGCTATATAATCATTATGTAGCAGACTCTGGAACAACAGTTTACTTTCAATAGCAAAATCGCCCCAAATAATGCTTTAAAATAATTGTTTTATAAGATAACAGGAAACAACTATAAAATAATTTTAATATATTTATAACGGTGCTGAGAATACTGCCGAACTGAAAAAGCACTATAAAATTAATTCGTTTTATAAGCTGAAATGTTTTATAGCTTAGTCACGGAAACGTTTCTGAAATAATTTCTAACTGCTTTATAAGATATTTTATAATTTTGTTGTAAAAACGTTTTAATGATAAATTTACAAAAGAATTCAGTTGCAGACACTCAAACAGTGTTTTCTGCAACTCTAATATAACCAACTAGCATTTTAGAAGCATTAGTAAAATAACTTTAAAACAAAATAATCATACATTTAAATTATAAAACAGATTTGCTGGTTGGGCCACCCTGTATGTTATTTCAATATTGTGATTATGGCTAATGGCATCTCAGAATATCCCAATAGTGCCTATTGTATAATTTATCATACAGAGGTTAGGTTGTCTCTAATGAAGAGTAAACAGATCGAGTGTGATAAATTCAGTGATTTTACCCATCTAAAGTGTTATTTGGATATATAGACAATAAGCTTAGGACAAAAATTCGATTGTTTTATACTTAAATAAGTTATAACCGAGCGTTCTATAACCAGTAAATTTCTACGCAGCAGAAAACGGTAAGGTTATGTTTCACTATTTTCATTTGGATGCAATTTATTTGACTTTTATTCATGTAACAATTCTTTATACATATTATAGGATGTACTTATACCATTTCATAGTCATATCAAGTCCTTCTGTAATTGCAGCAGCGGAAAAAACTTTTCGTATGATATATCATACGGTTGGCAGTCGGCGGTATGAATGTTAGTTTTGTTTCACAACTTCTTTTTCATTGGGTGAGGCTATGGAGCCTTATTTTGACCGTAACAATATGGAGCAGTTTATAAAGGGAAAGCCAATTCGCTATGGCTTTAAATTTTGGTGCCCCAGGGGTACTTATTGAAATTCAACCCCAAGACGGATAAAGTGGGGATAAAATCTAGGGTAAAACTTTGGGATCCAGTGTCACCGAGAAACTTTGTATGAGATATATTCCCCCGCATTCGACCATCTATTTGGATAATTTTCTCAACTCCTTACCATTATTTGAACTTCTACAAAATAATGAAATTCAATGTATTGAACTGTATAGAGAAAGCTCCTTTAAAAGAGCTGCAAAAAGAAAAACGAGGGGCTTCTCATACTCTAATTGACTCTAATAGTGGTATTCAACTCACTAGATAGCATGACAATAGTCAAGTGAATATCGCAACCAACATCAAAAACAAAGACAATTGTTTGGCAAAAGGCACGTGCAAAAGATGGTCCAAACAACAAAGGAAGCAAGTTGATGTGGATCAACCGACACTTATAAGTCTCTATAACCAAGGAACAGGAGGTGTGGATATGTTCGATAAAATGAGAGGACTCTATTGTATATGAATCAGATCTTGCAAATGGTATTGGACAATGATTCGCTTTTGCTTGAATGGATCGGTAGTCAACATGTAGCTTCTTTATCGTTTTGTCTATCCAAAAGTATCCCTTCTGCAGTTTTTGAGGAGAATTGTTCTCACAACTTTAACTGCCCCTGAACATTTAGCTGGCCCCAAACCAAAATGTAGTAGGAATATATTGAAAGAGGTCAGGTATGACAAAACTGATTACCTGATCACAAAATTGTTACACAAAGACGTTGTGGGTATTGTGGCAAATGTACAAAATGTTCTTGTGTCAAATGTAACATAGGATTACATCCAGACATATGTTTTCGAAGATATCATACCCCTTCTATGTGATATATTCTGCTACTTTCACTTAAATTTATTGAATATTTTGTATTATAATAAATAAATTTTTTTAATAATATTCTACATGCATATTCCTATGGTATGATATATCATACGTCAAAAAAATTGGTGAAAATGCACAGGAATAAATAAAATGTGGTTTGGGGAGTACTGACAAGCCCTAAATGAAGGTTAATCAATATTTTTTTCAAAAGTTTTCCAAAAAAAGTTACTCGGGCACTATTGGGATAAGCAGAACTTTTTATGAAGAATGACTTTTTTTCTTAAAATGCGAATAAGATTACATGTATAGTTAGGTTCAACCGAGAACACACTGTATGTATACAATAATATACATGCTAGAGGAACCAAACTACTTTTTGGGGAATCATTTCAAATTTGACATAGTAGTATTTTTGGCAGAAGGGGAGTGGAAATGTGTAAACAATTTTCCTCGACAAGACACACGTTTGCACATACGTTGTCACCTCTTTTATCGAAAGTACTGATTCCCCTCCCTTCATCCCCTCAACTTAACTGATAATAAAGTAGTGATAACAGGCCAAAGAGAAAGTGAATCGTATGTCGCAAATGTTTCAATTCGAATTATGATTTTTCAATAAAAAAAATTTCAGGTTATATTATAACAATTCTGTAGTAAAATATTTTCAAACGTTACAATCACTTAATTAAAATGTCAATTAGCATCAACATAATAATACTTCAATAATTGAAAAAATGGTCACTTGACAAACCCACCTTCCTTTCACTTTTTACTTTAAAAGTTTATAGCTTGTAGGCTATTTTTGATACCTAATTCATGAATATCAATTTGTTCGGTACAACCACTTTATCAACGTTGAAGTACAAAGTACAATAAAATCGTTTTCACTTTTTTTAACGCCCACAAAAAAGTAATTCTCTACTCTGCGTGACAGCCAAGTCCTAGGAATATGTTTTTATTTTATTTTATTCATTGTTATAAATATATACCTTTCATATGGTTATATAGTTATATTTCATATCTGACATTATAAAATGGTCATCAATTGAAATGTAATTTCGTTCGACTTTGAAACATCATAACTGTAAGATAGTACAGACGATTGCAAAAATTCTTAATTATGATGTCATTGTGACATTTAACAGACTGTATTATTGCACTTATAAAATTTTAATTATCCTTAAGAAACGTACATAAGTTAAAAATGCCCAATAGGTTTTCGAAATTTGCCTGCGTAATTTTTTTTACGCTATTCTAGATTTAGATTGAAAGTGAATCATTAACATGGTAGTCACTGAAAGCCCATGTCATTATTAGGAGCTAGCTTCATTGCCCAAAATTAATATAACTCGTATAACAGCCCAGTCACTTTATACATGAATCTATAAAAAAATCCAACTGAAGATTTTCCAGCGGGATTCTCTTTATTTTGGCATCACAAATAATTTCTCAAAAGTCCATAAAGCCAACTGGACGGTTACAGAAGTTACAGAAGGTAACGGAAATCAGTTTTTCTCAAATATCTCGTAAATTATCGGTTTTACGTTAATTTTGGTTGTTATAAAAAAGGTCCTATTCAAAATTTACGTAGAGCCAATAGTTTTTGAGATATAGGGCTGAGAAAACTCTGGCATTGCGCTGCATTCTTTTCCGCACCACCTTTGAAGTAGAATGCAAGGAGGTTTTTTTACATGATGTCCCCTGTAGGCCTAATCCATGGGTTACAAGTTATATTATAAATTTGTGATTTATTGTTCATATTTGCCATGCATCCTGTCCAGACCCATCGTCAACGTTTAGGAAAGGGAGCCACCTGAAACTTATCCCTCTAACAAAATGGCGGTCATGTTTCCCAAAATGGCTTCCATAAAATTAATTTTTTTAAATTATTTTTATATAATAAACTTATTTGCCTAATTATTAGCCATGTCATGAACGTTCAATAAGGGGGTCTGGAGGAAAATGCCGAGATCACAATTTTTGACTTGAGGGCTGTGTTTGGACTATTTAGGAGGTAAACATACCGAAAGTCCCCGAACGTAGGAAGTGGGGGGGGGGGGGTGCAGGGGGCACGAAGAAGGTGTCGGTTTTTTGTTTCTCGCTCATATCTCGAAAACGGTTAGCCCTAATCAAAAAGTGGCTATATGCAAAATTAAAGCTGACTAAATTTTCTACAATAACGTTTCTATTATTTTTTTTCGTATCTGTTATGGTTCAGTAATGAATTGTAAATCTTTTGACTGTATTCTAACTTTATTATAAATTTATTATAAATTGAATATAAATTTTAATAATCATCGTAGAAAAAAATTTCTTGTACAGATATCCGCCTCACAGCAGATTGAACTCAAATATCGAATAAAAAACGTCTTTGCGTCTGTAAGTGTGTGTGTGCGTGTATACCGTTTTTTGTAAATACGATAACTTCTGTTACACTTAAAATATTTAAATACAATTTGGAGCATATGTAAAACAGCATATTACAATAATCCCTATTGAAATTGAGCCATATCTGTAATATGGTGATAACCAGAGACCTACAAACTCTCATACGTAAAATAGGTTTTATTT